>CM076580.1:159722504-160367479 GCA_034641835.2 Pinus albicaulis
TCGCAGTGGTCAAACTCGTCCCCAAATACTCTCCAAGGTGAGTTTCAACGTAACCTGGTGTTCTTTTACTTGATGTGTTCGAGGTTTAATAATTAGAATATTTTGTATGCTAACTTCTTGTCCTCTTTTATTTAGTTTGGCAGAGTAACTAATTCTAAATTCGTTTGAAATCGTATCTAGGCATTACCTCACCTTCCCCGGACCTAATACCGTTTCCTTCTACAGTCCCATGGAGATTCTCCCAGAGAAATTTCTTGTCTCGTTTTAGATTTTCCATAAGGATTTCACATTAATGTTTTATTTTGAGTATAACCGAGCTCGGTACCATATCCCATTCGACACTCTATCACAAATCACTGTTTTTTTTAAAGCATGTAAATGTGATTTTTAGGTTCCATATTACTGGTATAGTCCCTTATTGTTGTTAGTGTAACCCCTTATTGTTATTGTTGTACCCCTGTAACCCCCATATTTTTATTATTGTGCCCTTAAATTATTATTGTTAGGTCGGCTAGGATTACATTGTGGCCCGATGGACTCCTATATATAGAAAGGAAGTTTTGTCATTTGTATCATCCAAGAATTTTTCATTAATGTAATGTATTGGAGGTTTGCCCCTCGAAGTGGCTTATTCCTAAGGTGTTGATATCTATTTTCTTCTATTTTTGGAGCTAGTTTCACAACATTTGGTATCAGAGCTTTGGATTCTAGGGCTTTCCTACTCCAAACAGGTTATCGTGGCATTTTCACTATAACATTTTTTCTACAAAGTTGTAGAAGCTGAAATTTGAGAGTGGCTCGACATTAAGAACACGACGCAAAATTTGTTAGCTTGTTTCGCAATATTTTCGTGAGATATGATCTGGGAAGTTAGGGCTTTTGCATGCTCCCCGAATTTAACCTAAACAGGTCATCATGAAATTTGTGCTATAAAATTTGTTAAACGAAGTTTTAGAAGCTGAAATTTTTAAAGAATAAAGCCAAAGTCCCCGAAGAACATCTTCGCAAAATTTGAGATCTTGGTTTCATAATATTTTGGAATATGATCTATGGAAAGTTAGGTACTTTTTGTGTATTCCCGAATTTCACATCTCAAAGAGGTTATCGTGGGAAAATCTTCATAACTCTCTTGCGCACCTACTGAAGGTCAGAAAAGTGGCTACAAGTACACAACCGTAGTTTCTTTAGATCAATTTCAGAGCCAAAGGAGGAAATGAAGGACACGGGATGTCGTACAAGTTCTCGCTATAACAACCAAATACCCACAATCGCCATTGTGGGAGATTGGACATAACTTTGCCTTGAAGAATCCAAATCAGGTCAGACTTGTGGCATTCGAAAGAAGATTTAGAGGGTGACTTCTGGGCAAAATTTCAGATATTGAAGATCCAAAATCACATAGATAATTAAGTTTCAATACCAAGCTCCTCAAAATCAAGAAAAAGGTGTGTATTTTTTTTTCAAATTGCATAAGTCTTGCTTGAAAAATCAGTTCTAGTTGATTCCAAAGGCCTATTGAGCATAGCTATCAGTATTGGGTTCTAAAATTCCTCTTAAAAAGAATTCAACACCCATTAAGCCTTCAGAAGGCTCTACTATGACTCATGAAGATGAAGAAATGCAACATGAGATATCAAAAGTCCATGAGCAAGTGCACCAAATTTCGCTATCGCAAAGAGCAACAAAAAATGAAATGGAAACTAAGATGGATGGTTTGAAGAAAGGCGTGGAAGCTAAGATGAACGGTTTGGAAGCTAAGATGGATGGCATGGAAGTTGACATGGAAGCTAATATGGATGACATGGAAGCTAAGATCGATGAAAAAGTGGAAAACATAAAGAATGATCTACAAGCGGACATGGAAGATTTGACAAAGTTGATACAACAAATGTTTCCTAATGATGAAAAGATAGTACAGGAAACCCATGATGAGAACAAAATAAATTCTAATCGTGATTTCTTAAACTTTAATGCTGGCGGGAAGAACCACCATATTCCAAAGATGGATATGAGGAAGTTTGATGGCAAGGATCCCGTAACATGGATACTATAGATGGAGCAATACTTTGATCTCAATAATGTGCAAAACACACAAAAGGTACGCATTGCAACTTTACATCTAGAACAAAATACATTTGTATGGTATCGATGGCTTTGCTCCCGTAAAAAAATTGTCACTTGGTCAATTTTTACGGAGGAAATGATAGCACATTATGAGGATACAAGGAGAAACACCTTCTTTAGCCAATTGATAAATCTCAAACAAAAGGGTTTAATGGGGGAGCACATTGAGGACTTCCAAAAATTGAATATAAGGGTAGCTGATATTCCAGAGGAACACAAGATTGATCTCTTCATAAGTACTTTAAAGGATAACATCCAACATGAAGTTCACGTTTGGGAACCTGATTCATTGGAGAAGGCATTCAGGTTGGCAAGAAAAATTAAATGTAAAATTATGGCGACAAGGAAGCCTACCACTCACTTCTATAAAGAGGGAAGTGTTGCTACTCCTAGATTTCCACAACCTACAAGGTTGACACCACAACAATTGGAAGAAAAAAGAGCAAAGGGCTTTGCTACAGTTGTGATAGAAAATACACTAAAGGTCATAAGTGTGCTGAGAAGAAATTATTTTACATAGATTGTGAAGAGGAAGAAGAAAATGAACAAGAAGAGGATATACACCAGGAAATAGCCCTAGAAGAGGAAGAAATGAATCCGACCATATCGTGTAATGCACTGGCAGGAATTACCACTCCTCAAACTCTCAAGATAGAAGGAGATATCAAGAAGAAAAAGGTAATAGTGTTGATTGATTCAGGTAGCACCCATAATTTTATTCATTGTAAGGTAGCCAAGGAATTAAATTGTTTCCTATACCCAGCACCAGAATGTCAAGTGATGGTTGCAAATGGAGGAAGTATAAATTTCTCTGGAAAATGCCATAATATCAAGCTAACCATGGGGGAATATGTATTGACTAGTCCAATGCTTTCCATTCCTATGGGAGGTGCTGATGTTGTACTAGGAGTACAATGGTTACAATCTTTGGGGACGGTAGCTTTTAATTTTCAGGAACTTTTCTTGAAATTTTTTTCAGAAGGAAAGGAAGTCGAATTACGGGGTATTGAAGGGAAGCCAGGAAGGATAATAAGCTCTAATGTCATGACAAAGCTTCTAAAGAAAGAACAACGAGGCGTAATTGCACAATTATGCTCTCTAGAAGTTCTGCCATCAAAATCATCTTTTTCTGCAGATCTCCAAAAAATATTGGACAATCATTCCAAGGTGTTTGAAACTCCCAAAGGACTCCCACCTATTCGTGATCATGATCATGCTATTCATTTGATTCCGGGAAGTGTTCCTCCAAACATCATGCCTTATAGATATCCTTATGTCCAAAAGTGCGAAATTGAACGTATGATTGCAGAAATGTTAGAGACAGGTATAATTCAACCTGGTCAAAGTTCCTTTTCTGCTCCTGTAGTATTGGTACACAAGAAGGATGGATCATGGCGCATGTGTCCGGATTATAGGCAGCTCAATAAACTCACCATTAAAGACAAATTTTCCATTCTTGTGATTGATGAATTATTGGATGAATTACATGGAGCAATTTATTTTACCAGGTTGGATCTTCGTTCAGGATATCATCAAATTAGAATGAAGACTGAAGATATTCCAAAAACAACATTTCGAACTCATGAGGGTCATTATGAATTTTTGGTCATGCCCTTTTGCCTTACCAATGCACCTTCTACATTTCAAGGGTTGATGAATTCCATTTTCAAACCCTTCCTTAGAAAATTTGTGCTAGTATTTTTGATGATATACTAATCTACAACAGGTCTTGGAAGGATCATGTTGAACATGTTGACAGGGTGCTCAAACTATTGTAGGAGAAACAATTATATGCAAAAACATCCAAATGTTTCTTTGGAGTACAAGAGGTGAAATATCTGGGTCATATTATATCTCACGAGGGTGTTAAAGTAGACCCTAACAAAATTAAAGCCATTAAGGAATGGAAAGTCCCCAAGACAATAAAGCAGTTGCGAGGATTTCTCGGGTTAACAAGCTATTATCGCAAGTTTGTTAAGAATTATGGGAGAATAGCAGCACCTCTAACAACATTATTGAAGAAAGATGCATTTTCATGGACTCCTGAAGCAACTAAGGCCTTTGAACATCTTAAAGAGGCAATGTGCCTAGCACCGGTCTTAGCTACGCCAGAATTCACAAAAACCTTTATTGTGGAATGTGATGCCTCAGGAAATGGAATTGGTGCGGTTTTAATGTAAGAAGGAAGACCCATTGCTTTTGAAAGTCGTCCAATCAAAGGAAAGTATTTACAGAAACCTATTTATGAGAAGGAAATGTTAGCAATACTGCATGCAATAAAGAAATGGAGAACTTACCTAATGGGAAGACACTTCAAGGTAAAAACTGATCATGATAGTCTTAAACACTTTTTGGAACAAAGACTATCTTCAGAAGAGCAGCAAAAATGGGTCACAAAGATGTTGCGTTATGACTTTGAAATAATATAAAAAAAAGGGAAGCTAAATGTTGTTGCAGATGCACTCTCAAGAAATAATGAAGAAGTGGAAGCATTGCTTTGTGCCATTTCTATTATCCAACCAGATTGGATAACCGAAGCAAGAGATGAATGGAAGAAGGACGAAGAAGTGTGGACACTCATTCAAAAATTGCAGCAAGATCCTAGTACATCTGATACATTTAGTTGGAAAAATGATTCCTTATGGTACAAAGATCGCTTATATCTTTGTAAGAATTCCCAACTAAAACAAACGATTCTTTTGGAATTGCACACTTCTCCTTTAGGAGGACACTCAGGATTTTTAAAAACTTACCACAGGGTGAAGAAAGAATTTTTTTGGGATGGCCTTAAATCTGATATTCAAAATTTTGTGGCGGAATTTTTGGTTTGCCAGCAGAATAAAGTGGAAACAATTAAGACCCCAGGACTTCTACAACCTTTATCCATTCCAAGTCAACGTTGGGAGGAGATTTCAATGGATTTTAACACAGGTTTACCTAAGTCCGAAGGAAAGAGTGTCATCATGGTGGTAGTTGATAGACTTACCAAGTATGCACACTTTTGTGCATTATCTCATCCATTTAAAGAAAGTACAATTGCTACTACATTTATGGACACAATTCAAAAGCTACATGGAAACCCAAGGGTTATTGTGAGCGACAGAGATCCCATTTTTACTGGAAATTTTTGGACCGAGTTATTTTCTTGTTTGGGTACTCAATTAGCTCATAGCTCATCTTATCATCCTCAATCCGATGGTCAAACTGAGATAGTAAATAAATGTTTGGAAGGATATCTTCGTTGTTTTGTATCTGATAAACAAATACAATGGGTCAAGTGGTTACCTCTAGCTGAATGGTGGTATAACACTTCCTTCCATACTGCAGCAAAAATGACCCCATTTATGGCACTTTATGGATATCATCCACCATCCATCACATCATCTTTAAGAGAAAATTCGAAGGTTCAAGTAGTGGAAGATCACATCGAGCATCAACAAGAAGTTCTCCAACTCTTAAAGGAAAACCTAAATTTGGCACAAAATCGAATGAAACAACAGGCATATCAACATTGCAGTGAGAGAAGTTTTGATGTAGGAGACTGGGTATTTTTACGGCTACAACCATACAAACAAATGTCCCTCAAGCAAGCTAAGAAGGATAATAAATTATTGCCAAAGTACTATGGTCCTTACAAGGTGTTGTAAAAGATTGGTACTATGGCATACAAATTGGAGCTTCCTGCTTCTTCACGAGTGCATCCAATTTTCCATGTTTCATGCTTAAAGAAGGTTATAGGTGAAAATCTTCTAGTTCAAACAATATTGCCAGAACTTGATGAGGAAGGAAAAATCATATTGGAACCTAAAGTGGTCACGGAAACCAGAACTCGACAACTACGGAATCGATCAATTTCAGAATATCTCATCAAGTGGAAGAACTTACCCACTGAAGATTCTACATGGGAGGATGAGAATTTTATAGCACCCAGAGCTACTCAAGCATTGAGGACAACAATTTTTTGAAGGAGAGGGGCATGTGAGGTCCCTATATTACTAGTATAGTCCCTTATTGTTGTTAGTGTAACCCCCTTATTGTTATTATTGTACCCTTGTCACCCCCATATTGTTATTAGTGTGCCATTAAATTATTATTGTTAGGTCAACTAGGATTACATTGTGGCCCCACTAGGATTACATTGTGGCCCCATGGACTCCTATATATAGAAAGGAAGTTTTGTAATTTGTATCATCCAAGAATTTTTAATTCATGTAATTTATTGGAGGTTTCCCCCTCGAAGTGGCTTATTTATAAGGCGTTGATATCTCTTTTCTTCTATTTTTGGAGCTGGTTTCACAACAGTGATGAACCGTTATGGCCCTACCGGGGGTTGAATTTTAAATGGTGTTCGTTTTGACAGTACAACCTAGTCAGGTTTTTTTTAACTGTCTATAAGTAATGACAGTTTATTTAATTTATCCATGATGTTTCCAACCATGCTGTGGTTGCATGTTAATGTTCTGTTCTTCCTAATTTTCTAGTTTCTCCACAATAGAGTATTTATGTTGTTAAATGTATAATTTATTTTTTATAACTGATAACTATAGAATGTACTAAGTTTAAGTCTATAAGGAAATCATATTAGCTATGGTCGTTCTATTATTTTGTTCACTGCATCTTTAATATGAATGAGAATGCTCATTTGAAGAATATTCACTTACTGTTCTTATTCGAGCTTTACTCACTCAACTCGCCTATTTCTTATAATATTTGTTGCCTGCTGTCTTTGAATACATGAAATTCATGTGTATTTATTCTCCTTATACATATACTTTCTCCCTACAAGGGATACTATCTATTATTGTAGAAAATATTTGTCCTTTTCTTATTTTCTTTACCAGTTGTTCTTGGGTTTAAATATATTTTGTAGATGCCTACAATACTTACAGTTAATTAATTGTGGCAAGAAACTCTAAAATTTTCTATTTATGCTCAGTTTTCTGTTTTTTGGTTTTTCGTTTTTTCCAGAAGTAATAATATACAGAGTGGAAGGAAAGTGATTTAGGTGACCAGACCACCTTGAGAGGGTTAATACCCAACCCTTAGTCTATGTAATTTTTTATTTTATTTTATACAAGACAACCTATCCCATTCGGGGATATCCTTCCCTGAATGGAATTAACTATCCATATCACCATTGGTTTCTTGTTTGGGTTTTCTTTATTGTACTATTAAATATCATTAATACTTCAAGCTTTTATTTTCCACAAGAAAATTTTTACAGCAAAACTATTTCAGGAAAAACAAATTATTCATGTATCATTCAGAAAATCAAAACACTTCCTTCCTGTCTAATTTTCCCATGACAAAGACTACACATTACCAAAATACTAATTACAAAGTTTAACATAATATAAAAATTCATTTTACATTCAATTCAGTCTTATATACTTATCTCAGATCAGTACTACTGATGGCATCTTCCCAACTATGAGAGAGGCAATGATGTCCTTAGCTCCCGCAGTGCTCCTCACCAGAGTAGGATTGTGTCTTAGTTATACATGAGGTAGACCTCAAGACCCTTGTCTAGCCTTTCCTCCAATGTCAGGTAACATAGTTCCAATGGTTTCTACCAGCTCTAGACACTCTCTCCTTACAACTCTCTAGCTGTTCCTTTTTCCTTCTCAACAGAACCCCTTTCCTTCTCTAGGATTTTACTTTTATCCCCAGAGGAAAGGTAACTTCCCATAACTGCTTAATCCAACTGCACTAGAATATTGGAAAACCTTTTTACCATCATCTTATGAAAATATACCATAATTAAATCTTATATTCAAAAGAGAATAAATTTAGTTCATGGCTTGATTAACATGCTTCTTAATCCTGTTTAAATTTAAAATAATTCAAATGTATAAATTAAAAATTATTTTAAGGAAATTTAAATATGGTTGTTACATCTTCCCCCTCTTAAGGAAGACACTGTCCTTGGTTTTTATGCCATTCTAGTGAATAGTTTTGGATATGCTTCTCGTATAAAGCTTTTATCTTCCCAAGTCACCTCCTCTAGGCTAAAGTGTTGCCATTGCACTTTAACTTGGGTGATGGCTCGCCTCTGGTGCATTATTTCTCTATGATCGAGAATACATTGAGGTTCTACCAGAAATTTTCAATCCGGTTCGACCTGCAACCAGTGAATATTTTTAATCAATAAACAATTTTTTAACTTGTTAGGATATTCCGACACATAGGAAATAGTCAAGTATAACTTGGTCTAGTGTAGAGTTTGGTAAAATGTGTTTCTTTACTACGTACATTTGTAACTTATAATCTGATGATCACGAATGTAATGATTTGACGATTCACTCTCTCCTCGGTATTACCAACACTTGATCTGTGGATTAAAACCCTATTGCTCCATGATCTCTATTTAAAGAGCATGGAGGGTCATTTTTCTGGTAACCATTTTATGAGAGAAGCTTTTGTATTTTTTATTTATTTATTAATAAATTGCTTGAAGTGGCCGCGTTGGCTTAGGCTGTAGACTGTTTCCCTCTTTGAGGATTTTAACCATGTCAAATACTCGTGTACTGATCTGTGATCTATTTGTGAGAGGGGTTACCTTTAGTGTTTGATCTAAGAAACTTACCTTGTAAATTCCTATATGGTATCAGAGCTATTTTTAGGGTTGCATCTATTGTTGATCCAAATCCAAAGCCAAGTTAACTACATGCAACTGCTGTTTTCCAGATCTATTATTTCTGACCATTTTCAAGCTAGGAGAACTACTCTGTTGTGTTTGGAGTGTCTATTATAGTGAGGAACCCCTTTTGTTTCATGCGAAAAGGTTTTTGGTTGCCCAAGTTATGTCATTTTAGATCTGAAGGTATAAAACATTTTTTTGCAGTTTTATTTATTAATCCCTCTGTTTATTTCAGGTTATATTTTTTTAATTGCCGAATCTATTTTTAAATTGGGGGATCTTTTTTTAAACTGCTGGATCTATACCCTCTTCTCTTTGTATGCTCTTTATTCTGCGCTGTGTGCGATATTGGAAAATCATAAACAAGAAGATGAGATTTTTGTGCTACGTATGATCTTTCCCCGCGTCTTTGTGCGATCTCAAGAAATCACAAATAGCAGAAAAATAGATAGTTGTCAGTAAGGCTAACCGGAATTCTAATGTTATGACATAATGCTTGTATTTTTTGTTTGCATATATTTTTGTGTTTTTGTTTTTGTAGGAAAAAGAGCACAAAAAAAAAACCTTCTTCCTTTCAAACAATTACGAAATCATTTTACTAGCTCACTTGGTGTAAAGTTAATTTATGAGAATATAGGTCTTGGGTTCAAGTCTCTTTGTCAAGATTCTTTTTCTAAAAATATTTTTGTTAAGTTACTTTTTCTTTAATAGTTTTTTGGCAAGTTGCCGGTTTTAAAAAATGAGGGTTTTATTTAAAAAACACATGTAAAAGTAACATTGTAAAAGTGACTCTTATTTATAAAAGTGGGTCACGTAGAGTAGTTTTTTATTTTTTTTTATTTTTTTATTTTTATTTTAAGTGAGCTTATTGTATTAAGTTTGGAAAAGGGGGTTGGGGGGGGGGGGGATTTTTTTTTAAGTATAACTTCATCATCAACTCTCAACCTTTCACGTAACTATTCAACATCAACTACACATTTTTTCAAAAAGTCATAACTTCTTCATCAAAAAGCTGTTTTCCCAACCATTTTTTTTAACCAGCCTAATTTTTCGAGCTATTTATATTGGAGTAGTTATTTTCAGCCTTTTTAGCTTTAGTTTCAAAAAAAATGGAAAGTGCATGCCCAGTTATTCTTAATAGCACCAATTAATTTCAATGGCTACCCCACATGATAGAATTACTTAGAAGTAAAGGGATTTATGGAATAGCCACAGGAAAAGAAACTAAGCCTACTGATGGAGATAAAGCCACTAAATGGGAAAATAAACAAGATCAAGCACGAGGGTTGATATGAATGTCCATTGCTCAAGGTCATAGATTTGATATCCAAGAAATTGACACCCCTGATGCAAATATGAAAAAAATAAGTACTGTTTTGGAATTCAAAATGAAATCAGAGCCCACCAACTTGAAAATGAGTTGGTTAATCTGGACCCCAATAATTTCTCATTTATTGAAGATTTTTTGTCCAAATTCAAGACCCTTAGACTTATTTTAGAAGGTTGTAAGGTCAAAAAGGAAGAAGGTAGCATTATCTATTCCATTCTTGCTAAGCTTGGCCCTGCATAATTTGTATTTGTTTCCACCTTTCATTCCACTAGAGAAGCCCTCATTTCTCAAGGAACAACCTACAAGTCCCCCTCTTTTGATGCCTTTTGCGATTCTTTGATAAGAGAACAAGAAAAAATCTTACACCTTGGTCTTATTAATATTGTAAACTCTTCTAAGAAAGCCTTAACATCCCAGTAGTAACTATATCAAAAGAATCCTAAGAAGCAACATCCTAAAATAATGGTCCTAAACCAAACAAGGGTCTTAAGAAATTTCAGTTGCAAACTGAAAGAGAAACTCAACAAAATGATAAGGAAAATAAGAAAAAGGGAAGAAGACAAATATACATTGCAAATTTTTTAATCATGATGGCCACATAGAGTCAAAATGTTTTAAGAAGATGGAAGCCTTGGAAGAAGCAATGAAGAAGTGCAACATCAATTTTGAGAACTCTTCAACAACATCTTCCGGAATTGCACTTTCTGCTTGTGGTTGTCAAGCATCAAGATCTAGTTATGCTTTGAATGCTTCTTCTTCTTCTCATTCTCATGAGTGGCTCATTGATTCTGGAGCCTCTAACCACATGGCCAAAAATAAAGCCATGCTTTCTTCTTTAAATGATTGTAACACCAAAAATATTTATGTTGGTGATGATAGATCTCTTAGTGTTGTAGGGTGTGGAAACATTCATCTAGATAATGGTCAATTTAATGATGTATTATGTGTTCATACCTTGTCCTACAATATTCTATCTATTTATTAGATAACTCATTCATGTGAAGGGAAAACAGTAGAATTCTCACCTCATGATGTTGTAATTAAGGACCTAAAAGATCTTAGACATATTTTAGCTACTGTCATTATTGATGAGCCCACAAGGTTGTATAAGTTTGACAACTTTGGGTCATCATGTCTTTCCTCCGTTTTTGTTGATCATAATGATGAAGTGAGAAAACTTTGGCATGAGCGATTTTGTTACTTAAACTATCTCTCTCTTCAAACTACATGTAAAGAAAATATGGTGACAGGTCTTCCTATGGTATCTTTCCGAAATGGTTTTTGTTCCAGAGGTGTAATAAAAAAAAATCATCGGGATAGTTTTGACAAACGTGCCTCTTGGCACACTTCAACCCCTTTGCAACTTGTGCATAGCGATTTATGTGGTCCACTTACTATTGTTTCTTTCTCTGGTTGCAAGTAATTCTTAACTTTCATTGATGATTTTTCCAGCCACACTTTGGTATACTTCTTAAAACTCAAGAGTGAAGCTTTTAACATATTCTTGGCCTTTAAGGCCTTTGTTGAGAAACAATCTCGACATCAAGTTAAGATTAGACAATGGAGGAGAATATGTTAACAACAAAATTTTCAAGTTTTGCACTGGGCATGACATTCAATTGAAACATACTATTCCATATACTCCACAAAAAATTGGTGTAGTTGAAAGTGTTATTGCCTAAATCTACCTTAGGTTGAGGAAGGTAGAATCTAGGCTAACATCAAACCACTCTTAATTTGGTAGCTAGCCCTACCAGATCGGGAGAGGGCTCTCTCCTCGTCCATCTCAGCAAAAATAATCAGTGAGGCTTGAGATGACTTGAATAAAGGCTAATTTTAGGCTACGTATATATGTAAAAGAGTTTGTTTTGATTTTTAAGGTGTTTTTGGATCAAAGGGAAGGGTCGATTTTGGGTCCGGGAAATGATCAGTTTTGCAGAGAGCTGAATGGGGCAAGAAAGGCAATTGTTTTGACGCTTCAAATTTGAATGAAATGGATAGCTCAGACCGGTGAAGAGTTGAAGAGGGAAAGAGGCTTTCAGGAATCCTCTTCAAACAGTTGAAAACATAGAAAATTAAACAAAACTCAAGGCAGAGCACTCCAAATCTAATGAATTCCACCTTTACTACTTGTTTGTTTAACTTAAGAAGAAATGAGAAGAAAGATGATACACATGAAACATCAGTAAAATTACAATCACAGAGAGAAATACATAATAAAAAAAAAGAGCCACATGGATCCCAAGGAGTGCTGCAAACCCTGGTCTATTCCTTTGCCAAAATGCAGAGATGAAATGTACAATGAAGCTCAAAGCAATCCCAAGTGTCCAACCCTGAAAATGACTGAGAAACTACAAGATATAGACAAGAATAACTCATCCCCATGCCTCTAGGGCTTGAGATCACTAGTTTAGGAGCTGTTTCAACAAGATCTAAACTAAGAACTGGAAAATAGGCAGTGGAACAGCTTGCCTCTATAAGATAGGAAACTGATTCATTCAGTTATAATTCACCTTTTGATGAATGAATCTACTTACATGAGTTAAAATTTGTCAAAATTACATCAAAAGTCATGAAATTAAATCAAATTACATCAATATATTTACATTTGGAGATAAAAAATTCAAACTGGCCAAAACTAGGCGAAAAACAGAGTTACCGAGTCAAAACTAAGCCAAAATCCCCAATGCGTCGCGCTACTTTGGAGCCGATTTTGAAGGCCTTACCGGTATTCAAATTGAGTGCATGATAGCTAGTTTGAAATATCTACCTGTCTAATTTCCAACCCAAGTAAAATTTATGAATTTTGTTTCCATTTACCCCTCCAAAAATGATTTTTCCCAACACTGCTTCCTGTGTGTCCAAAAAGGGGGAGAAAGGTCATTTTTAGGGTGTTTTTGACCCTTCCGGCAACCCAAAAATTGTCAAAATATATAGGTAATGGGTAGGAATGCATTAATTTTCATGAAAAATCCAAAAATACAAATTTTTATCCAAGAGGAGCTCCCAATCATAAGCGTGCACCAAGTGGCGTGACGCGTTGGGCAGGAAAATCTGTGTTTAAGCCAAAAAAATCAAAATTAACAAAATGTGTCCCAAATTTCTTGAAATTTGGGCTGAATGTCCTCCATCATGCACTATTCTAGGCCAAGGAAGCCTCAGTCAATATTTGAAGTTTTTCATACTTTTTACGCCTCCTCGATGCCTTCTTCATCTCTGTCATAAGAGGTATCTGTCTCCATGATTTCCAAAGTCTATCTTGTCTTGGATGAAAATGAGAAATTTGGTGTCTTTGGTTTTGTTTCCAAATATGTGATAACAAGTGAGGGACTATGGAGGGATAGGGTAGTGGAAATGATAGACTATTGCCATGTGAAATTTGTCAATTGAAGATTTTTGGAGCAATTTCTTGGTTTCCTGGAATAACATTGGGGTTTGGGAAATTCATAATTGGGATGTGGGCTAATGGTAATGGGATAGGGAATAAGGAAATGGGATTGATGTAACAATATTAACAATGATGAGGGAATAACAAGGTGGGGAAATGGGAATGATAAACACAAAACCAATTTTGAAACCCTAAGGAAACAATCCTTGCACAAACAAATAGGGTTTGATTTTTTTGTATTTAAATCCTCATAAGCATCACCAAACACATGTCATGGGAAATGGGGAAGTTGCATGGAATTACTTGGACAAAAATGGACCGAACCGGTTTGAAAATTTTGAAGAAATGGCAATAAATTAGCTTTCTACCATGTGCGTCGCGCAACCAAACCCCGATGCGTCGGCGCCTCACGATGCGTCGCACCGAGTGTATTTTTACCTTTGCGGAGGCGGCCATTGATGTGCCTTTGTGTTGTGTCTCAATCTAGTCTCCTGAGGCTGAGTTCATTTAATTGTCCAGCGAGGATTTGTAAGCAGCTGTAGTGAAATGTACCATATGTACCTAGGTGCTTGTTTCCTAGTGCGTTGTGTGTAGTGTTTTGTGATGTTTTGGTCTTTTATGTTGATTTATGATGTTTTTGGTCTTTTGAAGTTTTGTGTCTACGATGGAAATGTCTAGAAAAATAATGAAAAAGAAATTGGGTGAGTCGAGAACACAGTTGAGCCTAATGTATGGAATGGCAAATGTAATCCAAAAAGCTCTTTGAAGCTTAACATCTAAATATAATGTGGTGAATAGAAACAAGAGCTTAATGATGACTTCTTAAACAAATGACACAAACTAGACTTTGAGAAATGATCACTTAAATATGCAAGTTTTCTAACTAGATAATTAGACACTAATCTTGATGCAACAGTATCTATTCTAAGCTCATCTTTATTCCATGACTAATTCTTTAGTTCTATTAACTGCAATTTTCAATTGAAGGTCGAAGTCTATTCTCGAGGGATTATTAGTTTCTTTTCGGGAGTAGTTACGGTGAGGAAGAGCTACGGTACATGGTGAGGAATTTGCGAGGAGATATTTCGAGACCGCAATGATGTTATCTTACGTTCCTAAGGTTATGGATCACTTTGGTGGTTTTCAGAACAAAAAGATATTTGTAAATGACGAAGGAATTTGTCTTGGGAATCTCATCGACTAAAGTGATCTCTTTTCGCATGCAAAGGGTGACGAGTAGCGACTATGAGATTATGAGTGCTGATAGATTGATTTAAACATGAGCTTAAGATGCTTCTAAACTGAGAACAATGTTAAACCATAAGCCATCATCAAACTTTGAAACGACGATGACCTGGACATGAATTAAATGCAAAATGAAACCTAGGAGACATTCTAATTAACATGCACTATTCTATGCAAAGTTACACAATCGGTTGTTCATCATGAGGGATATTTTGGAAGAGTTCCTTCTTGTGGAAGAGGTAGAACAATTTGGCTTTGTGGACTTGTATGCAATTGAAAGCAAAATGGAGCTGAAAGCAAATGAAACTAAGTTGTCACATCGCGATCATGCTCTTGAACTTCTTAAAGATGTCTTGGAAGAATTTCTTCATGGCAGCCAGGAAGAGTGATTAGGACAAGTGCAACTATGATAGTGAAGACTAAAAACTACAACTAATTCCTATGTTACTATGGCTATTCATCGTTTCATTGTTATGATATGTTGGAAGAATGTCTTCTTGTGAAAGAAGCTGGAATGAATATAGCTACGTTATCTAGTTAAAAACAAATACAACTCCTATCCTACGGTACCATAGTCATTAAACATTCATCGTTTTAATTTATTGGCAAAGTGTCTTCTTGTGGAAGAAGCTGGAACGAATGTGACTCACGAGCAGCTAGTTAAAAACAAATACAAATTGACTCCTATTCTCCTGATACCATAGTCATTTAAACACTCATCATTTTAGTGTCTGTTGGAAGAGTGTCTTCTTATGGAAGAACTAGAATGAGTACGACCACGAACATATAAAACACAACAACTACTAATTCGATATGCGAACGTAAAGACGGCTAGGGAAAAACTTATCTGGTTTACGCAAAAGAAATCCGTTCAAGGGGCGAGCCCTGCGTTACCGCATGCCGGCATTCAACTTTCACAATTAAATCACGCCTTCGAATGGTACATGTCACGCTCCATTAACGATGCAATAGTTTGAACATAATGCTACTGTGTCTTCAAAGACGTAACACGGAGAGTTTTCACAAAATCTAGCGACAAAATCTGATACTAAAATTTCTAACTAAGCTCTCGGCCTACTCCAAAGAGGTTTATAAAGTAAATGCAAGTAACAATAATTACAATAATTTGGGAATGATGTCTTTTCCTTATCCAAATCATTCTAGGAGTCCTTGAGGTGGCTGCGTGAAAGAGAAAAGACACCGAATTTGAGGCAGGTCTAGTAGCAGTCTTCCCTTCACGAAATGTGATTTCCACTGCGCATACTTGGTACCCGGAATTCATTTCCTCTTCCATCGACGAAGCGACACACCATGCCAGGCTCGGCGTGGATCATGCCCATATCGCGTTTTTCCTCGAGGGCACACTGGAACATGCTCAAACATAAAGGTAGGCACGGAGGTGCTCGGTTAGCTACGAGATGCCGCATCCTGACGAGCTGGTCCACGGTCAGAAAATGCTGCTTGATAGCAACAATCACAAAATTCAACAAGTCGGTCATGTAAACCATTCTAGAAGTAATTTTAACTATACTTTATTGATCAATTGGGTTTAAAATGGAAATGGACAAAGGGAAAAATGAGGTAAAATGAGTGAAGGAAAAGCACAAAATTTGAGGCTCAACATACGCTGTCTGTCTCTTTGCATGTCCTCATGCAAAATTATCTATGAATTACTGAGGCGCCACCTGGAGACCATCTAATCCCCTTCTTCTCCTTTGTACGAGATGTTAGAGGCCTTAGGAGGTTTCACGATCACAAGTTTGAACTCTGAGGTTTGTGAGGTGCTCACTGAAATCGACTTTTTGTGTTCCTTGTCTTCATCTTCTCATTGGTCCTCTCCACTTTGTCTATATGCGGGGATAAGGTTGAGTTCATGTGGGTCTTGAGCTTGATTTGATCTTTCGAGAATTTCATTCTCATTTTTCCATCGTGTCTATTCAACAATTCCAGCTCATTTCCTATCCCTCCTCAATATCATCAATTTCGGTTAGTGGAGGAGTAGGGGTTCTCTCTTCTCTTTACGGATTTTGTTCTCTCTAGAAGTTTCCACATAATCATAGATTTCTGTTGAGGCAGGGATCAATCTCGTGCCGCTGCATAAAGAAATCTTCATCATCATACTCTTCCATAGATGTTTCTTCATCTTCAATATTGATTACTGTTTGTTTGATTGATGTTTTCTTCGGTTTGCCTTTTAATCTTGTGGCTTCTCCTAAGTTGAGAGGAGCCCTCTTTTTCTCTATGATTCCTTGATTACCTTCTACGCATGTAGGTTGACTCTTGATTCTAGTCAACTTCTCCAAAATGACTTCTTCACTGCTTTCTTGGACCGGTTTCGTCAATTTTACCTTTTGGAGTCCTCCATCTCCTACTTCTCTTTGTGGCTTTGTGGTTCGAGTGATAGTTCTTTTGCTTCCTCAAAATGATTTCGCGTAAGAAATCATCCCATGTATCATTTGATCAGATAGATGATGCTCGATTAAAATTTTGACTAACCCATGATGATACGGGGTTGTTTCCAAAAAGCTTGAACTCTTCTTTGAACACGAAGCCATTTTTCTTCGAGACTTTGATACAGAGAAATATGGTAGAATTCAAATCTTCTCCTAGAAAATGCAACATTAGTCTCATATGGTAGACATAAAATGTCATATCCACACTCATGTATAACAAATTTTTGTAAAAGAAGTAGTATATTCCTCCATTTTCTCTTCAGTCACTATCTTCGGGAGATTCCCTTGTGCACACACTAACATCCATGTACTGGTGATTTTAAGATTTGTTTCCATGAGTCGTTATGGAATTCCCTATTTTTAAACCATCTTTCGGCTACTGGATAATCCTGTAGCCTACTGCTGTAAAAACTGTCATTAACGAGTAAACTTAACATCTCCTATTTCAACCTCGGTGCCTTTTGGAATGATGCTAGCGAAATGTTTTTGGTGACTTCCTTATGGCAACCATTAAACTTTTCCAAGAATTGGAGAACCATCCTTTATTTGTTGTAGCATCTCCTTGCATTGTGGATAACCTTCTAAATATTTTGAGTCCTATAGGCGCTCAATCCTACACGATGAAACCCATGATTTTTCACTTCATCGATTAGCACTCTTCTCTATCCACAAAAGCAGTAGGCTTTTACTTTCGGATTAAAATGGCTTCGAAGCTCTAAATAAAAATGGCTTCAATTTTTGGAAGAACATACCTTTGAAATAGCTACGATCTTAAAAATCTCTGGTTTGTATGCCTGCTGTTTGAAAAAATGCCTTCGAATCCTCGGAGTGACAGTGTACTTACGTGAACTTTGGAGATGATATGGAAAGCAATTTCAATTTTCGAAAGCTAATGTGTCTACGATGAGAGCGAGTGGTAGATGATTTTCAAATTTATTTTGTTGTGCGATACCTCAGTCTTTGGTAGCGGGGAAAGACTTTCAAACTCAATCCTTTGAAAAACACTTCTGTTTCTAGTAACTGCGAGACTTCAAACTCAACCTGCTGTCTACGATAGCAAATGGTATGCTTCGGAATTCAACACTACGGCTCTCTCTTTGTCTCGGGGTAACGACAACTTCAAAACCGGTCACTACACACCTCACGTCTTTGGTAATAATAGACTTTAAACTCAATCACTGCCACTCCTCTTTGTTTTTGGTAGCAAAGTCTTCAATTTTCAGCACCTCTGTGTCTTCGGTAGCAACGGGCTTTAAACGCTACTGCTACGGCCACAAATTACTGCTGTTGACGGTGAAAAATGCTCCAAAATTTGTTCTCGGTGATATGCTCTCTCGTTCATTGAGTTCTCACAAACCGTTATGCTTCCAATGTACCTCTTCGTGCCGCACGATGATAATAGTGCTTCGTGCTCTTCGGAGATGGAATGCGGCTACGGAATGACGTTATGGAAAATGGTCGCTGGCATAGAGGTGGTGGAGTGAGGTCGGAAAGATTGCATTAATGATTTGAGGAGGCGGCGGAGGGATTTACGGCGGCAGGGAAAAATCTTCATGATGATAAGAACTTGGTTAAGAGTCGTGGGAATTTCAAATCGATTTGGCCGTTCCACAGCTCGAAATGCTATTGGATAGAAAATTTGAATTGGAAGATTTAATACAAAGTCTGTAGAGGGTTTTTGTTTGGTGTTTGATCGATAAAATAATTAAAAAAACTTTTGAATAATCCACGACTAAACTATGCTAAATTTTTGCTTGAATTGCCATCGTAATTTAAATTTGTGCCTGCGCCCTTTGTTGATGTTTGTGTAGCCTTTGTCTTCTCTTGCTCATCTTTGGAAGGGATCTTTCACAATTTTCTTGATATTTTTGATTCATGAATTCTTGGATCACTTTGTTGTAATTCTGATGTCTGGCACGGTTGATGCCTTCGTTTCCTCAGCTGCCAAAAGATGACCAGCTAGCGAGAAAAGGTGATCGAGTGCGTGAGAGATGTCCTGCGAGTCACGAATGTTCCTGTAAGAATACTTTAATCATGAAAAATGAAATGTTTTTGGAAGATGGGTGAAATGTTTATGAAAATGGATAGAAAATGGATGATGGATTATGAAGTGGATAATGGAATAAGAATGGATTCGGTTCATGGAATGAAGGAACATAAAGTAGCTGTCTTTACTGCAATTCATGGCATGTGTTCACTTGCTGACGGATATCAAATTCTATGTTTTGACATGAAAATAGAAGTGAATGGAAGATGGAGTGAAATGAATGGAATGGGAATGGAGTGAAATGTGAATGATGGATGAGATGAAGTATGGATGGATAATGAATGGAGTGAGATGAAATGAATCATAAGTACTATGTGCTTGAACTTATGATTTTTATCTTGTTTCACTGTAGAAACAAAAATGGGAAAAGTTAGAGTGTCGGAAGAGACTATGATTTTCACCCTATCTTTTACGTATAAACATGCCGATCGGTGATTGGTTTTCATGTTATACACATTTATTTATATATATATATCAAAAGAGAAATGCTTCGGAAGAATTTGATCGAGTTGATGAAGAAGAGAGACTCTTCTTCATTAACTTCACATCGTGTCTCCTTGGAACTTCTTGACAAACTCTTCTCTTGAGAGTGGCTTGTGGTATAGCTTCAGTCTATGGCCATTCACGAGAAAAGTGACCTCCCTCTTCATCTATGGTTGCGATTTTTCTTGCCCCATTATCAAAAATTCGAACAATTTCGTATACTCGGCCCAAGCCAATGTGTTTGAAATTTCCCTTGAAAATCCTTGAATTTTGAATCAAACAAGGAGAGCCCAATCACCCTCTTTAAATTTCTTCTCTTTGATGTACTTGTCATGCCATACTAGCCCTTTGCTTTTGTTGGACTAGACTTGTTTTACGAAGCGCATCTTGTGCGGTCTCATCAATTCATTAATTTGCTCCGGTCTATGCTTTTGTGCCTCCGTTAGATCGAGTCTCACTGAAAGCTGCATGCCATCTTGAATGTTTGGATTTGGAACTCTATAGGAAACAAAACTTGCTTTCCATAAACAAGCTCATAGGGAGTATGCCTTGTTGTGTTTCTCCATGTAGTTCTATAGGCCCACAAGGCTTCGGGAAGCCTATCTACCCAATCTCTTCTATGTAGATGAATAGTCTTTGTTAGGATTCCTTCAATGACTTTATTAGTGGATTCCACTCGACCA
The DNA here is from genome assembly GCA_034641835.2 of Pinus albicaulis. Taxonomy (NCBI): domain Eukaryota; kingdom Viridiplantae; phylum Streptophyta; class Pinopsida; order Pinales; family Pinaceae; genus Pinus; species Pinus albicaulis. The sequence goes on from CM076580.1 coordinate 159,742,898, forward strand.
TTTGCTTGTGGATGATAAGGAGTAGATGTTCTATGTCTGATTTTGTACTTCTCCATCATTTGCTCCACTAGCCTTGATGTAAATTGAGCTCCTTGATGCGCAACAATTTCCCTTGGGACACCAAAACGAGTAAAAATATCCTCAAAGAAAAAGTAACTGCAGATGATTCATTAGAAACAAGTAATGCTTAGCTTCTACCCACTTAGTAACATAATCGGTGCAAACTAATATGTATTTCTTTTGTCTTGATGGAGGACTAATAGGTCCTACAAAATCCAAGGCCCATTTTTCAAAACGTTGATGTGTACCCGAGGTTGTAATGGCATCTCACACGAAGGAGAAGGTTTCCCTACCCTTTGGCAACTGTCACACCTTTTGACATACTCCCTTGCATATTTAAACAAAGATGGCCAATAATATCCTAAATTAAGGATCTTATAGGCTGTCCTCTTATCTCTAGAAAGTGTCAGCCACAAGGTTCATCATGACATGCCTTGAGAATTTCAGGGCATCTCATCTTCACGAACACACCTTCTAATGATCAAATCTGAACCTATCTTGTACAACTCATTAGCGACCCATGAATATCTTGCACTATCATTAATGATTTTTCTTTTATCCTTGCATTCATAATTGAAGGAAACTTTTCTGAAACTAAATAATTAGCAATATCGACAAACCATGGAGTTTGGTAGAAAGCTGCAAAAAGATATTCATCGGAAATTGATCTTCAACTGGGAGTGTCATCTTTGATATTTTGAATTCTAGACGGAAGTCAACCACGAGTGTTTTGTTTTCCGGGCCTATCTAGAATAGTAATGTTGAATTCTTGCAATAATAACAACCATCTTATAACTCTACCATTAGTGATTGATTTATTTATTAAATATCTAATGGCGGAGAATGATACAGTGTGAATAAAAGTTTCATAACTTTTTGTTATATAGTGTCTAAATTTGTTAATGGCATGAGCAACGGCTAAAAACTCTTTTCGACTTTACGATATAGTTTAACTCTGCGGGAGTCAAATTTTGCGATATAATAGATGGCATAGGGAATTAAATCTCTGTCCCAATACTGCGCTCGGTCAGTATCGGAAGCATCGTCGAGATATGAAAAGGTAACTTCAGTTAGGTCCAATATAGGTGCTTCGAGAAATTTTGGTTTTCGGGGTTTCAAAAGCTAACGGCAATCGAAGTCACTTAAATTCACAATCTTTGGTGAGTAATTTGAAGAGAGGAGATGCTATTTTGGTGAAGTTTTCTATAAATCTCCGATAGTACCCCGTAAATCCTAGAAAACTTCTTACATCTCTTTGACAACTTGGAATGGATAGGTTAGAAATAACTTCAACTTTCGCTTCATCAACTCTAATCCCATCACCGAAATGTGGTGCCCTAAAACAATACCTTCGGTGAACATCATAAAACATTTTTCATGACTAAGAGAAAGGTTTGCTTCTTGACATCTTTTAAGACTTTTTCCAAGTTTTCTAAAGCCTCTTCAAATGTATCCCCATAAAGCTGTAAAATCATCCATGTACACCTCTACACGATCCCATGTATCGGACTCAGCATTCCCTGCCCTTTGAAATGTTGCGGGTGCATTGCACTGATCCAAATGGCAATACTCGGTGAGGCATAGGTACCCCCGAGGACAAGCAAATGTGGTTTTTATCTTGGTCTTCAAGTGCTACTTGGATTTGATTGTAACCACTAAATCCATCCGGGGAATGAAAAGTACTTTTTTACTGCTAATGTATCTAATACTTGATCTATGAAAGGTAAGGGAAAATGGTCTTTAAGAGTAGCTTTATTCGGTTCTCGATAGTCAACACACACCCTCCATTTTCCATTTTTTCTTAGGTACAATTACTAAAAGGGAAACCCACCGACTATACTGAAATAGGATAGATGAAGTTAACATTTAACAATTTTTGTAATTCTTCCTTGACAATTTCCCTAAGATTTGGATTCATCCGTCTTTGAGGTTGTCCGATTGGTTTGAAATTTGCCTCTATATAGATGTGATGAGTACAAGTATTGGGACTTATCCCTTTCATGTCGGGAGTGTATTCCCATGCATATGCGTGAGAAGAATGTCTCTGTAATACTTTGACTAGTTCTTCTTGTTGAGATTTTTCCAGGTGTTTTGTTTATATTCAAGGTCTTGCTCGGAAAAAATTTCACTTGTAGAACTGCCAAATTTGTCCATAGAATGAAGAGACATCTGCCTAGATGACAAGAACTCAATATTGGATTTCTCTTGAAATGATTCTTGTTTGTGATCCGGAGAAGATTCAAAATTTTTCTAGAGTATTCGTGAATTTGATTATCTTCACTAATTTCCGAAATTGTGAAGAGTGGTTGCAAATATTCTTCATCCTCTATCCATTGAGTGTCATCTAGAATCTGTAATTGTCCTAGATTTCTGGAGGATATAAAGTGAATTTCTTTGTTGAACTTCCATCAGAAATATACATATCACTCGGACCTACAACTAATAAAAGCATCACTGTAGCCAAAGCCAAGGTCTTCCTAGTATAACGGATGGCCTCCTAGATTATTCTTGGGTGTAGGGATCATGAAATCCTACGGTACTCCCCAAGAGTCTAGGAGATTTCTTGGAATGTCTTCTATTACCCCATCCGAGTCTGATCACGGATCTATCTGCTATGGTGTAATAGTGTGGGTGTAAAGAGAAGATTAGGAAGTTTCAGTTTGTCCATGATTTGTCTACTCATGATATTTATTCGTTTGCTCCTAAGTCGATGAGTGTGTTTTGAATTTCAATTCCATTGATGTGAATTTTGACATCGGATTTCCGGGTCAAGGTACTTTGGAATAGTAGTCTTACCCATCATAATGTACGCTTATTTGTCCTACCAGGGTTGAATTTTCTTGGTTTCTCTTATTCTTTTCTTTGTTGTCTTCATACTCAACTCCTTTATTGTTTTGGCTAAAATTGGGATTTCCTTGATGGCTTGCAATAATGGAATTTTAATGCAAACATTTCTCAATTCATCCAAGAAATCATAATTAGGCACCATTATTTGTTTTTCTACACCTTTGTCAATTTGTAATCTTTCCAGGGAAAGGGAGGTATAGAAGTAGATGTGGATGGTTGCTCTAATACCTGGAGTTGGGCTTATTGGATCTTTTTGTTTCAGTTTTTCAATGTTTTGGCCTTGAAAGGATGTTTCTTCCTCAAGACTTTTATTAACTCGTAGGAGTCTTCCTCAAATTATCTTGTTCTTGTATGATCACGGAAGGTTTCCTCTTCTCAAGTATCCTTCCGGACCTAAGTTGAACATCACTAAGGTCTAGAGGAGTAATTAAATAAGTTGGAAATTGTTGTCCTTCTATCATGTATGTGATTCGGGGGTTCTTATTATTTGGGGTTTGGTATAGTTTGACATTTGGTAATTGATTGGATTTTTTGAGGGAATGGTAATGGAAGTGGTTGATTTTGATGAGGTTGGTTCGAGATGATGTTGTTGAGAATTTTGTTGAAAATTTTGTTGAAGATTTTGAGGAAAATTTTGTGGATATGGCGGATAGGATGGTGGATACCGATAATATGGAGAGTATCTTCCATGGGGACCTTGTGATCCTTGTGCCCGAGCTTGAGATTGATTTTGAAATTGGGGCCAAGGTTGCTTGCTAAGAATTCCAAGGTGGAGGTTGATTATACATTTGATCATGAAATCCCTGTGTCCGAGATCCCTGCCAAGGTCTTCTAGATACAAAGTTAAGAGATTCCGTGGAATGCGTAGGAGTTTCTTCTTGAAAAACAGCCTTGAGACCGGGAAGAAGAAAGGATAATTCTTGGTCTCATGTTTCTCGAAAAAAAATAACACAGAGTTTCTACAACTTTTACATCGAAAGGCACTCTCTCAAGGCATGTTTCTTCCTACATTTGGGACAAAAGATTGCCAAGGCATCGGATTCAGCCTTTTGCTTGTTTTGTATCTTGAGGGTGTCTATTTGTTCACTAAGACTCCCTAAGATGTCGATTTAAAATCATCAAGCATGTGTCCTATTTACAGATCTACTTACTGTCCTCGTTAAGCGATTTACTTGCTCTTGCAAGAGCGGGGATCTCTTGGACCTTTGACGATTTTGGATTTCCCTCCGGAAAGGTTGATACATAACTCGGATATTTCGGGTAATGTGAGTTGTGATATATCCCCCTTTTCCCATCATGTTAAGGATATCCAACCATTCATCCCTAATGGTTTTCAACAAAAGAGCTTTTAAAGTGTCTTGATATAGGTTTTCCATTTGTGCCCTTTTTTATGTTGTATTTAAATCTTTCCAACAAATCTTCTAAGTTTTCATCTTCTTTTTGTAACATATTGAACACTTCTTCCTTATGATTAGCTGCATCAATAATCCAAGTATCTCTCTAGAAATGCTTGTTTCATGTCTTCCCATGTCCCTAATGGAACTACTCTGCTTAAGCTCATAAACCACTTCAATGTCGCTCCTTTCGAGTTGAAGGAAATAATTTCAATTTTTGGGCATCTTGAAAGGTAGTCATAAGTCCTACATAGTGCTTCAAATTCGAATAAGAAAGTTTCGGGATCCTCGCTTTAAGTCCATAGAAGTTCGGAAGGACAAAAGGTGAAATGTTTTTTCATGGTTGTATTGGTTTCTCCATCAAGTATAGGGGAACCCAAAAGAGCTTCCTATTCTACCTCTTCCTCCATCTGCACCTCTACCTCCTCTTCCTCCTTCTCCTCTACCTCCTCCAAATGTGTTTTCTCCATTAACAACTCCTCCTCCTCCTTCTTCATGCCATGAGTTGACTCTCCTGTGGAAGTAGAAAGATTTGTATCCTCAACAAAAGTTTTTGGATCCTCTTCTATGGCGGGTTCAATGGATGAAGTGGAAGGTTTCTCTAATGGAATAGGTGACCTTAGATCTTCTAGAAGTCCAGATCGATAGAGGATGGAAGATGGGTTTGAGTTGAAGGTGTGACTAGATTACGGATCTAGATGAAACAAATGGTGTTCTAGATGTCAAACTTCTGCCTCTGTTGCTTATAAATCTTCCCCTTGAATCTCTCTCCCTACGCATAAAATTGTTTTTGGATGCTAAGAAACAAAGGTTACCTAGTTTTCACTTCCCGACAACGACGCTTAAAATGTTGTGTCTCAATCTAGTCTCCTAAAGCCGAGTTCATTTAATTGTCAACCGAAATTTGTAAAGCTACGAAGTGAAATGTACCATATGTACCTAGGTGCTTGTTTCCTAGTGCGTTGTGTGTAGTGTTTTGTGATGTTTTGGTCTTTTATGTTGATTTATGATGTTTTTTGGTCTTTTGAAGTTTTGTGTCTCTGATGGAAATGTCTAGAAAACTAATGAAAAAGAAATTGGTGAGTCAAGAACACGAGTTGAGCCTAATGTATGGAATGGCAAATGTAATCAAAAACACTTGAAGCAACATCTAAACTATGGTCGAATAGAAACAAGAGCTTAATGATGACTTCTTAAACAAATGACACAAACTAGACTTTGAGAAATGATCACTTAAATATGCAAGTTTTTTCTAACTAGATAATTAGACACTAATCATGATGCAACATTCTATTCTAAGCTCATCTATTCCATGACTAATTCCTAGTTCTATTCTGAAATTTTCAATTGAAGGAATCAGAGTCTATTCTCCAAGAGTTATTAGTTTCTTTTCGGGGTAGTTCTGTTGAGGAAGAGCTCTGTTTATGGTAGGGAATTTGCAGAGATATTTCAGACCTTGTAATGATGTTATCTTCTGTTCCTAAGGTTATGGATCACGGTGGTTTTAGAACAAAAAAGATATTTGTAAATAATGAAGATCTGTCTTAGGAATCCTATCAACTAAAGTGATCTACTTGTGCAAAGGGTGACGATGTGACTATGAGATATGAGTGCAATGAATTGATTTAAACATGAGCTTAAGATGCTTCTAAACTAGAACAATGTTAAACCATAAGCCATCATCAAACTTTGAAACGAAGTAGGCTGGACATGAATTAAATGCAAAATGAAACTCCGGAGCATTCTAATTAACATGCACTATTCTATGAAGTTACACAATCGGTTTGTTCATCATGAGGGATATTTTGGAAGAGTTCCTTCTTGTGGAAGAGGTAGAACAATTTTGATCTGTGGACTTGTATGCAATTGAAAGCAAATGAGCTGAAAGCAAATGAAACTAAGTTGTCACATCACGAGTACATATCTTGAACTTCTTAAAGATGTCTTGGAATAATTTCTTCTTGTGGAAGAGTGATTAGGACAAGTGCAACTATGATAGTGAAGACTAAAAAACTACAACTAATTCCTATGTTACTATAGCTATTCATCATTCATTGTTATGATATGTTGGAAGAATGTCTTCTTGTGAAAGAAGCTGGAATGAATATAACTACGAGTATCTAGTTAAAAACAAATACAACTCCTATCCTACGGTACCATAGTCATTAAACATTCATCGTTTTAATTTATTGGCAAAGTGTCTTCTTGTGGAAGAAGCCGGAACGAATATGACTACGGTAGCTAGTTAAAAACAAATACAAATTTAACTCCTATTCTACAATACCATAGTCATTTAAACATTCATCATTTTAGTCTCATTGGAAGAGTGTCTTCTTATGGAAGAACTAGAATGAGTACGACCACAAGTATATAAAACACAACAACTACTAATTCAATATGCGAACGTAAAGACGACTAGGAAAAACTTATCTAGTTTACGCAAAAGAAATCCGTTCGAGGGCGGGGGCCCTCTACCACTCGACGGCATTCAACTTCACAATTAAATCACGCCTTCAAGATAATTTTGTCTGCTCCATTAACGATGCAATAGTTTGAACATAATGCTCGTGTCTTCAAAGACGTAACACGGAGTTTTCACAAAATCTAGCGACAAATCTAATACAAAATTTCTAACTAAGCTCTCGGCCTACTCAAGAGTTTATAAAGTAAATGCAAGTAACAATAATTACAATAATTTAGGAATGATGTCTTTCCTTATCCAAATCATTCTAGGAGTCCTTGAGGTGGTCAGTGTGAAAGAGAAAAGACACACTCGATTTCGAGGCGAGTCCCTAGTAGGAGTCTTCCTTCACAAATGTGTTCCCACGTGCATAACAGTACCCGAATTCATTTCCTCTTCCATGACGAGCAACACACCATGTGGAGGCACGACGTGGATCATGCCCATATGCGTTTTTCCCCAAGAGGCCACCCGGAACATGCTCAAACATAAAGGTAGGCTGTAGAATCGCCGGTTAGTCTACGAATGCACGCTTTCGATGCAAAGACTAGTTCGGTCAAAATGCTTAACAATGGCAACAATCACAAAATTCAACAAAGTCGAGTCATGTAAACCATTCTAGAAGTAATTTTAACTATTTTTTATTGATCAATTGGGTTTAAAATGGAAATGGACAAGGGAAAAATGAGGTAAAATGAGGTGAAGGAAAGCACAAATTTGAGGCTCAACACCTTGCACCCGCAATGCATCGCGATAGTCACCCAATGCATCGCGCTTGGAAATTCAACACTTTGTCTTCCCTCCAAATTCTTCTGTTTCGCTCCTCACAACCTCTTCTTTGCTCACTATCGTCTCTTGGCATTCAAATGAGCTTATGAAAGATGAAAATGTTTTATATGCCAAGGATTTTGATTCTTCTTTTCAAAAAACCCGCTTTGAAATGGAAAAAAATCTTAAATTACTTGAACACCACGAGATTTGAGCACATTTGGAAATTTTGGAGAAGTTTATGAGTGAAATTGGGCTTGCGACTCTATGCGTCGCGCCACGAAGCCCAGCGCGTCGTGCCCTTTTTTTAGGAGAATTTTGGAGACCTTCCCGAGTGTCCAAATTTGGTGTGGGATAGCTCGTTGGAAATATTATTTATTATAATTTCCAACCCCTGGCTAGAATTTTTCAATTTGGAGTTCATTTTCCCCTGTCGAAAAATCAAATCTCCCAGGGGCTCGGTCAAAATGTGCAAAATGAGGTCGCCTCGAAGGCAGAGTGCGTTGCCCATGGTAAACGTTTGAAGGTCTTCCTCAACTCCAAATTGAGCTCATGATAGCTCATTGGAATATATTTGTGTCTAGTTATCATTTGACTCATCAAGTAAGTCATTTGGCCAACCATGCTAGGAGAAATCATGATTTTTCCCAAGGTCACTCCCAGAGGTGCATCAATTCTCTCGAGGCGATTGTATTTTTGACATTTCTCTAAAATAATGACACGTGTAAAAATTGAAGGAGGTTTTCTTCCTTGGCCTATTTTGGACAAAAACCTCTCTCATTTTTCCTAAATTCATCTTTTATTGCTCGGGAAACATCATTGGAGTAAAACCTATCCCGATGTGTGGAACAAGGGATTTGTCGAAATGAAGCGAAATGAAGGGGGATAAGGGGCTTCTAAATTCTTGAGAAAATTTTGGGAAGTAGGGAGGGATGTTAGGAAGCGCGGGGAAAGTGGAATTTCAGAGATTGAGTGAGGGAAAGGGGTCCAAAAGGGCAAAACACGGGCCTAGCCTAGAAAATTGCCAAGTTGTAGCAAGAAACTAGGGTTTGTGCGAAAATAAGGAATTTGAGGGATATCGGTGATGGGAAGTGTTTAATAAGGTACATTAAGGATAGGGGAAAGGTGTATGGACATCGGGATACAAGTTTTTTCGATGATTTGACCATCCAAGAGAAATTACCTCCACAGACCCTAGGAGAGGGAAATGAACCTTACCTAGGCACAACTGAAGCATGAACAAGGTGTAAAATGACCCATTGGAACTTGAAATGATGATGAAAACCTCTGAATGATGGTACACTTAGCTGAATGGTGACATGGACCGACATTTGAACAAATTTGAAAAGAGTGAAAACAAACCCTAGACCTAATACCTAGTGACCAAATTTTACTTGAAGACTCATTGAAATGACAAAATTTGACTTTGACACTATAAAATAACTTTGTAAGAGCATTTTTGATCACTAGAGGAAGGCTGCAAAGGCTGACACTAACATTTTCTCCAATGGGGATGGTAGATCCTTGGAGGTGCCAAGAAGTATGAGAACTTTGGAAAGGAGACGAGTGCCTTTGTCCATTGGGCAATGGAATCAAAAACTCAAGTCTGAAATGCATGATCAAAGACCGATGACTTGATGACACAAATTGACTCTCACTCAACTAAAAACTAACTCGATACTTAAACACAACCGAAAAAAATGGAAAATATTCTCAATATGAAGCTTATTCAATACAACCTACTCTAGTTGTTCCATTCATCACCCTGATCAAGTGAAATGAAACAACCAATGCAACCAAGTAAGTATTACAAAGCTTTGTTGTTTGAATTCTCCACAAGTGCTCGCTTATGAACAACAAGAGAACTACGAGGAAACTCCCATAAAAAACTTGTGAACAGATACCGTTGAATACTATGGATTCTCTATCCGCCTCCAAAAACTCTTTGCATAAGGATCTTGAAGTTCACGCTCTTTGGGACTTAGCTCATCCAATGGATTACTTCTCTTCTCTTCATACCATGAATGCAAACTTTTTTTGAGCTTTGTGATGAGACTCTTGCTAAAAATGACAAAGAGACAGATTGCTAGATCAAGTTTATATCGGCACACGTTTCAAGCTCACATATAGTCAATGGAGAAATACTTTGACTACGGACATCATCCAACACATTAGCTATTGGATCATGAAAGACTTGAAAAGACTGCTTTGCAACCCATTTTCTATTGGTTCGATGAGATTACATGATTTCCTATAGGTCTGCTCATTTGAAGATTTAATATGCAATTTACCCTTCAAAAAGCTGAAATGATTCAAAACAAAATGGTACGGAATCATCTTGTATTATTTGATCATATGTACCAACTTCCAAGTCCTCATCTGCAACTTGACAATCAATGGCATTCGAGGGATCTGCAAATCTGGATATGAGAAGTCTTGAACAAGGTTTTTTATTGCCCTCAAGATGGTCTAGATCAAGACTTGTCAATGACTTATTTTTGATTGCATGGAAGTTGTCTCCCGATGAGCCAGAAACGAATCAAAAAAAAAGGCAAATATCCTTCACTTACTTCAAAATTTTTTTGCACTTTCCTCATCATTGTCATAGGCTGATATGCATCGGGTTGATCACTTGTACTCAAGTCACGAAAGTGAACTTCCTCCTTCCACAAACTAGGCTGCTGATTTATCTGCAAGATTAGCTTCTTTTTGGAGAACATAATCATCATCATATCTTGATCAAAATGAGGAAATTCATCGGTATAAAACACATCATCAAGCATACATTTCATATCAACGAGATATCTCTTCTCCAAGATGATCTACAAAATAATCATTATCGGATCTATGACAATCGTGGGATAAGAAACAAAATGTTTTGGATCAGCAACTTGTTCTTCTTCAATTAGCGAGCCATGGGCTTGAACATTATACTCATTCATTGTGGTGATATTTTCCATCATCTCTTCCACGCACTTACCAACATGTCAAGCTTTACCTCTAGAGATGTCGATTTCTTTGGATCTATGTTTTTCATACATGTTCTTCCTTCAAATTTTCCCTTGATTAGAAAAATGAGCCCTCTACATCTCTTGCACTATTCGCATCTCTTCAAGTGTTGCAAGATTCCTTTCTCTTAGATGAAACTCCATTTCCGGATCAAAGGCACCTAGGTAGTACGAGAAGCGAGATCCAAGAGGAGGCCTTATATTAATCGGCATCAAAAAATAAACTTGGTTAAATACGGCGGAAAAAATGTTGTCTTGTCTCCCCACAGCGGTCTTTTTCGACTGGTTATACTCTTCTATAATCAAGAAAGGGTTCTTTACGATGACCCACTGTCGAGGAAAACTTTGACGAAATCTTTGAAATTTGAGATGCTCGCATCGAGGCAAGGTTTTGAACCAACTCTTGACTTTGCCTTGCAAAGAAAGAGAAAAAAGCGTAATATTGACATCCTCTTCATCAACTTCAAAAAAGGTCGAAAAAGATTCAAAATTCAGAACATGTCTCTCGACGGTGATGTTGTTGTGTTCACCATCAAATCTTGGTAGATATAGATCATAATTTTTAGGGGAAAGCATGGGATACGGAATTTTACAAGGTATATGGGTATGTACAAATGTTGCGAGAATCGGTATTGGTCTCTTGAGGTTCATCGGTTTGAAAATGGTCATCACAAGATTCGGAAGAAAGGTCTTGATCAAGCTCAAAAGCATGCAAATCTCCAGGTATTCACAATATTTAAAGGGGAAAGAGTCAAATGCGAGGCCAAGGATCTTTTCTCAAATACAATATAATTTGTAAAGCCTTCTTGATATTCTCAGGGAAAAGAGAAGAAATAATTTATGACAAAGAACAAAATGTCTTGGATGAAATTCCAACTTGAATACCTAATCTTTCCATATTGTCCTTTCATGTTTACGTTGGTCGGGTTCATCCTCCGAGTGGAGTCCCCTGGATCCGATCTCGAAAGCCCCGATTTAGAGTTGCCGGGTGAATGATTTCAGCCTTGCGGTGTCACGATCATTGTCCACCATCAACAATCAGATCCGAACTTGATTAGATCTTGCGAGGAAACCGAGATGTTCGGTTCATAAACTAGACGGGAGATTGGCTGACGAGCATTCATCTACTTTCACTAATGCAAAGCAAGAGCGTTTCAAAGGCTACCGGCTAACTTCGAGACTCCGTACGTAGTTTATAAAGCAAAAAAACAAGCTTTCTTTTCCCCGGTATGGTCGCCACTATGTTATTGCCTAAATCTACCTCGAGGTTGAGGAAGGCGAGAATCTAGGGTAACATCAAACCACGCTTAATCCGGTAGCTAGCCCTACCCGGATCGGGAGAGGGCTCTCTCCTCATCAATCTCGAGCAAAAAATAATCGGTGAGGCTTGAGATGACTTGAATAAAGAGCTAATTTTAGGCTAGGTATATATTTAAAAGAGTTTTTTTTGATTTTGAAGGTGTTTGTTGGATCAAAGGGAAGGGCAAATTTTGGGTCAGGAAATGATCGAGTTTTGCGAGAGAGCTGAATGGGGAAAGAAAGGCAATTGTTTTGACACTTCAAATTTGAATGAAATGGATAGCTCGGGACCGGTGAAGAGTTGAATAGGGCAAGAGGCTTTCAATAATCCTCTTCAAACGAGTTGAAAACGTAGAAAATTAAACAAAACTTAAGGTAGAGCACTCTGCAAATCTAATGAATTCCACCTTTACTACTTGTTTGTTTAACTTAAGAAGAAATGAGAAGAAAGATGATACACATGAAACATCGAGTAAACTTACAATCACGAGAGAGAAATAAATCATCAAAACAAAAGAGCCACATGGATCCCTAGAGTGCTGCAAACTACTGGTCTATTCCTTTGCCAAAATGCGAGAGATGAAATGTACTGATGAAGCTCAAAGCAATCCCAAGTGTCCAACTCTGAAAATGATGAGAAACTACAAGATATAGACAAGAATAACTCATCCCCATGCCTCTAGGGGTCAAGAAAATTATTTTAGGAGCTATTTAAACAAGATCTAAACTAAGAACTAGAAAATAGGCGAGTGGAACGACTTGCCTCTATAAGATAGGAAAGCTGATTCATTCGGTTATAATTCACCTTTTGATGAATGAATCTACTTACATGAGTTAAATTTGTAAAAATTACATCAAAATTCATGAAATTACATGAAATTACATCAATATCTTTACATTTGGAGATAAAAAATTCAAAGCTGGCCAAAACTAGGTGAAAAAACGAGTTATTGAGTCAAAAGCTGAGCCAAAAATCCCCAATGCGTCGTGCCCGAAATCTCTATGCGTCGCGCTACTTTGGAGCCAATTTTGAAGGCCTTACTCTGGTGTCCAAATTGAGTGCATGATAGCTCGTTTGAAATATCTACCTGTCTACTTTCCAACCCAAGTGGAATTTATGAATTTGGTTGCCATTTACCCCTCCAAAAATGATTTTTTTCCAACACTCTGGTTCTGTGTGTCCAAAAAGAGGGCGGGGAAAAGGTCATTTTTAGGGTGTTTTTGACCCTTAAAGCAACCCAAAACTTGTCAAAATATCTGGGTAATGGGTAGGCATGCATAAAATTTCATGAAAAAATCCAAAAAATACAAATTTTTACCCAAGAGGAGCTCCCAATGATAAGCGCGCGCCAAGTGGCGTGACGCGTCGAGGCGAGAAAAATTTGTGTTTAAGACAAAAAAAATCAAAATTGACAAAATGTGTCCCAAATTTCTTGAAATTTGGGCTGAATGTCCTCCATCATGCACTCTTCTAGGCCAAGGAAGCCTCGGTCAAGATTTTAATTTTTTCATACTTTTTACGCCTCCTCGATGCCTTCTTCATCTCTGTCATAAGAGGTGTCTGTCTCCACGATTTCCAAAGTGTATCTTGTCTTGGATGAAAATGAGAAATTTGGTGTCTTTGGTTTTGTTGCCAAATATGTGATAACAAGTGAGGGAATATGGAGGGATACGGTAGTGGAAATGATAGACTATTGCCATGTGAAATTTGTCAATTGAAGATTTTTGGAGCAATTACTTGGTTTCTTGGAATAACATTGGGGGTCTGGGAAATTCATAATTGGGATGTGGGGTAATGGGAATGGGATAGGGAATAAGGAAATGGGATTGATGTAACAATATTAACAATGATGAGGGAATAAAAAGGTGGGGGAAATGGGAATGATAAACACAAAACCAATTTTAAAACCCTAAGGAAACAATCCTTGCACAAACAAATAGGGTTTGATTTTTTTTGTATTTAAATCCTCATAAGCATCACCAAACACATGTCATGGGAAATGGGGAAGTTGCATGGACTTAATTGGACAAAAATGGTCCGAACCGGTTTGAAAATTTGGAAGAAATGGCAATAAATTAGCTTTACGCCATGTGCGTCGTGCAACCAACCCAATGCACCGCGCCTCACGATGCGTCGCGCCGATGTATTTTTTACACTGCGGAGTCCGGCCTAATGCGCGAGTGCCTACCCAATGCATAGTTATAGTCACCCAATGCGTCGCGCTTTGAAATTCAACACTTTATACCCTCCAAATTCTCTGTTTCGCTCCTCACAACTTCTTCTTTGCTCACTACTTGTCTCTTGGCATTCAAATGAGCTTATGAAAGATGAAAATGTTTTATATGCCAAGGATTTTGATTCTTATTTTCAAAAAAAATTCTTTGCAATGGAAAAAACTCTTAAATTACTTGCACACCATAGATTTGAGCACATTTGGAAATTTTGGAGAAGTTTATGGTGAAATTGGGCTTGCGAGCTCTATGCATCGCGCCACAAGCCCAACGCATCGTGCCCTTTTTCGGGAGACTTTTGGAGACCTTATTGATGTAAAAATTGGATGCAAGATAGCTTTTTGGAAATATTATTGAGTCTACTTTCCAACCCAACTGGAATTTTTTAATTTGGAGTTCTTTTACCCCTGTCGGGAAATCAAATCTCCCAAGAGTGGTCAAAATGTGCAAAATGAGGCGCCTCAAGGCAGTCTTTGTTGCGGTCAACTTTTGAAGATCTTCCTCAACTCCAAATTGAGATCATGATAGCTAATTGGAAATCTCTTTGTATCTATTTATCATTTGACTCATCAAGCAAGTCATTTGACCAACCAAGCTAGGAGAAATATTGATTTTACCAATGTCACTTCGGAGGTGCATCAATTCTCCCGAGGCGAATGTATGTTTGAAATTTCTCTAAAATCATGATGCCTGTGTAAAACATGAAGGAGGTTTTTCTTCTTTGGCCTATTTTGGACAAAAACCTCTCTCAGGTTTCCCAAATTCATCTTTTATTGCTCAGGAACATCATTGGAGTAAAACCTATCTCGATGTGTGGAACAAGGGATTTGTCGAAATGAAGCGAAATGAAGGGGATAAGGGGATTCTAAATTCTTGAGAAAATTTTTGGAAGTAGGGAGGGATGTTAGGGAAGTAGGGAAAAGTGGAATTTTAGAGATTGAGTGAGGGGAAGGGGTCCAAAAGGGAAAAACACGGAGCCTAGCCTAGAAAATTGCCAAGTTGTAGCAAGAAACTAGGGTTTGTGCGAAAATGAGGAATTTGAGGGATATCGGTGATGGGAAGTGTTTAATAAGGTACATTAAGGATAGGGGAAGGTGTATGGACACCAGGGATACAAGTTTTGTTGATGATTTGACCATCCAAGAGAAATTACCTCCACAACCCTAGGAGAGGGAAATGAACCTTACCTAGGCACAAGCTGAAGCATGAACAAGGTGTAAAATGACCCATTGGAACCTGACATGATGATGAAAACCTCTCGAATGATGGTACACTCGAGCTGAATGGTGACATGGACCGACATTTGAACAACTTTGAAAAGAGTGAAAACAAACCCTAGACCTAATACCTAGTGACTAAATTTTACTTGAAGACTCATTGAAATGACAAAATTTGACTTCGACACCTTAAAATAACTTTGTAAGAGCATGTTTGATCACTGGAGGAAGGCTGCAAAGGGGTGACACTAACGAAAGGAAGAATCACACCTTAAAAGAAATGGCTAATTGTATTCTTCAATCTAACGGACATAGTCTCAATTTTTTGGGTAGTAACAATTAAGCGTGCAAATTACATAGTAAATTGCACTCCTACTAAGGTTTTAAGGAATATAACTCTAGAAGAAGCCGGGAGCTCAATCAAACTAGATGTAAGTCACTTTCATATTTTTGGAAGTGATGCTTGGGCCCATATTCCGGATGTGAAACATAAAGCCTTAGAACCTAAGAGTGAAAAATGCATTTTTTGTTGGATATTCTGAAGATGTCAAAGGATATAGACTTATTCAACTAAAATACAAAAAATGTAATCATTAGAAGAGATGTAAAATTTGATGAAATTATATTGGCTGCGAGCCTAGTTCGATGGGTGTGCCACCTTTGGCCTATGAGCACGATTCTGTTGGAAATGCGAGAGGGGGGGGTGAATCAATATTCCTTTCAATTAGAGCATTATTTAATATTCAATTATTAACGAGTGTATGTACAATGATAGTAGTAAACAAAAGGAACACAAATGCACATAGTTTTTTAAGGTGGAAATCCACTTCGGGAAAAAAAACCACCTATTTCTTTTCTAATAATTCTTTAATATTCAACTCCAATTGAAAATAAATCTCCAACTTCCTAGAATCTAGAAAAAACATTCTTATCCGGAGCCCTACTGGATGGATGCTCCAACGTCCGAGATTCTTCAGTAGTAAATTGAATGGATGTCCCAACACCCAATGAGCTACAACTCACCCTAGCACCACCCTACCATCCTGTAGAAGAAGAATGGACTCCGTGCAGGGGGAAAATGGTCCACTTTACAATGATATAGAATGATGTAGAAGAATAAGACACGAGTAGAACATAACCCCAACTATGACACAACCACCTAATGATGATCCTAGACCACCCGACACTTTGCCTCTTCAACTCTTGGCGGATAGACACTAGTACAATTTTTTACAATAATGTATTTACAATGACTTAGTACAATGATACCTTTACAATGATCTGTATGAAGTGCTACCCATTTGAAGAATTCACGTGATGAACTTCTTCACTGCTATTATGCACCTTGGTTGTTACTCTTGTCATGCTACCCTCTGCTGCACCTTGCTTTGCTTTTTACGCCTAGAAATTCTGGTCCTTTACGACCCTTGACAACACATGATCTAGCTTTTTTCTAGCCTTCTAGGAGCTCAATATTGAAAGCTGGTGTATCTCTGTTATTTCGGATCCTCAATATGTGATTTTTCGGTCTAGTAGTAGTCCTATGAGTCACATTTCCAATGACATATGTCGACCCATTTTATATTCTTCAAGGGAGAGTTATTCCCAATGTCTTAGAATCTCCTAATTATGGACTATTTCGAGTAGAGCGAACTTTTACAATGTGCCACGTGTCACTATTTCTTCATTTGGCTCTGAAATTTATAGATAGAAAATTAAAGTCTATGAAATATCTGTCATTTTTTTACAAAAATTCCAATCCAATACTCGGGAGAGAGAGTTATGATGATTTTCCCAAGGTCACTTCTTTGAGATGAATTTCGGGACCACTGCAAAAAACACTTGAATTCCACATATCATATCGCTGAAAATATTGAACACCTTGATCTAAAATTTTCATAGGAGATTCCTCGGGATTTTTTGATTTTCCTTATAAAAATTTCAGCTTCTCAACCTTCGTAGAAAAAAAAGTTAGAGCAATAATTCCACAATGACTGTTTCGAGATGGTGAAATCCCTTGCATAATAAGGATATGAGGATCACAATTTATATAAATGCTTAGGTTGAGAGGGGATTTAACAAGTGAACATGGGAGGTATTTTAGAAGCTTAAAAAAATATTAATTATGAATTTTCAATGACCCATGCCATAACCTTATGGGGTTTTAGCCCACTAAATAGGGGTATAAACTTCAAACATGAATATATCTCAAATCGTGAAGAATTACATGGCGTGCCATATATCAACGAAAACATCTCAACAAGTAGAAACCATCAAAAGAATTATTGAACGAGAATAAAGTAATTTTGTAGGTCAAAATTCCCATGCAATATTGGGTTAGCCCTTGGTGCTTTGCTTGGGTTGACATCAATGACAAATGGTGATCAACGATCACCCCCTTTGGCATTGATGGAAACACAAGTCCTCCCCCTGCGATCATGACACCTCTTCCTAAAACATTTTCTCCCCCTTTGACATCAATGGAAAAGGGTAACTCTCACGACACACAACCATCCTACGGACCTGTACACACTTCCACTCCCCCACGACACAAAACCATCCTACGGACTTGTAATCTAATGAGAACTTGGGAGAATCCCAACTTACGGCGAAGATATTAAAATGCTTCATGAGGTAAAGGTTTAGTGAAGATATCAACAATTTTTTTCTTTTGTACCAACATACTCAATTTTGATATTATTTTTTAGCGACTTGTTCTCTAACAAAATGATATTTGATCGGAATGTGTTTCATTTTTTGAATGCATGACGAGGATTCTTGGAGATGCTTGATGGCACTAGTGTTGTCACATAATATTGGAATAGGTTCACCGAATTGTACTTGAAGATCTTGCAAAGTTTGTTTCATCCAAAGGATTTGAGTACAACTTGATGTTGCTACTATGTATGTCATGCCTTTCTGCTTTGTAGATAACTTGAGATTGAGGTTTGGTTTTTCTCAACCATGATATGAGACAACCACCTAGATAGAATCTTTGCTCCAATAGTACTATTACGATCATCAATGCTTCCTACCCAATCTGCATCTATAAAGGCTTGGATAATGATATTATTACCCTTGGGATACCACAAGCCATATTCTTCTATGCCCTTTAGATATCGAATAATTATTTTGACGACAATAATATGTGATTCTTTTGGTGCTTTGCTTGGAATATTCCTACTTGTCCAACTGCTTGCATAACATCTCGCCGATAGGGCTGTTACATATAGAAGACCCCAATCATAGATCCGTACAACCTCCGATCCACATCCTTAGATGAGTCGTCTATGCTCAATTCGCAACATGTTACCATCGGAGTAAGGATGGGTTTACAATCTTCCATTTTGAATTTCTTGAGAATTTCCTTGGTGTACTTGGCTTGACATATAAATATTCCTTTCTCTTGCTTGAGATATTTGAAGCCCTAAGAAGTATGTCGGCTCAACAAGTAAAGACATCTCGAACACACTTTGCATATTTGTAGAAAATTTCTTACTTAGTCGATCATTATTGCTACCAAATATTATATCATCCAAATATACCTCAACGATTATTAAATTATCTTTATTGATTTGTACATAAAGATTTATATCGATAGTACCTTTCTTGAACCCTTGTTGATGTAGATATCCATCAAGAAGAGCATACCATGCTACGGGAGCCCTGCTTGAGACCATGTAGAGGCTTCTTTAACCTACAAACATAGTCTTATTTTTTCGATAGTAGAAAACCTTCGAGGTTGTTCGATGTAAACTTCTTCTTATAATTATCCATTCGAAATGCTTGACTTAACATCCATTTGGTAGACTTTGATTTTTTCTTGAACATGCATAGGTGAGAAACATTCGGATGGCTTCCATTCTAGAAAGCTAGTGCAAATGTTTTTTTCGAAATAAATTCCTTCCACTTGTGCATAGCCTTTGCAAACCAATCTTGCTTTGTTTTACGGAAACATGTCCATCTTCATTAAATTTGTTCCTGAGCACCCATTTAGTCCCAATGAAATTTTTTATGTTTTGGTCGTGGTACTAATTCCAAGGTGTTATTATTCTCGATTTGATCCAATTCTTCATTCATAGCTGCTACCCAATGTTCATTCCGGCTAGCTTCCTCAAAACTACTAGGCTCAAAGGTTGCTAGAAAAGCAATATGAGCTTGTTGTGACGAACGAAGATGTCGACCTTCATTTATGTCACCAATGATTTGATTTGACGGATGGTTCTTTTGAATCCATTCTTTTTTTTATCCTTGGAGGAGATTCTTGTTGTTGTTACGGTATATCTTGATGATCATTATTTACTTCTTCCTCATTGATAGTTTCTTCTTGTTCTACAATTTTATCTGTGTCATTTTCAACCTCTGTCTCAAGTTTCAAAGGTTCTAGATCCTCATCATTATTTGCTAGAACACCATCTTCGTCAAATGTAACATTTATGCTCTCCACTATTTGTTTTCGTATTAGATTATAACATTCATAGGCCTTTCTTTTGCGTGAGTAACCAAAAAAAGATACCTTCATCAACACGTGATTCAAACTTACCCAAATTTTGATCTTCTCTTTTGATATAACATTTGCTTTCGAAGATTACGAAATATTTTACATTAGTCTGGTTTTCCTTTCCATAATTCATATGGGGTCTTGTTGCAATTATTTCGAGAAGACTTCGGTTGATAATGAAGATTGCCGTATCAATTTCTTGAACCCAAAATTTTTCATCCAATTTTGAGTCCTTCAACATTGTTCTACCCATTTCATGTAAAGTTCTATTCTTTCATTCAAGCAACTCCATTTTTCTTAGGCATTCGTCTTTGTTGAAAATTGTCTTTTTTATTCTATTTTCATCACGAGTATTGCTGAAATAATTTGGAAGTGAATTCTCCACCACTATACGATCTTAGACACTTTATTTTCAAATCGGTTTCATTTTCGACCAACTCCTTGTAGATCTTAAAGCACTCAAATGCTTCGATTTTTCTTTAGAAAGCTGGCAATTTGTCATCCCGGTATAGTCATCTATCATTAACATGAAATATAATTTTCCATCTAAGCCTTTTTTTTCTCATAGGACCAAATAGATCGAGTATGTATCAATTCTAATGGACGTGATGAAAAGTGTTCTTTTGTTTTAAATTGGAATTTTGTACGCATTTTGTCGTCTTGACGGGCCTCACATAGTGTGTTGGAAGGTTTTTTAGATTTTCGACATTTCTCATACTTGCTTCCTTTTTGCTTATTATGACAAGATTTTCAAAGTTTATGTGACCCATTCATTTGTGCCATAACCTGACTTTCATCTTATTTAGCTAGTAGACATGCTTTAGTTGCTTCATCCGAACATATATGTCATTTTGGAGCTCGACTTGTTGTAGCCACAATTTTACCATACCCGCCTTTCTTGATTTCACATTTTGTGGAGTTGAATAGCATTGTGTGTCCTTGATCACACATTTGTCCAACTACTGAGCGAGTGTGATTCATGTTTTTCAACCAATAGAACATTCTTGGCTATAACATATTTACTTATGAGAGTGATGGTACTCGATCTTATAACATTTGAAGATCCATAATTTCCAAAGGATACAATTCCATCCTTCTTCTCTTTCGGAGATACAAATTTCCTTCTATTTCTAGTCATATGCGTTGAGAAAACGTCGTCAACACACCAAAAATATTTGTTGTTTTGAGCCTTGAGAGCGAGAGCACAATTATCGATCTTCTTCTTCTTCCATGTTCGTTCATTACGTGGCTTCGAAGATTCTTCTTGAGGATTTTAAAGTCTACGATCTCGGCTATGTGTCCAAAGTTTTGACATTTGTAACATTCCATATTATATCTTAAATGTTAAAATCTATTGATGTTTTTTTGAGCCCTAGGAGGTTCGTATTTGAAGGATCTCCTGGAATTGTATTGGTTCCTAGGGTAAGTGCGACATTCTATAGATTTGTGACCAAATTTTCCACATGAATAACAATAGCCATGAAAAAATATGTTGGTACCTGGATGAAAATCTTCATTGAGGAATAATCTTCCAAGGATGTGCTTGCGAATCTTGTCCAATGAATTCTACATGCATGTCGGATCTCATAGGTTCATTGTATTTTGTTGTAGAAGGTCCCACTTCTTCTTCTTTGTAACCGAGGCCGAGTTCGTCGTTGTAAGATCGTTGTTTGTTGATTCTTTCTTCCAATGCGCTTGAGTACTGTTGGCATAGTTTTCAACAATTTTTTCCTTTCTTCACTTCCTTACACGGCGAGACTACTTCGGCTTCTAATGCTTCCCTTTCTTGGTTGCTTTCTTCCAACTTATTTTGAAGTGACTCTTCAATACATTTGTGTTCTTCAACTTTAAATTTGAAACCTTGAACTTGTTTTTCAAGAGTATTGGAATGGATATTCTCGGCCTTGAGCTCTTTTTATAAGCCCGATTTCCTCCTCAAAAAAAATTTTTCTATGGTCAACCCTTCTTCTTCATTGTTTGATACCTCTTGTTTATTGTGCTTGGCCATAAATAATACTTTCTCATTGGCTTATTCTTTGGTGTCACTTTCTTCATCGGATGATGAGTTATCTTATTTAGAGAGAAAGTTCCTTTTGGATCCTTTCTTTTTTGCCTTGCTTGTTGAATTTATTAAATCCTTTCTTTCCTTTTTGAGTTGCCATCACTTTTGTTCGGACATTTTGCTTTCGTGAAATTCCCAACCTCACCACAACCGAAACATATCAATGGAAGTTTACCTTTGAATTTTCCCTTACCAATTTTTAGTTTTCTCGTAAAGTAAGCATATTCTTCATCCGAAAGACCTTCTCCATCATCTCCCTTTTCTTCACACTTGCGGGTGCATGTAATTTCAATTGAAGGTTGTGTGTCCTTATTGGTTTTCTTAGATGCAACGAACGCGAGTTTATAGATTCTAAGTACCCTCTTCTTCATCAAGTCTCATTTCATATGCTATGAGAACTCCATGTAATTTCTCTTTGTTGAGTTTGACCAGATTTGCTCTGTATTCTAAGACGGATACCTTTGGGTTGAATCTCCCCGGTAACGTTCTAAGAATCTTACGTATAATAGTCTTCTCGTCAACTAGATCTTCCAATCCTTCCAAAGTATTGGTTATTTCATCAATGTATTGGAAGTATGCAACAATCTTATAATATTTTTTCATTCTGAGTTGCTCAAATTTTTCTTTATAGATTTGAAGCTTTGCTTCTTTTGAAATTTGAGTCACTCTGCATATATATTATCAAGCTTGTCCCATGCATTTTTGGTGGTTTTACAACCCAACACCTTATGATAAGCGGATTCAATAAGTCCACTGATAATAATATTCTTTTCTTTTGCATCATTTACCAAATTATTCTTACCTTGTTCATCCGCGGTTGATGTAAATCCATTTTGAATAGTGTCCCATACTTTGTAACCTTGCGCCAAGAGATAGACCTCCATTCTTCCTTTCCCGAGTGCATAATTATTTTCATTGAACAGAGGTACACCATTCTTGGTATGTTCCATGACCTCCTTCCAGTCTGTTAAAGCTGCTATTGAAGGAACCAAGTTCCGATACCAATTTTTGGAAATAATGAGAGGGGGGTGGGTGAATCGGTATTCCTTTCAATCAGAGCATTAGTTAATCTTCAATTATTAGCGAGTGTATGTACAATGATAGAAGTAAACAAAAGGAACACAAATGCACACATTTTTTTAAGGTGGAAAACCACTCAGGGACAAAAAACCACCTAATGCTTTTCTAATAATTCTTTAATATTCAACTCTAATTGAAAATAAAGCTCCAACTTCCTAGAATCTAGAAAAACATTCTTCTCTAGCTCCAAGCTGGATGGATGCTCCAACGCCCGAGATTCTTCGGTATTAAAATGAACGGATGCCCCAACACCCAATGAGCTACAACTCACCCTAGCACCACCCTACCACCCCTGTAGAAGAAGAATGGACTCCCGTACTAGGGAAAATGGTCCACTTTACAATGATATAGAATGATGTAGAAGAAGAAGACACACTAGAACATAACCCCAAATATGACACAACCACCTAATGATGATCCTAGACCACCCAACACTATCTCTTCAACTCTTGGTAGATAGACACTAGTACAATTTTTACAATAATGTATTTACAATGACTTAGTACAATGATACCTTTACAATGATTGTATGCGAGTCTTTGCCCACTTGAAGACTTCATGTGATGAACTTCTTGCTACTATTATGCACCTTGGTTTTTTCTCTTGTCATGATACCCTCTGCTACACCTTACTTTGCTTTTTTACTGCCCTAGAAATCCTGGTCCTTTGCAACCCTTGACAACACATGATCTAGCTTTTTTCTTGTCTTCTAGGAGCTCGATATTGAAATTGGTGTATATCTATTATTTCAGATCCCCAATATGTGATTTTTGGTCCTATATTAGTCCTCCGAGTCATCTTTCCAATTCCATTGGTCCGACCCAATTTGAATTCTCCAAGAGAGAGTTATGCCCAATCTCTCGAGAATGCCCTAATTATGGGACTGTTTCGATGAGAGTGAACTTGTATGATGTGCCACGTGTCACTTGTTTCTTCATTTGGCTCTAAAATTTATAGAGAGAAAAATACAATCTGTGCACTCTCTATCACATTTTACAAAATTCGAATCCAATACTAAGATAGAGAGTTATGACGATTTTCCCAAGGTCACTTCTTTGAGATGAATTTCGAGAGCACTGCAAAACACCGACTTCCACGGATCATATCTCCAAAAATTTTGTGCACCTTGATCTGGAATTTTCATAGGAGCTTCCTCGGGATTTTAGCTTTGCCTCATAAAAATTGCAGCTTTTGAACCTTTGTAGAAAAATGAGTAGAGCACAAATTCCATGATGAATTGTTTGAGATGGTTAAATCCCTTGCATAAGGAGGATACGAGGATCACAATTTATATAAATGCTTAGGTTGAGAGGGGCTTCAACAAGTGAACGTGGGAGGGATTTTAGGGGCTTAAAAAAATATTAATTATGACTTTTCAATGACCCATTCCACAACCCTATGGGTTTTTATCCCACTAGCGGGGGTATAAACTTCAAACATGAATATCTCTCAAACCATGAAGAATTACGTGGTGTGCCATATATCAACGAGAAAAATATCGAAAAAGAAGAAACCATTAAAAGAATTATTGAACTAGAATAAATTAATTTGGTATGTCAAAATTCCCATGCAATATTGGGTTAGCCCCTAGTGCTCTGTTGGGTTGACATCAATGACAAGCTAGTTTGATCAACGATTTGACATACGTGCCACCTCTCTCTATCTTGTCTATTTTTGACAAAATTACTTTTAGTTAGGATGATGACGAGTGAGGATGCCAATCCTTTTCCACTTCCTCAATATATCCCTTTAACTCGACAACTTCCAATATGGGTCCGATCTCCTCGAGATGCGGTAGGGTTCTCTTGCGGGTGACCACCGTAGATCGACGTCATACATGTTTTCGGTTCGAAAGAGCCTCTTTCTTATTGGCTCAA
Source organism: Pinus albicaulis (assembly GCA_034641835.2). Classification (NCBI taxonomy): domain Eukaryota; kingdom Viridiplantae; phylum Streptophyta; class Pinopsida; order Pinales; family Pinaceae; genus Pinus; species Pinus albicaulis. Next base: position 159,767,704 of record CM076580.1, read on the forward strand.
GTTCTAGAAAATCCTGATCCAAACACCTTTAAAGAAGCTTCGGGTCATCCAGATTGGGATGAAGCTATGAATGAAGAATATCGTTCCTTATTGGAAAATGATACTTGGGATCTTGTTCCTCTTCTAAAGGGAGTAAAAATTGTTAGACGCAAATGGGTTTACGAGAACAAAGTTTGGACAAGATGGAAAAGTGGATAAACATAAAGCTCATCTTGTTGCCAATGGATTTTCACAAGTTGAAGGCATTGAATATACTAAAACCTTCTCCCCTCTTGCCAAAATGAATTATATTCACCTTGTTTTTTTCCCTTGATGCCTCCTTTAAATGGGAAGTCGATTAATTGGATGTTAAATCCGCCTTCTTACATGGGGATTTTCATGAAGAAATCTACATGGAACAACCCCTTGGCTTTATCCAAGATTACTCTAGCTTTGTTTGTTGCCTTACAAAGCCTCTTTATGGTCTCAAACAATCCCCCTCGAGCTTGGTATACCAAAATGGATATCTTTCTCTTAGATTATGGCTTCTCTAGATGTCATTCGACAACATTGTCTACACTAAGAAAGTGGTTAATTCCTTAATCACCCTTGTCCTTTATGTTGATGATATTATCCTTACTCGTTAGTGATCCCCACCTTATAAAACATATGAATTCTAGCATCAAAAATAAGTTTGAAATGACAGATCGAGGACACTTACATTATTTCCTTGGTCTTCAAGTCTTGCAATCTAAAGAAGGTATTACCCTTTCCTAATCCAAGTATGCCTTTGATCTTCTACAACACTTTCATACGGAATATTGTAAGCCAACCCCTTCTCCATTTCGATGCGGAGTCAAGCTTTCGAGTCACTTGTACTTCCCCTAAGTTTGATGCTACCTTATCTCGTCAACTTGTTGGTAAACTCTTGTATCTAACACATACCCATCTTGACCTTTCCTTTTCTGTTTGTCTTGTTTCTCGGTTTATGCACCAAACTCATGAAAGTTACTTGGAAAGAATCTAAAATAATACTTCAATATATTTGAGGTACGATTCGGTAGGGATTCATTACAATGTAGGAGCATCTCCATTGTTGATTGGTTTCACTAATTTTCATTGGGATGGTGACCCCGATGATTGAAAGTCTATGACGGGCTATGTATTCACTCTTGGTTCAAGACCTATTACATGGTCTTGTAAGAAAAAAAAGTGCCATATATCTTTCTTCGACGGAGCGAGTATCATGGTGTAATTGAAGCTAGCAAGGAATCCACGTGGCTTCGTTAGATCCCTGACCAAATTCGGTCTTCATTAGCAACATCCAACTACACTTTGGTGTGATAATCGAGTGCCATTCAACTATGCAAAGATACAGTTCAACATCGGTGTATGAAACACATTGAGCTTCAAATACAATTCATCGGAAATCTCATTCATGATCATGTTCTTGAAGTGCGGTATTGTTCAACCAATGCTCAAGTTGCTGATATCTTTACAAAGGCTCTCACGGAAGTGAAGTTTACCAAACTTTGATCTATGCTTGGAGTTACGGGAAAGTTATCATTAAAGGGGGGTAGGGCTCTAATACCCCCTTCCTTCTCCTATTGTGTCACCTTTGTAAATCCTCCAATCCTATCCCAAGTTGTTCTTAAGGGGGGGGATGTTAGGATATTTCGACACATAGGAAATAGTCCGATATTGTGTCATCTTTGTAAATCCTTCAATCCTATCCAAATTTGTTCTTAAGGGGGGGGATGCTAGGATATTTAGACACATAGGAAATATTTAAGTATAAATTGGTCTAGTGTAGAGTTAGGTAAAGTGTGTTTCTTTAATATGTACATTTGTAACTTATAATTTGACGGTCACGATATGTAGTGATCCAATGGTTATCTCTCTCCTTGGTATTACCGATGCTTGATCCATGAATTAACACCCTATTGGTCCATGATCTCTATTTAAACAACATGGAGGGTCATTTTTTCTAGTAACCGTTTATGAGAGAAGCTTATATAAATTTTCTTTCTTTATTAATAAATTTCTCGAAGTGGTTTGTGTTTGCTCATGCCATGGGTACATTTCCCCCCTTTGAGGGTTTTAAACATGTCAAATACTACTGTACATATTTGTGATCTATTTGTGAGCGGTGACCTTTGGTGTTTGATCTAAGGAACTTAACCCTGTAAATTCCTACATAAATTCCATATAAATCTTAATTCCCATTTCATTCCTACCCGAATATTCGACGGTGTATTACATGCTTTGGATCATGTACATATCTTTTTAACACAAATACATGGAACACATTGTGCACACGTATGTGTCCTGGCAAGGATAGGCGATAGGCCATTTGGTCCCACCCTTTCCAAGGTTTTGAAGGTCCACAGAAATTGGGGGGGTGAACATGGAAAATGTAGTCCACTTTAAAGTACTCTTCTTGTGTCTAATTCTCATGCAAACATGATCACCCACTTCAAATTTTTGGTATGTCCTTTTACGATATGCATACACTTTCTGTCTATCCCTGGGCAACTATTAAATTTTGGCTGATCTTCTTTAATTCTTGCTCCATTTCGGTCAACATATCCGGCACAAGCATTAGTCTTGTTTCTAGACTACTCCAATTAATGGGAGTTGGGAAGCTGCTCTACCATATAAGGCTTCAAACATACTCATCTTAAGAGATTCATTTTATCCATTATTGTAGTAAAATTATACCAAATGAAAATAATGTTCCCACTTCATGGGTTCTTTGCAATACATACATTCATAACATGTCCTCCAATATTTGATTCACCCACTCAGTCTTTGGATAATATGTTGTGATAAATTGGATTTGTGTACCTAGACCGAGTAAAGCAATGCCTTCCAAAAGAGCTGAAGTAAAGTTTACATCTCTATATAACATGATTTTTCTCGAGAATGCCATGTAATCTAAATATCTCTCTCATGAAGATGTCATCCATTTGCACCGTTTTAAAGTTGGACTGCACATGAATAAAATGAGCTACCATGATCAACCGATCAACTACTAAAATAATAGAATCATTGTGTCTCTTTGTTCTTGGTAAGTCGATAATAAAAAACCAATGATATAACTTCTCACTTCCATTCCGAGTATAGGTATGGGTTGCGAGCAAACCCTGTCAGGGTGCGATTCTCAACCTTGACTTGCTGACACTCCAAACATTTAGTCAAGTATTCAATGATGTCTTTGCGCATACTAGGCCAAAATTAATATTTTCGGATGGATGTTAACATTTTTACGGTATCCACGGTGTCCATAATAAGAGCTCACGTGATATTCATCTAAGATCATCTCTTTTAAACTTATTGATTTGGAGTGTATATCTTTCCTCGGAAAATCGGTAGTTGTTCATTGCTTGATTGAATAATCTCTTTGTTTCCCACGATTTTATGTGCCCCTGTGTTTGTTGCCATAGGAGCTGGTATTCAAGATCTTTTACCATAGCTTCTTTCACTTGTTCGTGAAACTTGAATTCCACATGATTGAAGTATAATTCATACACATAATCCATTTTTCTACTTAATGCATAGGAGACCCGATTTTATTTCCCTTTAATATCTTGCATTTCAAAGTCAAATTCGCTCAAAAATTCATTCAACCTGGCTCGGTAGGCATTCAAATCAACTTGTTTAAAATAACTAGTTAAGCTACGGTGATTTGTTTTCAGCACAAACCTTTTTTCCTAATAGGTAGTGCCTCCATATTTTGAGTGCGTGCACCACTGCGGTTAACTCTAGATCATAAGCGGAATATCACTTTGTTCATGATCTTTCAATTTCCTTGACTCATATGCCAAAACCTTTCCATCTTGTGACAAAACTCGCTCCTAATCCTTCCTTGCTTGTGTTGGTGCAAACTTCAAAATATAGATTTGGATCCGGCACCTTCAAAATGGGAGTCTGTGGTCGGCAATTGTTTTGACTTTTCAAAACTAGCTTGGCATTCATTAGTCCATTTAAACACTTGCCATTTACGCTATAAGGAGGTTATGGGAAATGCAATTTAAGATAATCCATCTATAAAACGCCGATAATAGTGGCTAATCCAATAAAATATCGTATGTCCATTATGTTTTTTGGGTAACCTCCATTCCATGATAGTCTTTATCTTTTCCAGGGTGTCTTGCCATTCCTTTTGCAAAAATGACATGACCTGGATATTGGATTTTCTCTTTGTAGAAATCACACTTTTTCGAATTTTTTCATAAAGTTGATGGTATCACAATTTTTTTTAGCACAATACGCAAATGTTACTTATGTTACTTCATAGTCCTTGAGTAGATTAGTATATCATCAATACAAATTAGAAAAAAAATTATCTAAGAATGGACAAAATATTCCATGCATCAAACTCATTAATGTTACTAGTGCGTTGGTTAATTCAAACAACAAAACCACGAATTAATAGTGCCCATATTGGGTATGGAAAACTATTTTATAGATGTATTAATCTCTTATCCGTATTTTGTGATACCCAAATCATATATCTATTTTCGAGAAAATAGTCACCCCTTTTACTTGATCGAAAAGATCATCTATATGCGGAAGTGGGTACCCTGTTTTTGACGAGTTAATTTATCAATATGTATATAATCCATAGACGTTCACATTATACCATCCTTCTTCTTTACGAATAACACTAGTTACCCCTAAGGTGACACACTAGGATGAAGATATCCTTTGTCCAACAATTCTCGTAATTTCATTTTCAACTCTGTCGGTTTAGGCACACTCATTCGGTACGGTGCTCGTGATATCGGTGATGCCCTTGGCATTAATTCGATGGTGAAGTTGATGTCTCTCTTTGGTGGTAGCCCCAGTATATTTTCCGGAAACATGTCCATAAAATCAATCTTATATTACTGATATTTGTTTTACCATGGGGGTCTTATATTTGGAATTAGTGAATCCTACTTGAATTGCATAGATTTGACACCCTTTTATAATGCATTTTCCCAATGGAGATGCGAGTAATAGGGACGTAGTTGAAGTGGCTTTTTAATTCCTTGTAATTCTTGGTGAGTTACGTCCTCAACCTTATAGTAAATGATTTTATCCTTACGAGTCTACTAGTGACCCAGTTCACTTCCAAACAATCCATTCCCGATAATATATCGTAGGAGCCTAAAGGTAGTATGTTCAATTCCACCTTTATATGCTAGTTTCAGCATCTAGGGGACGATCTGAAACTTTAGCATTCAATCTTCTCCTTTCTCTAGTGGCTAACTGTACCAACCAAGGATTTTTGAATTTCTCGCTTTATAAGTTACATTTCTCCACTATCCTAGGATTTACATAGCTTAAATTGACACCATGATGAACCAAAAATAGAAACAGGGGTGACAATACATCTTACCTTCCGGTTCTATCATGGTTGGCTGAAAAAATACGCTTATCGATCCTCAAATGAAACAATGACTTTGGGTAGGTTCAGCGCCACGTCTCCTACTATGGATGCTTCTTGCACATTAGTTGCAATTTATTTTCTTCCAGGATGAGAATAGTTCTTATAATAATGTACCTCAAAAAAATCCCCAACATCGTAATGGCGGTTTCTAGATTTGCCCATGATCTAGTCTCTTTCGGAGGCTTCGGTGGGTCACTCGTCTGCTGACCACTTGGTTCTCTGTTGGCTCCTTCCTTGATATCTATTTTTTTGTATTCTTGACAACATTCTTGAAATTCTACGGATCTGTTGCTTTTAAAGTTTGAATTAATTTTTCTGCCATTTCTTGGGCGACCAACTCTTTCTAGCCTCTCCTTTCACCTTGGGATCGTTGATAGCACATATGTGCTTTACGAATTACTTTTTCCATGGTATTTGGGTTTACAAATTCGATTTTCTCCTACATATGAGCCGGTAAGCTACTAAAAAAATTGCTATACTTTCGACTTTTCATCCCACGATATATGTCACATATCGTAATAAGGAGGTAAATTTAGTTACGAAATCATCCATAGATAGTCATTGAATCTCAAGTCATGAAATTCTTGAGATTTTCATCGTAAAAATGCTCTGTTAAATATTTGTCTTTGAAGTACTGCTTTGGAATTCGTCCCAAGTCACATTCTAGTCCTCAATTCCCTGCACATTCTTGACTTCTTCCCACCATAAAGTGGTTTTTTATTACAATTGATAAATGGCTAGACGAGCCTTCAAATTTTTTCTTGTACTCGTAGAATTGAAAATATTTTTTTCATGTTAATTATCCATGCTTCTTCCACTTCCTCGGTTTCTCCATCGAATGTGGGAGGCTTGATTTTCCCGGAATTCACCTTGAAACTCTACTTTCTCGCTTTTTTCATCTCTTGTTGGTCTAAGACATTTTCCTGATTCTACTTCATTATAAGACATGTTTAATTACTTAGCTGGGTTTGAATACCTTCCAGCTTATCATTTGATTGTTGTCACTCTGTTCACCTTCTCCTTGGGTGTTTGTTTTTGGGCACGGTTGAGTCTGTCCCATGGTTCGTTTATCCGAGAGGCTTTTAAGGATATTTTCTTGTTCCCAAATCAAACTCTCATTATCACTTCTTTCGCAAACCATTTATTCTTGTAGATATTTCAAAATATTGAGAAGTTTGCTGGTTTGTCGTTCTTTCGCTCTTCGAGAAATCTCTTTCGGTTTCTCGATTTTGGTCTACACTCGATTTGCACCTACATCTCTGGATTCATTTTGGGATTAGGGTCTGGGGATGAATTTCCCCTATAGTCTTGGGAGTTTGATGTGCGAACCCCTCCTCATAATACTTTGATTCACTTCATCTTTCCAATTATGTGCACATTTTTTACACATACCAAATGTTATTTAGGTGAACCTTTCCGGGTAGCGGCGTTTGAAAGCTACTCTAATACCACCTGCAACATATAGCATAAACTACTTACCTTAATAAATACTTTTTTTTTACATCCAGATTAAGACTCCTATTTTACTCCTTAAAAGTATTACCATATACAATACTTACAAGTTATTGTAACTTTTATGAATGTTAATCATAATGTTTAGGATTAGGATATCATTATTTGAATATCATTACTCACCAATCAAATCCATAAATTTGATGTTCAATTTTGCATTATTAAACTTTAAATTTTCAAATAATGATTTACAAGCTGATTGACATATGATTATTCATACTTAAGGTATAATGAAATGTTTATGTTTCTTGCCTTGGATATATACACATATGTGTACATTAATATATAGTGCTAAGACATATAAGTCAACAGAACATTATAAAAATGGTTGTACATGGTACCAAACCAATAAGCCAAGTATTATTATGATAATATTATAGGTAGGTTGGTCATTAAGAATCTCGGATTTTCCATAACATTGGTGTCACCCCTCATTTAATTTGAAGATACGGATGTAAAATATCACACTTGTCGATGAAATTCATTCTTGATCAACGAGTTCGGACGAGCTCATGAGTGTTTATGGTAATACCCTATCCCCCAAACCATAACGGAATTTATCATTCGAGCACCGCTCTTGGCAACCACCACTCTCCATATTATTTGGTCTATCAAGGAAATTTTCTCCTCTTGATCTGAAAGAATTTGTATTAGTTTGTTGTGTTAAGTAACTTTTCAGGTTACAAAACACGTACATATTTGTCGCCATTTGTTTGCTTAAGGATTGAGGAATTTAACCATGAATCATAGATGAAATTGTGAATTTTAAGCATGTAAATAAGCCTAAATAACATTGAAGAACAATGTATAACACCACACCTAAAATTTACACGACGAGGCATGATGAAGCGGTTCACCCCTGCGAGGCTACATCTCTGGTCCAACTCCCAATGTCATGTCCATCTTTCATTATGCTAAAAATTTTACAAATACACGTGTTTACAAGCCTCCAATGGCTGTTTTATTTGCACCAAATGGCCCCATAATGCTCAATTTAGTCTAGGTAGACTCTTGTTTCACCCAAATTGGTCGAAAATTGACTTGGCTAGGCTTTTTCTCAATGTCCCCTACAAAACCTCCACTAAATTTGGAGGACTACGAGTTAAATTCGCCATAAACTATGAAATTAGAGGTGTGCTAACAATCCCGCTAAACTGAACTAACCATCGAATTAGTCTGTTATGGTTAGGGGAGGGGGGTGGCCACATGCTCGAGCCCTCCCAAACCCCACGGTTTTTAAAACTATGCATTAAAATAGTTGGCACTTCCATTGGAAACTGTGCTCATACGAGAAGGCTTCGACGAATGTTACGATTATGAACCATTAGTTGTAAAAAATTATGTCATGGTTGAAATATATCGCTCTGTGACCATACTCAATGGGGCCACTTTGGTGGGTTGGGATCGACGACGGTCCCCAAACCCCCTACTTGCAACATTAACAAACCATATATGTAACATGTGACCTTGAAGGGTTAAGTCACACACACGGTGGAGTTAGTGGAGTTCTTTGAGGGTGCACCGGAGGTCACGGGGTCAAACCCCTTGAACCTATACCCGAATTTTAAACCACCATTGAGGGACACATGGCGGCCTTGGGGCTGGCCACGTGTCACCCAACCATTGGACCAAAAATCATTCGTACAACCAAATCCAATGATCCCGAACGTGTCATGTGTCAAGATCTCATTGGTATAGAGAAAACACAATATTCTTAGAATATTCCTCTTTTTTGTTGATTGTACACCTACATGCTTGATTGAGCATCCCAGTCAAACCTGTTGCAATTTTAGTACTGTTTGGGAAATCAATCAAAACGAGATATCTCCCTCATACGACATCGGTTTTTCGAACAATTCACGGTGCTAGAATTAGAACTACGAGATCTACCCGGTCGCTTAGGTTCGGTATAGTTTCGAGCACTTTCAATTTTGAGCAAAATCCATGAACTCCTGATCACCTCTAGTTGTCTATCTTTCATGGTACGTCAAGAGTTTTCCCTTGTTGCATTTCACAATTTTCCTTACCTGTGATTTTCTTGCATTTTCGACTTGGTTGAAATGGTTTGCTTTGGGGTTTAAGTTATGTTCTCTACTTTTATTTCGCGAGTCGACTGGTTTATGGTGATTGCTCTGTAACAACTCTCGTTTTTTGAGTACGTCCGTATTTGGGGGGAGGTATTTACTAGTGATATTTGTGCTTCATCCAAGGAAGACACGGTCTCGACAACCAAAGCAAGTGATTCATTTATTATTTGGTTCGGGAAATACATTATTCTCCTTTTGTGGGAACTATACTTCTGCTATTTTCTAACCCATATGCCTTCTTTTATAGGTGGGAGGAGCTCACCTCCTAAATACCCCATAAGGTGAGTTCCGGTTGAACCCGGTGGTTCTTTAACTTGATGTGTTAAGGTTTTAATATTTACTATAATATTTCATATGCTAAATTTTCCTCTTTTCTTTGTTTGCATGGCATGTAAATCAAAATCCCTGTACCTACTACATTCCAGGCATTAATCCGGCCCTCCCGGACTAATACCCTACTCTCTTCTACAAGTCCCATGGATCTTCTCCAGGTAGCAGTTTCTTGTCCTGTTTCAGTTTTCGCATAAGGGTTTCGCATTAAGTTATTATTTTGATATGGGTTGGAGTTCTCGGGTCTAGAACCCGTTCTGTTCCTCTGTCTCTGTCAAGGGTTTTGTTTTTATTAATGCATGTAATTGGAATGAACCGCCACAACCCTGCCTAGGGTTTCCTCTTACTAGCTTTGACAACTACAACTCAGTCATATTTTCCTTAAGCGTGTATGAGTAATGATAATTATATAATTTATCCATTAATTTCTGCTTTGGTTGCATGTCAATTTTCTTCTCTTCGTGACCTTCTGGTTCTCCATAGCAGAGTATTTATTTTGTTAAATGTGTAATTTCTTAGTTATGACAATTAACTCAGGAATGTACTAAGTTTTGAAGTTTGTAAGGAATCATATGAACTAAGGCCGTTTTTGTTATTTTGTTCACTGCTTCCTTATTAAGCTTATGAACTCTCATATGAAGATTATTCACTTACTATTCTTATTCGAGCTTTACTCGCTCAACTTGCCTATGTATTTATTATTTGTTACTTGTTGTCTTTGAATATATATGAAATTCATGTGTAGTTATTCTCCTTATATAGGTGGTTTCTCCTAGAAAGGGATGTTGTTATAATAGGAAATATTTGTTCTTTTCCTATTTTCATTACCATTTACTCTATGGTTTAATTCCATTGTATAGATATCTACAATACTTACAGTTAATTAATTATTTCTGACAAGAAACTCTACAGTTTTCTATTTCTACTCAGTTTTCCATTTTTTTCTAGGTTTTATTTTTATTCATGAAGTGATAATCTACACATTATAAGGAAGGCTATTTAGGTGACCGGACCACCTCGAGGGGGTTAATGCCCAACCCCCAGTCCGTGTAATCCTTATCTTCTTTTAGACAAGACATATTTTCCCGTTCACGGTTATCATTGAATGGACTTAACTTTCCATCTGACCATTGGTTTCATGATGGAATTTTTCTTTACTGTACTATTATTATCATTAAGACTTCAATCCTTTCTTTTCCACAAGAAAATTGTTACAACAAAACTATTTAAGGAAAAACAGATTAATTTATGCATCATACAGAGAATCTAAATGCTTCCTTCTGATCTAGTTTTCCTATGACAAAGAGTACACATTGCCGGAAAAATAAATATAGAATTTAACATAACAGAAATGTCATTTTCCATTCATATAATTCTTTTATACTGATCTCAGATAAGTACTACTAATGGCATCCTCCCAAAATGACATCCTCAACTCCCCCCGTGCTCCTCACCAGAGTAGGATTTGCGTCATAGTTATACAAGAGGTAGACCTCAAGACCCTAGTCTAGTCTTTCCTCCAATGTCAGGTAGAAGAGTTCCACTGGTTTCTACTAGCTCTGGACACTCTCTCCTTACAGCTCTCTAGTTGTTCCTTTTCCTTCTCAGCATAACCCCTTTCCTTCTCTAGGATTTTCTTTTTATCCCTAGAGGAAAGGTAATTGCCCATAACTGCTTAATCTAACTACTCTGGAATCTTGGAAAAAAAATTTACCATCAACTTATGGAAACATACCATAATTAAATAATTTATTCAAAAGAGAATAACTTTAGTTCATGACCTGATTAACGTTATTTTTAATCCTATTTAAATTTAAAATAATTCAAATGTCTAAATTAAAAAAGTATTTTAAGGAAATTTAAACTAGTCATTCCATCTTCCCCCTCTTAAGGAAGACATTGTCGTCGGTGTTTTGATGCCATTCAAGTGAAAATTTCTTTATATTCTTCTTGCACAAAGCTTTCATCTTCCCAAGTCGCCTCCTCTAAGCTAAAGTGCCGCCATTGCACTTTAACTTGGGTGATGGCTCGCCTCTGGAGCGTTATTTCTCTCTGATCAAGAATACATTGGGCTTCTACCATAAATTCGCCGCCCGGTTCGACCTACAACCAGTAAATATTTTTAAATCAATAAATATTTATTTAACTTCCATATAATCTTAATTTTGATTTCATTCCTACCTAAATATTATGCCATTTTATTACATTTTTTGGATCGTGTATATATATTTTGAACATAGATACATGGAACACATTGTGCACACGTATGTGTCCTATCAAGGCTAGCCCGATAAGCTAGTGGTCCCACCCTTTCCATGATTTGGAAGGGTCTACAAAATCAGGGGGCCAACTTGGCAGAGGTAATCCACCTTAAAGTACTCTTCTTGGGTGTAATTCTCATGTAAACGTGATCACCCACTTTGAATTCTCGGTATGTCCTTTTACAATCTGAATAAAACTTCTGTCTATCTTGAAAAACTTTTAAATTTTGTCAGATATCCTTTACTTCTTGCTCCATTTTAGCCAACATTTATGGTCCAAGCATTGTTCTTGTTTCTGGACTACTCCAATTAATGGGAGTTCGGCATTATCTACCATACAAGGCTTCAAACAGACTCGTCTTAAGAGATTCCTGGTAGCCTTGTTGTAGGAAAACTCTACCAAATGCAGATAATATTCCCATTTAGTGGCTTGTTGCATTACATACATTCATAGCATGTCCTCCAATATCTGATTCACCTGCTCCATCTGTCCATCAGTCTAAGGGTGATATGTTGTGCTAAATTGAATTTATGTACCTAGACCGGTAAACAATGCCTTACAAAAGGATGAAGTAAACTTTACATCTCTATATGAGATGACTATTTTTGGAATACCATTATAATCTAAATATCTCTCTCATGAAGATGTCAGCAACTTGCACCATTTTAAAGTTGGACTATACAGGAATAAAATGAGCTACCTTGCTCAACCAATCAACCACTACCATAATAGAGTCGTTGTGTCTCTTTTTCCTTAGTAAGTCAGTAATAAAATCCAGTGATATAACTTCCCACTTCCATTTCGGTATAGGTATGGGTTGCAACAAACCTGTTGGGTGTTGATGCTCAACCTTGACTTGTTGACACTCCAAACATTTATTCAAGTTTTCAGCGATGTATTTGCACATACCAGGCCAAAAGTAGTCTTTTCTAAAATCATATTCTTTAAACTTATTTGATTGGGAATGTATATATTTCCTTGGAAAATTAGTAGTTTTTCATTGTTGATTGAGTAATCCGTTTGTTCCCTTTTATTTTCTCTAGCATGTGTTTGTTGCCATAGGAACTAGTATTTAGAATTTTTTACTGTAGCTTTTTCACTTGTTCCTGAAACTTGAATTCCACATGATTGAAGTATAATTCATACACATAATTCAGTTTTCTACTTAACGCATCGACGACCCGATTTTATTTTCCTTTAACGTGCCGCATTTCAAAGTCAAATTTTCTTAGAAATGCATTCCACCTGGCCTGGCAGGAATTCAAATAAGCCTGTTTAAAATAACTAGTTAAGCTATTGTGATTTGTTTCAGCACGAACCTTTTTCCCAATAGATAGTGCCTCCATATTTTGAGTGTGTGCACCACTACAGTTAACTCTATATCATAAGCGGAATATTGTTGTTCAGGATCTCTCAATTTCCTTGACTCATATGCCACAACCTTTCCATATTATGAAAACACTGCTCCTAATCCTTCCTTGCTTGCATCGGTACAAACTTCAAATTCTAAATTTGGATCTGCCACCTTCAAAACAAGAGTTGTGGTCAGCAATTTCTCTAAATTTTCAAAAAATAGCTCAACATTCATTAGTCCATTTAAACACTCGCCCTTTCTACTACAAGGAGGTTATGGGAAAATAAATTTTAGAGAATCCTTCTATAAAACGCCGATAATATCCAGCTAATCCCATAAAATATCATATGTCTGCTACGTTTTTGGGTAGACTCCATTCCATGATAGTCTTTATCTTTTTTGGGTCTATTGTTTTACCTTTAACAGAAATGACATGGCCTAGATATTAGATTTTCTCTTTGTAGAAACCACACTTGCTGAATTTGGCATAAATTTGATGGTCTCTCAACATTTATAACACAATACACAAATTTTCCTTATGTTCCTCCATAGTCCTTGAGTATATTAGTATATCATCAATAAAAATCAGAACAAATTTATCCAAGAATGGATGAAATATGCCATGCATCAAACTCATGAATGTTGCTAGTGCGTTGGTTAATCCAAATGGTAAAACCACATATTCATAATGCCCATATCGGGTATGGAAATTTATTTTATAGATGTCTTCATCTCATATATGTATTTGGTGATAACCAAACCTTAGATCTATTTTCGAGAAAATAGTTGACCCTTTTACTTAATCGAAAAGACCATCTATCCGTGGCAATGGGTACTTGTTCTTGACAATTGATTTATTAAGCTGCCTGTAATCCATCCACATCCATATTGTACCATCCTTCTTCTTTACAAACAACACTGCTGCCCCCAAGGTGACACACTAGGATGAATATATCCTTTGTCCAACAACTCCTATAATTTCATTTTCATCTATGTCAGTTCAGGCACACTCATTCGGTATGGTGCCCGTGATACTGGTGTTGCCCTTGGCATTAATTTGATGGTAAAGTCGATGTGTCGCTTTGGTGGCAGCCCTGGTATGTTTTCCGGGAACATATCCATAAAATATTGTACCACTGGTATGTTTTCTAAAATGGGGGTTTTATCTTTGGAATCAACAAATCCTACTTGAATTACATAGATTTGACACCCATTTCTAATGCATTTTCCCATCTTAGATGTAATAATAGGACGTAGCTGAAGTGGCTTTTTAATTACTTGCAATTATTGGTGAGTTCCATCCTCAGCCTTGTAGTAAATTATTTTATCCTTACAGTCTACCAGTGACCATTGTACTTCCAGCCAATCCATTCCCAGTAATATATCATAGGAGCCTAAAGGTAGTATGTTCAATTATACCTTTATATGTTGGTTTCCAACTTCTAGGGGACAGTCGGAAACTTTAGCATTATCTCTTCTCCTTGCTCCAGTGGCTAACTATACCAGCCAATTATTTTTGAACTTCGGGCTCTATAAGTTACGTTTCTCCACTATCCTGGGATTTACATAGCTTAAACTGGCACTAGGATGAACCAAAATAGAAAAAGAGTGAGAATACATATTACCTTCCAATTCTATCATGGTTTGTTAGGACCCTATATTACTAGTGTAGTCCCTTATTATTGTTATTTTAGCTCCCTTATTGTTATTGTTGTACCCCTGTAACCCCAATTTTGTTATTATTGTGCCCTTGCATTATTATTGTGAGGTCATGTGACCCCATGGACTCCTATATATAGAAGGAGGGTTTTTCATTTGTATCATCCAAGAAGTGTTCATTTACGTAATGTAAATGAGGTTTCCCCCTTGAAGTGGCTTATTTATAAGGCTTTGATCTCTCTTTTCTTCTATTTTTGGAGCTGGTTTCATAACATTTGGTATCAAAGCTTTGGATTCTAGGGTTTTTCTGCTCCAAACAGGTCATCGTGGCATTTTCGCTATATTGTTTTTTCTATGAAGGTTCAGAAGATGAAATATTTATCACGCAAATTCGAAATACTGAGTAACCTCGTGAAAAAATTTCATATCTTGGTTCGCAATATTTTCAGAGATATGATCTGTGGAAGTTAGGGTTTTTTCAGGCTCCCGAATTTCGTCTCAAAGAGGTGACCATGGGAAAATCATCATAACTCTCTCTCTTTGAGCATTAGATTGGAATTTTGTAAAAAGTGGCCGCATGTACATGGACTTTAGTTTCCTTTGTATCAATTTCAGAGGTGAAGGAGGAAATAGTGGCACATGTCATGCCATACAAGTTAACTCTATTGAACTAGTCCATAATTAGGGCAATGTGGAAGATTGGACATAACTTTGTCTTAAAGAATCCAAATCAGGTCATACTTGTGGCATTTGAAAGATGATTTAGAGGACTACTACAACATCGAATTTAAGATATTGAAAATTCGAAATAACAAAGATAATTCAGTTTTAATATCGAGCTCGTCAAAAGAAATAAAAAGGTGTGTATGTTTTTTTTCCGAATTGCATAAGTCTTGTTTGAAAAAATAGTTTGAATTGATTCCAAGGGCATATTGTAGAATATATATCAGTATTGGGTTCTAAAATCCCCCTTCAAAATAATTTAACACCCATTAATCCTTTATAAGGCTCTACTATGACTCATGAAGACAAAGAAGTGCAACATGATATATAAAAAATACAAGAGCAAGTGCACCAAATTTGGCTCTCGCAAAGAGCAACAAAAATTGAAATGGAAGTTTTGAAGAAAGGCATGGAAGCTAGGATGGATGGTTTGAAGAAAGGCGTGGAGGCTAAGGTGGATGGTTTGAAGAATGGAATGTAAGCTAAGATGGATGGCATGGAAATGGGCATGGAAGTTAAGATGGATGACATGGAAGCTAAGATCGAAAACATGAAGAATGATCTAAAAGCAGACATGTAAGGTTTGACAAAGTTGATACAAGAAATGTTTCCTAATGGCGAAAATATAGTAGAGGAAACTCATGATGAGAATAAAATAAATTTTAATGATGATTTCATAAACTCTAATTTTGGATGGAAGACCCACTATATTTCGAAGAACGATATGAGGAAGATTGATGGCAAGGATCCCGTAACATGGATACTACAGTTGGAGCAATATTTTGATCTCAATAATGTGAAAAACACACAAAAGGTACGCGTTGAAACTTTATATTTAGAACAAAATACAATTGTATGGTATCGATGGCTTTTCTCCCATAAACAAATTGTCACTTGGTCAATTTTTATGGAGGAAATGATATCACATTATGAGGATACAAAGAACAACACCTTTTTTAGCCAAATGATAAATCTCAAACAAAAGGGTTCAGTGGGGGAGCACATTGAGGACTTCCAAAAATTGAATATAAGGGTAACTAATATTCCATAGGAACATAGGATTGATGTCTTCATAGGGACTTTAAAGGATAACATCCAACATGAGGTTCACGTTTGGGAACCTGATTCATTGGAGAAGGCATTCATAATGGCAAGAAAAATTGAATGTAAAATTATGGCGACAAGGAAGCCTACCACTCACATCTATAAATATGGAAGTGTTTCTACTCCTCGACTTCCACAACCTACAAGGTTGACACCACAACAATTGGAAGAAAAAAGAGAAAAAGGGCTTTGCTATATTTGTGATAGAAAATACACTAAAGGTCATAAGTGTGCTGAGAAGAAATTATTTTACATAGATTGTGAAGATAAGGAAGAAAATGAACAAGAAATTTCAAAAGAAGAGGATATACACCAGGAACCAACCTTAGAAGAAGAAGAAATGAGTCTGACCATATTGTGTAATGCATTGGCAGGAATTACCACTCCCAAAACTCTCAAGATAGAAGGACATATCAAGAAGAAAAGGGTAATAGTGTTGATTTATTCAAGTAGTACCCATAATTTATTCATTGTAAGGTAGCCAAGGAATTGAATTGTTTCCTATGCCTAGCACCGGAATGTCAAATGATGGTTTCAAATGGAGGAAGTATAAATTTCTTTGGAAAATTCCATAATATCAAGCTACCCATGGGGGAATATGTATTGAATATTCCAATGCTTTCCATTCTAATGGGAGGTGCTGATGTTGTACTAGGAGTACAATGGTTACAATCTTTGGGGACGGTAGCTTTTAATTTTCAAGAACTTTTCTTGAATTTTTTTTCGGAATGAAAGGAAGTTGAATTACGGGGTATCACAGGGAAGTAGGGAAATATAATAAGCTCTAATGTCATGAAAAATCTTCTGAAGCAATAACAACGAGGTATAATTTCAAAATTATGCTCACCAGAAGTTCCAACATCAAAATCATTTATTTCTCCATATCTCCAAAAAGTCTTGGACAATCATTCCAAGGTGTTTGAAACTCCGAAAGGACTCCCACCTATTCGTGATCATGATCATGCTATTTTTTTGATTCCAGGAAGTGTTCCTCCAAACATTGGGCCTTATAGATATCCTTATGTATAAAAGAGCGAAATTGAATGTACGATTGCAGAAATGTTAGAGGCCGGTATAATTCAACCTAGTCAAAGTTCTTTCTCTGCTCCAGTAGTATTGGTGCACAAGAAGGATGGCTCATGGCACATGTGTCTGGATTATAGGAGACCTCAATAAGCTCACTATTAAAGATAAATATCCCAATCCTGTGATTGATGAATTATTGGATGAATTACATGGAGAAATTTATTTTACTAAGTTGGATCTTCGTTCAGGATATCATCAAATTAGAATGAAGACTGAAGATATTAAGAAAATAACATTTTGAACTCATGAGGGTCATTATGAATTTTTGGTCATGCATTTTGGCCTTACCAATGCACCTTCTACATTTCAAGGGTTGATGAATTCCATTTTCAAACCATTCATTAGAAAATTTGTTCTAGTATTCTTTGATGATATACTAATCTACAGCAGGTCTTGGAAGGATCATGTTCAACATGTTGACAGGGTGCCCAAACTATTAGAGGAAAAATAATTATATGTAAAAACATCCAAATGTTTCTTTGGAGTACAAGAGGTGGAATATCTAGGTCATATTGTATCTCACGAGAGTGTTAAGGTAGACCTTAACAAAATTAAATCCATTAAGGAATGGAAATTCCCCATAACCATAAAGCAGTTGCGAGTATTTCTCAGGTTAATAGGGTATTATCTCAAGTTTGTTAATAATTATGGGAGAATAGCAGCATATCTAACAACATTATTGAAGAAAGATGCATTTTCATAGACTCTTGAAGCAACTAAGGCCTTTGAAAATCTTAAAGAGGCAATGTGCCTAGCACCGGTCTTAGCTATGCCAAACTTCACAAAAACCTTTATTGTGGAATGTGATGCCTCAGGAAATGGATTTGATGATGTTTTAATGCAAAAAGGAAGACCCGTTGCTTTTGAAACTTGTCCAATCAAAGGAAAGTATTTACAGTATGAGAAGGAAATGTTAGCAATATTACATGCACTAAAGAAATGGCGGCCTTACCTAATGGGAAGACACTTCGAGGTAAAAATTAATCATGATATTCTTAAACACTTTTTGGAACAAAGACTATCTTTTGAAGAGTAGCAAAAATGGGTTACAAATATGTTGGGTTATGAATTTGAAATCATGTACAAAAAAGAGAAGATAAATTTTGTTGTAGATGCACTCTCAAGAAAGAATGAAGAGGTGGAAGCACTGCTTTGTGCCATTTCTATTATCCAACCAGATTGAATAACTGAAGCAGGGGATGAATGGAAGAAGGGTGAAGAAGTGTGGACACTCATTCAAAAGTTGCAGAAATATCCTAGTACATTTGATACATTTAGTTGGAAAAATGATTCCTTATGGTACAAAGGTAGCTTTTATATTTGTAAGAATTCTCAACTAAAACAAAATATTCTTTTGGAATTTCACACTTCTCCTTTAGGAAGACACTCGGGATTTTTAAAAACTTACCACAGGGTGAAGAAAGAATTTTTTTGGGATGACCTTAAATCTGATATTCAAAATTTTGTGGCAGAATGTTTGGTTTGCCAGCAAAATAAAGTTGATACAATTAAGACCCCTGGTCTTCTACAACCTTTATCCATTCTCAGTCAACGTTGGGAAGAGATTTCAATGGATTTTATCACAGGTTTACCTAAGTCCGAAGGAAAGAGTGTCATCATGGTGGTAGTTGATAGACTTACCAAGAATGCACATGTTTGTGCATTATCTCATCCATTTAAAGCAAGTACAATTGCTACTTCATTTATGGAAACAATTCAAAAGCTACAAGAAACCCGAATATTATTGTAAGCGACAAAGATCCCATTTTTACTGGAATTTTTGGACGGGATTATTTTCTTGTTTAGGTACTTAATTAACTCATAACTCATCTTATCATCCTCAATCCGATGGTCAAACTGAGATAGTGAATAAATGTTTGGAAGTATATCTTCGTTGTTTTGTATATGATAAACAAACACAATGGGTCAATTGGTTACCTCTCACTGAATGGTGGTATAACACTTTCTTCCATATTGCAGCAAAAATGACCCCATTTATGGCACTTTATGGATATCATCCACCATCCATCACATCATCTTTAAGAGAAAATTCTAAGTTTCAAGCAGTGGATTGAGCATCAATAAGAAGTTCTCCAACTCTTAAAGGATAACCTAAATTTGGCTAAAAATCGAATGAAACAACAGGCAGATCAACATCGCAGCGAGAGAAGTTTTGATATAGGAGACTGGGTATTTTCACTGCTACAACCATACAAACAAATGTCCCACAAGCAAGCTAAGAAGGATAATAAATTATCGCCAAAGTACTATGGTCCTTACAAGGTGTTGCAAAATATTGGTACTATGGCATACAAATTGGAGCTTCCTGCTTTTTCTCGAGTACATCCAATTTTCCATGTTTATTGCTTAAAGAAGGTTATAGGTGAAAAAATTCCAGTTCAAACAATATTGCCAAAACTTGACGAGGAAGGAAAAATCATATTGGAACCTGAAGAAGTCACGGAAACAAGAACTCTACAGCTACTAAATCGATCAATTTCAGAGTATCTCATCAAGTGGAAGAACTTACCCACTAAAGATTCTACATCAGAGAATGAGAATTTTATATAGAAGCACCCATAGTTACTCAAGTGTTGAGGAAAACACTTTTTTGAAGGAGAGGGGCATGTTAGGTACCTATATTACTAGTGTAGTCCCTTATTGTTGTTAGTGTAGCCCCCTTATTGTTATTGTTGTACCCCTGTAACCCCAATTTTGTTATTATTGTGCCCTTACATTATTATTGTTAGATCGGCTATGATTATATTCTGACTCCATGGATTCCTATATATAGAAGGAGGTTTTGTCATTTGTATCATCTAAGAAGTGTTCATTTATGTAATGTAAAGGAAGTTGCCCCTTCGAAGTGGCTTATTTCTAAGGCATTGATCTCTCTTTTCTTCTATTTTTGGGGTTGGTTTCATAACATGGTTGGCTGAAAATCCGCTTGACGATCGTCAAGTGTAGCATTGATTATGGGTATATTTCATGCCACGTCTCCAACTGTGGATGCCTCTTGCACATTAGCTGCAGTTTCGTTTCTTCCACAATGATGACATTTCTTATAATAATGTGCCTCACCACATCCCCAACACTGTAATGGTAGTTTCTAGATCTGCCCATGATCTAGTCTATTGGATGCTTTAGTGGGTCGCTCTTCTACTAGCAACCTAGTTCTATGTTGGTTCCTTGCTTGTTGTTTATTTTCTATATTCCTGATAGAATTATTGAAATTGATAGATCTGCTGCTTTTAAATTTTGAATTATTATTTTTCCTTTCTTGGGCGACCAACTCCTTCCAGCCTCTCCTTTCACCTTGGACTGTTGATAGCACATATGTGATTTCCGAATCACTTCGTCCATGGTCTTTGGGTTTAAAAATTCAATTTTCTCCTTCATATGAGTAGGTAAGCTACTCAAAAATCATTGTACCTTTTCCTTTCCATCCCTCAGATATGGCACATATCTCAATAAGGAGGTAAATTTAGTTACGAACTTTTCCATAGATAGTTGTCCCAATCTCAAGTCATGAAATTCTCAAAAAAAATTGTCGTAAAAATGCTCTGATAAATATTTTTCTATGAAGTACTGTTGTAATTCGTCCCAAGTCACATTTTGGTCCTCAATTCCCCTCACATTCTTGACTTGTTCGCACCATAAAGTGACTTTTTCTTGCAATTGATAAATGGCTAGACGAGACTTCAGCTTGTTGTTGTGCTCGTAGACTTGAAAATATTTATTCATGTTAATTATCCATGCTTCTGCCACCTCTTCAGCTTCTCCATCGAATGTGGGAGGCTTAATATTCCAGAATTCACCCTACAGCTCCATTTTATGCTTTTTCATCTCTTACTGATCTGATACATTTCCTGATTCCGCTTCATTATAAGATCTATTTTTATTACTTCGTTGGGTTTGAATACCTTTTAGCTTATCATTCGCTTGTTTTCGTTGTTCATCTTCTCCTTAGGTGTCTCTTTCTGGGCTTGATTGAGCTGTCCCATGGTTTTGTTTATCTGAGAGGCTTTTAAGGATTCTTTCTTGTTCCCTCATCAGTCTCTCATTATCACTTCTTACTCGAACCATTTCTTCTTGTAACTGTTGCACAATATCGAGAAGTCTGTTGGTTTAATATTGTTGTGCTTTGAGCAACCTACTAGTTTGTTGATGTTGGTCTACACTCAGCTGCACCCACATCTCTGGATTCATTTTGGAATTAGGCTAGGGATGAATTTCCCGGGTTGTCCTAGGAGTTTGATTTGCTGAATCCCTCCTCATTACACTTTGTTTCAATTATTCTTCTCAATTCTATGTAGATTTTTATACATACAAAATGTTATTTAGGTGACCCTTTTTAGGTCCCATTGTTTGAACGATGCTATGATACCACCTGTAACATCTAACATAAACTATTTACCTTCATATATAACTTTTTTTTTGCATCTACATTGAAATTTCTATTTTACTCCTTACAAATAATACCATAAACATTTTCTCCTTAAAATATTACCATTTACATTACTTACTACTTATTTCAACTTTTATGAGTACAATTCATAAATCTCAGAGTTAGGAGCTCATTATGCGGATGTATTTTCCAACTGGACAGTTCCATAAATTTGATGTTTGATTTACAACATTAAACTTTAATTTTGCAAATTATAATCTACATATGGATTTGTGCATAGGGTATACAGCTAAGTTCATGTTTCTGGCCTTGGGTGCGTATATGTAAGTGTCTACATTACATAACACTCAAATTTTATAAGTCAGCAGATGAATTATTACATGGATTTACATGGTACCAACCAATATGCTAAGAATTAATATGACATTATTGTAAGTACATTGAACATTATGATTTTTGGGATTTTTCCATGGCATTGGTGTCAACCCTCATTTCATAAATGTTAACCCCGTTCCCTTCTTTTGTAGGTGGGAGGAGCTCGTATACAATATAACCCAGAAGGTGAGCTTTTATCGACCTTAGTGTTTTCTTGACTTGATATGTTCAAGTTAAATAATTTTGTGTGCTAACTGTATTATTATTTTTTTGCTAGTAACTTGAAGCCCTTGTCCCTAGCGCATTCCAGGAATTATTCTAGCCTTCCTGGACTAACACCCTGCTCTCTTCTACAGGTACCATGGAGCTTCTCTGGGTAGCAATTTCTTGTCCCGTTTGAGTTTTTGCATAAGGGTTTCACATTAATTTTTTGTTTTGATATGGTTCAGATTTCTCGAGTCCAGAGCCCGTTCAATCCCTCTGTCTCTATTGAGGGTTTTGTTTTTATTAATGCATGTATTAGAATGAACTTCTACGGCCCTGCCGAGGGTTTTCTCTTATTAGCTTTGACAGTCGCAACCCAATCATGTTTTCCTTAAACGCTTATGAGTAATGACACTTATATAATTTATCCATTAAGTTCTCTTTGAGCCATGCTCTGGTTGCATGTCAATGTTCTACTCTTCATGACCTGTTCGTTCTCCACAAAAAAGTATTTATGTATTTAAACATGTAATTTCTTAGTTATGACAAGCACGAATCATAATGTACTAAGTTTTGAAGTCTGTAAGGAATCATATGAACTAAGGTCGTGTTTGTTATTTTTTTCGTTGCTTCCTTATTAAGCTTATGAACTCTCATATGAAGGTTATTCATTTATTGTTCTTATTCGATCTTTACTTGCTCAAATTTCCTCTGTCTTTATTATTTGTTACTTGCTGTCTTTGAATATATATGAAATTCATGTGTATTTATTCTCCATATACAGGTAGTTTCTCCTAACAAGGGATGTTGTTATAATAGGAAATATTTGTTATTTTCCTGTTTTCATTACCAGAGATTATTTGGTTTAATTCCATTGTATATATATCTACAATATTTAGAGTTAATTAATTAGTTGTGGCAAGAAACTCTAGAGTTTTTTATTTCTTCTAAGTTTTCCGTTTTTTTTTTTTTTTTCTGGGTTTTCTTTTTATTCTAGAAGTAATAATCTACATAGTAGAAGGAAGGCTATTTAGGTGACTGGACCACCTCGAGGGGGTTAATGCCTAACCCTCAATCCGTGTAATCCTTCTCTTCTTTTATACACAACATGTTGTCCCATTCAGCGTTATCCTTGAATTGACTTAACTGACTATCTGGCCATTGGTTTCATGATGGAATTTTTTCTTTACTGTACTATTATTATTATTAATACTTCAATCCTTTATTTTCCACAACACAATTTTACAGCAAAACTATTTCAGGAAAAACATATTAATTCATGCATCATACGAAGAATTTAAACACTTCCTTTTGGTCTAATTTTCCTGTGACAAAGAGTACACATTACCAGAAAACTAAATAATGAATTTAACATAACAGAAATGTCATTTTCCATTCATATCAATCTTGTATACTTATCTCAGATAAGTACTAATGATGGCATCCTCCTAAACGGGAGAGAGGCAATGATGTCCTCAACTCCTCCCGTGCTCCTCACTAGAGTAGGATTTGCGTCAGAGATATACAAGAGGTAGACCTCAATACCCTAGTCCAGTCTTTCCTCTAATGTCAGGTAGCAGAGTTCCATTCGTTTCCACTAGCTTTGGACACTCTCTCCTTACAACTCTGTATTTGTTCATTTTCCTTCTTAGCAAAACCCCTTTCCTTCTCCAGGATTTTCTTTTTATTCCTAAAGGAAAAGTAACTGCCCATAACTGTTTAATCTAACTACTCTAGAATCTTGAAAAACCTTTTTACCATCATCTTATATAAACATACCATAATTAAATCTTTTATTCAAAAGAGCATACTTTAATCCATGGCTTGATTAACATGCTTGTTAATCCTATTTATATTTAAAATAATTCAAATGTCTAAACTAAAAGTCTTTTAAGGAAATTTAAAATTTTATTATTATTATATATATATAACCATAAATTATATTATTAAAATAATTTAAAATTATATTATGAATTAAAAATATATTATTAAGAATGGCACCATATATGTAAAATTGATGTAAAGTTAATTGATGTTATTTTACATCAAAGGTAATGTAGAGATTAATTTTTTAAGAGGAAAACACATTTGTTTTGCATCTTAAAATGGATGTACAAATTTCATTCATCTAACCAAAATACAAATCTCATTCATTTTATTTTTTCTTTTCATTTTTACTAATTAAATTACAAATTATTGAGCTGAGAGGCTCATTTTACAGCCTAGTGTCAGAAGGAAATGTAAGTTTGTCCATCCATTCTTTTTAAAATAAAAGTTAAAATTAATGTTCTAAATAGAAAATTAATGTTGACTATAAAAACAATGAATATATGGTAAAAAAATTATAAGTAAAAAAAAATGTGTCAGTAAGATGTTTAAATCTTAGAATTTGGTTATTGATAAAATATTTTAATACTAATTAATATTGACATATACTTAAAAATGTGTTAATAATAAAAAACCATTTTAAATTGCTTCATAATTGTTTGAATGTATATGTTATGTAAAATATTTTAATGTCAATTTCCTATACATTATATATCATTTTAAAAAAATTATGTATATATCATGAAAAATTAAGTTTTTATGGTTAAAACATTTATTTGGTTCTATATATATTCTATTTAGCATTCAAAAATATAATTTCAACAATGAAAAATAAACATTGCATTTTACAAACTATGAATATAAATGATCCCAAACTCATGTCAATTTTGTACTTAAAATAAATCTATACTAATAATTAAAAGTAAAGTAAAGTCATACTCAAGGCTGACATAAATAAAGAGAATTTAATTTCAACATTTTTTTATAAAATCTTCAATCGTTGATTTATATAATTATCCATCCTGTTACCCTCATATAATAATGTTATTAAACTTATTGCGCCGATGCTAAGCCCCTACAACCCAACATGACCCCAATGTGTAAGTATGTCGGAAGCAAAAAAAAATGTCGGCTTGAACAATAGCTTACATAAACATATAAATGAACAATTAAAAATTTATTAAAAATAAATTTAAACGATATAAACTTAAAATATGAAGAGTTTACTAACACTTAAAAAAGAGATATGGTAAATAAATAAAATATGGTAAATACGTAAAAATATAAATAAACCATAGGTATGGTAAATAAATAAAACATCTTTTTATATTACTCACGAGGTATGGTAAATAAATAAAAATATAAATAAAGTAGAGGTATGGTAAATGAATAAAACCGATTTTTATATTTACTCAATAAACCACTTTATATTTACAAAAACTCAAAAACAGGTTTTATTTACGTGAAGCCTATGGGAAAAATTATAATTAATACCATGGGCCAAATACCATGGGACAAATTATTAATAATACCATGGGCAAATACCATGGGCCAAATAATATATTTATAAAATAGGTATGGTAAATAAGTAAATGTAAAAGAGGTATAAAGAGGTAAGGTAAATAAATAAAAATATATCAAATATGATTAGAAATCAAGATCTAATTATATATGAAGTATAAGGGTCAAATACCATGGACCAAATTATTATTAATACCATGAAAAAAAATATATTATTAACCCTAATATTAATATTAAAATATTAATATTATTAAATTTAATATGCTTAGATTAATAAAATATTAAATTTATTATATTGTAATATATATTAATATATCATGATATATGATAGAGGTGGAGAAATAGGGGGAGTGACAAGGGAGATATGGAGATAAATTGAAGGAGAAGGGAGAAGAGGAATGAAGAGAGAGAGAGTGAGAAAAGTGAGAGAGTTAGAGAAGGGTAATAGAGGGAAAGGGAGACATAAAGATGAAGGTGGGAGAGAGATAAGGAGAGAGGGAGGGAGAAGGAGAGAGGATTGGAGGGTAGAGAGTGAGAGAGAGAGAAAGAAGGGGGAAGGGAGAGGGAGGTTGGAGAGAAAGGATGAGAGGTGGAGGAGAGGAGGGATAGAGAGATGGAGCTGGAGGCAGAGCGAGTAAAGGAAGAAGAAATACATAGAGAGGGAGTGACAAGGGAGAGATGGAGAGAGAGAGTGTGTATGCTTATGGGTGGGATAAAGATACATAGGAGTGATGGAGACAAGGGGGAGAGAAGGAGAAAGGAGGAGTGATGGAGAGAAGGGGGGAGAGAAGGATAAAGGGATAGAAATAGTAAGATAGTTGGAGAGTGAGATAGAGTGATGGGGGAAGAGAGAGGGGAGGAGGAGAGAGAGAGAGAGAAAGAAAGAGAGCTGGGGGTTCAAATAGAAGGAGGTGAGAGAGGAATGATGAGAGAGAGGAAGAGAGTGATGGGGGAAGAGAGGATTGTAGGAGAGAGAGAGAGAGAGAGAGAGATGGGGGAAGATAAAGGGAGGTAGGAGATAAAGGGAGAGAGAGGAAGGAAAAGGGAGGGGACTTGAAAGAGAGGAGGAGAGAGGGAGGAATAGAAATATGGGTTTGGAGGGGGAGAGAGGGAGGGATTGAGACATGGAGAGAGAGAGAGAGAGAGATGGGGGAAGAGAAAGGGAGGTAGGAGAGAAAGGGAGAGAGAGTAAGGAAAGGAAAGGGAACTTGAAAGAGAGGAGGAGAGAGGGGAGGAGAGAGGGAGGGATAGAAATATGGATTTGGAGGGGGAGAGAGGGAGGGATTGAGAGATGGAGCTGGATGAGGAGAGAGGGAGAGAAGAATAAATACATAGAGGGTGAGTAGTTGAGAGAGAGGGGGAGTGACAAGGGAGAGATGAGGAGGGAGTGTGTATATTTTGGGGTGAGATAAAGAGACAAATAAGGAGATACAGAGAGAAGGGGGGAGAGAAGGAGAGAGAGAGGCATATGGTAACAAAGTTGGAAGGTGAAGATAGAGAGAGAGGGGGGGGGGAGAGAAAGGAAGAGAGAGAGTGAAGAGAGGTAGGGAAAGAGATATGAAGATGGAGAGGGAGAGAGGGGGAGGTAAGAATAAAGACATAGAGGGTGAAAGGTGGAGAGAGAGAGAGAGGGAGTGATAAAGAAGATGGAGAGAGAGGGAGAAAGGGTAGCAGGAAGGAAGAGAGATAGAAGCGAGAGAAAGAGAGAGAGAGGGGGAGAGAGAGAGAGAGAGAGGAGGAGGAGGAGGAGGAGGAGGGAGGGAGAGACACGGTGGGCTTCACTAGGGGAGAAATACCATACCACGTGGTTCATATTGGGGGATATATACGACGAAAATTTGACTTTATATATTGGGGGATATATATTGAAGAAAAAATGAGTTCATATATTGGGGGATATATAGAGGGTAAAGGGTTTTTATATTGGTAGGTATAAAAAATGGAGCTCAAAGTTAATGAAAAAATATAAATGGGTATAAAAAAATGTTATTGAAAAATTGGATACCTACAATATCTAGTGAAAGTAGGGGTTTTTTAAATTAGGGAAGTGTATCGGGTTCATATTGGTAGGGGGTTAATTAATGTGATTTTTAGAGTTATTTTCCAATATGTAGTGAAATTAGGGGTATTGTTTAGTATGCCATGAATGCAGGCGCTATGTCAGAGGTTCATTGAGTGAAGCCCCTGTGGGGAGAGATAGATAGATAGATTGGAGAAAGAGAGTTTATGTTTTGCAGTTGATATAGAGAGATAGAGTGAGATATAGATATAGATGTAAGGTGAAGAGAAAAAAAGATAGATGGAGAGAAAGAGGGAGGGACAAGGAAATTGATAGATATGGAGTGAGAGAGAGTGTGTGTATGGTGGGGTGAGATAAAGAGAAAAATAAGGAGAGATGGATGGATATATAGATATATATGGGGGAGAGAGGAAAGAAGGTTTCTTGCAGTAGATGCGTTGATTTCAAGCAGTATGTTGATTTCCAATGATATTTGATTAGTTACACTAGGTGGATTGATTTTAATGTAGATGATTTCTAATCCTATTTGATATCTTGCACTAAATGCATTAATTTCAGTGTAGATGATGATTTCTAATCCTATTTGATTGATTTCACTCGATGCATTAATTTTAATGTAGATTTTGATTTTTGGTTATATTTGATTTCTTTCACTACATGAATTGATTTCAATGTAGATTATTTTTAATCCTATTTGATTGCTTGCAATGAATGGATTGATTTCAATGTAGATGGTGATTTCTAATCCTATTTGATTGCTTTCACTAAATGCCTTGATTTCAGTGTAGATGGTGATTTCTAATCTTATTTGATTGCTTGCACTAGATGCATTAATTTCAATGTAGATGTTGATATATAATTATATTTGATTGCTTGCACTAAATGCATTGATTTAAATGTAGATGATTTATAATCCTATTTGATTCCTTGCACTAAATGCATTTATTTCAGTGTAAATGGTGATTTCTAATCCTATTTGATTGCATGCACTAGATGCATTGATTTCAGTGTAGATGTTGGATGTTGATTTCTAATCATATTTCATTACTTGCATTAGATGCATTGATTTTAGTGTAGATGTTGTTTTCTATTATTATTTGATTTCTTGCATTAGTTGCAATGATTTTAGTGTATATGTTGATTTCTAATTTGATGTAATTGGATGTATGATGGTACATTAATTTTAAAGTCATTGGATTAATAGTGTGTGTGCAATGATTTCAGTGTAAGAACAAAAAATTATTAACAATGTACATTGATTTTTGTGTTATAGTAATTCAACCTATTAATATTGGAGAGCAAGAGAGAGAAGGTATGATGTTTACTACAATAGCTCGAGCTAAATATTTAAATGGTTTACGATTCCAACTCTCCTTTTCAAATAATCAATATGAAAATATGACAAAACTAACATGGGTGAAAATAAGAATAGTAGAAGAAAATAGTTTGAAATCGATCACAATGAAGACTATTTGTAATTGACTACATTCTTATTATTCACAGTTTCTATCATTCAATATTATTACATTGTCACTTTGCATTCAAAATTTTATTTCATCATTAAAGTTATTTTACAATATTTATCATCTCGACAAACTGAGGTAACTAATCAAATTTAAAATTAAAATGACTCAATAAATCTCAGACATATTTAATATATTTAAAATGCTTATGTTAATATTAGATGTATTTACATATTATTGATAAAAAATAAGCATATGTTCCTCATATTATTGATAGATTTTCCCCATCTTAACTCCTCGATCTATCAAGTGCCGAGAGGATCAAATCTCCTCATAGAAAGAAAAACCTTTCCTCAAGTTTTGCACTCAAAAAAGAGGTTTTCACCTCGAGATTTGATCCTCCCCGCTTGATAGATCCGGAGTTAAGATGGATCTAAGCTGTTTAATAAATTGAAAAAAAAAATGGGATGGATGATTGATTTACATAAATTTTATTAACGAAAAGAAATCATACAAAGTCAAACACGTTTGATGTGGACTCTAACTTTTGTATCCTTTCAATCCTTTAATGATATTGTCAACCTGGTTTTCATTGAGTTTAGAAAAAGGAAATGGCTTTTTTTTTTTTTCTAAGAATGGTATCCGGGAAACGAATTAGGAAGTCAAACATATTTCGTTGCTTTGCATTTTATAAGTATAATCTTGTACACACATAATCATGAGATTGGTTGACAAAGTTGTTCGGCATACCAGTAATTGCCATCCGGCGAGTAGCAGGTGCCTTTGAAATATATTGATAACCGTACACCCGTAATTTAATACGTGTCCATAATTTACTTGATGAATTTAAAATGTATACACAATGGTCTTGTAGACCATACAAAGAATTAAAAGAATACGGGACTCGCCCAAATGCCAGTCTCATCTCGTTAATATCTGGAAGCCGCGATCCCGAACATGGGCGGAGTTGGGGTGCCATAAAAGCTGGATCCTCCAAAAAATTGACTCTTGTCTTCTGTATCGCACCCAATCTTCCGATTCAGCCCTTGAAGGCTCTGCTCCACCCTGATCTTGATCTGCTTCTGCCTCCGTGACGGTTTCAACTTATTAATTGAAGAATTGCCGTCTCCAGGGCTTGGGCCTCCTGGAAGTTTTTCTAATATTGGAGTATGGTCACTGCCCTTTATCTCTTCCGAAGCTCTTTCCAATTTCTCCGGTTGATGAGCGTAGATGAAAGAGTGGCCTACTCCCGGGCTTGGACCCGACGGGAGTTTGTTAAATGTTTGAATGTCCATTCCTTCTTCATCTTTTTGTTCACTCTTCTCCATCGTATTGCGCCCATTGGTAGCCGAATTTCCTACTCCTGGACTTGGCCCAGAGGGCAGTATTTTCATAATCATTGCGCTTTTCCTTTTCGAATCTGACTCCTGGCTGAGTTCAGTTTTCTTCATGGATTGTGAGTCTATACTGATCTTCTCCATCATATTTCGCCCGTCGGTAGCCGAATGGCCTACTCCTGAACTTGGGCCTGAGGGCAGTTTGTTAATAATCATTGCGCTTTTCTTTGACTCCAACTCTTGGGCCACCTCATCAGTGTTGCCATTGATGACCTTGTGCCCCACTCCCGGGCTTGCCCCCGAAGGCAGTTTGTTGAAGGTGCCCAACTCTGATTGACTGCCGGCAATACCACTTGTATGGCCATTCCCAACTCCCGGGCTCGGACCAGAGGACAACACATTGTTGGGTGTTGTTCTTCCGGCCGGAGAAGAGGAATATTTGGTTTTAGATTTCTGCGAGTGCCCCACCCCAGGGCTATTTCCCGAGGACGACAGAATATTGCCTTCCACTTCATGGACACTCATGTGCCCAACTCCAGGGCTGCTCTCTGAATTTAGCATCTCGTGAAGGATCTCGGCGTTGCTTTCGATTGGTACGACTTCTTTGATACCTTCCGGCGCCTTGGAGTCATTGGCAACTCCTGGCGTGGCTTCTTTCTGTAAAAGCTCTAGTGCGATCGTTTTAACATATTGGGTAGAATTCTCAGAGTTGCTGCCGAGATTGGACTCCGACTCCTTGTAGTTTATCATTGCATGGCCTCCAGGCGTGGAGGAAGCCACGGCCACGGCGTCGAGGTGAGCCGAATTATGCTGCGAGAGGGCCGGCTTGTGGAAATGATACTCCAGAAGTAGAACCCTGGCTTCCGAAAATTGTAAAGAAAAGAGTGCAGTGAATAATAAGAACAGCAGGAAACCCATTATGCGGAGGTGATCCATGAATTGAATTCCAATGGATATGGTGGAATAACACACAGATTATCAAATGCTAATTGATATATTTGCTCCTCGTAACGCTCGCAGAAAGCCGATCTGCCGGATGTTTGCAGATTATGAGTATATTTTGAGAAAAGCGAGGCGAGATGAGATGTCTGAGGTGAGGTTGGTTTGTTTGTCGGGATCGATATATATAGGTGCGGCAGTCCAAAGAAGGTCGGCAATGCGAAGCAGAGGGGAACCCTCGGTGTGCTTGACTTGTTCTCGCTTGCGGCAACGTTTGCGCGTTGATTATGTCGACCGGACTTCTCTCTGAGTTACCTAGAGACTTCGTATGGTATGGTTGAAATTTTGTCAGTTTAAATGAATTCAACATATTTAAATATAAATTATAAAAAAACATAAAATTTAAATATAAATAATTCAAAATTTAAATATAAATTATAAAAAATTTCAAATTTACGAGTAAAACAAATTATTAAACCATTTTGAACAAATTTAATAAAGAATATATAAAGTAAACGTACAAAAGTAACACAATAAGACTACAGCATGTGGAACTGGTTAATTGACTTTATAGTTTGACTTTTATTGTGATTATGCGCAACGCCGCAACCTGCGGCCTTAGCTTTCTAAAATTGAATTTATAATGCCCTCTTTGGTGGTTGCGGACAACATCATCCGAAGACGTAGTTGAATGAGGTTACAATTTCGCAAGTTGTAGTTTAATGAGGTTATAATTATTTATGGAAAATAATGCAAATTTTTAATTTTTTAAGAAAACTGAATATGTTTTTCGAAATTTGAGTTATAGTTGTTAAATTTTTTATTTTGGTTGTGTTTAGAGGGCTAAATTCTAACTAAAATTTCAAAAAAGAATTCAAACACGATTAAATTTCTTAAACATTTTATTGGAAAAATCGTTATTTAGTAAGACAGTGCTTCACCCAAATTGGATAAATCATCTTGTGCTTAATGTTTCATTAAATATATATTTTAATTCTCTTAATGGTGATTTTTTTATTAAAAAAATAAGTGTGTGATCATCATTTCGATTCCATTTATAAATTTTAGCGATCAATGAAGGACAAGTTTGAAGCTGAATTTAACAATCCCGAGTTTGTTTTCTTTCCAATGGATCATGGCACATTTATAATTTCAAAATTTCTTAGAATTATTGAAAACATATGAGATTTTAGGGATTATTTAAATTATTGATGCATGTCTTATTTGTTCTTTTGTTGTCTTTATTTGTTATTTTGTTGTTTTTTAATGGTCATTTGTGTCTCTTTTAACCAGAGTGAATAAGATTTGAATTAAGTCTATCTCTACTCATGAAATATATACTAAAAGTTTTAACTAATGATATGTTAACAAAATTATAAGCTATATCAAAATTTAAATAATTTTTTATAGTAAAAAGTAAAATTTATATGGGAGTATGTAAAATTTACATGGCAACCTACTTTAATAATAATTGGTGTCTTTTCCACTGGATGGCCTATTAAGATCCAAGCTTTACTTTGGTTTGCAAGCTTCACAAGTGGCTTCATAAGGCCTCTAGTTGATCATCATGTTGTTTGGCTACTTTTTTTTTGAGTGGGTGGTTTTCCTCCAACACTTGTAATGTAGATACATTGAAATCATTTATTTTCAAGATGAGAGTAATAAAATTTACTGGAAAACATTTATTTTTTATTTTAATTGGGTGACTACGTCCATACAATTACAACTCATTTTCCCTATACAAATATTATTATCCACTATTTCTTTGAGGCTCCTCCTCATTCTATCTTCCGCCTGATTTCTAACACTAAACATCTGTAATATTTTCCCAAATTCAGCAGAAGCTTTATGCCTTACTGTTGCAAAACTAGGCGCACACAAAGGGAATTTGAGGGCTACCAGACCGAGAGGATTCTTATTTTTCCAAGTGAGAGAGAAGAGGTACAAAGCATTACCAACCAATAAGAGTTGAGGGTATTTAAGGAAAATCAACAAAACAAACAGATTTGGAAGACAAAAAATCCTTAACTGGTTTAGCTGTGGGGGTTTCCATGGGGTCTTGGAACGCGAGTAGTTCCACTTATTGTCCTTGACTTTGTGCATGGCGTAGAATTAGATATGATGCATGTAAGCATAGACAAACTTCCCTCAACCTGGAGGTGACAAGGAAACCACAATGTCCTAAACGCTTTAAACGCTCGATCGAGCACTTTAGCCTCTGAAGTCCTAAAATCCACAATTTCAGTGCCCCTTCTGCAAAATTTCTTACAACACGATTTTGTACCCTAGTGGACTTAAGGTAAAATTTGTCCTTACATGGAAGAGTTGATCATGTTGGATTCTTGAAGGAATCCTCCATCCAATAGCATATGAGTTTGACATTTTTTAATTCATATGATATTTTTCATCTAATTTCTCTTAAACATAATGCTTGAAATTTTTTTGAACAATTTTAAAGAGTTTGAATAAAAAATCAATATCATAAAATATACACAACGAAATAATGTCAAAAAATACCACTATCTTCATTTACGAGTCCTCTTCCAAAAGGTACTCTTTGTTTTTCAATTTATTTAAATAGTTGAAAAAAAACCTAACGTGAACACATGTATCTACAAATTGCTTTGCCAACCTCAAAAAATTAAAAAAATATATATAATTTTGCATAAAATAATTTTTTAACATGAAATTTTTTTAGCTCTCTTTGTGTAAATCATGCTCATATATATATATATATATATATATATATATATATATATATATATATATATATATATATATATATAATTACACATTTTAGACTAAGTTATGCTAAGTGAACACATCCATACCTCTTAAGATGTGAGAAAATTTGCAAGGACAAGAATTTCATTTAATGGAAAATTGACATATTATATGAAACTAAATATTTTTTCGAAAAATCTCATTAGGACAACAACATAATTCTCCACAATTTGTCTTTCGACTCTGAATCAAAATTCATAGTGCTTATATGAATTTTGGGGGCTTCAATTCGATAAAAGAGTAAAAACTTGAAATTTCATCGCCACAGTTGGCCCAATAGTGCAACCCATCTTCATCCATTCACCCATATATATCTCTAAAAAAAACATTGCTTTAAAGATAGTTGTGAATTGAAGAATAAGTTAAGTGAATTTTAATTTGGGAATGAAATATTGATTCACCCCCTCCTCCCGTACCCCTCCCTCCCTCCCTCTCCTCTTAGTATTTCTAACAGTAACAACAACAAGCATATGGAGAAGGATGGAAGGTAATTATGTGACGAAGTCCTTGATTAATCAAATATACTTGAAGAGGAAGCTATACAGTCTAGAAATGAAAATAGGTACTAAAATTGCCGATCATTTAAATGTTCTTAATACTCTTATTTTACAGTTGGGTAGTATGGAAAATAAACTCGATGGTTAATATAAGGTGGTTACGTTGTTATGTCTATTTCCTGAATCATGGGATCATTTCGTAATCTCTGGTAGCTTTAATACAATCAATAGTCTTAAATTTGATTATGTTTTTGGAGCATTGTTGTCTAAGGAGGTGAGGAGGAAATCAAGTATTGAAACCTCTAAACCAGAAGAAATGGTAGCTAGAGGTTGATCCAAAGAAATATGAGAAAATTCAAGAGTTAAATCTAGATAAAAGTAAAAAGGTGACAAGAGAATACTCAAACCTCTCTGCAATATCAGAAATTCTCTTGGGTCTGTTAAGGACCCTATCAACCCTAAGGACATGAAAGAGGTTTATATGATTCCTTGTTCATGTGGAACTCCCTATATTGGAGAAACAGATCAATCCATTAGGCAGAGAATCTGGGAGCATGCTATGGATATTAGGCACAATCGGTCTCGTACCTCAACTCTTGCTGAGCATGTGGAAAGATCATGTCACCACGTTTGTATTGAAGATTCCAAAGTCGTTGCCAAAGTAGATCACTTCCACCATAGAAAATTAAGGGGGGTGATTGAAATTGAACGACATGCCAAGAATCTCAACCGAGATGATGATTGGAAATTAAGTGAGAGCTGGACCCAGCTCTCGCTACGTTATTATATATATATATATATATATATATATATATATATATATATATATACAATTTACTAATTAATTAATTATTTAATTTATTTATTTTACTTTATTTTATTTCTTTATTTACTTTATTCTATTTATTTATTTGTTTTCCTCATTTTATCTTTATTCATTAAATTAAAATATTTTTCGCCTCCCAATTTCTTTATATATTTCTCTTAACCCATTTTAAATTTAATTAATTAATTTATCATTTAAATTTTAATTCTTAACTAAATAACGACCATTTATTTTATTTATTTATTTATTAAATTTAAAAAAAAAAATACCCTTGCCTATTTCTTATTATATTTTATAATTATATAAAATTTCTTAACCCATTTTTAATAAAAAATATTAACTTTTTTTAATAAATTTTTTAATTTAATTAATTAATTTATTATTTAATTTTAATTCTTAACTAACTTTCTAACGGCTAGTTCTTAATAGCTAGTCTTAATGGCTAGTTCTTAGCTACTAGTTCTTGACGACTACTTCTAGGAAATGATGCATCTCCACTATTGATTCATCAAGATCGATTTGTTTCTCCACCTTGTCCTGAGGATGAACCACATTAGCTGGTTCGAAACGTCGACCAAATCCTAATGATGTGATTAATCTGAAAGACATTTCATCGTCATATGAAGTTGTTGATGGTGGAATTGTTATTTTTGTAAATAACATTTCTTGTAATATTGTTGGGTTGGGAGCGTCAAAATTAAAATGTTTGATGCTATTATAAGGACATCAATTGATGTTAGTCATGATTCCTAAAATAAATAAGAATTTAA
Source organism: Pinus albicaulis (assembly GCA_034641835.2). Taxonomy (NCBI): domain Eukaryota; kingdom Viridiplantae; phylum Streptophyta; class Pinopsida; order Pinales; family Pinaceae; genus Pinus; species Pinus albicaulis. Next base: position 159,804,208 of record CM076580.1, read on the forward strand.
TTTATTTGAGATCATTGGGTTATGGAGTGCATAAGTTTATAGGACAAGGTGGAGCATTGAAGGTGTCCAAGGGTGTTTTGGTGGCTATAAATGCTACTAAGAGAAATAACTTATACAAGTTGGATGGAAGTACTTAAATCACTCAAGAAATAATGATATCTAAGGAGGTGATTGCATCCACTCATTTATGGCATAAAAAACTAGGTCATATGAGCAAGAAAGGACTACATGTACTAACAAATGGAAATATACTTCCAAATTTAAAATATTTGAATTTGAATTTCTGCAAATATTATATATTTCTAAAGTGGTGTACATGAAATTTTAATGTATACCACCATGTTAGTAAAGAAAATTTTGCTCATATATATTCTAATGTTTGGGGGCCCTCCGCTATAGTTTTGTTTGGAGGATCATCATATTTTGTAACTTTTATCGATTATTTATTTAGGAAAGTGTGGGTTTATATTTTCAAAAAAAAATTGATGCACGTCTAATACATTTCAACAATTTCGAGTTATGGTATAAAACAAAACTAGAAAAGCAATCAAATGTGTAAGAATGGATAATAGATTCAAGTTCACTTATTTACAATTCATAAAGTATTATAAAGAATATAAGATCATGAGAAAATTACCACAATATGGTGTAGCAGAACGTATGAGTAAGACTCTTCTAGAAGTAGTAAAAAAAATGCTTAAAAATGTCAATTTGCAATAAGAGTTGTGGTAAGAAGCAGTGAATACTGCTTGTAAATCAATCACCATCAGTTACAATAAATTGTAAAATTTCTAAACATGTATGGATAGGTCCTTCCTGTGAATATTCAAATTATATAAAAAAAATTGTTATGAAGCTTACCCACTTACTCCTAATAATTAACATTCTAAGTTAGACCAAAATAGAAGAAATATATCTTTGTTGCTTATGATGATGTAGCTAAGAGATATAGAGCGTGGGATCCTACTACCCGAGAAATCATCATTAGAAAAGATGTGATATTTGATGAATTTTATCTAATTAAATAAGACAATTTATAAGTTGGTTTGAAGCATGAATAAGTACCATTAAACCGACAAATTCAGTTGGAGACCCAACCATCTACAGACAAGGAAGAAATAAGAAAGTTTTGATGAATTTGTGGATGATAAATATATTTAGGAAAATGTTAAATTTACAAATCCAACACTATATAGGAGAGAAATCAAAGGTATATAAATGTTACTTAATCTATTTCTTTAATTATTTATGATGGGGAGCCTTCTTGTTAGGAAGCAAGAAATGATATCAATAATTCCAAATGGAAAGTGGCTATGAAAGAAGAATTTGATCCTTGGATAAAAGCAGATCTTAGGACCCAAGAGAACTTCCTAAATATAGAAATGTTGTTGGATTTTAATGGGTCTATAAATTAAGGAAAAGAGTTGATGATAATATTGGAAGGTATAAAGCTAGACTAGTTGCAAAAGGTTACTCTCATATGGAAGGCATAAATTACCATAAAATATTTTTATAGTTGTTAAGCTTCTATTTATTCATATTCTTGGTGAGTTTTTTTCCTTTATTTGGAGTTAGATAAATTAGATGTTAAAACAATATTCTTCCATGGAGATTTTGCAGAGGAGTTATATATGGAATATCCAAAAGGTTTTGTGCAACATCGCAAAAGAAGATTAGTTTGCAAGTTCAAGAAAGCATTATATGGCCTAAAGAAGTCACTCAAGCAATGGTACAATACATTTGATTCCTTCATAACGAGCAAGAATTATACTAGAAATGAGTATGACCAGTATGTGTACTTCAATTTTTTTAATGGTATTTTGATTATCTTGGTGTTAGATATTGATGATATGAGTATTATAAGAAAAATCATGGACGAGATCAACAAGTTAAAGACTCAGACGGCTAGTATATTTTATTTGAAGGATCTATGAGTAGTAAAAAAATCATTGAGATTGAAATATACATAGAAAAAAATAAATGGTAAGCTTAGGTTTTCACGATAGAAGTATATAAGTTAATAGAATAATTGTACAATTTAGGGTGTAATGTAAAACTTGTAAATATCCCTTTCTCTTCCCATTTTAATCTTTCTTTAGGTTGATTTCCTAGTAGTAAGGAAGAAAATGATTATATGTCTTGTGCCCATTACACTAATGTAGTAGGAAGTCTAAGGTATTTTATAGTACGTACCAAAATAGATATTTCACATGTAGTGGGTGTTGTGAGAAAGTACATGCAAAAATATAGGAAAAGAACACCAGAATGCAATGAAATGGGTGCTTTTGGATCTTAGATGTACAAGTGATTATTTCATTACCTTTGATGGTAGAATTTGTTTTCTATTCAGTAATGTTAATTTACATTTTGCAACTAATTTGGATGATAGGAGGTCTACTTTAGTCTTTACTCCTACAAGAGGATCCATTTGTTGGATGTTAAAACTTTAGGAAATACTTTAATTTATCCCATACATAGGTAGAAAATATTTTTGTCTCTCATACTTGCAAAGTGGAAATTTGGTTGAAGGGTCTTCTGGGTGAGCTTGGAAGAGTGCAAAAAAATATAAATGTATTTTGTGATAGTAAATGTGTTATTTATTTGGCTACAAACTCAACTTATCATAGAAAGACTAAGAATTTTGATATTAAGTATCATTTTATAAGACATTTCATTGATGGAGGTGAACTTGATCTTAAAACGGTACACACTCAAGAAAATTGTGTAGACTTATTTATGAAACTACTGTTGTTAGAGAGGATGAGATGGTGTTTGACTTCTCTTGGCGTACATAAGAGCTGATGAAAGGGATTGGGAAAGGTATCAGGTAAATTATTTTCAAGGAGTATATTGTTAAAATTTGATAGCAAATTAATTAAGATAAAATATAAAATCCAAAATTTGTTGAGGTAAATATATGGTGGTAAGACTAATGGTGATGGTTTATGAAACTGATGATAGTTTTGTAAGAGTTCCTACTTCATTTTATGATTTAATCCTAAGAGTTGAAGTGGATATAATAATTATTGTAAACTATTGATTAATAAAATGCCTTACCTTTCCCCATGGAGGTTTCCCAAATAAACTATCCAGGCTTTACCATGCGAAAAATATTGTGTGTTTTTCGATATTATTTATTTGTTGAAAATGTTTATACAAGATATGATTACCAATATTTGTTGATGGAAGAAACATATTGAGATAGGAAATTATTTTTATGAGCATGAAAGTAATCATATATATTAGTTCTCACATGGTATATTTTGATCAAGGTCCAATTCATAGGAGATCTTATAGTAGATGTGGAGATGAATCATAACATTTTCCCATGTAGGATTCTTTCTCCATGTTATTTGTTGTTCAAGGGTCAATGTAGGTCCTTATTGCCACAAATCTAACATAAAAAGGTGTGAAATTTTAATATCAAAGTCAAATAAGGTTCTTACATGCAATATTTTAAAGGATGGATATTCTTGTGTGGAATTTTGTGTCACATGCTTGCATATGTATATATTATAATTTGTGCTACACAATCTTATTTTAGTGAAAAGGGTCATGTATGTATTGGTAGCATAGGAATTATGGAATCACATTATCTGAAACAATATGCAGTCCATTGAAAATAAGAAGAAAAATAAATATTATACTAATTTGATATATCATGGGCATCCTTTGTGGCTAGTGAGAAACTCGAGCCATTGAAATTCCTACAATCATGTCAAAATTTAAAAGGATTACAATCTTATCAACAAATTTAGAATAAATTATCATTGTGTTAGGTTTTTAGAGGCTATCGATAATTAAATGTAGACAACATTCAAGAACTCTTCCTCAAGCTAGAAGTATTAGAATAAAATTTAGCCACCATGCAACACACTCTTCCCCAAGCTAGAAGTATTATAATAAAAATGAGGCAACATATAACCACTCTTTTCCCAAGATAGGAATATTAGAATAAAATATTGCCAACATATTACACTGTCAAAATATTCCTGTTGTAGAGATTTTGTAAGTGGTGTTATCCATTCCTCATAATGCACCAATATTTCCACACGAGCCCACCATGGGCCACCTGTGTTCCCATGCAAGAGACAAAATTATTGGAAAAGCCTCCATCTATGGGAACTTTAACCTTGGCAAGGTATGAAACACCCTAACTTTGACATCGAACTAAGAATTGTTGGCATTGTCTCCAGCTTTATTTAATATAAGACTACTCAAGGTATAGATGATTTATATCCTACTGAAGGAATAATAGCTTTAACCCTAACAATCGATATTTGTTTCTTTTTTTTCTCTCAAGAGGCATATAGTTCAAATTTTACAGGAAAGATGTGGGCAAGAGGATATAGAGGTTTACATTCTGCGGGTAAGAGCATATGGAGGTGTAAATTCCTAAAGAATTAATTTAGAGTGAGAAATAGGAAAAAACACTAACCTAAAACAAAAATTAAGAAACTTATATTGGGATTTTGTGATGGTGAATCTCTATTGTTGTTTGTGTTGATATCCAACCTTTACATCTTGTGAACATAGTTAGAAGAAGCGTCCACCCATTGTTGTTTTGCATTTGCGACAAACCATCCATTGCAAGGTCGAGGGCGTACAACAACCATTTTCCCTTCCATATTCAAGAAGGTCGTAACAAAAAATAATTTCAAATGAATCCTTTGCACCACACCATTGTAACAATAAAAATTGTAGAGATCCAACCTAATTTATTCTTCTACTATTTCAGGTGTATCAATGAGGACAATAAAGAAAAGAGTAATAAAAGAATCCTCTAAAACATATGATTATTGAGGAAATCCCGTGGATTGAAGCCATGATGTGGGATCAAGAGGGTATGTAGCATAGGAATACGAAGAAGATGTTGCTCAACTCACAACCACAACTAGCGTCAAACCTCTAAATTCCACCCATTCAAGTTTAACTATGACCTTATGACCTCTCACTGCAATAATTAAAAAGAACCTTTACAACCAAAAAAATTGCACATAATTTTTAAATCTAAAACAACCTACCAAAAAAAATATACAAATTTGGTGTTACCCTATGTCAAATGAAATGTAGAAATTAGTTCTTTTATTTTTATTTAACTCTTATATTTTTCACAAATAAAAGCACACATATAAACTTATAAAACTTACAATGTACAATGCATTATGTGTCCTATAAGAAACATAACATTGCAAAAATAATACTGCAACATAGTCTTTAATTATAAATCAATTGTATGAAATTTGGATTCAAAGGGACAACAAAAAAATCTCATGCATTCAACTACCTTGGTCAACAAAAGCAGATCTACTGCAAGCTCGGCACACCTATATTTGGAAACGAAAATCTCTATTCATTCACTCCACAACATGTTTAAAAAAAAGTGAAATTAAATGTTGTATCATGTGTTAAAAGGGGTTAAATTCAATGGTGGAGAGAAAGGAGGTTTTTACTAGTGGGAAAGGTTCAATTCCTATAAGGGATTACTTGAAGCCAAGGAGATACTTTGTGGTAATGGTAAAACCTATTGTTGCATCTATCTTGTGCACACATAAGTGGATCAAACCTCAACTAATATCTTTAAATTTCAAAGTTCACTCAAATTCATATTGTAAAATACACATCAGTAAAAGGTTTACTTACTCGTTACTCATGTTAGAATCATGGAACACCAAGAGAAGTGTTAGTGTCTGGAGACACTATTGTTGGGATCCCACTGGTCATTAGGACAAAATAACCTGGAGCCTTTCCACCTCTAAATAGGCTAAGTTAAGGATGAATACCATGGTCAAAATGATGGTTTATCAAAAATTTGGAGCCTGAAAAATATTGTTAACTTGACCGAATCAAGTTTACCTAAGCCACCCTAACAATCCCCCCTTAAACTTAACTAAGGGAGATTAACCTAGTCCCAATCATTCATCAACCATCTCACCTGAGATCTCACATTCCCCCCTTAAGCTAGGATGCCAATACAGATACCCCATTTGTACCTATCTAAGTGTTCCATTTCATAACCTAATGACTCTATGCACTACTACACTACGTGTATGCATGATAAAAGTCTTAAGGCATTACAACAATGCATGCTCCTAAACAACATGTATGCCTAAACAACATGCCTTATAACTTCTTAGGGAAATACAAATTCCTTGGACCAAAACCCTTAGGGTGTTCACACAGCACACATGTTGGCTCCTTCACTAAACTTCAACACCATTTTCTCCATCTTCATTATTTCTCTTGTCCATACCACTGTTCTCTCTCTCGCTATGCCTTGCCCAATCCATACCTTGATTGTGATTTTCAACACCATTTATACTTGTGATCGCGACATGATCAATCCAACTCTTCTTCATCACCATGCATCACTTTCATCCTTTCTCTTTATTTTTTTTCTGACCAAAACTCTATCATTGCCTTGAATCTTGAATGAGCCCATAAACACTTTTATTTCACATCACACTCCATTTTAACCTATTTCAAGGAACCATTTCATTTTTTATTGGTTCTCTTCACACACTCTTGTCTTCCACTTTATTAATGACCACATCATAGCATGTTTATTTCCATTGGAGAGTTAGGATTTTTATGACCTTTTATCATATGCCTTCACTTGCCAAACAACTACTTCACCCTTCTATTTTGGATTGGCTCTTTAGCCACCTGCAAAAACTCTACCCAACCTCACAACTTCTTTACAAAATTATTTTTGCTCATTTTCCCTCTTGCTTCATGCTTAGAACCTTTACCTTCCATCAACATCTCTACCAATTCCTTGTTCAAACTTCACCTTCTTTGTTATGATGTCTACACTCGGAGGATTAGATATGGAGGAGACGTCACATGAGATAGATGGCACTGAATCTTTCTTGTGTCCATCGTTAAGATAACACAACCTCTTCTTCATGGATGCTGCAAGTGAGATGAATTTATTTAGGAATAAAGATGACCACCTTAGCATGGATGGAATAAATATTAATATCCTCATATTTATTGTGTCCATGGTCAAGATAACACAACCTCTTCTTTATGGATGCTGCAAGTGAGATGAATGTATTTAGAAATAATGATGACCCTCTTAGCATGGATGGAATAAATATTAGTATCCTCATCTTTCTTGTGTCCATCATCAAGATAACACAACCTCTTCTTTATGGATGCTGCAAGTGAGATGAATGTATTTAGGAATAATTATGACCCTCTTAGCATGGATGGAAGAAATATTAGTATCCTCTAATAGTCCAACTTGATATGCCTTTTCCACTTCTTGCAACGCAATGACCAAAAGTGATGTTTTTCTCCACCACTTAACACATGATTCACGATAAGCTACAAATACACCATTAATAGGCATCTCACGATGTTCTTAAATATCATATCATTTTCAAAATCTGTGCATTTTACACAACAATTTTTTTGATACACTCATCTCTCTATTCTTCCAACCCCAAACCCTCCTCTATTTTTCCCGAACCCTCATAAAAAACCATTGAGGACTTACAAAAACAATAAAGTGGGATCAATGGAACTCTCCAACAATAGTGATAGATTGGCTCTGAGTGTTATAATGTCTTTTATTTTCCTCACGATGAATTTCTAAAGACCCTTTACATCTATTTTTCACAGAGGAACTTTCTAAGGCCATTTTCACTCTTTCCACTCTATCATCTGCGCAAACCTATTCACACAAGGGATATTCAACTATCCTCTACACATTAGTCGCACATGCATATAATCCTTTCGTGGCTATATTCTTCCTATGGCTATGTGCAATGGCCCCATATATAGGAATGTGAACAAACTACAACACAACTTCTTTGGATTTTATTTATTGTAACTTTGATATTCACTAGCTCTAAGATGAATTTCTAGGATTATGAAACACTAAGAAAAGGGGTGGTGTCCAAAGACATCATTGTTGGGATCCCATTGGTCACTGGAAAAAAATAACCTAGAACATTTTCATCTTTAAATGGGCTACATTAAAGATCAATACCATGGGTCATCGTAAATCCATAGCCCAAAAACTATAGGTAACTTTATCGATTTAATTTTACTTAAGTCACCTGAACAACTTACCTGTGACCTTGGGCTAGAGAATCTTTTCAAAATCCTTTAATCATAAAATAAAAATAAAAAAATAAATCATTCTATCATACAATATTGAGTATATTTTATAAAACCAACATAGATCCATCTTAAATCTCGATCTACCAATGTCGAAAAAGATCAAATGTGGAGTTAAGATGGATATAAACTCATGCTCTTGCATTCCATAATGAGTTTTCTCAATTCTAATAAATTTCATCATAACAAATACCATGAAAAAATACCATAAATTATGTAATACCATCATCTTGTAAACCATAATAACTTTGTAATTTAATTTAGCATTTAAATTTGTAATTCAAATTATATTTATTAATTAAATTTTTATTTTGTAATTTTAATTATTAATAAATTTACAGAATTTTTTATTTTGATATGACAAGATCACCTAAGCATACATCTCAACAAAATTATTAATCATCCATCAATTAGCCAAACACACTCATTTTTTTTAAGAGACTAGACTAATAAATCTAATAACATTTCACCTCTTACTTTTGATTATAAACAAATGAACTCGTTGCATTTATTAGTATTATCGTCATTTATTTCATATTATATACTAAATATATATATTTGAAAAAAGGTATTAATGATCATAATTTTCTATATTTAAAAAATCATGATATGATATGGAGTTTTATTAAAAAATAATTTTGAATTAATAAAATTATTAAATTATTGTTTTTTATAATTAAATCTAATCAAATGTAAATATTAATATTTAATATATTAATAAAAGTGATATCCTCTTTTTTTAAGGTATTAAAAAAAGACTTCATAACACTTTAAATTATTGTTTTATTTTTTTGTAAGTACGAAAAAAATTAACACATAATTTATAAAAATATATATATATCTATCAAAATGGATCCACATCATAGAACCTTTATGATTTAAATTCCATTTCCAAAAACTTAATATTTACTAATGCTCTCAACATTTTTTATCCAAAAAATAAAATAAAATATATATATATATATATATATATATATATATATATATATATATATATATATATATATATAAAACTTTAATATATAACGTACTAAAAGAGAAATATGTATATAACTACATAATATAAGCTACTCAAAAGTATCCATAGCCCAATATACAAATTGTGTCTCAAAAACACAAACTAAATCAAGTCCCCTTAAACTAGGTAGAGAGGGAAGTTCCCAATGTCAAGTAGAAACTCCCACATGAATTCTTCGTGAAATAGAATACTAACAACAACATTTATTTATTTTTTCGAAAGTTGGTATGACTCGCTCCTAATAAACAGGGTGAGAAGAAAAATGTTAGAATACTAACAACAGCATTTATTTATTTTTTCGAAAGTTGGTATGACTCACTCCTAATAAACAGGGTGAAAAGAAATATGTTTGAAAAATAGAATAACATCCTAAATCTTGCTTTTCCAATTGGTAAGTGAAGGAAATCAAGTCCCCTTAAACTAGGTAGAGAGGGAAGTTCCCAATGTCCAGTGGAAACTCCCACATGAATTCTTCGTGAAATAGAATATTAACAACATTTATTTATTTTTTCGAAAGTTGGTATGACTCACTCCTAATAAAGAGGGCGAAAAGAAATATGTTAGAATACTAACAACAACATTTTTTTTTTTTTCGAAAGTTGGTATGACTCACTCCTAATGAGAGGGGTGAAAAGAAATATGTTTGAAAAATAGAATAACATCCAAAATCTTGCTTTTCCAATTGGTAAGTGGAGGAGTATCGAACCTGGCTCACCTTTTATCTATTGGATGGTCACCATAGAGTCTGCACAAAGCTTCAAAAAGGTAATCTCTTTCAACCTTGCAGAGAACAAGATGCACCCTAAAACAAGTAATTATGTCCTTGCGTGTGCCACTATTCCAAAACAGTGTGATATAGTGTGTTTAAGAGAGATGAAACAATTTGATATAGTGTGTTTAAGAGAGATGAATTGTCCCTCCACTCCCACAATCCAAATTTATATAAACCCTAACAAAGAAGGCAACTAGAAATAATTGTGAGTTGTCTTAGGAAATAATTGTGTTGCTCTACCCGGAGAAGAGGAATATTTGGTTTTAGATTTCTGCGAGTGCCCAACTCCAGGGCTATCTCCCCAGGACGACAGAATATTGCCTTCCACTCCATGGACACTCATGTGCCCAACCCCAGGGCTGCTCTCTGAATTTAGCATCTCGGCGTTGCCTTCGATTGGTGCGACTTCTTTGATACCTTCCAGCGCCTTGGAGCCACTGGCAACTCCTGGTGTTGCTTCTTTCTCAGAGTTGCTGCTGGGATTGGACTCCGACTCCTTGCAGTTTTTCACATGGCCTCCAGGTGTGGAGGAAGCCACGGCCACGACATCGAGATGGGCGGAATTATGCTGCAGGAGGGCCGAGTTGCTGAAATGATGCTCCAGAACCCTGGCTTCCGCAAATTGTAAAGCAAAGAGTGTAGTGAATAATAATAACAGCAGGAAACCCATTATGTGGACGTGATCCATGAATTGAATTCCAATGGATATGGTGAAATAACACTCAGATTATCAAACTCGGATGCAGGTGCTCTCCAGTAAGACGAGGAGCCTCGAGGGAGCCATGTGGCGGGACATTTGGCCATCCCACTTGCTCGCACATGGCTGCGAGTCGAGAGTTTACTGCCCGAGCGAGTATGTATTAATTCCGCCCTCCACCACCTTTACTCCGATGTCATCTGGTTGCAGAGCATTTACAGCTCTTGAATCCATTACCATGGCTATTAAGCCGGCTACCCCTGTTCATTCGACCTCCATTCGACTCTCCCTCCTGCATTCGGTGCATGCCTTTCGTTCTTCTCATCCGCCTCTCGTTTTTGGCTTTGCCTCGCTCGGTCTCAGCCTTCCCTCTGCATGCTCTGGTGGAGGCTCCTCTCCCATGTTGTCAAGAGCGCCTTCCTTGTCCTGCACTTCTGCCTCTGCGACAATTATGCCAAGGCGTCACCGTATGAGATGCAGAAGAACGGGAGGCTGCAACCTTCCATCCAGACCTCCTTTGACGCTTGCCTTGGGCAGAGAATTGAATCTTTCTGTGGGCTAGGAGGAGCCGAGCAGGCTTGACCCTGTTAATCTTTCAGCCCAGCGTTCCTTGCAGCGCCCTGTTCTCCCTTTGGCGTCTTCTAGCATCCGCACCAAGAAACGTCCGTGCAAATCGACCATTATGCCAGAGCCGGCCTTCATCCCTCACAAAATGAAGGCTCTCCCTGGGCAGAGCACCTCCAGCAGTGGCCACTGCACCAGAACAACACAGGCTCCAGCGATGGCCACAGCTCAAATAGTGAAGCATAAGACAAGACTGAGAACACCAGTCAACCAGCTGCCTCCTCTAAGAAGCTTGACGCTCCTGCGTTGCCACAGCTTCAGGCCACAAGCCACGTGCTGAACAAGGAGGACGAGGATGAGTTTTATGTTTGCAGGATTGAGGAAGAAGACCCCAACTCCGGCAAGAAGAATTAAGGTTCTCTGTAGTTTCTTTTGCAGGGTGATCTTTTGTCTTTCTAGTTTTTTAGTAGGGTTATCTAGTTTTACCATGTTTTGGAAGACTCTACCATATACAATTTAATTTTTGCTATTGTGTATGTTGGTTTCCATTCTGAGCAGCATTTTCTATTTGTTACTGGTGGAATGGTTTTCCCAGTTGGGGTCCAATTTCTGATATTCTCTCAAAATTGACGTGCCAAGTACAAAGAAAAAAAATATAACTTTTTACTTTGTATGATATAATAAATACACATACAAATATTTGTATGATATAATAAATATAGTCTAACTTAGAAAAAAAAAAACACTAAGATTATCAAATGATTGATATTTGAACCTCGTAACGCTCACAGAAATCCGATCTGCGTGATATTGGCAGATTATGACTATATTTTGAGAGAGTTGCAAATAAAAGATGAGACGTGTGAGGTGAGGTTGGTTTGTTTGTTGGTATCGATATATATAGCTGCGGCAGTCCAAAGAAGCTCGGCAATGCGAAGCAGAGGGGAAGCCTCGCTGTGCTTGACCTATTCTCGCTGGGCTAATGGAGCTATTATGTATGCTACGGCGGCAGCGTTTGCGTGTTGGTTATGTCGACCGTGCTTCTCTCTGCGTTACATAAAGATTTGGAATGGTTGAAAATGTGTAACGACGTTGTCTAACTATAATTTACGTTTAAATTTTAATTGTGTAAATGAAATCAACATCGTTACATAATTAAATTTAAAATATTCAAGTATAAGTTCAACAAATTTTTACACAATTTTGAACAAATATAATAAAACATATATCAGGAAAAGTCAAAAAGGTAACACAGTCAGACTACGGCATGTCGAACTGACAGTCAGACTACGGCTTGTCTAACTGATTAATTAATTTTTATGGTAATTCTGCGCACGAACGCAACTGTGCACTTAGCTTTATCAAAATTGAATTTATAAAGCCCTCTTCGGTGGCAGGCTCCGGACCATTCAAAACTGAACACAGAGCCCTTCAAAGGGCCTTGGCACGTCACAGAAGTACTCAGCAAATTTTATTAGCAAAAAAATATTTAAAATTCAAGTTTTACAAGTGTTTTAAAAAAATTATATAATATTATGAAATGTCCTCCGAAGGGTCCGGGGAACATTTTTTTTAAATTTAAATTTTATTTATTACAAATTACTATTATCAAATTCCAATTCGTTGAATTTTGACTTCTCACCAATCATCATGGGGTGACCGCCCATGGGTCCACCACACGTATAGACTCTGCCTTACTTAAAGTATGCAGTAATGCCACTGACTAGACTTTGGGTTGTTTTCACTGTTTAGAAGTTGTTGCAGGATTGAAGAAGATTAATGACAAGGGAGTTGGAGGTTGTTGATTTTCAATTTTACATTGCTAATTCCAAGTCAACCATCATAATGGCATTGGGTGTAGTGGCTGGCTTAACAGTGACTGGTAGCCAAGTAGCCCGTGTGAAGGATTTTCTTTTTTCATTCGGTTGGATAATAACTACAATCTGATTCATTAAAAGAGCCATTCCTAAATATTTTGTTGCACATTCATACTCAGGAATTGGGAGTCAACACCTTCTTCAATTGAACGCCGAAAAACAACAACTAGGTATGCTGCAAATTCAACCTCAATCTCAGCTTTTTATTTCTAGTGACGGCTTTGTTGATGGAAATTTTGTCTTCTTCACTTATTCATGCTTCAATCCTTTATGTTTTACAAGCTTTTGGAATCGGATTTCTTTCATTACATTTTTTATCAAGTTCATCAACTACACTGCACCTCAACTTCCCTCACTTCTACACGAACTCTGGAAATGTAAGAGAGTTTGCCTCATTCAGGAAGGGAACTAAAATAGAAGGAAGAATGAACTATGCACAGAATTACAATAAAAGCAAGGAACACAAATTTGAGACATTCCTCCTTTACTACTTACTATTACAATAATCTTGTTCTTCCCATCTTGATACTGCATGATCTATAACTTATTAGGGTTTGATACTAATAAGGGTTTCATGTTGAGTTTGAATGACGGCATATATTAACTGTTTCAGATTTGGAAAATGATATTAAAGAACAACTAATTCAAACATCAATAATGGTTCGTGATTAGAAAAGGGAACAATGAGTCATCCCTTTATGAATTTTAAAATGAGAACTAATTACATTATTTTGCCATAGCTAGTTTACATTATGTGTAGTTTGGCTCATTGTGAATCACAATCCATCTAGTATTTCAGCTTGGGAAAGATTATTACATAATTTCTCTCTGAATATGGTGTTATTTTTTTTCAAAACAATAGTTATGCATATCAAACCTGAACATTTGTAGAAAACAATAGGGTGGTGCTTAGCTACATAAAGTGATATAGAGCAATTGACCTGCTGAGACACACATCCATATGATTTCTAATTCCTCAATATTGCTTTAGCATGATTGCCAAAATTACTTCTTGTCACTTGTTACTATGTCGGCCAAATTGTATCTATAGGACCCTCCAACAGAGTCTCTTCCAGAAGAGTGTCTTTTGGAGCAGAGTCTTTTAAGTGTTTGAAAGCTCAGGGGGATAGGTTATATCATGCAAAGGTGAGAGTGAGACCGTGCATAGGTTTTATTGTGACCCATGGATTCAGATCAGATCGTGTACCTTGCGATGGGATGATCTAATGTACCTTAGTTAGTAATCCATAGATGCCTCAGATCCCTATCAAAGTCCCTATCGATTTGGGTAAGAAAATAAACCTTCGCTAGTAATATAAAAAAGCATGATCCCTTTCAATATGGGTCATATAAAACACCTTGGTTGTCAGATCCATAAAGTTATATCTTTATTTAAATGACCTGAGTGAATTCAGTTGGATTTTTCTGAGAAAATAAGCATGATCCAAGCATAACTTACCTCGGATGCAGCTCTGGTGAGAGGGAGACAATGGGAAGCTTATATTGCGTGTATCCAGCCCTAGCTGGGGTCTAGCTCATGTGACAGTTAGATCGTGGTTAGGTGAGAGTGGGATCGTGTATCCAACTCTGAATCATGTATCCATCTCTGAACCATGTATCCAACTCCACTTTTGGAGTCTCCTTGTATCCCCACCAGTGTTGGGGGTGCAATATCTTTTGAAAGTGAATCATCAGGATCTGCCATGGATCAACAACAGCATGTGACCTGCTTCTCTCCAGGTTACACCAATAATAACCAAGGTTTTGGGATGCCCCCTAATCAGGTTCAACAAAACCTAGGTTCCATTTCTTCCGACATCCCAGATTTCACATTTCTAAAAAATATGCTAACGGGTATGAATTCAAAGAACAACCCTACACAGATCCCACAACAAATGCCTAATTGTGTTGCTTAGCTTCCATCCTATTCCATGGGCCCTAATTCTAACTTCCTTATGTTTTCCAATCTCTTCTATCCCGATTGTATCCATCCAAATTCTTATAATAATATCTTCAACGCTCATGCTGACATTACCAACGATAGATTTAAGCAATGGAAGATGGAGCCTCCTTCAGCGTTGTTCAATGCTTCTAGAACAGTTAAGAACTCAATAGTGTAGCAACGATGCTCAAGCACTAGATTAGCACTAGCAATGTCCATCAACACAAAAATCAAGATAATCTAAAGCCAAAGTATGGAGTAGCTCAGCAGTGGCAAATTCAGAATCAACCCATGGTGAGCCTCTCACAGGAAACTGGTCTGAGCACTAAAATCAACATAAATATGTCATTTGTAGTTTCCAATCAACTAAAACAGCCATATCATGAAGAGACTCCAGACATGGACTCCATATGGAATACATTTTCATGAAAAGGTTGCACCAATTCACAGTTTTGTTTGTTATAGAACGATCTATATATAAAAAACCCTTTGTATGAAGGTTTCAAAAAGCCAATGCCCCTAATTCTGATGAATATACGTATGACACCTACTCAAATGATCCAAATATTACTCCCACCCATTTAACAAATTCACTTATATTGAGGTCCTGCACATATTCTCTTAGTGAAAATTCAGTCTTCAGGTTTGGTGATTATGAAATTCTTATGTTGTATACATTGTATTGATTGATATATACACAACATCAACTAAAATTATATCCATTATATTATGAGTATATACTATTTCTCCTTTTATTTGTATCAGTAATTGACCCTTTCAAAATTATTCTTTTTTTTCTTTGGGTAAATACAAACTACCTCACCTGCATGGTCTGTAATATTTATATGACGCAAATTGATATCCAGATTAATGTAAATTCCATTGATTGCATTCATATTACTTTACTTCTTTGTTTGTATTTTATGATGGGCATCTACACACAGGCAAGCTCGAATGTCATGATTTTGGCTGCACAGAGGGCTGTAAAACTGAATAAATGCAGGGGTCATGGAGAAAATCCTAGTCATCTACACTCGGTGCACTAATATGCCATTAATATTGAGGCAAATCCCACCAAAATTTGTTGATTACATGCCTGGTACTGAGGTAACAATGTGCAGCCGGTGGTTTTAGCTTTAATGGGGCTGTGGTCCAATCTTTTTTAACTAAGACAATATTGAGTTTTAGTTCAAACTGGCACAATTAGCAGAGATTAGAAGAAAGATCTGAGTAGGTGGTGGTTTTAGCTTTAATGGGGCTGTGGTCCAATCTTTTTTAACTAAGACAATTTTGGGTTTAGTTCAAACTGGACTGAGAATGCTTGAGATTGAAGAAAGATCTGAGTTTGAGTTGGGTTGAGCTTCAAATTTTTGTGGAGAATTTGCATTTGGATGAGATATTTCCGAGGCAGAATGCGAGTGCATGTTGTATGGAATGGATGAGACTTGAGAGGCACTGAAGATTTTTTGTGTTGAGCTTTTGATTTTTGTGGAAGATTTGCATTTGGATGAGATTTTTCTCGAACAAAATTGTAGTAGGTGTTGTATGAAATTGATGAAACATGAAGCGGCACTAACAATTTGTTGTATTGAGCTTCTCATTTTTGTAGAAAATTTACATTTTGATGAATTATTTCCGAGACCATAACAATGTGCGTTGTATGAAATAGGTAAAACTTAAAAGACACTAAAGATTTGTTTTAGAATTATCTTTCTATGAAAATTTTTGAGCTCTAATGATATTGACTTTAGTATGAATCGTTGTAAGAATTCATAGAAACTCGAAGCTTAATCATTGTGTTGAGGTTCTTATAATAAAATATGAATTACAATGATCATGCTTCAATCAAGGTTACAGCTGTAAATTCCAAAATTTTGAATAACCCAAAATTGAGTTGACCCAGTTTTTTAATAATACTGAATAAATTTTGAATAACCCAAAATTGAGTGACCCCAGCTTTTCATAATACTGAATCCAGCTTTTAATAATAGTGAATCCATTTCAACAATAAAAGACAATTCAAACACTTCTAAAATTAAATTTTTTAAAAACAAAAAAATTAGGTGGACACCGCCTCATCCAAATTGGACAAATCATATCATTTCGTGGTTGAATCTTTCGCAAAATATAATTTATTGTCTTAATGCTAAATTTTTTATTGTAAAAATAAGCGTGTTATCATGGTTTCTATTCCATTTATAAATTCTCGCCATCAATGAAGGACACGTTTCAAGCTCAATTTAACAAAACCCGAGTTCGTTTTCTGATGGATCACGGGCCTTGGAATTTTAAAATTTCCTGGAATTGATTGAAAATATATAGATTTTAGGAATTATTTAAATTATTGTTTTCTGTGTTATTATACTTGTTCAAGAGCAGTGTTCAATTTTTTTAGTTGGATAGTTTTAGTTGACTAAAAAATGAAAATATATGTAAAATTTAATTTTATAAAATAAAATTTATTATTTTAAAATAAGATTTAAATTTATTTATCGTAAATGTTATAGGTTAAATTATTTCATCAATTATTATATAATAATCCCAACAATATACTGCATCATTAATTGATATACTATTCATATTATTTTTATTATTATTTATATAACCATTTACATACTCCATTATTAATTAATAGAGTAATCATATTATTTTTATTATTATTTTATATAACTATTTACAAATAAAGCCTTAGTCTAATTAGACTGCTTTTTTACTTTGAAAATCATGGAAATTTAGGTAAAATTTTAAGAAAATTCGGCAGGGATTTTTGTAAATCCGCGTTATAATTGTCAAACTTTAATATTTTGGGTGCCCGACAAGTTTTTGATGGTGCTGAATTCATTTTCACCATCAAAATCATGATTCAAACACTGTTAGTATAAGATTTCTTAAATTTTTTTAGCCTGAATTTCAACCAATTTTAAATATACACTGTACTTGACAAATACGAAGTACATATAGATCTTTATGTTGACAACCAAGAGATTAGCACCCAGTCATCCACTAATTTGTGTGGCTCGTACTCTCTAAATTTTAACTAACCTCACAAAGATAAACTATAGTTCTGAAATAAATATTCTTTCGGTAAATAAAATGTATCCATGGTTTAACTCTCCAGACAAATCGTGCACATCACTCTAAGGCGGTCAGCTTCGTTGCAACTTGGAGATATAAAGTTGTTAACGTGGCATGTACATCGCCAACGGTTGTTTGCATTATGTAATTTTTGGTCAATAGCGTGACTGACAAGTTCTATTAAAAACAATTTAATTTTCGTTGTGTGTTGTTATAACATATTCAAAATATAAATATTTAACAAATCAAATATGTTTCCAAGGTGTTTCCTAAGTGGTATGCATTGATGTAATACCGATATCATTGATCAGTAATTTAATTAAAAAATATTAAAAATGATAAATGTATTTTATTTAAAATATGGATAATTCTAACATTTTTTTTTAAGATATTGTAGTGTAATTTAATATTTTTTATTTATTTATTAAAAGTTTGGTCAAGATAAAGTGAAAGTGTTTTATATTAAGAATTATTTATTGATTATATTATGTAGTATGATTTTAGTTAACAATGATGATAAATTAGTGTATATTCTTTTATATTCCACTATTTATTTGACAATGGAATTATGATAGGGTGTTTCATTATTTGAAGTTGTGTTTCAAAGTATAGTTTAATCATTTTATGTTTTGTTTTTTTTGGGTATATTTTTTAGTCAGTTTTTCTCAAAATATAATGATAGTTTGTTGGAATTAAAGGTATGAGTTATACAATTTACAAAAAAAAAATCAAGTTGTTGAATTCATTGATGCATTGAAAAATACAATTTAAACAACAAATTACAAACTCACAAAGAATTATATAATTGAAATTTGACACAAAAAAAAAAAAACAACATAGAATGGATTACACCAAATAGTAATTTAATGTTTTAAATAATTTACTATTAATATAGATTTTTTTTTTGTCTTCTAGTTTTGGTTTTAGATTCCTGCATGCACTTATATAGCCTTCCATTTTGCCAAATCTTCATAGTTTTTTACTTTAATTTTGCTATATTTAAACTAGGTGGAGAGATATCTCTTTTTCTTCTAGTTTTGGTTTCCAATTTATTCACACTTATAGAGGATTCTATTTGTCAGACCTTCATTGTTTTTTACTTTAATTTAGCTATATTTAAATTAGAAGATAGATACCCACTACTATATAACTCGTTTTTCTTAAAGATATTATTTGCTATTTTTAAGATTTGTATTAAGTCTATATCCCGTCATGGCATATATAAGAGAAAGTTTATAATTAAAGAATCATCTTGTAGGTTTATAAGGCTAAGGAGAACCAATGAAATGCTTATAAATTAAAAGTTATATCAAAATTCAATCTATTTCTACTAGTAAAAAACAAAATTTACGTTGCAATATACTTTAATGATAGTTGGTGTCTTTCCCAATGGATGGCATGTTAAGATCAAGGTCATGCTCTTCCTTGAGTTTAGATGGCATTGTTTATGTCCATAAGCTTGGTCGTCAATAGATTAATTTGGTCCTCGAGCTCCACAAGATGGCTTCATAAGGCCTCTGGTTAACTTGCTAGTTTTTTTAGTGACTAGTTTTCTTTCGACACTTGTAATCATTTACTTTCAAGCTGAGAGTAAGATAATCCACTTGTAAAACATACATTTTCTTCTTATATTAGGTGACTACATCCACACAATTACAACACATTTTCCCCACACAATTATTATCAGCCAATGTTCCTTTGAGGCCCCTCCTCATTCTATCTTCCACCTATTTCCTAATACTCAACGTCTGCAATATTTCCCTAGAGTCAACAGAATATTTGTTCCTTTGAGGCCATTCCTCATTCTATCTTCCACTTGTTTCGTAACAATCATCGTTTGCAATATTTCCTCAGAGTCAACAAAAGCTTTGTTCCCGGCTACTGCAAAGCTAGGAACACACAAAGGGAAGCTAAGGGTTACCAGACCGAGAGGATTATTAGTTTTCCCAGCCAGAGAGAAGGGGCACAAAATATTACCATCTCATAAGCGCCCAAAGTCTTTAATGAAAATCAATGAAACAAATAGAATTGACAAATTTGGGAGACTGACAATTCCTTGCCTAGTTTAGCTATAGGGGTTGTTGCAGGGTCCTAGAAAGCCAATAGTTTCAATTTTCTAACTATAATTTACGTTTAAATTGGCAAAATTTTAAATGTGTAAATGAATTCAACATCTTTACATTATTAAATTTAAATTATAAAAAAATCAAGTTATGAATTCAACAAATTCTTACACAAATTTGAACAAATATAATAAAAAATATATACATGAAAAGTCGAAAAGGTAACACCGTAAGAACCGATTAATTGACTTTATAGTTAGATTTTTATGGTAATTTTGCGGACGGTGACGACTACGGACATAGCTTTATAAAATTGAATTTATAAAGCCCTCTTTGGTGGCTGGCTCCTGAAACCACCATCAACCAAAACCGTAGTCTAACGAGGCCGCAATTTCTCTTACAATTGTTTTTTTTTTTAAATTCTTTTAATAAAATAAGATGTTTCCATAGTCTAACGAAGCCGCAATTTCTCAAGTATAATTAATATTACAATTTCTTTTTGTAAAATAAAACGATTTTTTTTCTCATAAATAACTCGATTGTATATTTCACCATTCCAAGAAAAGTTACATGCTGAAAGAAACAAGTGATGCCATGATGCTATATGATACCCTATTTTTCAATAGTAAACATCAAATAAACGTTCCCAAAGTGGATATTGTATTCACCAACTTTATATCATATAATAGTGTTCAATTTTATATAGTAAATATTTTTTAATTATAATATATTCAATATTCCAAGTACCGAGACGAGTTTTAATCTCTTATATATATATATATATATATTAAATTCTAAAAAATTAGGTGTATAAATAAAAAATATAATAAATTTAAACATTTTTAATTTATACCATATTATAATTATTTAATATTGAAAAATTTAAAAATATTTTTTAATCACTATAATTACTTATTACAATTACACTATATGTAATTATAACAATATATGTATGAATACATATAAATATATATAATATTAATTAATTATTATTATTATTATTATTATTTTTATTTATTTATTGAGAATATAATTTTTTTTTAATTTATATTTTTATTAATTATAGTTAATAATAATAATAATATTGTTAGTTTAATAATGATTAATAATTAATAATGATTTAATAATATGAAAATTAATTAATTTTTTTGTGTATATATATATATATATATATATATATATATATATATATATATATATATATATATAAGGAGTTTATGTTAAATTTAAGGATTAATATTATAAACTTTAGGAATAATATTATACTTTAGGAATTATACCTTAGGAATGTGAACTTTTAGTTTAATAAACACAAGGAATAATAAATCCAAGAGATTAATACTAAAAATCCAAGAGATTATAAACCCAAGGGAATAATATTAAACTCAAGGGATTAATATTTTAAACCTAAGGTATATAAACGCTAAGATAAATATTATAAACCCTAAAACAATCATGGTTGACCATGCTACCATGTTTGATTTTCATATTGAGACAATCTTTATCAAAATGCAACATTGGACCATGGTTGACCATGGTCCAACATGATTGATTTTCACATTAATCCCTTTGGTTTATTAATCTAAGGGTGCATATTCCTAGGGTATAATATTGTTCATATGGTTTATAATATTACTCCTAGAGTTTAATATAAATCACTTGGGTTTATACTCATGGTTGACCATGGTCAACCATGGTCCAATGACACATTGTGACAAAACTAGTTTCAATATGAAAATCAACCATGGTCCAACGTCGCATTGTGACCAATATATTCTCAATATGAAAATCAGTCATAGAAAACCATGGTCAACCATGTTTATTTTAGGGTTTATAGTATTTATCTTAGGATTTATATACCTAGGGTTTATAGTATTAGTTCCTTGGATTTAATATTATTCTCTTGGAATTTTAGTATTAATCCTTTGGGTTTATTATTCATTTAGGTTTATAATATCAATCCATTAGGTTTATTAATCTAAGAGTTCATATTCTTAGGGTGTAATATTGTTCATATGGTTTATAATATAAATACTTGGGTTTAACTATTATTAATCCCTTGGGTTTATAATCATGGTCAACCATGTTCCAATGTCGCATTGTGACTAAGATTTTCTCAATATGAAAATCAATCAAGGTCCAACGTCACAATGTGAAAAATATTGTCTCGATTTGAAAATCAATCTTGCACAACCATGGTCATCCACGGTCCAATGTCACATTGTGACAAATATTTTCTTAATATTGAAATGAACCATGGTTAACCACAATAAACATGTTTATTTTAGGTTTTATGATATTTATCTTGAGGTTTATATACCTTGGGTTTATAATATTAATCATTTGGGTTTAATATTATTCTCTTGGGCTTATAATACCTTAGGGTTTTAGAATTAACCACATTATCAACCATAGTCCAATGTCACATAATAACAAAGTTTCAATATGAAAACTAGCCATGTTCCTAGGGTATATGAAAACCAACCACATTCCTAGTGTTCATAGTATTAATCCCTTCGGTTTTTAGTATTAATCCCTTGGGTTTATTATTCCCTTAGGTTTATAGTATCAATCCGTTGGGTTTTTTAGTCTAAATGTTCATATTCCTAGGGTGTAATATTTTTCATAGGTTTTATAATATAAATTTTTGGTTTAATATAAATACCTTGGGTTTATATTCATGGTCAAGCATGGTAAACCATGGTCCAACATCACATTGTGACTAATATTTTCTCAATATGAAAATCATTCATGGTTCAATGTCGCATTGTGACAAAGATTGTTTTTATTTAAAAATTAATCATGCTCAACCATTGTCAAACACGGTCCAACATCGCATTGTGACAAAGATTTTATCAATATGAAAATGAATGGTCAACCATGTTTATTTAAGGGTTTAATAAAAATCTCTTGGGTATATTATTATGGTCGGCCATGGTCAACCATGGTTGACCATGTCTAATGTCACATTATGAAAAAGATGATCTCAATATGGAAATCAACCATGGACAACCATGGTCCAACATCGCATTGTGACAAATATTATCTCAATATGAAAATCTGCCATGGGCAACCATGTTTATTTTAGGGTTTATAGTATTTATATTAGGGTTTATATACCTAAGGTTTATAACATGCCTTGGGTTTATTAATCTAAGGGTTCATATTCCTATGGTATAATATCATTCATAGGGTTAATAATATTAATCCTAGGGTTTAGTATAAATCCCTTGGGTTTATAATCCCTTTTGTTTTTAGTAATAATCCTTTGGGTTTATTATATCAATCCCTTGGGGTTATTAATATGGTATACTATTGTTCATAAGCTTTATAATATTAATCCTAGGGTTCAATACAAATCCCTTGAGTTTATAATCATGGTTGACCATGTTCAACCATGGTCCAATGTCACAATGTGACAATGATTGTCTCAATATGAAAATAAACCATGGTCAATCGTGATCAACTGTGGTCAACTACGGTCACAAATATTGTCTTAATATTAAAATCAACCATGGTAAACCATGGTCGACCATGTTCATTCTATGGTTTATAGTATTTCTCTTAGGGTTTATATACCTAGAGTTTATAATATTAATCTCTTTGATTTAATATTCCCTTGTGTTTATAATCCCTAGGCTTTTGAACATTAATCTATTGGGTTTATTATTCCCTTCGGTTTATAATATCAATCCACTGAGTTTATTAATATAAGTGTTCATATTCCTAGGGTGTAATATTGTTCATAGGGTTTATAATATAAATCTTTGGGTTTATACTATTGGTCAACCATGGTCCAATGTCGCATTATGACAAATATTTTCTCAATATGAAAATGAACCATGGTCAACCACGGTTCACCATGTTTATCTTATGGTTTATAATATTTATCTTAGGGTTTATAATATTAATCCCTTCGGTTTAATATTATTCCCTTGGGTTTATAATACCTTAGGGTTTTATAATTAATCACATTGTCAACCATTGGTCAACATTAGATTTTGACAAAGATTATTTTAGAATTAATCCCTTTGATTTATAATATCAATCCATTGGGTTTATTAATCTAAGGGTTCATATTCCTAGGGTATAATATTATTCATAAGGCCTATAATATTGATCCTATGGTTTAATAAATCCCTTGCTTCATAATCATGGTTGACCATGGTCAACCATGGTCCAACATCGCATTGTGACAAACATTGTCTAAATATGAAAATATACCGTGGTAAACTGCAGTCAACCATGGTTATTTTAGGGTTCATAGTATTTATCTTAGGGTTTGTATACCTATGATTTATAATATGCCCTGGGTTTATGATATCAATTCCTTGGGTCTATTAATCTAAGTGTTCATATTCCTAAGGTATAATAATATTCATAGGGTTTATAATACTAATCCTAGGGTTTATTATAGATCCTTTGGGTTTATAATAATGGTAAACCATGGTTAACCATTCTTATTTTAGGGTTTATAATACTTATCTTAGGATTTATATATTGTGTGTTTATAATATTTATCTCTTCGGTTTAATATTATTCCCTTAGGTTTATAATCCCTTTTGTTTTGGGTTTATAATATCAATCCCTTAGGGTTGTTAATATAAGGGTTCATATTACTAGGGTATAATATCAATCATAGGGTTTGTAATTTTAATCCTTAGGTTTAATATAAATCCCTTAGGTTCATAGTTCAACCACGGTCCAACGCCACATTGTGACAAAAAAATTCTCAATATGAAAATCAACAATGGTCCAACATTGTGACAAAGATTGTCTCCACATGAAAATAAATCATGGTGGACCATGGTCAACCATGGTCCAAGATCACATTGTGATAAAGATTGTTTTAGTATGAAAATAAACCATGGTCAACCATGATTATTTTAGGGTATATAATATTTATCTTAGCGTTTACATGCCTTAGGTTTATAATATTAATCCCTTGGGTTTAATATTATTCCCTTAGGTTTATAATATCAATCCCTTGGGTTTATAATATCAATCCATTGGGTTTATTAATATAAGGGTTTATATTCCTTTGTTATAATATTATTCATAGGGTTTCTAATATTATTTATGGTCCAACGTCACATTATGACAAAGATTGTCTCAATTTGAAAATATACCATCGTGAACCATAGTCAACCATGTTTATTTTAGGGTTTATAGTACTTATCTTAGGGTTTATATACATAAGGTTTATAATATGCCTTGGGTTTATTAATCTAAGGCTTCATATTCTTAGGGTGTAATATCATTCATAGGGTTTATTATATTAATCCTAGGGTTTAATATAAATCCCTTGGGTTTATAATATCAATCCCTTAGGGTTATAAATATGGTATAATATTATTCATAAGGTTTATAATATTAATTCTGGGGTTCAATAAAAATCCCTTGGGTTTATAACAATGGTGGATCATGGTCAACCATGGTCCAATGTCACAATGTGACAAGGATTGTCTCAATACGAAAATCTACCGTGATCAACCGTGATCAACTGTGGTCAGCCGTGCTGACAAATATGATCTTAATATCAAAATCAACCATGGTAAAGCATGGTAAACCATGTTCATTTTAGGGTTTAGAGTATTTATCATAGGTTTTATATACCTAGGGTTTATAATATTAATCCCTTTGGTTTAATATTATTCCCTTGGGTTTATATTCACTAGGGCTTTTACCATTAATCCCTTGGGTTTATTATTTCCTTTATTCTATAATATCAATCCGTTGGGTTTATTAATATAAGGGTTCATATTCCTAGGGTGTAATATCGTTCATAAGGTTTATAATAGTGGTCAACCATGGTCAAACGTCACATTGTGACAAAGATTTTCTCAATATGAAAATGAACTATGGTCAACCACGATCAACCATGTTTACTTTAGGTTTTATATACCTTGGGTTTATAATATTAATCCCTTTGGTTTAATATTATTCCCTTAGGTTTATAATACCTTAGGCTTTTAGAATTAATCATATTTTCAACCATGATCCAACATTAATTGTGACAAAGATTATTTGAGAAATAATCCCGTGGGTTCACAATATCAATCCATTGAGTTTATTAATCTAACCGTTCATGTTCCTAGGGTTTAATATTATTCATAAGGTTCACAATATTAATACTATGGTTTAATAAAAATCCCTTGGGGTTTATAACCATGGACCAATGTCGCATTGTGACAAAGATTGTCTCAATATGAAAATCTACCATGGTAAACCATAGTCAACCATGTTTATTTTAGGGTTTGTATACCTAAGTTTTATAATATGCCTTGGGTTTATAATATCAATCCCTTGGGTTCATTAATCTAAGTGTTCATATTCATAGGGTATAATAATATTCATAGGGTTTATAATATTAATCCTAGGGTTTAATATGAATCCTTTGGGTTTAAAATCATTGTCAACCATGTTTATTTTAGGGTTTATAATATGTATCTTAGACTTTATATACTTTGTGTTTATAATATTTATCCCTTAGGTTTACCATTAACCCTTAGGTTTATAATCCTTTTTGTTTTGGGCTTATAATATTAATCCCTTGGGATTATTAATCTAAGGGTTCATATTATGTATAATATCATCCATACGGTTTGTAATTATAATCCTTAGGTTTAATATAAACCCCTTGGGTTCATGGTTCAACCATAGCCCAACGTCACGTTGTGAAAAAAAAATTCTCGATATGAAAATCAACCATGGTCCAACATTGTGACAAAGATTGTCTCCATATGAAAATCAGTCATGGTAGACCATGGTCATGGATGGTCCAAGATCACATTGCGATAAACATTGTCTCAGTATGAAAATCAACCATGGTCAACCATGATTATTTTAGGGTATATAATATTTATCTTAGGGTTTATATACCTTGGGTTTATAATATTAATCCCTTGGGTTTAATATTATTCCCTTGGATTTATAATCCTTTAGCCCTTTAGTATTAGTATCTTTGGTTTATTATTCCATTGGGTTTATAACATCAATCCATTGGGTTTATAATATCAATCTATTGGGTTCATATTCCTTAGGTATAATATTATTCATAGGGTTCATAATATTAATCCTAACATTTAATAAAAATGCTTTGGGTTTATAATCATGGTCAACAATGGTTAGCCATAGTCTAATGTCACATTGTGACAAGGATTATGATATTATTATTTATTAATTATTAATCATGATATTATTAATTTATTTAATATTATATTACTAATGATATTATATTATATCATTACTAATGATACTAACTAATCATTATGAATTAATAATTATATTAAATTTAAATACTAATATTAACTAATAATGGTAGCTATATTAATTAATAATAATAATAATAATAATAATAATAATTAATTAGCGAGTTTTCTTTAATGCAAATTTTTGAAAAGTTTTCTGATTTGTTTTTCCATTCTAATTTGTCTAAAATCTGGTTGGAATTCATTGAATCACAAGTTTAATGGGTAAATTGTGCACAATCGAAGTGCCATAGGGGTTTTTGAGGGTGTTAAATCCATATATGCAATCATAAAACCAATTTAAATAACACAAATCATGTTTTTACCTCAGTTGTTTCCTCGTATTCTGGCCAGAAATCCACTAGAAACTCTAAAAAGTCGCATTAAAGAAAACTCTATCAATTAGTAGCAAAAACGATTATAATATTAATTGAAAATATTTAAAATTATTATAATAGTAATAAACCATATTTAATATTTAATAATTTAACAAAAATGAATAACCATTTTTAATATAAATTAATAATTAATATTATTTTATTATAATAGTTATTTTTGTACAACTTTTATGATGTTAATGTTATATATTTATTATTATTATTATTATTTACCATTAGTTCTTATCGATGTTTTTCAACCAGATATATTAATGTGGTTGTGCATTTGATTAATATATTCCTATCAATGTATATCAACCACATTTATTACTATAGTTGTGCTAGTAAAATATATATACAGGAAAAATCCAAAATGTAACATAGTCAGATTACGACATGTCGAACTCACTGTTAGACTACGACATGTAGAACCAATTAATTGAATTTATAGATTGATTTTTATGGTACTTTTGCATGCAGGCGCAACTGCAGACTTAGATTTATAAAATTGAATTTATAAAGCCCACTTTGGTGGTTGGCTCCCAACACCACCATCATCCAAATCCATAATCTACCGAGGCCACAATTTCACAAATGTAATTAATGTTACAATTTAATTTTGGAAAATAATGAAATTTTTGAGACTATTGTGAAACAAATTGGTAAAAAAATTTGGAAATCTTAATTACAAGCTTTAATCATGGTTACAGCTGTAAAGTTCCAAAATTTTTAATGACCTCAGCGTTTGATAATACTGAATCCATTTCAATAATAAAAAAAATTAAACAATTCCTAAATTAAATTTCTTAAAAAATTTCCTATAAAAAATTTCGGTGGAAAACGCCTCATCCAAATTGGATATATCATTCCGTTGATGAATCTTTCACAAAATATAATTTATTTTCTTAATGCTACTTTTCTCATTAAAAAAATAAGTGTGTTATCGTGGTTTCTATTCCATTTATAAATTCTTGATCAATGAAGGACACATTTGAAGCTCAATTTAACAGACACAAGTTTGTTTTATGATGGATCATGGGACTTAGAATTTTAAATTTTCCTAGAATTATTGAAAACATATAGATTTTAGGAATTATTTAAATTATTGATTTATGTGTTATTTGTTATTTTTCTTGAAGATGTTATTTGTTATTTCTAAGATTTGTATTAAGTATATGCCTCCTCATGACATATATAGGAGAAATATTCTAATTAAAGAATCCTCTTATAGGTTTCTAAGGCTAAAGAGAGCCAATGAAATGGTTATAAAATTACAAGTTATATTAAAATTCAAACTATTTATACTAGTAAAAAGCAAAATTTACATTGTAATATACTTTAATGATAGTTGGAGTCTTTCCCAATGGATTTCATGTTAATATCAAGGTCATGCTCTTCCTTGAGTCTAGATGACATTATTTCCATCCCTAAGCTTGGTCATCAATATATTATTTTTGTCCTCGAGCTCCCCACAATATGGCTTCATAAGTCTTCTAGTTATCTAGCTAGTTTTTCTTTGAGTGACTAGTTTTCCTCTAACACTTATGTTGTCAACATATTGTAATAATTTACTTTCAAGTTGAGGTTAAGATAAGCCACTCGGTAGAACATCTATTTTCTTATTCAATTAGGTGACTACATCCACACAGTTACAACTTGTTTTCGCCACACAATTATTACTATCCAGTATTCCTTTGAGACCCCCCCTCATTCTATATTCCACCTATTTCCTAAAACTCAATGTCTGCAATCTTTCCCAGAGTCAACAGAAGCTTTGTTCCCTATTCATTTTAGGCACCTCTTCATTCTATCTTCCACTTATTTCCTAACACTCAGTGTCTGCAATATTTCCCTCGAATCAACATAAGTTATGTTACCTACTACTGCAAATCAAGGCACACACAAAGGGAACCTAAGGGCAACCAAACCGAGAGGATTATTAGTTTTCCAAGTTAGAGAGAAGGGGTAAAAAATATTACCATCTCATAAGAGAAAGAGTTCTTTAATGAAAATCAACGAGACAAACATAACATACAAATTTAGGAGATGAAAATTCCTTGCATAGTTTAGTTGTGGGGGTCATCACAGGGTCTTGGAATGTTAATAGTTCCACTTGTTTTCCTTGGCTCTGAGCGCGACATAAAATTATTTATGATGCATGTAACCATATAAAAACTTCTCTCAACGTAGAGGTCCCAAGGAAACCACAATGTCTTCCATAGGCTATATCTGATTCTCTTTGTGAGGAAACTAAGAATGAATGAGTTACACTACCTACACGAGTTTAAGTGCATTTCTTTAAACCTTAGCCATACTAACCCACATGTAATAGAATTTATGGCTACTAAGCAAATAATAATGTCCTTACTATGGAATAGAATCATACTTCTGATTTGATGATTAATATTTTGCTCACATTGAAGCCATTGGATGAGAAATGATCATTGTGAGGAAAGTTTGTATGCGTCAGCTACATGTGTGAAATAATTATAGGAATTTTGAGGTCTTAACTGGCTCAGGTGATTAAGGCTCTCATCCAAATGTGAAGAACTTTTTTCCTTAGTATGATTTCACCTTGTCGGTGAACTATGAAACAAACCATTAATCATATGATTTATTATTACCATTTTCATTGTGGTAGCCTTATGGTAGGGTGCACCATTCTAGTTTAAAATTAGTTTCAATTTTCAACAAAGTTTCATCATGGTGATAGTTGATAGACTTACCAAGTATGCACACTTTTTTACATTATCTCATCCATTTAAATCCAACACAATTGCTACTACATTAATGGAAAAAACTCAAAATCTACATGAAAACCCAAATATTATTATAAGCGACAGAGATCCCATTTTTATAGGAAATGTTTGGAAGGAATTATTTTCTTGTTTGGGTACTCAATTATCTCATAACTCACCTAATCATACTCAATATGATGGGAAAACTGAGATAGTGAATAGATGTTTGGAAGGATATCTTCATTGCTTTGTATATGAAAAACAAACACAATGGGTCAGGTGGTTACCTCTGGCTGAATGGTGGTATACCACTTCCTTCCATACTGCAATAAAAACGAACCCATTTATGACACTTTATGGATATCGTCCACCTTCCATCATATCATGTTTAAGAGAAAATTCTAAGGTCACCAAGCTGTGGAAGATCACATCGAGCATCAACAACAAGTTTTCCAACTCTTAAAGGATAGCCTCACTTTGACAAAGAATTGAATGAAATAACAGGGAGATCAACATCACAACAAACGAAGTTTTGATGTAGGCGAATGGGTATTTTTATGGCTAAAACCATACAAAAAAATGCTCCTCAAGCAAGATAATAAGGATAATAAATTATCACCAAAGTAATATGGTACTTATAAGGTGTCACAAAAGATTGGTACTATTTCATACAAATCGAAGCTTATCGAATCTTCCTGAGTGCACCAAGTTTTCCATGTTTCATGCTTAAGGAAGGTTATAGTTGACAAGCTTCAAGTTCAAACAATATTGCCATAAATTGATGAGGAAGAAAAAATAATATTAGAACATGAAGTAGTCACGGAAACAAGAACTTGAAAAATATGAAATCAATCAATTTCAGATTATCTCATTAAGTGGAAGAACTTACCCACTGAAGATTCAACATAGGAGGATGATAATTTTATATAGAATCATCTAGAACTATTAAAGCATTGAGGACACCACTCGTTTAAAGGAGAGGGGCATGGTAGGTCCCTATAATACTAATGTATCCCCTTATTTTTATTGTTAGTGTAGCTCCCTTATTGTTATTGTTGTGCCCATGTAGTCCCCATATTGTTATTATTATGCCACATAGAAGCCCACTATTGCTATTGTTGTGCCCTTACATTATATTGTTATGTTGGCTCTCATCATATTGTAACCCCTTAGACTCTTATATATAAAAAGGTGGTTTTATCATTTGAATCATCCACGAATTGTTCATTTATGTAATTTAAATGAGGTTTCACCCTCAGAGACGATATTTTTGAAATGATTGATCTATTATTTCTATTGTTTTGTGAGTCGGTTGCATAACACCTGGCTGCGATGATGCATAATAATATTCAACATGACATATCGAAACTGGGGATGGATTCCAAATATTTGATCACAATAGATAAATAGATGCAGACCATATTCGTGCATTTCAACATTGAATAAATGTGGATGCAACCAATCAAAACAACTAGTGGTAAACAAAGTTCAGAAGGCCATGTCTAGAAACCCTTCTGTGTTATATGCATTAACGAGGGATGTGCCAATATCTGGCCATTCCACCACTTCATCGCTTCTAGAATCTACATTTTCAATGAATCTTATTATTTGTTCCACTTACCTGCACTCATTATGAATACGAGAAATAAACGATGATGGATGGAAATGCAAACCACTATCCCCCAACATTTCAACGCCCTCATCAACTCTCCATGTTTCACCTAGATCAATATCAACATATTGTAGACTACTAGTCACATAAGTTAGTTATTCTGGGAGAGCAGCCACATAATCCATATTGATTTCAACATATATGTTATATTTATGCATTTGAATTTTTTATACCAATGCATCTAGCACATGTTGTATCTTGACCTAACATTCATAATATTTAGACTTAACACTACATATTTTAACAATCAGGAAATCAAGTTGCTCTACATGTTGTGGAAGATTCTTTGTAATAAAGTATATATCTTGTGGAAAAATAATCGTATGCCCACTATATTTATACTAGCCATCATGAGCACGTATCACTTGCAATATTGGATTCACTCGTGCTATTAGAATTTCTTCAACCTATGTCAAATCTCCTAGGACCTCAGGATTCTCACCAAGATCCATGTTATTAAAGAGAGAGAAATGATGATAACCTCTCTCACCCTTACATGTTTTAAAAATGGGCCCTTCATGCCATCTCACAACTTCTATACAAGGATAAGATTCATTACAAACTCGACACATTTCCATAAAAAACAAGTTATAAATATTGCAAATGAACTTTTTATGCACCTCAATCATCTCTCTGCTAAAATGGCGGAGTTCACTTCCACTTTCTCTATGAAACAACAATCCAGATTGAGGATGATCTGAAAAATCCTATTGGGGTTCGAGCATTAGATTGGACATTTCTTTCCCTAAATTCATGGGAATCCATTCTTCTATATTGGTTTCAGAAACTAAAAATCATGATGCCAAAATGAAACATATAAAAAATTCCATGTTAGTAAGTTTAAAAAACAAAACACATACATTTTCTTTCTCATCATACTGACAGAGCTGAACTTGACCAACTGAAAATGGTTTCCTTGGTTCTGAATTTACTTCTCAAGCAATGTTCAATCCAATATTTATTTGAAAAAAATACATATATTAAAAGATGCATCTAGAAATTCCCAGATACATATTGAAATGCACAAATCCGAGGAAAATGAATCCACTTTCATTGCCTGTCATGTCCAATGAGAGGGACTCTACATAGATTCTCTACCAATAACAATATTTTCTACACACTTTCTTCAAAAAATGCTTGTTCTGACATTCACAACTGGGTGTCACAAATTTTCAACCATCCCAGCAAGTATAATACTATAAAAAAAACATCAAATTCCCGAAGTCCAACTCAACGAACGAAAAAAATATGTGTTCCTTCCACCTATGTTTCTCCACTAACATTCCTTCCAAAATTGTTTTGCACAAAGTAATGAAAGAAGAAAAAAACATAGAACAATTAATCTGTTCCATTCACATGTAAAAATCCTATGAAAACAAAAAATAAATTGGGCACTTGCTCTCTTTCAAGAGACTGAGCATGAATAGAATCTAGTTGAGTGACGATTTTTTCTATATTTTTGTTAGAAGGAATCCCTGACCCCACATTGCCACAAGAGTGACCGAAATTCCCTGCCATGTCACCAAACATATTGTTATCATGAATTAAATTAGATGCTACAAGTTTCTCATTGCCATGAATGTGCCAATGTTCCAACACTCCATTTCTACCATTTTCTGCATAGGAACTATCATTCTCGTTTGCACGAACAATATATTTGTAAATACAATGTACACAAAGAAAAATGTGGTTAGAAAATTTTGGTTCGAAAAAAAAAAATTCAACATGTTCAACATCTACGCAAAGGAAAATTTCAAGAAAATGTTCTTCCCATCATACTACACATATTCTCATACTTACAATTGTCCACTCCATTATGTTGATGATTTATTAAATATCTTTTATTTTCGTGGTACATAAATCTTTTTTGCACATTTACTACATCCTTTTTCTATCGATACCATTTTCAGTGATATTCATTCACTCTCTCATGTGAACTAGGCGAACAAGCTCTTTTCCAATCATGCTTGGTTGTTTCTTCAATTAACATTTCTACAATAAATTTCATTTTTTTTTTTTTTTTAATTTGGATTTTCAATCTTGTATCCCATACCACATTCTCAACGAGTTGAACTGTTTATGCTCAGATACTTTATACCTGAAGTAAATTTTGGTACTAAATAACTTAAACTAGTAACCATTAACCTTCCATATTACAAAGACATACACATATATAAACAATATCTCAATTACTGCAAAACACAAAAAACCACCATTTGCACAATCTCATATAATCAATAGCAAAAGAATCTACACAATCTATAAATACATAACAAAATATGACATTGAAGTGCTTTGTTCAATCTGCAAAATAGCATATCAACTCAAATAACATGCAAAAAATTAAATGAAAAATTTACATCGCTATCTCCTCATTGAATAGTCTAAATGTGACATTCCTAGGACCACTAACCCATACCAAAGGGGGGTTTCCATTATGAAAATGTAGCTCTAAACATGCACTTATCTGAACATGATCGGAAAATTTAAACTTATTGTTTTGTAAGATTGACCTTACACTCAGAGTGACCTACGCCATCACGCCTGTCTTGGAGAGTTGAACTTAGTGATGTGAAATCCTACCTCCACAGGGCCTCCACATTAGTATATCTTGCATCTCAGGGAATAGAATAGTTTTTTCAACCTATTTCCCTATTCCATGTAGCACTCTACCATAGGTCCACACGTCAGTCGTTTCCGTGGAGCAGTCGAGCCTATTCTAACTTCCCCTGTGTATTCTCGTTTCTCTCAGTTTGGTCCCCGATATACCATATTACTGTAGTCAGTGTTACAGTTGTTCCTTATAAACCTCCCCACCACAGCTCGGGTTCCTACCTCCAACCTCGTTTAGCACCTGCCTTCCATTTTATTACTTTCCTTCCTTCGACATAGACAGGGGAAGCTCTCTTCTCTCGCACTGATTTTCTTCCCCACCTGTCTCAAATTTCGACCTTTGACCCAAGCTTGATAGCCTAACTTTGAAAAGGGTCCATTTATGATGAACCACTGTGTTGTGCCACCCCAACAGCTAGCCAATGGTCACCACACGTATGGTCCATTTATAACCACCCTCTTCTATCTTAGTAACTAGCCATAAATCACCATGCATAGGGTTTACCTCTAGGGGGTACCATAAGTTGTACCCAATCTACACTGTAAAATCTAGATCATTCCTCTCTCAACTAGAACGAACTAACTCTATGCCTTCATCATGAATCGACTAAGGGATCCCTTCCTTCCCAAATCCAATACATCAGAGGAAACCCTTCATGGCCGCTATGGAAATAAGTCGCAGCTCTACATCCATCATATGGAGCTACTTTTCGTGACCATGGTTGTGCATGAGAGGTTTCACAGACCCCTATATCGATATTTTTTCTTCGTACCAACAAATTTTAGTATTTGAGATGTTCTCCCATGATATCCCTCCAAATATTGGGTCCTATATTTTTCAATGTCTTTTGCTTTCCTCAAACTCAAATGGGGACTTCCACACATGGTAGTTTAGATGCTCCGACGACCATTACTACCCACGAGTTTTCCGTGGAATCCTGAAGGGGTCACACTTCTCCTGGCACACATTGTTTATGTGGCAAAACTTCTCAAGCCTAAAATCAACTACATGTTGTTGTATATAACCTTTTTCTTGGTAACCGCCTAGGTGAGGATGCTAGCAGTAGATACCTAGTATTCTTAAAGTGCAAGGCTGGCAAAGCAGACCTTCAAGCACCTGGAGGCACCATCACACTTAGAAGAATACATAACTTCATCAACATTGATGTCACTTTCTCTCTACACTAACACAACTTATAAGCGGAGACATAAAGAGTAAAAAGAACACTAAAACCCTTCACATACAGACAGTCTACATGTAACCTTTTACATTAATAAATGGGTCTTTGAGATATCTGTTTTCTTTTAAGGTTTCATCCATAGTATTGTGGCCTTCACTACGACCCATAATATGACTTGTTACTTATTTGTATTTAATTATGTGTTGCTTTTCAGTAAATTTAATATCTTAAAAAAATGGGGTTCAACTCGTATTTACCAATTTTCCTTTATTATCGTGTGCTTCATTATACTTTTTGTGAATTACATGGTTTTCCATAAAGACCAACAAATCATTGAAATATCACTCTCCTTCCAGCTCAGAAGCTTGTTCTGACTTGCTTACTTGTCACTTTAATGAAAAATTAACACCTTCAATTCAGATATATTTTTTACCATCCGTGGGGTTTAAACAAAGTTCACCAACTTTCCTTCTTCCTATTTTGAAATATGTGCTTCACACCCTGTTTATGCTGCTTGTGTGAAATTTCGATTTTCAATCTTGCATCTCTTGCTACATCTTTAACACATTCTACTATTTATGCTCACTGAATCGCTCTATTGTAATACAAGTGAAAATGTAGCTATCATATTTACCAAGCCTCTTGGAAATATGTACTTTTAAGTATGTACAAAAGAATCTAAGCATTGTATAAAACCATTTCTACATTGGGCGGCGAGGGGGGGTTTGGATGTTAGAATACTGTAGAAATGTACACTTCTAGAATTTTGAGTTGTCTGCTTTATGAGTTGTGTTGTCTTGAGATGTACTTGTACATTGGTCACTTGGTTTCAAATTGTTCGACCGGGTAAGAAATTTCATATACATACTAATTGAAAAATAAAGTATGGTAAATTTATTAGTGATATTTAATTCCTTATATTTTCAAGTTTTTTCAAGCATATTTTCTAGTCAAATTTCCTCATAGTTCTATAAACATTTGTTGAAATCACAAAGTTCAGTTCTGAATTATCCACAATCTAAATACTTCACAAATAAAAAACTGAATATATATAATAAAAATACATTATATATAACAAAATACTCCATACAATCCATGGATGCATGATAAACATTCACATTTAACTGCATCTTTTGACCTACAAAATAGTAGATCAATACAAGTAATCTCCAACAAAAATTATGGAAATTTGACATGCATATGTTTTCATTATTTCACTTATGAATTCTCCATACTCTAATTACTTCTCAAATTAAACAATATATATATATATATATTGATGATAAAAGACCTACGTACCATATTAAATGCATGACAAAAATTAACATTTAATTGCATTGTTAGCCCTGCAAAATAACATATCAATACAAGTAATCTACAACAAAAATTAGGGAAATTTGACATGCCCATGTTTTCATTAAACACTCCAAATTCATATGACAATCATCTCCAACGTATCTCTCCAAAATTAAACAAACATGACATCCGCAACAATGTCCATCAAAAAAAAATTTCAACCCTCAAATGGTAAATAATGCTATCCATAGTCACTAGTGGTATATCACCAATAGAATATGTATTTGGAGAAATTAAGAAAACACTTCCATTTTCAATAACATCATTAAAACCATCAACTGACTCCACATGGAACCCAAATATTTCTAAGATGGAGAGACCATCGAAAATTTCCGAAGTGCATAATTGAGTCACCATATCATATGCCTTTAGTTGGACTTCCATAAAAGCCAACATAAGTAATTTTCCTTCAACTATATGAAAAAGGTACGTAGCCTATGAATTTACTATTTATGTACATTGACATAGTATTAATCAATGTCCAATTGAACCCCCACTCATCTTCAAAATATTATAAGCTTCGTCCACTTGAAACTTGGCCAAAATTGAAATTTTGTATCTCTTCAAGCGATCAAATAGATGTTGAACTGTTGTTTGAAAGAAAAAATAGTTGTTTCAGGTACAATCCTGATGCCATACATCGTATGTCAGGGATAGGAACAAATGAAAAATGCAATTGATTTCTTACAACATCCAACCAATATATAATGTAGCCATAGAAAGGGTAATCATCGTAATATTTGTCTAAATATAACTAGAAAAATTTCCCTTTGTCAAAGATAACCTCCTTTGGGGGTGTTACACCACCAAAACTAGGTTTCATCCTTCTCCAAACCATGTCTACACTCATGCAAATAAAAAATTTTGATTCCATGTTTTTTCACATATGTTTCATCATAACTCAATCATATTTCTGTGGACTAAATTTCTCCAAAAAAGAGAAGAATCCCCACTCTCCAACACTCAAGCTCCCAATATTTCTAAAGGTCTTTGTAAAATAATTTACTATGAAATAATTCATTGAATGCAAATGGCTTCCAGGCATAGTGAACGGAATCATTGATCCAAGTGTACATTGAATTCTGTATCCAAAGTCCATAAAAGGAAAAATCAACCGAGAGATTTGTCCTTTTTCATTAAGCTAAGATTCAAAAAAGTAGTTATCCTTGATACTAGTTGGAAAATAAATAAATTTGAATTCTTTGTCAGCACATTGATTGCAAGAAGTAAGAAAAATCATGTTTTCCAACACCATACTACATTCTTCACAAACCAACCGAAATTTTATCAACACCAATAGGGGAAGCCAATGAGATATAAGCTCAAGAATCTCAAACGGAAAAAAAATTCAAATACTTGGATCCATCAAAAAATCAACATCTTTCCTTAAACCAAACCAAATATTACAGATTACATTTAAAAGGATAAAATTGTTAAAAAATGCGCATCCTATCAAACCTGCAAATTATCATATTTAAAATGCTAAAAATATATACTTCACAAGTATTTTAAAATAATTTCAAAGCCATTCCCATTCTTGAAAAAAAAAATCTTTTCTCCCTTAAAACATCATTTCAACAAAAAATCCTTGGAAAATAACATAACCCAACAAAAAAAAAGGATTTTATGAGTACATTGAAAACGTTGTAGGTTGGGGTCAGCCTTCCATCCAACTAACTTCTACGCAACACCATCCTGGCTTCCAACTATCCGAGTGTCTTCATCTCTGACCACTAATACAATATTGTTTGTATCCATTTCCATGCCATCAATCACTTTCTCTTACTTTCGTCTTCTTAAACATGAAAATTATCATATTAAACATGCTAAAAAATATTATTCACAAACATTTGTTAAAGATTTTTTATTATTATTAAAAATAACATTATATTAAGACATTTTGAAAAAACATTGCATTCGTGAAAAGAAAACTCAATTTTCTTTTTACACATGTTTTCAACTAACAATTCTTGCAAAATAACATTACAGAAAAAGAAAAATAAAAAAATAATATTTTTTGAGTGCGCTGAAAACATTGTGTGCTGAGGTCGTCCTCCCCTCCATCTAACTTCTACCCAACACCATTTCGAATTCCGACCACTCAGCTATCTTCAGGTCTGACCACCAACACAACATTGTTTTTATCGAATTTTGTGCCAACAATTACTTTATCTTACTTTCATCTTTTTAAACATGCAAATTATCATATTAAACATGCTAAAAATTATTGTTTGCAAACATTTGTTAAAAAATATATATATTTTTTTAAAAAGAACATTATATCAAGACAATTTGAAAATTACATTTTTGAAAGTAATGATCATTTCTCTTTTAAAACAACTTTTCAACTAAAAATTCTTTGAAAACAACATTTTTGTAAAAAAAATTTGAAAAAAAGATATGCAGTACATCGACAATGTTGCATGGTGGGGTCAGTGTCCCCCTCCAACTAACTTATACACAACACAATCCTAACTTCTGATCACCCCACTGTCTTCATCTCTGACCACCAATAAATTATTTTTTTATCGATTATCGTTCCAACAATCACTTTCTCTTACATTCATCTTTTTAAACATGCAAATTATCATATTTAACATGCTAAAAAATATCCTTAGGAAAAATTTGTTAAAAATAAACACTTTTAGAAAATAATATTATATCAACAAAATAAAAAAAAACATTTCTTAAAAGAAATAATATTTCTCTTTTAAAACATCTTTTCAACTAACAATTATTCGAAAATAATATTGTCAAATTTTTTTTTTTGAAAATAAAAAAATTTATGTCAGTACGTCGAGAATGTTGTGTGTCGGGGTTGACATCCCCCTCCAACTAACTTCTGTGCAACAAAATCTTGCCTTCCAACTACCCGACTAACTTCAGCTCTAAACACCAATACAATATTTCCTTTTATGAGTTTTCATGCCAAAAACCACTTTATTTGACTTTCCTTTTGCTCGACCTTCCCACTCCCGACATCCGCCCAACCCGCAGGACCTTGTACGTTGGTGTCGGGATCACAGTTGAAAATAACTCATATGCATTTACATCCTTCCTTCTGACTACCTGACTGATTTTAGCTCCGACGTTGGTTGAAATATTATTTTTGTGTTTTTTTGACCGTATAAATCACTTTCTTCTACTTTCTTGCAATCATCTATATTTGAATTAAACCTCCCCTAGTGTCCCT
Organism: Pinus albicaulis; assembly: GCA_034641835.2. Taxonomy (NCBI): domain Eukaryota; kingdom Viridiplantae; phylum Streptophyta; class Pinopsida; order Pinales; family Pinaceae; genus Pinus; species Pinus albicaulis. Next base: position 159,844,726 of record CM076580.1, read on the forward strand.
TCTTCCAACCTCACCTCCATGCACATATATTATTTCTAGTTTACAACCTTTTAAAACATTATCCTTCTTTCCTCCTTTCCTATTTCTACTTCACAATCTCTTCTTTGCACCCTATTTAAACTGCTTATCTAAAAATTGTATCCGATTACAAAGAAATAACTTCCATTTGATGTTGTTGCTCATAATTTCAAAACTAAATTATTTTTATTTCTTTTTACAATACATTACATGTGAAACATAACTAAATATTCTAAACAATTCATAAGATTATGTATCAAAACAAACAGAGAATGCGTTCTCTTACTCGGTACTTGAGAAACCACCCCAAATTTCAATGAGAAAATTCACTAAAAATTCCACAATATCGTGAGTGCATTTTTACATCCAGCCACTACAAGAAAAAAACTTGAATTATTACCAAGTAAGTTCAAACCTTTACCAATTTCGAGACCAGTTTTATGCTATCAGTATAATGAGCTAAGACAATGAAAATGAAAAATTTCTTTTTAATAAAACCAGAATCATACAATGCATACAATTATGTAACTACCACAAATATCTTACCACACACTTCTTTCTATGTCCACATGCATTCACTTGCTCTTTATCCATACTTCTTGCAATGACATATGATCCAAACACACATATATTTTTGCAAAAAAATATGTCCCTCCGCTTCAATTACAAATCCAAACAATCACGACCGAAGAATAATCAACCAATCCAACAATACAGAAAATAATTGAGCTAAGAAACACCATAATCCATTTTTATGTTTGATATTTAAAAAATTGTTCTTCCCCTTGGCATTGAAATGGTTCATTTCGTAATGTGGCATTCTCTCTTGACATGCCATGCTCGCCACCATGCCCACCATTCATTTTTAGGCGACGCTTCGATCCTTTACCACCATGATTCAATAGCTCTTATAACTTCCTCTCATCGCAAACAACCATCAAGCTCTTAGATGAATATATTCAGGAAATAATCAATCCTAACCCTTGATAAATAATAAAAAAAATCTATCGATGGAATTCCACCAGAGGTTGAAATACATAAGCCTATCGACGAAAATTTGATGTGTCTAATATATTTAAATAATTTAGAGTCATGGTAGAAAATAAAATTGTAAAAAAAATCAAACGTTTAAGAATGGATAATAGTGGAAAGTTTACCTCTTTATGATTGAGAAAGTATTGCAAAAAATATAAGATCATAAGACACAAAACCCCTATATATACTCCACACAAAATGGTGTAGCATATGCATGAGCAACACTCTTCTAGAAATAACTAGAAACATGCTTAGAAATTCCAATTTGCAACAATATTTGTGGGAAGAAGTAGTGAATACTACCAATTATCTTGTAAATCTATGGCATCGGTTACAATAAATTATAAAATTTCTAAAGAGGTATGGATGGGTATTACTTGTGATTATTCAAACTTTAAAAAAAAAAATTGGTTTTGAAGCTTACACACTTACTCCTAATAATTAGTGTTCTAAGTTAGACCATAGATATAAGAAATATATCTTTGCTGGTTATGATAATACAACTAAGGGATATAGAGTGTGGGATCCTACTAACCGAAAAATCATAATTATCATAGATGTGACATTTGATGAATCTTCTCTATTAAATAAGACAATTTAGAAGATGATTTGAAACATGAACTGTTAGCATTAAACCAACAAATTTATTTGTAGACCCAACCATCTACAGACATAAGGAAGAAAGAAGAGAATTTTCATGATAAATAAGTCATAGATGCTAAAGATATTTAGGAAAATGATAAATTTCCACAATCAAAACTACATGGGAGATAAATCCAAAGGTATAGAAATTTACTTCATCTATTGATTTAATTATTGATGATGGGGAACCTTATTTTTAGGAAGCAATAGATGATATTAATAATTCCAAATGGAAGGTTGATATGAAAGAATAAATGGATTCCTTGGAGAAAAGTATAACTCTGGACCTAATAGAACTTCCTAAAGATAGAAAGGTTGTTGGATTTAAATGGATCTATAAATTGAAGAAAGGATTTTATGATAATTTTGGAAGGTATAAAGCTATACTATTCGCAAAAGGTTACTCTCAGATGGAAGTTATAAATTTCCATGGAATATTTTTTATTGTTGTTAAGCTTGTATTTTTTCATATTGTTGGCACTAGTTAGTTTCTTTGTTTGATTTTGAGTTAGAGAAATTAGATGTTAAAACAACATTCTTGCATGGATATTTGGATGAGGAGCTATGCGTGGACTAAAACAATCATCCAAGCAATGGCACAATACATTTGATTCCTTCATAACGAGAAAGACTTATACCATAAATGTGTATGAACATTTTGTGTACTTCAAACTTTTGAATGGTATATTGATTATCTTGATTATATGCTTGTTTTAACAAAATTTATGGATAAGATCAACAAGTTAAAGACTCAGATGGCTAGCACCTTTGATATGAAGGGTCTATGAGTAGTATAAATTTTTTTTTGCATTGAAATGCATAGAAACAAAAGAAATGGTCATCTCAAGTTTTCACAATAGAAGTATGTTGATAAAATACTTGTAAAATTTAGGATGAATAATGTGAAACTTGTAAATATCCTTTTTTCTTCCTATTTTAAGCTTTATTTAGGTTTATGTCATAACAGTAAGAAAGTAAAGGATTATATGTCTCGCGTACCTTACGCTAATGTAGTACGAAGTTTAATGTATTTGATGACATGTAACAAACTAGATATTTCACATGCACTGGGTGTTGTCATCCAATACATGCAAAACTATAGGAGAATAACATCATAATGTTATGAAATGGGTGCTTCAAGATCTAAGATTCACAAGTAATTATTGCATTACCTTTAATGGTAGAAGTGATTTTGTATGCAGTTTTGTTGATTTATATTTTGCAGCTACTTTGGACAAGCAACGGCCTACTTCAAGTTATGTCTTTATTCATGCAAGAGGATAATTTATTTCGATGTTAAAGCTTCATGAAAGATTTAATTTATCACGTATAAATATATAATATATTTTTGTCTCACATACTTGCAAAGATGAAATTTCATTGAAGGTTCTTTTGGGTGAGCTTGGAAGAGAAAAAAAAAATATAAATGTATTTTTTGATAGTAAAAGTGATATTTATTTGGCTACAAATCCAACTTATCATAGAAAGACTAAGAATATTTATATTAAGTACCATTTTTTAAGACATGTCATTGATGGAGGTTGAGTTGATATTAAAAGGGTACACTCAAGAAAATTATGCAAACATGTTTATGAAATCAATGTTGTTAGAGAAGATGCGATTGTGTTTGGCTTCTCTTGGCGTATAGAAGAGGTGATGAAAGGAATTAGGTAGGGTATTAGGTAGATTATTGTCAAGGTTGATATTTTTAAAATATGACAACAAATTAATTAAAATAAAATGTGAAATCCAATATTTTCCAAGATAAATGTTTGGTGGTTAGATTAATGGTCATGGTTTATGAAATTGATGATAATTTTTGTAAGAGTTCCTACTTCATATTATTATTGAATCCCAAGAGTTTAAGGGAATTTAATAATTATTGTAAACTCATGTTGATTAATAAAATACCATACCTTACCCCATGGAGGCTTCCCAAATAAACAGTCAGGGTTTTACTCTTAGAAAAATATCTTGTGCTTTCTGATATTATTTATTTATTGAAAGGGTTTATACAAGATCTTTAAACCAATAGTTGTTGATAGAATAAATGTATTTAGATGGAAAATTATTTTTATCATCTTGAAAGGAACCATATATATTTATTTCTCAAATGGCATATTTTGATCAAGGCACAACTCATACGAGATCAATAGTAGAGAAGGTGACTTATATCATTTTCCCATGTAAGATTATAAGTCCATGTTATTGGTTGTTAAAGGTTCAATGTAGGTTCTTATTTCCATAGATATAACATCAGAAGGTGTTAAATTTGGATATAAAATTCATTTAAGGTTCTTACATGAAAGCTTATAAAGGATGGATATTCTAGTGTGGAGGTTTGTGTCACACCCTTGCATATAAATATTATACTTTGTGCTACACAATTTTATTTTATTGAAGAGGGTCATGCGTATGTTGGTAGTAGACGTGATGGAATCACATTGTATGCTATAATATGTAGTCCAATGATAGTAAAGAGTAGAATAATGATGCTAATTTGATATATCATGGAAATTCTTCATAGATAATAAAAAATCCAAGTCATTAAAATCTCTATAATCATGTCAAAATTTAAAAGAATTGCAATCTCATCAAAAAGTTTAGAATAAATTATCATTGTACTAAGTTTTCAAAGGTTAACAAGAATAAATTTTAGACAACATTCAAGAAATATTCACCAAGCTAGAAGTAAAATGTAGCCACAATGGAACACGCCCTTCCTCAAGATAGAAGTATTAGAATAAAATGGAGCCAACATATAATGAATTATTTACCCAAGTTGGGAGTATTAGAATAAAATATCACCAACATACAACATTCTTGAAATATCCCCACAACAGATATGTTATAGGTGGTAATATACATTTTTCCATAATAGCCCGAGATTTCCACCTAACCCCACCATGGGCCACTTTAGTTCTCTAGAATGCACACAAGAGACAAAACATTTGGCAATGCCTCCATCCATGGGAATTTGAACCTTGTCAAGGTATGAAGCACTCCAACTTTTCCATCAAACCAATAAATATTAGTAGTGTCTTCATATTTATTCAATATAAAAAATGATTTAACCCTACTCAAAAGTATAGTGATTTAAACCCTACTCAAGGAATATTAGCTTTTACCCTAACAACCAATTTTCTCTTTCTTTTTTTTCCCCTCAAATTGTCTACAGTTCAAATATTACAGGAAAGACAAGGGCAAGAATATATGGAGGTGTACGTTTTGAGGTAAAGAGCATATGAAGGTGTAAGTTTCTAAAGAATGGATTTAAAGTGAGAAACATGCTAGAACCCTAATCTGCAATGAAAATTATGAAACTTATCCTAGTAATTAGTGATGTTGAAAGCCTTGTTTCCATTGGTCCCAATCTCCAACCTTTGCATCTTATGCATGCAATTAGAAAAAACATCCACCCACTGTTGTTTTGTGGCCACGAGGCATCAACCATTTCAAATTTGAGGTCTTACGACAACCCTTTTCCCATTCATATTCAAGAAGTCTAAAGATAATTATTCTCCCTGCGTAGCAAAAAACAACGTCAAAATAACCCTTTATATCACTCCATTGCAACCAAAAAATATTGTACAGTTCAAACCCAATCAATTCTTCTACTATTTCAAGTGTATCATTGAGGACAACAGAGCAGAGAGAAATAGCCAAATCATCTAAAACATCTGATTACTGAGCAACCCTCACAGATTGAAGCCATGATATGGTATCAATAGGGCCATGTAGCATAGGAATAGGAAGATGTCATTGCTCAATTTCCACACATCACTAGCATCAAACCTCTAAAATCCCAATTAACGGACATGATCCTAGATTTCTACCCCTCAACTGCCGCATTCCACCCACATTGAGCGTATGGAAACTGCATCGTCAATGTAATCATTGTATTTAATTAAATTAATATATGCATACTTATATGTTGATCACTATTTTTTCAGAGAAAGAAAAAACCACTGCTTTATTAAAAGCAGTCCATTTTTTCATAATTACATTCACCCAGATGTATGTAAAATAACATACCCAGATTGGTCATGCATAAAAAATATACAGACAATACACAGACCATACAATCTCATCATAGGACCAAACATTAGGATGATCCATATCCCGATAGATCAATACATCAACTTTGGACAAAAATGGAGAGTGTCCAAAGCTCCATACAAAGTACATTACAAAATACTGCAAACAAGATAAAGGCAATAGTCCATATACAGCCAAGTACCTGAGAGTAAACCGATCAGCAAGATGGAGCAGTTTTGACATTAATGCAGACATATAACAGGCTCGCTTGATATAAGAGTCGAGGCACAACCACGAGATGGATATCATCATAGATATATGGAAACAAAAAACAAATAGGTTTGTACAATCCATGCTCGCTTGTAGTGATGTACCAGTCTCACTTGAAAAAAATTGTTGAATAAAAACCTGATAGGGTAATCTAGTTACGATAAAGGAAACCAGAATCATTTCACGCTCTCTTGATAGAAATAAACAGGATTGCTTGTTATGAAACCATAAATATGTTGGAAAAGAGATATTCTGGACTGGATCATTAGTCAAAATAATGATTCACAGGGATATTAAAGATGTACAAAGACAAAAAAGGATATATAATCAATTATGGTAGAGGAATGTCGAATGATTCCACCATAGTATTGCTTCTGTAACTAGATATAAAGATAGACCCAAAAGGCGTAGAAAGACCTTTTTTTTTATGGAAAATCAGCTCTTGAATTATTCTCCCTATAGATGTGTTGTATAGTGAAAGCCTAGAATTTTGAGTGAATATAATTAATATGTTCATTCCAACCATATAGTAACAGATCATTAAATCTACATTTCGCAATGACCCCATCGATAATGATCTTGGAATCCCCATATATGTGAATATGTCTCAACTGTAAATGATATGACACCCTTATTCCTCTCCAAAGAGCCATAATCTCTGCAAGGTTGTTTGATCCAAGTCCAACATTCCAATATAAATGATATCGCTCTATGGCTGATAGTTTAATCCAAGCTCCATAGCCTCCAACTTCCTCATTATATGCCCCCATAAAAATAAATCGTGGGAAGTTGGATATGATGAGGTCGCCCTCTCACCAAAAAATCAACCTCTGAGGAAAATTGATGAGAATTGGTTCCCAACCATCTCATAACATTACTGTGCATGCCATTTATGTCAATGGGGATGCCCTGAAAAATAAATCGGTTCCTCACTCCCCATGTTTCCCAAAAAAAATAAAAGGAGAGACACTGATGTGTTCCTTTTGAAGCACCCCATTTGGAAATAGTATGCAAGCAATCAATAGGTCGCCAGAGAGGATCACACATGGAGACGAATGTGAATACTACCAACCTCCCATGGTTATGGAAGAATTTTTTAGTGAGACTAGGACATATGACATTAAGGTGGAGATGAACGTGAATACTGCCAACCTCCCATGGTTATGGAAGACTTTTTTTTAGTGAGAGTGGGACATATGACATTAAGGTTGAAATGATAAATCAAAATTTGTATCCAATCAAGTGTTGATGAATTAATTTTTTTAATTACAAAAAAATATCTTATTTAGTTTTAAATTTTATGATTAGGTTTGTATAAGTCAAAGTTAAATTAGTCAAACTCCAAATTTATAGCTAGAGTATTGCCTACACAGAAATTAATAAAAAAAAATTCACAATTTTTTTGTCTTTATATATTTGATGTTAAAATATTTTACTCAAACACATATATTGGAATATTTAATTTATAATCCACATTAAACTTTAAACTTTATTTTTTATAATTAATATTTTTTAATTGATACATGTCAATTTTATATTAAGAGTAGAATAAATTACATGCCTTCCTCACAATATGAAGTAAAAATAGAAAAAAATAATAATTTAATTATGTTATTATAATATGGAATCGAAATATTTTATTTATGGTTAATGCTATTTTTTTTTTGTTATTATTATTATTTTTTTGTTTTAAATATTATAAGTCAATTGAAAATACACATAATGTAATATCAATACAATTTTTTTTACCATCAACTCTATATTAAGTAGTGAAGGAATTGCATATCTCATTCGTAATAAAAATAAATTAATTTTTTTTATTTTCAATTACTTTATCTCTATATAAAGTTAATGTAAAATTAAAATGGAAATTGAATTATTTTAGACATTAAGTTTTTTTATTACTATGTTTTAATTTGTTAAAGTAAGTTATTTTGTTATTTTTAAATGTAACTTTATGGACATGGTCTCCCTCAAATTGGACTGTATAGTGTGTATAGTGTGCCTCTCACCATATATTCATAGAATATATTATATCTCTTTATATTTTTGTTAATAATATGTTTTTAAATATTACATATCAACTCCATGTATGAGCATATATTCATAGGAAAACATATATTCATAAAATATAATATATTTCTTTCTAGTTTTGTTATTATTATTTTTTTAAATGTTAAATGTCAACTTCATATTAAACATTAAAGTAATTACAAATATCCCTCATATCTTGAATCACAAAGAACCTATTAATAGAATAAGTTCTCTCTCTATGTAAAATAAACATATAATGAATACACATCAGGTAAAATCAATAATATTATTCTTACATTCCATATGTGAACTCCATACTAAGTAATGGAGTAATTATATGTAAAATCAATAATATTATTCTTACATGCCATATGTGAATTCCATAATAAGTAGTGGAGTAATTATATATTAGACTCATTACTTTATATTTCTATATAAAGTTGATGTAAAATGAAGGTGGAATTTGAAGTATTTTATTTATGATGACATTGAATTTTTTTTTTTTCATTAATATTTTTTAATTTGTTAATGTAAGTATTATGTTAATATTTTTAATGAATACACATCATGTAAAATCAATAATATTATTCTTACATGCCATATGTGAACTCCATACTAAGTAGTGGAGTAATTATATATCAACTCATACAATGTAATTTTTTTTCAATTACTTTATATTTCTATTTAAAGTTGATGTAAAATGAAGGTGGATTTTTTTTTTTTTTTAATTTGTTAATGTAAGTATTATTTTTAATATTTTTAAATGTAACATTAAGTGAAAAATCCCTTCTACTAAAAAAGCCTTTGCAACCAAAAAAATTGCACATACTGTTTAATTCTAAAATAACTTACTAAAAAGAAACAACAATTGATGTTATCCTATGTCAATGCAATGTAGATATTAATTCTTTGATTTTTATTAACTCTTATATTTCTTATAAACAAAAGTACACCTATAAACTTATAAAAATTACCATGTAAGATGCATTAAGTGTATAATACGAAACAATGTGTTGAAAAAGGAAGATTGCAACATAGACTTCAATTATAAAACCACTATAGGAAATTTGGATTCACAAAGGGACATCAAACCAATCTCATGCATTCAACAACCATGGTCAACAAAAGCAGATCTGACCACAATCCAACCACACTTATATTAGTAAATAAAAGCTCTATTCATTTGCTCCACATCATGTATAATAAAAATTGAATTTAAATGTTGTATCATGTGTTCAAAGGGGTTGAATTCATTGGTGGAGAGCAAGGATGTTTTTACTAGTGTTCAAGGTTCAATTTCCACAAGGGCTTACTTGAAGCCATGAATATACCTTGAGGTAATGGTCAAACTTTTTGTTGCACCCATCTTGTGCACACATAATTGGATCTAACCTCATTACATGTCTTTCAATTTCAAATACCACTAAAAACCACATTGTAAAGTACATGTGAGTACAAGGTTTACTTACCCATTAGTTGTGTTAGGATCATGAAACACTAAGAGAAGTGGTAGTGTCTAGACACACAATAATTGTGATCCCACTAGTCATTAGGAAAAAATAACTTGGATTCTTTATGCCTTTAAATAGGCTACATTAAGGATTAATACCATTGTTAAAACTATGGGTTTTCATAATTTTGGAGTCGAGAAAATACTTTAACTTGATCGACTCAAGTTTACCTAAGCCACCCTAACAATCCCCCCTTAAACTTAACTCGGGGAGATTAACTTGGTCCCAATATTTCATTAACCATCTCACCTGAGATCTCACATTCCCCACTCAAGCTAAGATACTAATACACCTACCACCTTGGTACTTATGTAAGTGGCCCATTCCATGTTGATTTTCCACGACCTTGGGTCTAGGATAGAGTCTTAAAATATATGATGCTACCAAACCAAGAATCATAATGATACTACTTTTCACAACATAATATAAACAACAGTAAGTCACATATGCACGAAATATAGACAAATTTATAAAATTTTCAACCCAAATTCGTTATATTAATCCAACTGATATAATACAATAGTATAGGGCTCCCTCACAAGGGATAATGGCCCTCATACATCCAATAGTACAAGATACAAAACACGATACTTTGACCATCTTGCTGTAGTACACTCTCTCAATTACTCTCGATTGTACATTGTACTTGCCCAGTCCTTTGACTCCCGATATGCAGCTCCTGCCCCTATTAATGCTTTAAGTCCATCTAGTGTAATATTCCTAAATTAGCTGCAGCTAATAGGAATATTAATTTTTCCTTGTTTATTTTGCATTTCATGTAATGATGAATAAATTGTAAAAGAGGACATGTAAAACTCCTGAAAATCAAGAATAAATCAATGCCTATGTGAACAGAGACATATATGGGCTACGTAAATAAACCCTTGTAGGTGTGAAAGGGTCTAAATCACAAGAATGGATCCTATTTGACCAAGTCAATAACGCAGTCTAGATGCATCGAACCTCCTTGAGGGACAACATAGGTCTAGAAGAAGCTTCTAAATGTGAAAGGAGCTAAACTAATGAAGTGGTTTAGGGTTTTGCTAAGAATTAAATATTATAAAAGGAGGAGGAGAGAAACAAGGAAAGGGTTGTTGAAGACATTATTTTTGAAGGTCTGTCTTCTTAGACATCCCTTGTTGGGCATTCCTGTTCAGGAATCCCACCTCCTTCCTTAAGCAGCTCTTGGAGAAGAATTGTTCTAAACTTCTCCACTATCAGGCTTGGGCCAAGTTTCACCTTACATTACAGCACTGCTCATGTTGAGGGTTGAGCTGTCTTGTGAGTTGCAGCAAGTGGAGATCTAGATGACAGCAGTGGCTCTTCTCAATGAGTGTGTCATTTAACCTCCTGGAGGAGTTCATTTGCTGAATATACTTCAGATCCACATCTTGTCATCAGGCCAAATCATCTTCAGAAGCTACAACACTGTCTCTCTCCCTAAGAAAAATTTATTTTCAGATCTACATCTACAGGTTGTTCTTCTTGCAATTTGGAGGAGAGATCTCCGGTGATTGGATTCATCCTTCACTGTGGTGATCCATAGATTGGACAACCAATATATGTTCTGTTTCAGATATGATATTCTACATGTTCATGATTCAGTGATTTTCTGAATCATTCTGTAGATCTTCATTCTTAGATCTCAAATCTACTTTTGGTGCTTCATGTTTTGAGCAAAACCCCAAGCGGAAAGTATAGATCAACTTTTCTTGTACATGGATCTGTATTGGATCTATATTTTTATGTAATAATCTGATATAGATCTGAAGAATCAATAAAATTCTGCTTCATCCCTAAAAATAATGCTCTCACTGTTATGCAGTCTTTTTACATGGTTGTAGCACCTCTTTCTTGAGGATTTCTTATGTATTATTTCATTCTTCTTCTGTAAAGTGTATGGGTTATTCCCCTGACCTTATTTTTGAATTTTAAGACCTTATTTCACTCATACCCTTCTGAAAATCATGCTTACATGCTTCAGTAAATTTCTGCATAATTCTAGTCTTGGGAAATCAGGGTTTTCTAGCCTAGTTAGGAAAGGAGGAACTGTTTAACTTAGAAAAACTTATTTTTTTTTGCTTAAATTCGACATGGGAGTCCCTCCTAACCCTATATATAATATAAAACCTATTTCCCATCTTATTTTTACGCATATCTCTGAATACACACGTTTTAGGGCCTAAATCCTCACTTTTCCCCACCTTTTTCCTTGTAAAACACTGTATAACTTTGCTGCTATGTATTTTACTGAATTTTAAGTGTTTTTACACCTGTATGAGGTACATGGATGTAGCTCCACATTGGTAATAACTCATATTATTCCCAATCCTCATATTACATCTAGCCACTGAAAATTGATTGTCAAGCTGCTCACTATTTGATCGTTAATCCACCAACGCATCAAAAAATAGAGATTCCTATCAAGTTTTTCAAAACTATGTTTGTGAACAACTCCCAATATTCCCACTTCTACTCCTCACCTACTTAGGGACTTCATCCCACTATGGTCTTCATATGTTACATCGATGACGACCAACATAAGGAACAGAGAGCTAACACCTATCACTACAAGATGTCCATCTCCCACAATGAACAGTGGCTTAGAGGACTGACCATCATATTTTGTATAAGTACTACTTCAAACACAAGTCTCAGGCTCCAAAAAATTCTCATGGTTGATCAGACCCTTGAGCTCCAAAAACTGCCACTCTAGAAAATACCTTTGTCCTCCAAGGTGTTGCACACTGAGCTCTGACTTGGAAATTATCATGTTGTCCTCCAGTAAACCATAAACGTCTAATCAATTCCACACTTGTTCCAGCATTTGCACCTAGTTAGGGCATCCTCACAATTAGGGGAACCTTACACACATATGTCAACAAAATTCTTATCAATTTCCATTTTCTCAACAATAGAGGAGCTATTACACAAATATAGGCTAAAATAATATGTCCTAACCTAGGACATCCATCCACCATGAGATCTTCTCCTAGTTGGGGTTTATTAACACCTAAGACAACCCTAACAAATGGCTCCCATGGGTTGCAATACTCTGATCCAAATCCGATCACTTCCTTGATCCAACACACACAAGATGCACTCCAAAATGCTTGCAATAGCTTACTGCTTTAGGGTACCTTGGTTGCTACAATTATGGACTGGTTAGGGAACCCAACCACAATCCTTAACAACCCTCAAAAATACCCAAAATTGCATCCTTTTTTTGCGGCTTCCCTTTAATGGGAGGTTGCCCCTCCACGCCACCCATTTAGGGTAATTTCAAGCCCTACACATAGAATTGTCTCCCCAAAACAACAGTGGAACCATACAAGTCCTTAACTAGGAACTTGAAAACCTTTTAAGAGGAATGTCCATCCTCCAGAAATACCCTAAAATATTCCACTCTCCCTCGGCCTCCAAGAACAGGCTTGCGACCCTCTAGACAACACCTCGACCTCCTTAATGATGCCCAAAACAATCTTCTAGTCCTTCTTGTCGTTTTCTCTGCCAGTTGTGGCCAGGGAAGAAAATCCAAGCTCTTCTCTTATGTATATGTGTTGAACAATGGATGTTAAATGTTCCTCACATCACCCTCTATTTACCAAAGATAAGGGTTTATTCAAAGTCACATGTAGGGGCTACGAATTTTTCACAAGCCTAAAAACACCTTAGGATGACCTTGACACTCATGTGTAAATCCCATAATATAGCTTCAAAAATTAATATCTCCACTTCTACAACTTGGAATTTAATAATTCTCAAAGCGATGGATTCTCCTTTCCTCCCTCTATCGTCTCATTCCATCACATGTAGAAGTGTGCTTATGGAAATGCTCCAAAACATGATTGTTGCAAAACCCCATGTTTGGGTTTCAAGCCCACAAGTGACCCTTGTGGTGCTTTTCCCTCCAATTTCCACACCCTAGGCTTGGAGTACCTCCCAATATACACAAAAATCAAGACTCCCTCTTAGCAAGGGAGGTACTTCCAAGACGAGGAAGTAACCATCATCATCTGATGACACTAGCCCATCTGGTGTCCATCGCTGCATCATACTATGTAGAAGGAACCCAACAATGTTGGTAGTGCCTGTGCATCCTCACATCTGAACCTGAAGATCCCAAACCTCCATAGGGTTTCAACCTCTAAGGATAGACTCCCACTGATCCTAGACGATCTCCATTGGCTCAACCTTATAAGCACTTATCCTCCTAGAGAAAATACCACTTGTGAAAATCTCTCCAATCTCGAATATGTAACATCACAATCTGATGAGGACTCTAGCTTGCCAACCTGTAGTCCATCACATGAAACCATCTCGACCTACCTGATATCATCCATGCCAAAGAAATCCTTGAGATGTCCTAACCATCCATGCAAAGTCAAAGTAAGTACACGATCAACAACATGCCCCATAAAAAATTGTTTTTCACTGGGCTCACCACCAATCCGTAAGAACTCCCGGCCAATCTTGCTACCAAGCTAGTCAAGACCACATCTCCATGTCTTCAACTAAACCCTTTGCCCCATGATCTAGAAACCAACAAATCCATCTGATTTTCTTCGGTGTGCACACTCTGATTCAATGTCCCTAAAATTAGCTCAGATACGCTTTGATACCATGTTGATTTTCCATGACCTTGGGTCTAGGATAGAGTCTTAAAATCTCTTATACTACCAAAACAGTAATCACAATGATACTGCTTTGCACAACGGAATATAAACATGATTAAATCAAATATGCACAAAATACAAATGACTTTTTAATTTTTTCAACCCAAATTTGTTATATTAATCCAATTGATATAATACGACAGTCTAGGGCTCTTGTTACAGGGATAATGGCCCTCATAAATCCAACAATACAAGATAAAAAATAAAATACTTTGACCATCTAGTTGTATTTCACTCTCTCAGCTCCTCTTGATCATACCCTGTACCTGCGCAGTCCTTAGGCTCCTGATCTGAAGCTCCTTCCTCTACCAATTCTCCAAGTCCATCTGAGCACTGTACCTTGGTTTTCAATCTACTCACTAGTTGATCCTTTGTCCATCATCGCATCAACACATCGAGACTCCTATTGAGTTTTTCACAAATTTGTTTGTGAACAAATCTCAATCTTCCTAGTGCTTCTCTTGAGCTACTTAGGGACTTCAGCCCACTATGGTCTTCCTGCATTACACTGATTAAGACCAACATAGGGCACAAAGGGTTGCCACCTATCACTGCAAGATTTCCATCTCCCACAATGAACATAGTCTAGGAGGACTGCCCATCATCTGATGTAGAATTAATTCTTCACACCAAAGTCTCGGGCTCCACAAACTGCTCTTGATTGATCAGACCCTTGAGCTCCAACAAATGCCACTCTAGCAACTACCTTTTTCCACCAAAGTGTTCAACACTGGGCTCCAACTTGGACACTATTACGTTGTCCTCCAGCAGACCATAAATTCCCAATCATGTCCACACTTGGTCCACTCTCATGATTCCCTCTGACAATCCACGAATGGCCAATCCACGTTGTAGCATTTTCAACTAGTTAGGGAATCCTCACACCTAGGGGACCCTTACACATGGATGCCAACAGAATTCTCAACAACTGCCCTTTGCTCTGCAATAGAGGAGTTATTGCACAAATATATGCTCCAATAATATATCCTCACCTAGGACATCCGTCCACCATGATATATGATCCTAGTTCGGGTTTCTTAACACCCAATACAACCCTAAAAAATGGCTCCCACATGCTGCAATAATCTGATCGAAATCTAGTCACTTCCTTGACCCAAAACACACAAGATGCATTCCAAAATACATGCAATAGCTCATTGTTTTAGGGTACCTTGTTTGCCGAAATTCTGGACTTGTTAGGGCACCCAACCATAGTCCTTAACAACCCTAAAACTGACCCATAATTTCTTCCTCTTGTTGTGGCTTCCATTCAATGGGTTTTTTCCCCTCCACGTTTCTCCTTTAGGGCAATTTCAAGCCCTACGCATAGACCCACCGCCCCAAAAAAACAACGAAACCCTACAGGTCCTTAACTAGGCATGTGGCAGCCTCTTGTTATGGCTAGGGCATAAAATCTGAGCTCTTCTCTTGTGTATATGTGTTTCACAACGAATTTTAAATTCTCCTCACATCACCCTCTATTTATACCAAAGAGAAGGGCTTCTTCAACGTCACATTTAGGGGCTGCCAACTTGTGACAAGCCTAAAAACACCTAAGGCAAACCTTGACACTCATGTGTAAACCCCATAATATAACTTCAAAAATTCATATATCCACTTCTAAAACTTGGAATTTGATGATTCTTGAAGCATTGGATTCTCCTTTCCACCCTTTATCGTCTCATGTCATCACATGTAGAATTGTGTGCATGGAAATTTCCTAAAACACGATTGGTGCAAAGCCCCATGCTTGGGTTCCACACCCAAAAGTGACCCTTGTTGCTCTTTTCCCTCCAATCCCCATATCCTAGGGCTTGGAGTACCTCCCAAGCTACACAAAAATCAACATTCCACAACCTGATGACTCCATGCGCTACTATGCTACATGTATGCCTAATCAAAGTCTTAGGCCTTAAAACAATGCATGATCCTATGCAACATGTATGACTAAACAATAGGTCTTACTACTCTATGGGAAATACACATTCCTTGGACCGAAACCCTTAGGGTGTTCACACATCATACTTGTTGGCTCCTTCACTAAAATTCAATACCATTGACTGCATCTCATTAATTCTCTTTTCTATACCACCTTTCCCTCTTGCTATATCTTTCCAAATCCAAGTGAAAATTCCATGAAATGTAACAACCCAAATTAATTCTCCTAAATTATTAGCTTTTTTATTAATTTTATTGTTAATATTGAACTAATGACACTGAAATTTCTTCACCATAAAAAATAAATATTTTTGAAGGAAAAAATAATAATTGAGAAATGCAAGCACACACACTTAAAAATGACACTATTGTTTTTAGACAATTGTTCCTGGAAATAACCAATGCAGGAAAATAGATGCAGCAGATGAGGGTTTTATTATTATGCAGAAGAAGAAATTCTGAGTACAATAAAATGACGCCAAGCTGGTGTTTTTATATAAGAGAAATACTAACAGAATCAACTAAGGGAATTTTCCCTCCTCTCTAAGTAATCCTGCAACAAACCAAGCCTCATAAATTGGCTCTTTAAACCCTTGCACAGACCCCTCTACGCTACCTCTACGAAGACCTACACACACTAGCTAAAAATTGCCTCTAAAGATGATTTCTAGCCTATTGTTTCCTTTGGAAGTGATTCTCTTGACCTCTAGAAATTTTCCCGACCACTTGAAGCTAAATCAACCTCACTTCTCACTGAATCAAACTCCCTTTCTCGAGGTTCTATGCAAAATATCTGCAACCACATGGAGAAATTATATGACCTCCTCTCATGACTTCTCCGAAAATGGAACCTCCTCCAAAAATATGTTGTACTACCCCTCTACCACCTACTACTCGATCTCTAACTTTATGTCACCTGCACTGGAGAAATTGAACTGTCTATATCATTGAGTATCTGCACTGGTGTGTTTTCCATCCACCCCATCTACCTTTTATTATATCCCTATTTTATATTTCAACGACCAATGCTATAAGTTAATTGATGATTGAGATCATCTCCAAGTCGATCCGTGTGTGTTTCTAGAGAATTATCACCTTTCTCAATTAATTACTATTAATTAACCATTTTTCCTAAGTTATACTTAGGAAAAATTGAAATGATGTTTGGAGGAAATCATGTGTTTTAGCCTCTCCACAAAGTTTGAGACTAGAACATCATCTGATGCTACAAAAACTAACACTCCCTGTTAGCAAGGAAGGTGTTCTCCAACTGTCTCCATAACATCCTCCATACACGTTGTTGATGTCTGACCATAGTAGTTGTCTTCTACTATCCACAAAATACCGCACTAAACTCTGATTGATCTGTAATCAATTGTAGCTTAACCATGTTGTATTTGTGTTGTTGCTGACATTTCACTGTACAACCTGTACTACTACCAATTTTGCATATGCACTGCAACCCAACTAACACTCCCTCTCACTTTTGTTTCTTCTACTACAACTATTGTACCTAAGAAGCATCCAAAATACTGAATCAAATATGTCCCTATGTTGCAACTATATCCTAAATTTATGACTTATACTAGTATCTACATTGTCCACTAAGAAATTTGTGTTGTTTTTTACTCTTACACTGAGCCCCCTGCTCTACTACCAACTTTTCTCTGCACTCCTCAGCATTTGACTACAACTAGTTTGCAATTGTCATTCTAAAACTCAGTGCACCAAATGACATTGGTCCTCCAATTAATGAATCTTGTGGGCCCCTATAGCAAGGGTAATGATCCAAGAGAAAATACCATTTGATGCTTACCTAGATGGACCCTACCCAACAATGTGCATCTCTAGAAATATAATTCGATGTCTACCTAACTCTTTCCTAGAGGAATAGTTTCATATAAAGTGAGTTGTTCCTCGAATTTAGAGGACACCTAGTCTATCTCTATAGATGTTGATGCCTAATCATACTTCTCCTTATTTTCCTTCTTCCTCTAAGTACATTGAGTACTGTAATGGCCAAAATTTCCACACCTAAAGAAATTGACATTAGACAGATCCTATTTCTTCTTCTTATCTCCTTGTGACCCTTTTCCATGACTGGGAGATTTTGCTTTTCCTTTCGATGAAAGAGCCACGTTTTCTTCCTCCTTAACACCCTTCTACCCTTTTATACTATTGTTGTTGATGGATATTTTTATTAGAGGTCACCTCATCTGCTCTTGCTGAATATATGCCTACATATAGTCCCACCCAAGTAATTGATCTCGTCCCAAAATTCCCTGTACAAAAGTCTCTCATTCCTCGGTGACACTGTTGAGGTCCAAATGCATAAGATATGTAGCTTGAGGCACTTCTCCTACGACTGTTAGCTCATCCTGGATATGATGAATTCTAGTGAGAAAGGGGTCAATTAATTCACCCTTTTGCATATAAACATTCCTCATCTTTCCTTCAAGAAAATCTTGCACTGCTCAAAAGGATTATGATATAGTGAGGCAATAGCGTCCCACATTTTGTTCGTCATATTATTGGTCACCACATGTAAGACAATATGATCTTGAACACCATCTAGAATCAACAATTTTTTCCCAACCATATCCGTATTATAATTAGATAGTTTGTTTGCATATGTAGGAACAACTACAACCCGTTTTGCGTACATATTTAGGAAATACTCACTTGGTAGGAAGGACATCTTGAAATTATAGATACAATAGTTCAATGCCTCCTCTAATTTTTCATGATCTCGAAGTCTTGTTGAAGCCATCACTGTAAAAACTCGACCTTTGGTGGAAATATCCCTCTTTCTCCTGCTCGGTTGCTAGCTATACTATTCGCACTCCCTCCTGGAGGGATAAAATTTTCTTGATGTTATTTCCTGCTACGACTGGATATGTTGGATTTATGAAACTATAAAACCTCTAATAGAAACTCCCTTTGAGTGTGAAAATTATCTTCCACCTGGAACTGAATATTTTCTAGAAAACTACTACAAACCCTCTGTTTCCAAACAAGAAATCTCCTATGCAAAAATATTGGAATGCTTCTCCCTTTTCCTATTGGAACTCCCTCCGCAGAAAAATAAAACTTTCTTGCCTTCTGCTATTCTAAAAATCAAACCTTGTCTAGAAATTCACACTACCTGGCCAGGCACTACACAACCTCTAGAAAATTCATCTTGTTGCTCCCTTTGAACATCGAAATTTTTCTTCTTCGACTCTAAGCCTCCTGTATGTCAAATATGCATTGATACCATGTGAAAATTCCTTGAAATGTAGCATCTGGAATTAATTCTCCTTACTGATTAGCAATTTATTAATTTTCATATTAATATCAAATTAATCACACTGCAATTTATTCACCATAAGAAATAAATAATGCAAAAGCAAAAAATAGAAACTAAGAAATAATAGAATGCACACATATAAATGACACTGTTGTTTTTGGACAATTGTCTCTAGAAAAACCCGATGAAGGAAAACTAGTGCAGCAGTTGAGGGTTTTATTATTATGCAGCAAAAAAAAAATGTGAGGACAATAAAATGGCGTCAAACTAATGTTTCTATTTGAGAGAAATACTGGAAAAGTAAATTGATGGAATTTACCCTCCTCTCTAAGAAATCCTAGAATAAATTAAGCCTCATAAAATGGCTCTCCAAACCCTTTCACAGAACCCTTTGCGCTGCCTTTGCATAGGCCTACATGCACTAAATAGAAACTACCTATGAAGATTATGTATAGCTTGTTGCTACCTCTATAAGTGATTCTCCCCGCCTCCTGGATATTTTCTCGGCCACTGGAAGATGAATCAAGCTCACACTTGACTGAATTGAGTTGCCTTTCTTGAGGCTCTATGCAAACCTTGTGCATCCTACTAGAGAAATAATATGGCCTCCTCTCAATGCCTCTTTGGAACTAGAACCTCATCTAGAAATATATTGTATTTCCCCTCTGCCACTCGCTACTCGATCACTGACTCGATCTCGCCTACTGAAAAACCTGCATTGGGAAAATCAATTTGTCTACATCGTTGAGTATCTACACTGGTGTGTTCTTCACCTACCCCGTTGACCTCTTCTTATAATACCTAGTTGAGATTTAAACGACCAAGATTAAAACTTAATCGATGGCTGAGATCATCTCCAAGTCGATTCATGTGAGTTTCTAGAGAATTCTCACCTTTCTCAATTAATCACTATTAATTAACTAGTTTTCCCGAGTTAAACTTAGGAAAAATTTAAATTATGGTCAATTGATTTAATTGATCTATCTGTATATGGAATTTATAGAAAAAAAATTCTTTGTTTTGGATAACTCATGATTTTTAGCCTCTCCACAAAGTTTGAGACTAGAACACCATCCAATGCTACAAAAACTAACAATACATACCTTGACTAGGATTTTTAACACCATTTATACTTGTGAGCTTCACATAGTCAATCCAAATCTTCTTTATTACCATGCATCACTTTCAATCTCTCTCTTTGCGCATTTTCCAACAAAAAATCTCTCTATCATTTCCTTAAATCTTGAATGAGCCCACTGAAAATTTTCTTTTACATCCCACTCCATTTGAACCTATTGCAAGGAGCCATTGAATTTTGTATTATATCTCTTCACACGCTCTTGTCTTCCTCTTTATTAGTGATCACATCATAGAATGTCTATTTCCATTTGTAGCTTAGGATTTTCATGACCTTTTATCCTATGTCTTCACTTTTCAAACAACTACTTCAATAATCTCTATTGTCTTGGACCTTTAGCCACTTGCCAAAACTAAACCCAACCTCAAAAATTTATTATAAAGTTATTTCTGCTCATTTTCCCTATTTCTCCACGCTTCAAAGCTTTACTTTACATTAAACACTCTATGGATTACTTGCTCAAAATTCACCTTATTTGTTATGATACCTCCCCCAGAGGATCAAATATGGAGGAGACATTACATGGGATGGATGACACTAAAAATTTCCTGTGTGCATCACCTATATAGCACAATATATTCATCATGGATGTTGTGAGTGAGATGAATGATGATTTATGAATAGTGCTGACCCTATTGGCATGTATTGAACAAAGATAAGTATCCTCTATTAGTCCAGCTAGATATGCCATTACCACTTCTTGCAATGAAACAACTATAAGCTATGTTTGTGTCCACCATTTTACATAGGGTTTACGGTAAGTTAAAAATATGCCCTTAATATATAACATAGTGTTCTTAGATATCATTTCATTTTCAAAACCTTAGCTTGTTGCACAACTGATTTTTTGATGCACTAGTCTCTCTATTCCTCTAGCCTTGAGTCCTTCTTATCTGTTTTCCTAGAACCCCTGTAAAAAACCATTGAGTACCTGTAAAACTAGTCAAGTGGAATCAATGGTACTCTCTCACGTTAGTGACACCCTAGTCCTAAGTGTTATAATGTATTTTTAATGCCTCCCTATGAATTTCCAAAGACCCTTTATGTCTAGTTTTTCACAGAGGAAATTCAGGCCATTTTCACTCTTTTCACTCTATCGTTTTCATGGAGCTCTTCACACAAGAGCTATTGCACTGTCCTCTATACATTAGTCACACATGGATAGAATCATCCCGTGGCTAGGTTCTTCCTCTAGCTATGTGCAATGGCCCCATAAATAGGAATGTGAATAGACTGCAACACAACTTGTTTAGATTTTACTTATTGTAACTTTAATATTCACCAACTCTAATACCAATTTTTAGGATCTTGAAATAACGAGAGAAATGGTGGTGTCTAAAGACACGTTTTTTGGGATCTCACAGGTCACTAGGAAAAATCAACCTAAAACCTTTTCACCTTTAAATTGTAGGGTGTGTGTTATATTCTTTCCACTACTAGCTTCACGTGCAAAGCGAGGGGTAAGAGGGGGGTAGTGACCTTCCCTTCGTTGCGTCAGGTGCAATAGGAGGGCATTAGCTCCCCTACACAGGGTCAGAGGCAGCACCTCGAGAAATTATTTTTCAGACCCTATATTAGGTGGGCAGACCTACCTATGGCTTTGTGCATGGGTTTAGCACATGATGGTTTTATTTCCATGATATTTTGTAGATCCGATCAAGGGAATTATGATTATGTTCTAATCCAAGGTTAATGGATTGGGGTTTATTAATGCTTCAATGTGTGTATATATGTATTGTAACACTGAAAGGAATATAATGAAAAATAAAGTTGGTAGTCCTGGTTTTGGGATCCAGGGGAAAATCTTTGTGTATATATTTTTTTATGTTTTATGCTCTCGCTATTATTTATTTTCTATTTTAAGAGTCTGTTTGCAGATAATTTATGTACATGGTTAAAACCTACATAAATTGGCTACATTAAAGATGAATACCATGGGTAAAACCATGGGTTGTCATAAATTTGGAGCCGAAAAACTGTTGGTAATTTAATCGCGTCAAGTTTACCTAAGACACCCTAAAAACTTACCTATGGCCTTGGGCTAAATAATCATGTCAAGATCCTTTAATCACAGAATAAAAATTCAATTCAATTTATTTCAATTCAATAAAAAAAAAATCGTTATATCATACAATATGAAGTATATTTTATAAAACCAACCTAAATCCATCTTAAATCCATATCTACCAAGTGCTAAGAGGGATCAATTCCAATGTTAATATGGATCTAACTTGGTACTCTTGCATTCCATAATGGGTTTCCTCAAGCCTCTTTTTTTTTTTTTTTTTTTGGTGAGTCAGAGGAATCGGCAACATCAGGTAGCTTTCACACGCACGGTGCAGGATCCAACCCCCCAGATACCACTATAACCTCTCAGGGAACTGCCCATCCTACAAGAGAAGTACCTAGATAAGACGAGACTTGAACTTGTGACCTACTTAACAACATGAACGCCTTAACAGTGCATCCACTGGCCACTAGACCATGCCTTTGCAGGCTGGTTTCCTCAAGCCTTTAAATATGATTTATCATTAAAAAAACCATGAGTTATGCAATACCATTAGCTTCTAAACAATAGTAAATTTATAGTTTAATTTAGCTTTTAAATTTATAATTATAATGATTATTATTATTTTTGTTTTTTGTTTTTTTGTTTTTTATAATTTTAATTATCGATAAATTCAAACTTTTTATTTTTTAATCTATTTTATTTTACCCAATCAAAGTATTTAAATTAACATTACAAAATAATTGGAAAATAAATCTCAACCCAATTGTTAATTATCCATCAATTAGCCAAACACTTATGTTGGGGAGACAAGACTCGATAATGGCAAGTGAAATCCCATAACATTTGTATGTATTTTTTCATACAATGTATGATATAATCTAGAATTTTTTTAAAAAGGGCATTGTCTAACGAGGCCATAATTTCACTTGGATGGTGAATTTATCATTAGAATCCAATGAGAAATTCTTCAAGAAATCCAACTATATGAGTCTTTAAACTCTTCAAGAAATAAAATTAGGGGAGTGTTTGAATCAATTTTTAATGGTGTAAATGGATTCAACACCATCAAGAATCTCTGAGGCACTCAAAATCTCCATGCTTGCCAGTTTTAACCCATATTTCCAAAAAAATATGTCGAATTTTCTTAAAATTGGGCCGAAATTTGCATTATTTTCTAGGAAAAAAGTGGCATCACTCTAAAAATAAGTAAGATTAAAGTTCATTTTATTTAATATTTTCATTTTTTTTGTGAATTCACACAGTTTATATTCATAATAAAAATTGAAGAGTTACAATGAGTGCAATAATATCATCTCAGATCCCACCAAAATTGCTAGAGCAACTAAACTCTCTAAGCAACTTCATTACAATAAACCAAGTATAATATATTCATCAATACATCAGTTTCCACACCAACAACTCATATCAATCTTATATTCAAAACTATAGAGACGATGTATGAGACTGCTACATTATCAATGCCATGACCCCAAAATGAACAAGACCACCAAGAAAAATCAGGGAAGACTTGCTAGTGAAAGATACATAGAATTTAATCCATATTGGGCCACAATATTCCATTTACACTTCACTTCAAAAATCCAGCAAGTTGAACCAACAAGATATGTACATAAATGTCCAAAAGCGTGACAAGGAAGCATTAAGTAACACAAAGTTCAACAATTTTTTTTGTATAATGTCTCTTCCATAAGAAAATGATCCTCAACATACCTTGAGACAAAAACAATGTTCCCAGGAAGACTAAGAGAAACTAAGTTGCAAGTGCATGTGGATGCCAAACCAAACAATATGCATCGTAAAAAAGTATTTTCCACAAAAAAAATGAAGAGAAAACTTAGTGCTCCATAGAGAAACATTGAATCGATATCAACAAAAAAAAACATGGACGTACAACTCCAAACCATAAGCATAATGTCCATAACAAGATTCCCTCCAGAATCCATAGAAAGAACAAGAAACTAAATACACCACTGAAGGATCCATAAGAAAAAATTCAATGTCTTAAAGTATGTTTTAGATCACTTTAGGTAAACAATAAGCATACATTTAGAATAATTCACTTTAAAATTAAATAAATAACTAGGCTTACATAAAAAATGTAACTGAAGGGTGCATGACCAGAAACTAACAACAAAACTTTTAAATCCCAACACTTATAATCTTGATCTAAGGAAATTATAGTAGGAGTTTTCCCATGATCAACCAGAGGATCAATGAGGTCTCCAAAGGTAGATTCACTCATCAAGAAGCCTTATACATAAGCCAAGAGAGAGTCCACACTATCCAAATAATATCTAAGATTATGAATCATTCGTTTAACATCCAACAATGAGGAAAATATATTATAAGTATCCAATTATTTGTCCTTGGACACCAAATGTAGCAAAGTGGCCATTTGCTAGTGTGAGGCCTGTGAATTCATAAAATGAAGCCATTTTTCCTAAATCTGCCTGGGTTTGGTACCCATTTCATATCCTCCCCGATCGCCTTAGAATCTAAGTGATAAGGGTAGTCCCCAACCTCTTTAATTTCTAGTAGTAAAATCTCCTTCCTAACTTTAGAAGGAACTACAT
Source organism: Pinus albicaulis (assembly GCA_034641835.2). NCBI lineage: Eukaryota > Viridiplantae > Streptophyta > Pinopsida > Pinales > Pinaceae > Pinus > Pinus albicaulis. Next base: position 159,869,920 of record CM076580.1, read on the forward strand.
CCAAAAAGGTGACAACTAAGTCATAGGAAAAAGGTCAGCTTCTTTTATCACTAACATTTCCTCCTCTACCTATCCTACTAAACATCCTATGCTTAAGAGGCATGAGTGTAGTAGCCAAAGAACACCGAGAAGAAGAATCAAAAGAACCTCTAGTTGCAAAACATGAAAAAGGGCGATATACAACACCTTGAACCCCCAACATGGGAACTACCAATTGATCCTTCGAATACCAAAAAGCAAGAGTAATTTCAAGAAATTTTTCAATTTCCCTACAAATTATAAACATGACAGAACACCCCCAGCCAATAGTGGAATTATTTTAAGTAAAGACTGAATCGAAAGAAACTATGACGATACCCAAAATCTTAACTTTTTCAATTGATACCAAACTGTGAAAAAATTGACCAAATTACAATAGGGAAGCTAAACAGGACCCCATTACATAAGACCAAAACACTAAAACTTATAGTGGGAAAACACCACCATGAGTACAATTACAAATTACCCAGAAGTCCTTAATCACATATAAAGACCATAGAAATGGTAAGTCGACCTTCAATAAGCTATGCAAGGAGAAAAATCATACAAACTTACCTAAACAAACTTCAAAAATTTAATAAATATCACCTGAACAATGTTGCATGGCCTAAGACACACCAACTTCCAGAGAAACTTACCCTACCACTCTAGAAAACAGAGACTAAATAGAAAATTCCCAAACTGAAAACATAAAATGGAGGATGAGGTGCAAACCTCGCCTCCTTTCACACAAAACACATACGTATTCCATACCAACCTCATAAATTTCAATTTAAAATTTTAGATTGAGTTATTATCCTTCTCTCGCATGCAACTGCCTTATGCCACTCCATTAAGAATACATGACACTGGGAAGGATGCAAAACTGGAAAGAGGCCAACTAGCATCCAAATCAAGAACATGAGATTTACATCCCATATTCATCAGAAAGTATGCAACCTTATTTCCCTCCCTTCTAGAATTATAAACTATTACATATTCCAGATGAGAAAATAACACATTTGTAATTTCAACCACTCCTTCCAACCTCCAAATCTTCACAATTTTTCTAGGGGGTTGTCCATGTAAGAGATTTTGTACACACTGAATTGCAACTTGAAAATATCCATCAATCTGTAACAAGTGAAACTTCTCATGAACAACTATTTTAATCCCTTTCTCCAAAGCCAAAAACTCAGCCATATTGTTACTAGTCAACCCACAACTTTTTGCAAAGACTTGCAAGGTATATTATTTACAATCTCGAAAAAAAACCTCCAAAACCATTCTTGCCAAGATTACTCTTAAATGCCCCATCAATGTTCAACTTGATGAATCCTCTTGGAGGAAGTGAGAAAGAAGAATCAGAAGAGATAATTGGGACCAATTGTTCCTTAAACGATCTCATTTCCTGATTCAAATTTAATTTCCTTGGAATCACTACCTCAATATTATTGAATTTCCAATCATCTTTTAACTAGGAAATAGCAAGGATGGTTTATATGATATTTTGGTGAATCACATCTTTAATCTTGTCTACCCTTCTCTTCTTATCTCTAAAAATCCTTGCATATCTCTCTTTCCATAAATTCCAAAGAATAAAACCTTTTGCTAAGATCCAAAATTTGTTGACAATTGCTATTTTAAACATAGAGAAATTCCATTGAACAATCAATTCCATCAAATACTCTCTAGTACAAGTATCAGTTTGAAAGATGAAAGAAATAAAATACCATACTTCCTCTACAAATAGAAAATCAATAAATAGATGATCCATCAGCTCTTCAACATTATTACATAGGAAACAAGGAGATGGACTCTCAAAACCCTTCTTTTGTTTATCATCCCACGTGAGAAGCCTAGCTAGCCTCCCCACCAACCAAAGAAAAAATTATTTTTTTGGCCAATGAAACCCTAACCAAATATTTCACCAAATAATGTCTTGCTCTTATCCCAGGTGATCTGCAAGATAAGCATATACTTCCTTTACTGTAAACAACCCAATAGGATGAAAATCCCACCATAGTATATCACATTCATGGGAGAATGTTATTTTTTGTTCCAAAAGTTCTTGTTGAAATTTATCCCACGGAAATTCCTGAGACAAAAATGGTCAATCATCTTTACCTTCCCACTTCCTCTAGATAGAAGAACATGTATCTAATTTCCAAAAATCACTTACCCTCATTGCTCCCATGCTATATTTAAAAGGCTTTCAAAGTAATGAAATCCTCTCTCATTAAGACGTGGAAAATGTTTCCAAACATCATCCCAGAACAAAGCCAAATTTCCCTTCTTAACTTCCCAAAAAGCACATTTTATCACAACCTAATGATTCTCCTACTCCAAAGCCATACACTAGAACCAAAAATGGTAGATTCATAATGAAATATCTCCTCTTTTGACACGAGAAGCACATACTTGCTTAACAAAAGTTTCTTTCATAATTTATTTCCTCCTATCACCTATCACCACCTAATTTTTGCTCCAAACGTTGCACTTAATATTTATGGGTTATGCAAGTTCAAACCCCCAACTAATTTTGGCTTTACAAGAATCTCCCAAACCACTAAAGACCATCTTATTGCTTTATTTTAAGCCCTCCAGAGGAATTCTTTCCACTTTGAAATAAAATTATTCCAAATAAATTTCGGCGTTGGCATAACAAACATCTAGTAAACTGAAAAAACTTGAAGCATTGGTTTAGTAAGAATTAATCACTCTATGAAATTGAGGGATCAAAAAGTCCAATTATTGATCATGTTTGTAAGTTTCAAGAGAAGATATTGCTAGTAGAATATTCTCTTTGGAATTAGCACTAAGGGAACCCCCAAATACTCTTTGAAATTCCAACACACGACTGAAATTAACCTATATGGAATCCTTACAATTAAAAAATAAAATCTTAGTCTTATCATAGTTAATAAAAGTACCTGAAGCTTCCATAAAAATGGAAAGTAGAGAACGAGTCTCTATCACTTCTTGGAGGTTGGGTTTCCCAAATAGACACATATCATCTAGAAATTGTTGGTGTGTCACTAAAATATCTTCACAAAATAAATGCAATCCTTTTTGGGACCTTTTTAAACAAGAATTTGTAAAAATTATTCTAAGCCCTTCCATAGCCAAGATGAAAATGAAGAGAGAAAATTTACCTCCCTATATTGGTCCACAAGATGGGTTAAAAGTACAAGGTTGAGAACCATTAATCAGTATTGAGAAAAAATGAGTAGAGATAAGAGACCATACCGAATAAATCCAATGCCTAGAAAATCCAAAAGCATTAAGAACATGCAGTAAGTAATCCCAACAGATCTTGTCATGGGCCTTGGACAAATAGATTTTGATCATCATGCATGGTTTATTCAGAGTACTTAGATATTGAAGAATGTCATGAAATGTAATAATACCATAAAAAATCTATTTTTCCCTCCACAACACCATATTGTTTTAGAGAAACAATCTACTTTAGAAGTGGTTTCAAATGATTACCAATAACCATGGAAATAAATTTAAAGATAAAATTACAGAAAGAAAAGGGTTTGAAACCATTGGGATCCTCATATTGTCCCTTCTTATGAACTAAAGAAATAAACATTGCATTCAAACATGCCCATATTGACGGAAATTTTTTGGATTCCTCTAGCAGCTCTTAAATATCATGTCCTAAAAAGGTCCAACAAGCTTTTAAAAAACGCAATGTATACCCATCCGGACCAGGCGCCTTACTTTGAGGTATATCCATAATTACATCCTCCACTTCTTGAAAAGATATCAGTATCATCAAAGAAAAAAATTTCTCCTTGCTAAAAAAAGAAGGGATATAAGTTGTAATCTTATTAATAGTTGTTTTTTAATTGTGGTAAGGTTCCATGAGCACCTCCCTATTATAAGAAATCAACTCATATTTGATTTGTTGATGCTAAAGTTTGCATAGTCCATCTCTCGTGACGAGTGAAAAAATGCGATTATTATGCCCACATTGAATCATAGATTTATGGAAAAAGTCAGAGTTATTTTCTCCCTCTCGTAGCCACTGAACTATGGATTTTTTCCGCCAAAGAGTTTCTTCCTGTTTTCTTCTTTGCTCTAATTTAATTAGAGTGACCCCTCATCCTTCACTAACTTAGAAGTGTGGACTTCTGAAATCATACATTTTTGTATGTCGTACATTTGGCATTCCAAAAGTTGTTTCTCCTAAAACATATTACCATTTATTTTTATTCCACAATTTCATCTTTGTTTTCAATTATTTAAGTTTTAGTTGAAAATTATCCATCTTATTCTTACCTTTTACCCTAATTTCCTCCCACCATACCTTGGATTTCTGAAAAAAATCTCACATCTGAAGCCAAAACCGTTCAAAGAAAAAAGGTTTGTTCCTTGGGGCTTCCTTAAGGTCTAACTCCAATCGAAATGGTGAATTGTCTGAACCTAGATAGGGAAGAATAACCACTTCAATGAAGTCATATTTGTCCACATTTGGCTTAGAAACCAAAACATGATCCAGGAGGTTTTCCACCTAAATTTTGTCTTCCCATCTATGATTCCAAGTAAAAGTACCATTAATAGTTGACACATCTACCAACTATAAAATATCTCAAAACTATACAAAATAGGTCAATTTTGAATCTAGCTTGTGAATCTCACCCTTTCCTTCATTCAAATTCCTAATTAGGCTAAAATACCCTCCAAGAATCCATAGATAATCTCCAATTATAGTTCTATCAACCTGTATATTCTCCAAAAACACCAATTTCTCCCCCACTATTGGAGGACTATATACCACTGTCAAACTCATTATTTCTTTTGAACCAAGATATCGAAATTGACCCGGCATAATGCGAGGAATGGCTTGAACCAATATTGGAAAATAACTTCCATTGGGTTCTATAAAATAGATAATCCACCCAAACTACCCTTAGTATCAAGAGCAATAACTTCACACCCCATCCCATAGTGAGCACCTTTTTTGCCCAAATTATTCATTGAAACCTTTGTTTCTTGCAAAATCACCAACACAGGCCTTTCAGATTTAATCCATTTTCTTAAATAACATTGTTTAACCTTATTATTTAAACAACAAATATTCCAAGTGATGATCTTAATTGAGATAATTATTGAGAGGGAGAGAAAAAATATGATATCGCTATAGCCTGTCCCAAATTGATGAGTTCCTTCCCTTTATCCTTCAATTCAAGCACAGGTCTTCTGTCATTACCCCCCAATCTATTCTTACCACCTTTATTCTTCCAATTCAAATATCCTTGAGCATATAACTCATTTTGATCAATCGTAAGTTCACCCAAGTCTTGCGTCACCCAATCGTTTATAAGGGTAACAAGAGCGTGTTCCTTTTCTACTAGCGTTTCAAAATTATGCTTAGTCAAAGAAATGACTTCATTTATGCCTAGTAAGTAAAAAAAAAATAAAATCTGATCCCCACCTCCTCTGTCACTTCATTAGGTGTTTTCCTCTTTTGTGTGTGTTTTTGTCCTAAGGATTGCATAGTCGTTTCTATCATTATGATATTGCCAGGTAAATTAAGATCCTCCTCCATACCTTCCAAATCTACAAAGGTGTTCTTATCCTCAAATTTCCTTTGAGATTGAGCAACCCTCCTCCAATTATTACATATTTTAGAAGGAGCTTTCGAGAAACCGTCATTCAAAACCAACCCAAAACTTTGTTGTTCTTTCTTTCATAGTGGACTATCTCTAAATCCCATGCTCATGGTAGAGACGACACTGAAACATAACATGTTCATAGTCTAAAGGTTGGGTTCATAGCTCCCGTTAATATTATAAATCAATTAATGTTGATAAGGACTAAAAACTATTCTGGTAAACATAGAATCTCACATAGGACATATTAAATTCCCTCTAAGCTACCTCCAAGACTTTGAAAAATATTCTTATTGCATTACTAATTCCCTCATAGAATGAAAAAAAATAAAAATAAAATAAAAAAATAAAAAAATTGGAATCCAAAAATATATTGGGAGAGAGTAAGATGCCCATATTGGTTTTGCCAAAAACTTACATGATGTCCGCAATTTTATGTGTGTCCACAATTTAAATGATGTTGAAAAGAATTTAAAATGTATACACACTGGTCTGGTAGACCACACAAATAATTGAAAGAATATGGAACTGACACAAATGTGAGTCTAATCTCAAAATAAAATCAGTTCACCGTAGTTTCCAAATTTAGAAGTTGGATATTCGTTATATCTGGCACCCAGGATCCCGGACATGGGCGGAGTTGGGGTGACATAAAAATTTGACTCGTCTTTATCACACCTAATATTCCTATTCATCCCTTGAGGGAAGCCACGGCCACAGCGTCGAGGTGAGCGAAATTATGCTGCGGGAGGGCCGGGTTGTGGAAATGATGCTCCAATACACTCCCTTCCACATATTGTAAAGGAAACAGTGTAGTGCATAATAAAAACATGAGACCCATTACGTGGAGGTGATACCTGAATTGAATTCCAATGGATATGGTGAAATAACACACAAATTATCGAATGGTAATTGATATTTGATCATCGTAATGCTCACACGAAGCCGATATTCCTGATGTTGGCAGATTATGACTATATTTTGAGAGAGTTGCAGAGAGAAGCAAGCTAAGATGTGTGAGGTGAGGTTGTTTTTTTTATCTAAAGAATGTTGGCATCAATATATAGCTGTGGCAGTCCAGAGTAGCTTAATAATGTGAAACAGAGGGGAAGCCTCGTTTTGCTTGACTTGTTCTCGCTCGGTGAATGGAGCTATTATTTATGCTACGACAACAATAACGTTTGCGTGTTGATTATGTCAACTGAGCTTCTCTCTCTGAGATAGAGACTTAGAATGGTTGAAAATGGGGAATGACGTTGTATAACAATATTTTACGCTTAAATTTTTAAAATAAATGAATTCAACAACATCACATATTTAAATTTAAATTGTGAGAAACTCCAAGTTACGAGTTGAGCAGTTTTTTATTCAATTTTGAATAAATTTAATAAAAAAATATATACACGAAACATCCAAAAGGTAGCACAGTAAGACTATGGCATGTGGAACTGGTTAATTGAATGTATAGTTGATTTTTATGGTAATTATCCTCACCGCTGCAACGTGTGGACTTGGATTTATAAAATTGAATTTATAAATTCCTCTTTGGTGGTTCGAGACACCACCATCATCCAAAGTCATAGTTCAACTATGTCACAATTGGGTAAGCCGTAGTCTAAAGAGGTTATAATTTTACTTGGAATATCATGGAAATTTTGGGACTATTTTGAGAATAGGAAATTTTTGGAAATTTCTCTGTCAAATTTTAATATTGGTTTACAGTTGTTAAGTTTCAAAATTTTGAGCATCCTAAAATTTTTATTAGTGTTGGATTCATTTCTGCCATTAGTCAAAAAAAAAAAAACACCCCTCAAATTATTTTTTTTGAAAAACTTCTACATTATCAAAATAGAATAAATGTTTCGTGGTTGAATCTTTCATTAAATATATTTAATTGTCTTAATGATAATTTTTTTTATTAAAAAATAAGTGTGATAGTGATCTTTATTTCATTTATAAATTCTCGCGTTCAACTAAACACACGATTTGAAACTCAATTTAACAATATCGACATTTTTGGAATCTAAGCTTCTGTGATCCATAATGTAAATTTGTAGAAATTCTTTCGGTAGTAATCACATGCAAAAGAACGAGGTCGACGCGTTTCGAACCAACTAGTGTGGTTCATCATTAAGACTATCACCAGAACACTACAGTGCTCAAAAAGGTGCAAAAGTATACCAATAAAATTATTAAATTGAAAAAAATTGTATCTTTGTTTCATAATCATGCTAATAATATTGATATATTAAGTTTTAAATTTTAAATTTTAGAGTTTTATTTTTTTAATATTTAATTTTTTAAAACTTATATATATATATATATATATATATATATATATATATATATATATATATATAATTTTAAGTGTTTTTACTTTTTTTAATTAAAGTTTCCCAATTACATGGTATTGGTCATTGTTATCATGCCATCACAGATCTATCACATATTAGATAATTTTTCATCGGGCAAGTTATGTTTTATATTAGATACAAAACTCTTTACAACTCTACTTAATATAGGCTCAACCTTGTTCTAACAGGTAAATCTAGACAAAAAGTATTCCATAGCCATGGCCCTCATTACTGTTAGGTCATAAACCTTATAATTTGTTTGTTCAACCTTGAATACAAGAAGTTATTTTCTTGTTATGCATGTAATTTCCACAGAATACACAAAATTTATAATGTGACAATTTGAATCATGTAATATGGATTTTCATGGCTCGTTATGTGGTAACAACGATTAAGTAGGTGCTTTTAATGAATTGGTACTTAATTTGAATGATATACAATTTTAGAATGCACTCCAACTTACAATGTGTCTTGGAAATTGATTTAGTTAATTGTTGATATCACCCAAAAAATGATTACCTAACCATTTCCTACTAGGTTAATCGAAATACACCATGTAGCATGGGATTTTACCCATTAAAACCCAAGTTCACCTTAGGAAATAATTTAGCAAACCGTTTTCCTAAATTATTCGTCATTAAAATACAAAAACCTTATGAGAATAATTAAATAAATCATTATTTATTTATTATTCCATATTTATTTCGTATTTGATGATTATTAAATCATTATTTAATAATTATTTCTAAATTAATTTGACTCTATCCCCTCGAAGTAGTTAATAAACCATTTAAATTTATTAATTACTTTAACCATTTTCCTTAATTAACTCAACAAATCATTATTTTTTGGGTTAGTTTAGTAAATGAAGATATTTGGTCATTTGAAATAATATTTCCCTCTAAAATATAATAAAATATTCCTAACGGCTACATCTTGATTTGGTTTAATAATTTTATTCTTTCTCTAGATCTAGATCTATCCTAATATGTTACTATAAATAGAGAGGTTTTCTTCTCATTCTACACATGACCACTTCATCGTCCTATGACATTTGAGCAATCACTTTTGAGTTCAAGCCATCACTATCTCATTTTTTCCCATTGCATCAATTAAAAGAGAGAGTTTAAGTTGAAGCACAAGGTAACAAAGGACCCATCCCACGGAGGGATATTTTGTAGATCAGAGTCTACATATTCTCCTCACTAGGTGTAATCTACTTTATTTAAAAAAAAAAAAAATCATTTTACGTTCATTGGGTTTACATTATGTTATTTGTTGTTGTCTACTCTTCTATTTTGCATAATTGTTTTTTGTATGGTTTTCTAACATGTTTTTTACAAATTCAAAAAGGGTTAACAACATCTCCACTTATGTTTGTAGTTGTTAGGGTTATTTTTCACTAGTAACTAAAGTGAGGGTTTTTCGTACACCTTTTGAAAATCTTCATACTAACAAATGGCGACTCCCTTGGGTCTTTAGTCATCACCAAATGACGACTCCACTAGTTTAAAAATTCAGAACCCTGATGAATATTGTTTCAACATTATTCAACATTTTTTCGTTCTGTCACTTTCTATTTCTATTTTTATATTTTTTTCTCATTGCTGGTAATGTTTTGGAACTTATAGGTTTTTGCTTATTTTTTGCAGGTCACTTGTACCATCCACGTAGGAGATGACATTTTCTGCAAGAGATATGTAAAGCGATAACTTAGGGGAGTTAGCACACTTTTTTTAGCATTATATGCACTGGATAACATAGGCTTCTAGCCAGAATTTGCGCTACTATGCAAAAGACAGGTCAAAAATTGTGCCCCCTCATTTTTTTTCTAGTTTTCTGTCATTTTCAGAATTTTTTGGAGGGTTTTGTTTGTGTATTGGGAAGGGTTTTTCTTATTATTCTCTTTTATCCATAGGCCCAGATAATTCTCTCACTATTTTTTCTCATTTAGAGGAAGGAAACAACCCCCCATCTAGTATAAAATTTGTTGAGTTGATGAGTGTAGTTTGTAGAATTTTCACTCACTATTTTCTATCATTGTTTCCAGGTCACCTTAAGGAAGTGGAACTGACACCACACAACAACACACAACATTACAAACCTTTTGCACATTCTTCAGGACATTTGAGATCCATCCTAACCTTCTAGAAGGCTAGCCCCTAATCCAACCTAAAATTTTTGAGATTCAATCCCCTGGTCGCACGCTTGACATGGGAAAGAGTACGACTTGAAACCTACAGTCGCACACACAACATGGTATGCATGCGAGTGGGGACTTTTCCCAATGGTTCTCATCCTACGACCCCAATTTATGTTTCATTTTTTCAGGCCTAGAGCCCAGGTCACTGCCCAGAACACCATGAATCTTCCTGAAATGAAAGATAACGTCAAAATAATGATTTAAAAGAAAACACTTGAACAAGGACTTGAACGTACCCCTACTAGCCATGACAAAAAATTCATCAAACAAGTCACAAATATGTAATCTAAATGCTTAAATAGTAGATCTGAGCATATGGGTCTCATACTTATCTGAGAATCGTTAAGAAGCATTGTCACATCATCACATTAATTGCAAATTATCATCTATTTGGTCATAGATACATTGTTCATTCATTTACAAATCAAAACATGATGAGAGACATACATCATCATTTTCATAAAAAACATTCATATATAGCATATAAACAATGGAAATGACAAGCACATAACAACCATATAAGCCACATAATAACAAGCATATTTACCCATCAATATAAGAGGAAAATAGATCTTATTTCGATAAGAAAAATGCGACAAAGTCTGGGGCTTCCACGTTCCACTCGACCATAGACACAGTTGAGCCAAATATCTCTTCATGGAGTCATCCTTGTGCCATATTCGAAGAATTAAATTGGAATCTCATAAAACTCTCAATCAAAACCAAATTAGGGATTCCAGAGGCTAAACCATCTTAACCCTCAACCAGTGATTCCACCTCATGATCGGACATCACAACCATCACTAGATTGGTATCTATACAAGCTATCCAAGGCTTCTAGGACTAGTAGCTCAACCCACAGATGTTGTCAGGGTTTGAGAGGATTTTTCCAACCAAGGATTTCAGGACTAGTAACTCAACCCACCAAGGGCTTCCAAAGTGTTTGTGTTGTGTAACCAGCTCCAAAAATAGAAGAAAAGAGACTTCAACGCCTTAGAAATAAGCCACTTCGAGGGGGAAACCTCCAATACATTACATAAATGAACAATTCTTGGATGATCCAATTTACAAAACCTCCTTTCTATATATAGTAGTCCATGGGGCCATAATGTAATCCTAGTGGCCACAATGTAATCCTAGCCAACCTAACAATAATAATTTAAGGGCACAATAATAATAAAATGGGGGTTACAAGGGTACAATAATAATAATAAGGGGGTTACACTAACAACAATAAGGGACTATACTAGTAATATAGGGACCTAACATGCCCCTTTCCTTCAAAAAAGTGTTGTCCTCAACAATTGAGTAGCTCTGGGTGCTTCTGTATAAAATTCTCATCCTCCCATGTAGAATCTTCAGTGGGTAAGTTCTTCCACTTGATGATATACTCTGAAATTGATCGATTCCGTAGTTTTCGAGTTCTTGTTTCCGTGACCGCTTCAGGTTCCAATATGATTTTTCCTTCCTCATTAAGTTCTGGTAATTTTGTTTGAATTGGAAGATTTTCACCGATAACCTTCTTTAAGCATGAAACATGGAAAATTGGATGTACTCGTGAAGGAGCAGGAAGCTCCAATTTGTATGCCATAGTACCAATCTTTTGCAACACCTTGTAAGGACCATAGTACTTTGGCGATAATTTATTATCCTTCTTTTCTTGCTTGAGGGACATTTGTTTGTATGGTTGTAGCCGTAAAAATACCCAATCTCCTACATCAAAACTTCTCTCGCTGCGATGTTGATCTGCCTTTTGTTTCATTCGATTTTGTGCCAAATTCAGGTTATCCTTTAAGAGTTGGAGAACTTCTTCTTGATGCTCGATGTGATCTTCCACTGCTTGAACCTTTGAATTTTCCCTTAAATATGATGTGATGGATGGTGGATGATATCCATAAAGTGCCATAAATGGGGTCATTTTTGCTGCAGTATGGAAGGAAGTGTTATACCACCATTCAGCAAGAGGTAACCACTTGACCCATTGTGTTTGTTTATCGGATACAAAACAACGAAGATATCCTTCCAAACATTTATTTACTATCTCAGTTTGACCATCAGATTGAGGATGATAAGATGAGCTATGAGCTAATTGAGTACCCAAACAAGAAATAACTCCGTCCAAAAATTTCCAGTAAAAATGGGATCTCTGTCGCTCACAATAACCCTTGGGCTTCCATGTAGCTTTTGAATTCTGTCCATAAATGTAGTAGCAACTGTACTTGCTTTAAATGGATGAGATAAAGCACAAAAGTGTGCATACTTGGTAAGTCTATCAACTACCACCATGATGGCACTCTTTCCTTCGGACTTAGGTAAACCTGTGATAAAATCCATTGAAATCTCCTCCCAACGTTGACTTGGAATGGATAAAGGTTGTAGAAGTCCCGGGGTGTTAATTGTCTCCACTTTATTCTGCTGGCAAACCAAAAATTCAACCACAAACTTTTGAATATCAGATTTAAGGCCATCCCAAAAAAATTCTTTCTTCACCCTGTGGTAAGTTTTTAAAAATCCTGAGTGTCCTCCTAAAGGAGAAGTGTGCAATTCCAGAAGAATCTTTTGTTTTAGTTGGGAATTCTTACAAAGATATAAGCGATCTTTTTACCATAAGGAATCATTTTTCCAACTAAATGTATCAGATGTACTAGGATCTTGCTGCAACTTTTGAATGAGTGTCCATACATCTTTGTCCTTATTCCATTCATCTCTTGCTTCGGTTATCCAATCTGGTTGGATAATAGAAATGGCACAAAGAAATGCTTCCACCTCTTCATTCTTTCTTGAGAGTGCATCTGCAACAACATTAAGCTTTCCTTTTTGTAGATTATTTCAAAGTCATAACCCAACATCTTTGTGACCCATTTTTGCTGCTCTTCTGAAGATAGTCTTTGTTCCAAAAAGTGTTTAAGACTATCATGATCATTTTTTACCTTGAAGTGTCTTCCCATTAGGTAAATTCGCCATTTCTTTAGTGCATGTAGTATTGCTAACATTTCCTTCTCATAAATAGGTTTCTGTAAATACTTTCCTTTGATTGGACGACTTTCAAAAGCAATGGGTCTTCCTTCCTGCATTAAAACTGCACCAATTCCATTTCCTAAGGCATCACATTCCACAATAAGGTTTTTGTGAAGTCTGGCGTAGCTAAGACCGGTGCTAGGCACATTGCCTCTTTAAGATGTTCAAAGGCCTTAGTTGCTTCAAGAGTCCATGAAAATGCATCTTTCTTCAATAATGTTGTTAGAGATGTTGCTATTCTCCCATAATTCTTAACAAACTTGCGATAATACCCTGTTAACCCGAGAAATCCTCGCAACTGCTTTATGGTTGTGGGGACTTTCCATTCCTTAGTGGCTTTAATTTTGTTAGGGTCTACTTTAACACCCTCGTGAGATACAATATGACCCAGATATTCCACCTCTTGTACTCCAAAGAAAAATTTGGATGTTTTTGCATATAATTGTTTCTCCTGCAATAGTTTGAGCACCCTGTCAACATGTTCAACATGATCCTTCCAAGAACTGCTATAGATTAGTATATCATCAAAAAATACCAGCACAAATTTTCTAAGGAAGGGTTTGAAAATGGAATTCATCAACCCTTGAAATGTAGAAGGTGCATTGGTAAGGCCAAAGGGCATGACCAAAAATTCATAATGACCCTCATGAGTTCAAAATGTTGTTTTTGGAATATCTTCAGTCTTCATTCTAATTGATGATATCCTGAACGAAGATCCAACTTGGTAAAATAAAGTGCTCCATCTAATTCATCCAATAATTCATCAATCACAGGAATGGGAAATTTTTCTTTAATGGTGAGCTTATTGAGCTCCCTATAATCCAGACACATTCGCCATGATCCATCCTTCTTGTGTACCAATACTACAGGAGCAGAGAAAGAACTTTGACTAGGTTGAATTATACCTGCCTCTAACATTTCTGCAATCATAAGTTCAATTTCACTCTTTTGGACATAAGGATATCTATAAGGCCTGATGTTTGGAGGAACACTTCCTGGAATCAAATGAATAGCATGATCATGATCACGAATAGGTGGGAGTCCTTTGGGAGTTTCAAACACCTTGGAATGATTGTCCAAGACTTGTTAGAGATCTACAGAAATAGATGATTTTGATGTCGGAACTTCTAGAGAGCATAATTGTGCAATTACGCCTCGTTGTTATTTCTTTAGAAGCTTTGTCATGACATTAGAGCTTATTATCCTTCCTGGCTTTCCTTCAATACCCCGTAATTCGACTTCCTTTCCTTCTGAAAAAAATTTCAAGAAAAGTTCTTGAAAATTAAAAGCTACCGTCCCCAAAGATTGTAACATTGTACTCCTAGTACAACATCAACACCTCCCATAGGAATGGAAAGCATTGGACTAGTCAATACATATTCCCCCATGGTTAGCTTGATATTATGGCATTTTCCAGAGAAATTTATAGTTCCTCCATTTGCATCCATCACTTGACATTCTGGTGCTGGGTATAGGAAACAATTTAATTCCTTGGCTACCTTACAATGAATAAAATTATGGGTGCTACCTGAATCAATCAACACTATTACCTTTTCTTCTTGATTTGTCCTGCTATCTTGAGAGTTTGAGGAGTGGTAATTCCTGCCAGTGCATTACATGATATGGTCGGATTCATTTCTTCCTCTTCTAGGGCTGGTTCCTGGTGTATATCCTCTTCTTGTTCATTTTCTTCTTCCTCTTCACAATCTATGTAAAATAATTTCTTCTCGACACACTTATGACCTTTAGTGTATTTGCTATCACAACTGTAGCAAAGCCCTTTTGCTCTTTTTTCTTCCAATTGTTGTGGTGTCAACCTTGTAGGTTGTGGAAATCTAGGCGTAGCAACACTTCCTTCTTTATAGAATTGAGTGGTAGGCTTCCTTGTCGCCATAATTTTACATTCAAATTTTCTTTCCAACCTGAATGCCTTCTCCAATGAATCAGGTTCCAAAACACGAACTTCATGTTGGATGTTATCCTTTAGAGTACCTATGAAGAGATCAATCCTGTGTTCCTCTGGAATATTAGTTACCCTTATATTCAATTTTTGGAAGTCCTCGATGTGCTGCCCCACTAAACCCTTTTGTTTGAGATTTATCAATTGGCTAAAGAAGGTGTTGCTCTTTGTATCCTCATAATGTGCTATCATTTCTTCTGTAAAAATTGACCAAGTGACAATTTTTTTACGGGAGCAAAGCCATCGATACCATACAAATGTATTTTATTCTAAATGTAAAGTTGCAATGCATACCTTTTGTGTGTTTTGCACGTTATGGAGATAAAAATATTGCTCCATCTGTAGTATCCATGTTACAGGATCCTTTCCATCAAACTTCCTCATATCCATTTTTGGAATATGGTGGTTCTTCCCACCTACATTAGATTTTATGAAATCACGATTAACATTTATTTTGTTCTCATCATGAGGTTCTTTTACTATCTTTTCACCATTAGGAAACATTTCTTGTATCAACTTTGTCAAACCTTCAATGTCTTCTTTTAGATCATTCTTCATGTTTTCCATGTTGTCTTTCATGTCATCCATCTTAGCTTCCATGCCAGCTTCCATGCCATCCATCTTAGCTTCCACGCCTTTCTTCAAAACTTCCATTTCATTTTTTTTTGCTCTTTGCGAGAGTGAAATTTGTTGCACTTGCTCTTGTAATTTTGATAGATCATGTTGCAATTCTTCATCTTCATGAGTCATAGTAGAGCCTTCTGAAGGCTTAATGGGTGTTAAATTCTTTTTAGGGGCCATTTTAGAATCCAATATTGATATCTATTCTACAATATGCCCTTGGAATCAATTCAACTTGATTCTTCAAACAAGACTTATGCAATTCGGAAAAACAATACACACCTTTTACTAGCTTTGAGGAGCTCGATATTGAAATTGTATTATCTCTGTTATTTCAGATTTTCAATATCTGAAATTCAGCACTGAAGTAGCCCTCTAAATTATCTTTTGAATGCCACAGGTCTGACCTGATTTGGATTCTCCAAGACAAATTTGTGTCCAATCTCCCACAATGACCTAATTCTGGACTGGTTCAGTAGAGCGAACTTGTACGACTTGCCACGTGTCACTGTTTTGTCCTTTGTCTCTGAAATTGATAGCGAAGAAACTACAGACCGTGTACTTGCGACCACTTTTGATGGCACTCCAATCCAATCTTCAGAGAGATAGTTATTGAACTTTTCCCACGATCACCTCTTTGAGATGAAATTCAGGAGCCTGAAAAAGCACTACCTTCCACAGATCATATCTCCAAAAATATTGCGAACCAAGCTCTGAAAGTTTTTGATGAATTTCCTCAGGATTTCAGCTTCGCACCATATGAATTTCAGATTCTGAACCTTCGTAGAAAAAAATTTATAGCGCAAATGCCACGATGACCTGTTTAGGAGCCTGAAAAAATACCTGACTTCCACAGATCATATCTCCGAAATTATTACGAACCAAACTCTGAAATTTTTATACAAGCTTCCTCAGGATTTTTTCTTCGCACCCTAAAAATTTCAGCTTCTGAAACTTCGTAGAAAAACAGTTATAGCGAAAATGCCACGATGACCTGTTTGGAGCAGCGAAACCCTAGAATCCAAAGCTCTGATACCAAATGTTGTGTAACCAGCTCCAAAAATAGAAGAAAAGAGATATCAACGCCTTAGAAATAAGCCACTTCGAGTGGGAAACCTCCAATACATTACATAAATGAACAATTCTTGGATGATCCAATTTACAAAACCTCCTTTCTCTATATATAAGAGTCAATGGGGCCATAATGTAATCCTAGTGGGCCACAATGTAATCCTAGCCAACCTAACAATAATAATTTAAGGGCACAATAATAATAAAATTGGGGTTATAAGGGTACAATAATAACAATAAGGGGGTTACACTAACAACAATAAGGGATATACTAGTAATATACTGACCTAACAGTTTGTCCGAACAAGAATTCTAGGACTAGTAACTCAACCCAAGTTGTTACGGGGCTTTGAGAGAATTTTTCCAACCAAGGCTTCTAGGAACTAATTACTCAACCCACAACCAAAGGCACATGAGAACCAACTAGAAAAAGTAAAACAATTAAATTAACCCACAACATCATGGTTATCCAGGAAATGGAAATGCTAAGAAAATCCATTGTCAATCAAGGTAACCTCCATGCCAATGACATATCATGACTAATAAACAACATGCATATGCCATGCATTCCAAAAATGGTGAAGAAAACACACATGCAACTCGATACTCGCAATAAAATTGTGTTGTAGCTATTTATCCCAATGCCCTCTTGCACTTTCCTTATCTTCCTTTTCCTTCTTGCTCCAAATATCCAAGTATGTCACACTCTCCAAGAGTGCTCCAGGAAAAATCTAAGTATCCAAGAGTATGAGAGAGAGAGAGGTAGAAATGGGAGCTCCAAAACTGCACTGATCAAAAGCCATGAACTGTTCCTCATAAGAATTTTTATTAATGAGGCCTTTATTTTCTTCAATTTCCATTATTTTCCTTCATTTCCTCCTCACATGCAACCCGTGACCTTTCACCTCTCTTTTCTCCTATTTTCCATTATTTTCATAAATAAATGCCAATAAATTCCCACTTTTCCTTCCAAAGCCTTAGCCATTTCCTTTTCCAAATTCCATAGCCATAACAAACCATATGAACACCCACAATAGGAAGTTTTTTCCCAACATTCAAATTGTAATACATGCCCCATGACCTTGGTTATTATTTTTCATTTATTAACTTTTATTACAAGGATGTTACAAAACACTCCCCCTTGGGGGAATACCGTCCTCGGTGTTCAATGACACCTACAACCAAAAATATTTTTGTAAGAAAAACATACTTCTGATGGAGCTTTATAACTTAGATCATTGCAGTATTTACAATGATCAACCTGCTAAGAAGCAAACCAACATGAAAACATAACATCATAAAGATATGACACCCATACCTCTTATGGGATATTTATAACACATGGTGATATTTACATCCATGTACATAAGTACATAAACCAAAACATCTTACCAAGCATATAAAAAATACATATATCAAAACACATGCAATAACATTTGCTCAACCAATGAATAAGGAAGGCTGCATAGCCTGCATCTGATCCTCCATCTCCCATGTAGCTTCATCTGGCCCAAAGTGCTTCCATTTCACTTTAGCCTTCTTGATTTCTCGATTCTATAGCATGGGTGTCTTTCTATGCAAAATGCATTGCAGTTATGGCTGGAATTCGCCTTCTGACTCCACTTGCAATATAGACCATTCAATTACATGATCAACATCTTTAGCATAATTCTTAAGTAATGACACATGGAAAACATCATGGACTTTCACTTTCAGAAGTAGTGCAAGTCATTAGGCTATTGGCCCAATCCTCTAAATAATATTGGCACATGATCCAATTATCAAGGAGCTCTTCCCCGACATGAGGCACAAGCGCACATGTTCCCAAACCTAAAACTCCTTAAAAAAATTGTTCCGATCTACATAGGTCTTCTGCCTATCTTGTGCTACCTTTTGATTCTTCTTGATTTCCCACATTTCCTATTCCATTTCTTCCAACATATTCGGCCCAACCAATATCTTATTTACCATACCACTCCAACTGATAGGAGTAATTAAACTACGCCCATATAATGCCTCAAATGGACTAATCCTCAAATACTCTTGATGCCAATTGTTGTAAGCGAACTCTTCCAGTGGAAGATACTCTTCTCACTTTCTCTACTGATGTATCACATACATCCTCGACATGTCCTTCAATATCCCGTGGACCATTTTTGTCTTTCCATCTGTATGTGGATGATAAGTTGTACTGAAGGCCAACTTTGTGCCCAAACCTATGAAAAACTCCTTCCAAAATTTGGAAGTGAACTTCGCATCCCTATTTGACAAAATATTTTGTAGAACACCATGGAATATGACCACATCCCTGATGAATACATATGCTACATCATTCGTTGAGTATGTATACTTTAGTAGAATTAAGTGCACAACCTTTGTCAACATGTCCACCACAATCATGAATGGAATCATGTTGTCTATATGTCCTTAGTAAAACTGTGATAAATTCCATGGAAATGACCTCCCATTTCCACGGTGGAATCGGAATCAGCTGTAGTAGTCTACCTAGATGCTTACACTTTGATTTTACTTGTTGACAATACAAGCATCTAGCTATAAACTCTGCCACATCCTTCTTCAAATTCAGCCAATAATAAAACTTTTTTATTGCATTAAATGTCTTTTGATAGCATGGGTGACCTGAATATGGCTTCGCATGAAACTCCCTCAATCTCACCTTTTTGAGCTCACTAATGTCTGGCACATATATTCTGTCTCTAAACCTAATCAAGACATCTTCTGTGAGACAATAGTCCACATCCTATGATCCTACACTAGTACCTATACCACTTCATGTACCTATATATGTGCTTATACTTGTACCACTTCTTGTACCTATACCTATACTTGTCCCACTTCCTATAACTATGCTACAATTTGTGCCTAAGATCCATATACCTAGCATCCTATTGACCTACCTGCAAGATCCTATCTTGTCGATATATCCCATAGTAACTCATGGTTGCTATATGATTCACCTATATCTGCCTGCTAAGAGAATATGCAACCATGCTCTCTTTACCTTTAATATACCTAATCTCGAAGTTGAACTCACTGATCGTGGAAAACTATCTATCTTGGGTGGCGTTCATATTTTTTTGGTCAAATAAATACCACAATCCACTGTGATCACTCATCAACACAAATATTCTTCCCAGAAGATAGTGCATCCACATATTTAATGCATGAATGATCATTGCCAACTCAAAATCATGTGTCAGATAATTATTCTCGTGCTCATTTAGTTTCTGTGACTCATAGCACAATACTTGTCCTTCCTACATAAGGACTCCACCAATCCCTCTCTTGAAATAATCTGTACATACCACAAACTTGTTATTTGGATCTACAATCTTTAACACTGGATCATGTGTCAACAAATTCTTTAACTACTCAAAACTGGTTGCACATTATTCTGTCCATTTGAAATTCTCACCTTTATTTTATAATGACATGATAGGATAAGTAATATCTGAGAATTTCTTGTTGAAACTCCTGTAATAACCTACTAACCAAATGAATTATCTTACCTCATCAACATTCCTAGGAGCTTCCCACTCCATGATATCCATTATCTTCTCTGGATCCATTGTTATTCCTTCCTTGGAGTCTGAAATAAACTTCATTTGCTAAGATTAGCATACAATTGATGCTCTATCAACAACCTCAATAATGTCTCTAAGTGTTCAACATGCTCTTCTTCATTTTTTTAATATATCAATATATCATCAATGAATACAATAAAAAACTTGTCTAGATAAGGATGCAACACATTATTCATCAAGCACATAAAAGTAGCTAGAGAATTAATCAAGCCAAATGGAACTACAAAAAACTCATAATGCCCATACCTGGTCCAGAAAGTTGTCCTATAAATATGCTCTTCCTTGATGCATACCTGATGATATATAGATCAGATCTCAAATCAATCATTGAGAACATTGTTGCTCCCTTTAAATGATAAAATAATTCATCAATCCTCAGCATTGGATACCTGTTCTTGATAGTCACCTTGTTCAACTGTTTGTAATCAATTCATAACCTAAGGGTACCATATTTCTTCTTCGAAAACAATACCAGTGCACTCCATGGTGATACAATTGGCCTAATGTATCTCTTGTTCAACATTTCCTTCAACTGCAGCTTCAACTCTACCAATTCTAGTGTTCTCATCCTGTAAGGTGCCTTAGATGTTGGCACTTCCCCTAGTACCAACACAATAGAAAATTATACTTCCATGTGAGGAAAAAAATCTGAAATCTCAGTGGGAACTACATCCTGAAACTCTTGTAGAACTGGGTACCTACTCAAAACATTTGCATCCTCAACTTCCTTATCTTTATCACTAGAAATATGCATTGCAAAAAATACACACATTTTCCTGTGATTGTGTTTGGAGTGCATAGCTGTTGTTGTCGCTCCAAGAGATAGCCTAGAGTTGTGATAGACCAGTGCCTAGGACATCTTAAATAGTAAGGAGCATATGGTATAACAGAGGAAGTTATCAATAACAAGCTCTCATGCTAATCTCTTGTAAAACAAGGAATATTAATCTGAATGGGACCAAGACCTTCAGAAACTGATACAGAGATAGGAATACTGTAGAGGCCACATGAAAAACTCCAATGTAAAAGCAACAGATAATTCAGAGACATCTTACTGTAAAGCGGGCCGATTCAGAAATACCTCACAGAAATAAGTTATCAGAAGGTGTATGTAGTGAATGAAATATTGAGGAGATATTAGTTAACATTGAGTTGATATCCAGATACACAATACCACCATGCATGGGCTTACCAATCTAAGAATCCATACATGACAATAGCGTTTTAAAAACACCCTCCCAAAGAAACTGATATAGCAGAAATACGATTTAGATGAATAATGGAACAGAATATCATGCATGAGCCATATTTAAAGCGCTTGAATAATCCAAGCATGGGTATCAACTAGGATAAATCCATACCAAAAATTAGTGAGCCACTCGCATTCCAAAACATGATACAAGAAAAATGGGTGAAATGAAATGATCTATTTAAATAACACATAAGAGAAAGTTGCAGACTGTGAAATAGAAAAGACCCGAATCCTCTTTGACATATGGAACTCCTCCTCACTGAGACCCTATGGGCTCTGAGCCTCCATACAAGAGTTCTACAAAATGTATACAAAAAGCCTTTCAATGCATAATTTTCTAATAAAATCTGGAACCCTAAATCATCTGTTCCTTGAGAGCTTTATAGGAGAACAAGAAAACTCGAAAAAGGGAGTAGGTGATGCACGTTTAATTATCTCATTAAAAAAAATGGCAGAGACGTGCACGCCCATACTGCTCGATGACTTTGTAATGTTGTTTGTACCCTGTGGCCTGCTAACTGAAATAAATGCACTGGGTAGAAATTTCTCCAGGAACATGGCAAAGCAGTGAAATCACATAAACATTTTGTCCTTTTCTGAAAGAAAATGGTGCTGAAATGAAACCTAGAGGGTATTTTTTCTGGTGCATTGCACCCTCTACCTTCTAAACCCTGAGTCACGGCTAAAAATATTCAATGCTGAATGTTGAATTCCTCAATCATCCACTGATATTTCTCTATTATTCTATTAATATCTTCATCTTAAAAATCGGTGCCTTGAATGTCCTTGCAGGGTTTGACAGATTTTAACCCCGCTTCTTTAATGGAAGTCTTATTGATTTTCCTTCCCAGGCCTTTCTTCATCATTCAGCTCTGAAAAATGGTCCTTTGATGTGCTCTCTATCACATTAATATAGACTGTGAATCATGATAGTTTTCTGCCACTTTAAACCTGCAAAACCCGCAAACTCGTCAAGAAAAAAAATGCATGGGGATGGCGATGCAGTGGGGATGACTGTATAGCAATGCAGCATGATGAAATGGTGGAAGTATGTGGGGTGGTGATGAAATATGCAGCGGAACAATGGCAGACGGATTGGGCGGAGGTTTTTAACGTAAAACAATGAAAATTTGACTTATGACTGGAATATATAACGGGAGGAGGAAACATGTGACACACACGTGGAACGGGTGACGTGGAGGATGACCGAGTCAATGGTGGAGAATGCAAATGATATAGACTGTTTGATCTCAAGATGATATCGACGGCTGAGAATGCGTCGGAGGACGATGGACCATGGGCTAAGGGTATGGTTTCCCCAGGTTAACTTCTGCACATCTTTGAGAAGCGACAACCGTTGGATGAAGACCTCCAGATTGGACGGCTATCATGAATATCGCGCCGTGACTTCGGATGAATGATAACGCACGATGGAGGGCAGTTTTGGAGCCTTATGGAGAGACACGTGGCAAGCGATGTATGGAATCGCTCCGATTTGAGAAATACTGACCGCCTCCGAAAGGCAGTGCGATGAAAATGGGTGGCTTTTGAACAGTTTTCGGGTGCAGGGACCACCAGGATAGATAGACTCAGGGCTGTTGATCTTATGGCTTAATCAGATAGTAGGTAGGTGGGCTATGGGCTCGACGGAGTTTGAACAAACACCGTCTGATCTGTACAAATCGACGGCTCAAAATGCGCCCGATACGTATTTGATAAGCGCCCATTGGACTAGCTCTTGATCTTGGAGCTGCGTCATGTGGGAGGAAAAGGCAAAAGGAGCTAGGATGAAGGGGGCTGGCCTGAAATTATCAAGAATTCGTGTTTTTCACCTATTTTCAATGTATTTTAGTTACAAATTAGGAGGAAACGATAGGCGGAAAATGAATTTTTTTAGGGCGAATAAAAGGTGGTTGACAAGGTTTAAGGAGGATTTCTTGTCAGAATTTAACGTAATTTAATAGAATTCTGACATGATCAACATTGGCTCCACTTGGAGACAACACGTTCATCCTGGGTGTGTCGAGAACTTCGCATACCACAGGTAAAATGCGGACACTGCTCTTCAGCACTTCCATTTTTCCTTTCATGATTCATCACGACACCCACATTATTCAAATAAAGATGAAACAACAAATTAATATACAGTATAATACACCAGGCTGTCCTTGCCTGCATCAGAATTTGAAGTAGGGTTTAATAAACTGACCATTTACAGGGCCATCAAGCAAGTCACCCTGTAAATTTTCCAACTTGAAAGTATTGTTACCTCCCTGCTCCACAATCCTGAAATGACTGAACCAAAGTGGATCAAATTTACCATGTTTTCCTTTTTCAGCCCTCCGGATATCCCACCTGAGCACTAGATCACCAATCTGCAAATTTTGGTCCTTAGCATGCTGATCGAAAAGTTGTTTCATCTTCTCCTGATACTTTGTCAGCCTTTGATTCACCTGGCTTCGTGTTTCCTCCAATTCTATCAACTGATTTATTCGCCTGTTCATATCATCAGGCTCCTCTTGACTTTCCTGCATGAATCAGGCTACTGGTAGGGCTAATTGAATAGGAAATACTACTGCCCTCCCATATACCAATTCATATGGGGATTTTCCATTTTCTCTATTGTTCGTAATTCTATTGGCGCACAAAGCGAATTTCAATTGAGAATCCCAGTTCCTCTGATTTTCATTTATAGCCTTTTTCAATGCTCTTACTAGGGTTTTATTGGAAGAATCTGCCAAGCCATTTCCCTGTGGATAATAGGCTGTAGAGTGACTTAGTGTGATATTATACTGCTGACAGAAGCTCACAAATTTTTCAGACTTGAAGGCCTGTGCATTATCCGTTACTATTCTGGAAGGACAACCAAACCTGGATATGATGTTTTCTTCCACGAATTTTATTATCACAGTATCTGTAGCGTTCCTTGCAGGTATGGCTTCCACCCATTTTGTGAAATAATCAGTGGCGGTTAAAATCCACTTATGCTGACCACTCTATGGAGGATGTATCTCACCTATAAAATCGATTCCCCATTGTCAAAATGGTTCATCCACGTGCACGGGAATCATGGGTAGAGGTGCCAACTTTTTTCTTTCAGAAAATTTTTGACACTTTTCACAAGCTCTTACCTGGGCAAAAACATCTCCAAAAATCTTGGGCCAGTAAAAACTAGCCTTTAGGATCTTGTGAGTAGTGGCCCTCCAGCTGTAGTGACCCCGACAAATTACTTCATGAAATCCAGCTATAATACTCTCTACCTCATCCTCTTTGAGACATAGGAGTAGGATGCCTGAGGGATCTTGCCAGTATAGCCGGCCATTGGTGACTATATACTTATGTGACTTCAATCTTAGTGTTCTGTATTTAGCTTTATTACAGCTTGGTGGGTAGCTGAGTGTGAGGAGATATTCTACTATCTCTTTGTACCACTAACTGGTGAGGTACTTTATATGTGTTTCTGGAGTAGCTACCCAAATTCCCTATTGCTCTTCTTTCTCTTCAGATTCCTCACCTGCTATTATAGAAAAATTTATGCCCAGAGCTTGATAGTTTGACTCGGATAATATTTTGGCAAGCCCCTGTCCTTTGATTAGCTTAGTAGGGTGGATGTCTAATTCATACTCCTGTATCTTGGCAATCCACTTCCCCCTTTTTCCTTCACTATCCCCCTGAATAAGAATATCTTTTACAGCAGCTGTAGGCACAAATGCAGTGATATGGGACTGTAAGATATACATGCAGAATTTTTTGAGGGATTTTACTAGGGCGTATGCTGCTTTTCTAATATGTTATACTTTAATTCTGCATCACGGAGCACTTGACTGAAGAAGGCAATGGGCTGCTCATACCCCTCCTCATTTTTCTACAATAAGACTCCTGCTATTGTATGAGGTGATGCAAAAGAAAATATCATGAAAGGTTTAGCGTAATCTGGCCCAACTAGCACAGGGGCTTCTGCAAAAGCACTTTTTATCCTGATAAATGCCTCTCGTGATTCCTGAGACCACTTAACCTCATTATCTTTCTTCAGCATGTCAGTTGTATGCCTAACTATTTCAGCATTGTTAGGGATAAACCTTCTCAGGAAATTGATGCGCCCCAGGAACACTTGTACCTCTTTCTTATTTCTGGGAAAAGCAATACCATTTATAACCTCAACCCTCTTAGGATCTATCTTCACCCCATCTTTTGTTACAATGTGTCCCAAAATTTTTCCCTCTTCTAATGCAAATAAATATGTTTGAGGATTTTGAGAGAGACCATACCTTCTGCATTTCTCAAAGGTTCTATGTAGATGCTCAATGTGCTTAGTATAATTATTTGAAAATACATTGATATCATCGAGGTAGAGCACCAAGAATTTATCCTACTCCCCAACAAAAGCAATGTCCATGGCCCTCTGAAAAGTGGTCCCTGCATTAATCAACCCAAAAGGTATTCTAGCATACATAAAGGTACCCCATGGTGTGGTGAAAGCAGTCTTCTTTTGATCTTCTGTAAGTACAACCACCTGGTTATAACCAGAGAATCCATCCATTAGTGACATCCTAGAAGCTCCAACCACCTTCTGCAGGATATGATCCATTTTAGCAAGTGGATAATTATCCTTTAAGGATGCTCTGTTTAAATTTCTAAAATCCACTCATAGCCTTATTTCTCCATTCTTCTTCCAGACAGGGACTAGGTTTGCCACCCATTCAAAGTACCTTAATGGCACAATTATTTTAGCCTTTAACAACTTCTTAATTTACTTCTCAATAGAGGGGAGTAGCAAGGGATTTATTTGTCTGAGCTTCTGCTTATGAGGCTTGGCATCTCCCTTCAGTGGAATTTTGTGCTGCATTATACTGATATCAAAAGTTTTCAAGTCCTAATAGGACCATGCAAACACATCTTTGTAAGACTGAAACAATTTCTGATATAGCCTTTTATATTCTTCTGGGACTTGGACAGTTTTACAATTTTGGGGTCAACATCAGTACCCAAATTCAGGTCCTCTACCACTTTTCCTGACTGCAGTGGGACATGATTTTTGTCAAATAATATTTCTAGAGGCACCATCCCTCTAGGTATAATGTTTCCCTTTAACTGCAACACTTTACTACCTGCCACTTTCTTCTCCCAATTTCTTTCTGAAGTATCTTCAGCCTCACCTCCTTCTTCAGCATCAATCTCCATATTGGAGAATTCCCCCACTGTTTCCAAGAATCTCTTCATCTGTTCTTCATCTTCAAAGACTTGCCAGTGTTTGATGTTGTCTGGGATTGATGGCCGATAACGCACCTCAACTTCATATCTTAAAAGAGGGTTCTGAGGTGGATGAAATATACTGGCGGCCACAACAATGGAATCAGCCATCCTATTCTGTTCTCGAGGCATGAAATGGATATTAAATTCCAAGAAAAAATTCTCCACCATGTCCCAAATTTCATTCCTGTAAGCTCTCAACTGAGGATGTTTGGTTTGACACTGATTCCTGACTTGTCGAACCACCAGCTTTGAATCTCCTAGAACATTTAAGCTTTGTATGTTCATGTTCCTGGCTGTCTGCAATCCTAACAGAAGTGCTTCATATTCAAACACATTATTAGTAGCTTCATATTCTAGCTTGAAAGACAATGGAACCCATCTTCCTGTAGGAGAAATCAATAATATTCCAGCTCCATTACCTTCTTTTGAATTTTCTCCATCAAAATGAAGTGTCCATATTCTTGTTTCATGGTTCTCTGAGGGCTGCTCAGTCTTTATCTGACAGAAGGATGGTTCATGTGCATAATCTTGATCTTCTTCCAACATCAAGCATGAGAAATCTCCTTCTTTACTGTAAATGGGTGAATTTACAGAGTTGTCAGCCTTAGTCACCGTCTTGAAAAATCTAGTCTCCCTGTACAGTCTCCTCTCTTGGCCACCAAAAACTGGGATGGTAGCATATGTTAAATCCAACTTGATTGACCCACCAATTTTTGTTCCCCAGGACCTTGACAGTAACATGCCAAAGCGAGCTGGGATGTCAGCCACCACGATGTCCATTACCACACTTTTTGCTGGGATTTGAGCCAAATTAACCACCAAATCCTTGATCATCCCCAAGAATTTAACTCTTTTGGAATCAAATGAATAAAGGTATTTTTATGGACGGGTGATTTGTAATCGTAGTTGTTCCATGACTGAAAAAGGTAGTAGATTATGGGAAGCTCCAGAATCTAGCATACAATTATGTAATAGCAGTTCATGAATCACTGGAGACACATAAAAGGGAGGAGTAGAAGCATCTAATTCCTCAACATGTGGACCAAAGACAACCATGGGCCTTTCTTCTTGAAGGTTGAGACTATCTAGAGTGAGTATAGCTTATGGAGGGAGTATGAAAGAGGTGACTTGGGATTGATATGCAGGTTGCTTTAATAGTTCAGTCAAGGGAACTGGGATTTTAACTTTTTCAAGTTCCTTTTGCAGGTTGAAAATAGGAGGGGATTTCTCTATTACAACCTCTTTTGACTCTTTATTTTCAGCTGAGGGTTTAACTTCTTTTGACACAGACTTGGTATTAGGAGGAATGACTACTTTTGAAGAAGAAGAAATTGGATCATTAGACTGCAAAGGTTTGTTTAGAGGGCCCTTACCTTTGTCTGTGACTTTCTGCATTGTAGACTCCTTCTGAGGAGGTGCTTCTTTCTGGGGTGGCTCCTCTTCTTGATCTTGAGTACGAGTCCTCTTCTTAGAAGATCTGAGATCATATCTTCTATTGAACTATGCTTGCATAAAATCAGCAATTTTTTTACAATAATGATCAATTTCTACATCTTCTGTGTCTCTAGTCTTTTCTTCTTCTTGCAATGGGCACTCAGTTCCTTCATTTCCTTGCAAATGGCATTATTCTCCATCACTATTTGAAAAGGAAAGATTTTCATCCTCCAGTCCATAGCCAGTGTCTTTAGTAGAATCATCTACTAGACCTTCTAGGTACAATGGGTGTGGAACCTGATCCCGTTGCTCTTTTGTTTCCCGTGGAAATATTTGCAGGGGTGGTTTCCTGTACTGAGGATTGTAACCTCTATTTTGAGCATTGTGGAAGTTCTTGGGGGCTGAATTCTTGGTCTCCAATTCAAGCTTTACCAGTTTACTAGAAAGGTTCTTAATCATTTTGCTCATTTCTTCAATTCTTTCATTAGCTGAATCTCTGTCTTGATAAGAGGTGGACACCTCTTCTTTTCCCCTCCTTCTAGCATCTTGTTCAGATCTTCCTTTTGATTTTCTGGTGGAGGAAAATTTTGCTTCCAACTCCAGTGCATCTGAATGAGCATCATCCAGAGTAGCAGGTTTTCTTTCTCTAAGAGAGAAACCAAATTCTGAATCAAAGGCCGCTACAAAAACAACTCTAGCAGCAATTTGATAAGGTTTCATATCAACAGGAAGACTCAAATACAATTTATTAAATCTCTTGATAAATTATGACACCCCTTCATTATGTCTCTTCTTGAGCGTATTAAACTCAGTCAGACAATGTCCATGGTCTTTCTTCTCTCCCCATTTTCTGAGAAAAGTATCTTCCATTATTTCCCAAGTGGTAATAGAACGACCTGCCAATGTCTTAAACCATTTTTGAGCTTCACCATCAAGAGATTGGACAAAAAGCCTTAAGACCACATGTAAATGTTCCACATTGAAATTCAAAAACACAGAAGACCTCGAGATTTTTTTGAGCATCAATCTCATTTTCCCCATTGAATCGGGGTAAAATCTTCAAATAATCTTGTGGCAAATCATTCAACACTTGGGGTAATGCCAGAGGGGCATATTTATTTAGCAAGAAGCCTGGAACATTTTCCATTGGAGGGGTTGGAGGTAGTGCAATAGTTTGATGAGTAAGAGGAGGAGGTGGAAGTGGAGTATGAATAATAATAGGAATGTAATGAATAGAAGGCTGAGGTGTTGAGGGGAATAATGGTCTGTTAACAGCAGATACTTCAGTGACTTCTTTAACCTCTTCAACCTCAGGAGTAGGGTGAAAACTACCCTTATTTCTGAAGCCTCCTCAGGGTGGGCTATCTTAATAGTAATAGTCGGTATCTCCCATAGTGGAGTCGGGATCTGGCACTTGAGCTTCTTGAGAAGAAGAGGATGGAAAGTATTCTATAGATAATTCTGGGTTTTCAGAGTGGACTGATTTTCTTTCCCTCCAATTTCTTCTATGTATGATATTTCCAGGGTTAGACATTGAAGGTGTCTTTGGCTTAGACGTATCTGACCTCAGGTGTGGCTTTCGAGGATCCAGGACTGCAAATAGATTTATCAAATAACCAAATGTGGAGTCGTCAAGGTGAGGGATCTACAACTCTCAAATCTCCATGCTCACCTACTTGAAGAGTGAATTAGGTTTTTTCGAGGCCCAGGGATTTATATTTTCTCAACTTCGATCCCTGGCAACGGCGCCAAAAATATGTTGTCGCTCCTAGAGACAGCCTAGAGTTGTGATAGACCAGTGCCTAGGACATCTTATATAGCAAGGAGCATATGGTATTGTTGTGCTCAACTTAGTGTTCCTAAATTTAGGTCATAAATTATCAACCAGGGTCAGTAAACTGCTAAAGTGAGGTGCATTATATGTGCCTAGGTATCTGTTTCTCACTACATTGTGTTTAGTTTTTTTATGATGTTTTTGGTTTTGTGGTTTTATGTTAAGAAGGAAAAGAACTAAATGTTTAAAAATAACAGTTGTTGGTCACACTAAAAACAGAGAAAAACCTATACTAAAGAATAGAAAATGCAAATTTTGATAATGACTCATAGCAAGAAAATAAATCGCAACATGAACTCAATAATTCATAACATAAACTCATCAAATTCATTCATTAGAAATATGTTGGAATAACTTGAGAAAAGGACAAGTTTAGTACAAATTAGGTTCTCCTAAGTAAACAACCATCTTACAATATTACAAAGAATCTCATCCATGGCTAAAAGTTTATTGGAACACAGTTGGAAAAAGACTATTTGTAGCGAAATAAGATTTTTACTCTGAATTAACTTGTCATGCTAAGATCAATCCATTCTGTAGCTCCTCTTATCACTACTAAGCCTTATTCGAAAGTTAGAGATTTTCTAAAATAGTTTTTTTTGGAAAAAAAGGCTTAATTGTGAAATTGCAAAGGATTGCAGAACAATCAAGGCCTTAAACTGATATCACTAACTCATTCCTGTCCATATGATAATGCATTAATAGAAAGTCAGAACAAGATTAGTTTGTAAACAATGAAGGCCGTGAAGTCTAATTTTGACAGTTAATACAACTTAAAGAACAATGGATAACACTGAACTAGAATGCAATTGATCAAACTTGAAACACAGTGATCACAACTAAACTAGAATGCTTTTAGCCTAACTTTGAAATACAGTGAATTGGAATTGAACTATAATTTCACTAGTCTAACTTAAATTAAAGTGAACAGAGTTATACTAGAGTACCATTATCAAACTTGAAACACAGTGAAAAAATTAAACTAGAGTGACATCTACCTCCGGAGTACTACAACTAGACTAAAGATGCAACTAATCACTAAAATGTCTCAGCTCTGTCTCATTCGAAATTAGTGGTATTTTGGAATAATTTATGGAACAGGACTAGCTGCAACATGTTATGTAAATGAGCATGAAAGCATACAATTCAACAAAACAAAACAAAGCTCTAAAACACCACAGCTATGTCTCATCTAGAGTTAGTGATATTTTGGAAGAGTTTATAAGATCATGACTAGCTGTAACAACTGATGTAATTGAGCACAAAATCATAAATTTTAGAGAAATGCAACTAACTCCTAAATACTACAGTTATATCCCATCCAATGTGAGTGGTATTTTGGAAGAGTTTGTAAGGATAAGACTAACTATGGCATCTGCTGCAAGTAAGTATAAAAACATAAAGTTCAGAAAATTGATTAAATTAAGAATGAAACAAGGCTAAGTTACTTATCTAAACCATATGAACAAAGCTTCTCAGGTAGCAAGGGCCCTCTACCACCATATTAGCACGCAAATTTACTCAATATTGACTCATCTCTTGTAATAAAGTGATGCCTCTTTCATTAAAGGAGAAATTCTTCAAAACAAAGTATTACGGTCTTATGAGATCTAACAATAAAACATAAATCTAGCTAGTTGTTTCTCGGTCTCCTGAGCCATACTTATAACAAAATTACATAACTGTCTTTGAGATAAAATAGGAATAATTGTCTTTCCCAACTAAAATCAAACTAGGACTCTGGTGGTGGCCTCATACTATGATTAAGGACATCTATACAGTCCTTGTCCTATTAGAAGTCTGTCTCCTAGTTTTAGTTTCCCACGTGCATAACCACCTGTAGAATCGAGCTCAGACTTCGTGGAGAGCAAGAAATGATGGGGGAGTGATGTGGAATACGACCATATGCATTTTTCCTTGAGGTGACACCTGGAACCTGCGTAAACATGAGAACGGCTACGGAATAGGTGACTGGCTATAGAATGACTGTGTTCTATAGCTGAGTCTAGTCAAAAATTGCTATAATAACAAAATCATGAAAACATAGCAAGTTAGTCATTATATAGATTCTTAAAGTAATCCTAATCAATACTATTGATCATTTAAGCCTGTAATTGATGAGGGACAAAGAAAATGAAGTGAAATGTGGTGGAAAAGAAGGACATCTTTGGGGCTCAACAAGTATAACAGAGGAAGTTATCAATAACAAGCTCTCATGCTAATCTCTTGTAAAAAAAAGGAATATTAATCTGAATGGGAAAAATACCTTCAGAAACTGATACAGAGATAGGAATACTGCAGAGGCCACATGCAAAACTCCAATATAAAAGCAACAGACAATTCAGAGACAACTTACTGTAAAGCGGGCCAATTCAGAAATACCTCACAGAAATAAGTTATCAGAAGGTGTATGTAGTGAATAAAATATTGAGGAGATATTATTTAACATTGAGCTGATATCCAGATACACAATACCACCATGCGTGGGCTTACCAATTTGAGAATCCATACATGACAATAGCGTTTTAAAAACACCCTCCCAAAGAAACTAGTATAACAGAAATACGGTTTAGATGAACAATGGAACAAAATATCATGCATGAGCCATATTTAAAGCGCTTGACTAATCTGAGCATGGGTATCAACTAGGATAAATAGATACCAAAAATCAGTGAGCCACTCGCATTCCAAAACATGATATAAGAAAAATGGGTGAAATGAAATGATCTATTTAAATAACACATAAGAGAAAGTTACAGACTGTGATATACCAAAGACCAGAATCCTCTTTGACAGATGGAAGTCCTCCTCACTGAGACCCTATGGGCTCTGAGCCTCCATACAAGAGTTCTACAAAATGTATACAAAAATCCTTTCACTGCATAATTTTCTGATAAAATCTGGAACCCTAAATCATCTGTTCCTTGAGAGCTTTATAGGAGAACAAGAAAACTCGAAAAAGGGAGTAGGTGACGCACATTTAATTATCTCATTAAAACGAAATTACGGAGACGTGCACGCCCATACTGCTCGATGAATTTGTAATGCTTTTTGTACCCTGTGGCCTGCTAACTAAAATAAATTCACTGGGTAGAAATTTCTCCAGGAACACGGCAAAGCAGTGAAATCACATAAACATTCCGTCCTTTTCTGAAAGAAAATGGTGCTAAAATGAAACCTGGAGGGTATTGTTTTTGGTGCACTGCACCCTCTGCCTTCTAAACCCTGAGTCGCGGCTGAAAATATTCAATGCTAAACGTTGAATTCCTCAATCATCCACTGATATTTCTCTGCTGCTCCATTAATATCTTCATCTGCGAAATCAGCACCTTGAATGTCCCTACAGGGTTTGATAGATTTTAACACCATTTATTTAATGGAAGTCTTATTGATTTGCCTTCCCAGGCCTTTCTTCATCATTCAGCTCGGAAAAATGGTCCTTTGACGTGCTCTCTATCACAGTAATAGAGACAGTGAATCATGATAATTTTCTGCCACTTTAAACCTACAAAACCCACAAACTCGTCAAGAAAACAAATGCATGGGGACGACGATGCAGTGGGGATGACTGTGTAGCAACGCGGCATGATGAAAAGGTGGAAGTATGCGGGGTGGTGATGAAAAATGCAGTGGAACAATGGCGGACAGACTGGGCAGAGGTTTTTAACGTAAAACAATGAAAATTTGACTTATGACTGGAATATATAACAGGAGGAGGAAACATGTGACACACACGTGGAATGGGTGACGTGGAGGATGACCGAGTCAATGGCAAAGCATGCAAATGATTTGGACCGTTCGATCTCAAGACGAGATCGACGGCTAAGAATGCATCAGAGGGCGATGGACCGTGGGCCAGGGGTACGGTTTCCCTAGGTTAACTTTCGCGTAGCTTTGAAGAGCGACAACTGTTGGATGAAGACCTCCAGATCGGACGTCTGTCATGAATATCGCATCGTGACTTCGGATGAATGATAACGCACGATGAAGGGCGGTTTTGGAGCCATATGTAGAGACACGCGGCAAGTGATGTATGGAATCGCTGTGATTTGAGAAATACCGCCCGGCTCCGAAAGGCGGTGTGATGAAAACCGATGGGTTTTGAACAGTATTCAGGCGCGGGGACCACCAGGATAGATAGACTCAGGGCCGTTGATATTATGGCTTGATCGGATGGTAGGCATGTGGGCTATGGGTGCAACGGAGTTTGAACGAACACCGTCTGATCTGTACAGATAGACGGCTCAAAATGCGCTCGATACGTATTTGATAAGCGCCCATTGGACTAGCTCTTTATCTTAGAGCTGGATCATGTGGGAGGAAAAGGTCAAAGAAGCCAGGACGAAGGGGGCTGGCCGGAAATTATAAAGAATTCAGGTTTTTCACCTATTTTCAATGTATTTCGGTTACAAAGGAGGAAACGATAGGTAGAAAATGACTTTTTTCAGGCCGAATAAAAGGGGCTTTACAAGGTTTAAGGAGGATTGCTTGTCAGAATTTAATGGAATTTAACAGAATGCTGACATGATCAACAGCGGTAACCATTATTACCGATTTTGATTACTTCTTATGCTGTAAAAATCTTTGTTCCCCATTGTCATTCAAGCACTCAATAGCCTTTTCATAACAATCCAACTTGGTGCTATGAAGATAGAGCCAATCCATACCCAATATCATACTATATGATCCCAATGGAAAAAAATTCAAGTGTGATGATGTAGGCATACCATTTAAGTCAAATGCACAAGATCTTACCCAATGATTAACTATCTTCTTGGTACCTATAGCCAATTACACTAACCAACACTCTGGATGCACTTCTTTATTCAAACCACACTTATCCACCAGGTGAGGATTAGCATAACTATAATTAGATTCATGGTAAATAAAAATAGAATGAGTATTTACCATAGGATAGGACTCCATTACAGGGTTATGATACACTCTTTGTATAATATATATATTACACATTTAGTGCATCAAATTTCCTATGATTAACACCAACAAGCATATCACACAGTACTTCATTTCTAGTTCAGAAGAAAACGCTTACTTAGTTTGTTTAACAATATATTTTTTTTTAGGGAAGCACACACATACAAATATGTTTAACATATCCATCAGCACCATCTCCCCATCGGGGGGTGAAACTACATGTTCATACATTGATAATATCCCTTTTTATCTAGAGATGAAATTCTAGTTCAACCATCATGAAATATAGATTCATTGATCTTTAAAACAAGTGTACGAGAATGCATATCTTTAAATTTGTAGGGAAATTGAATCAAGGGCAAGGACTCTCCACCACTTAGAAAAATTCCAGAGTCCAAGGGGGGGCCTTCTTGAGGGAATCGACCACCATTTGTCAACTAAAAACAAGGAATCATAGAGGACCTGTTCCTCAATCCCACCAGTTGATTTCTACAATTTTCTTTGTCAAAGGGAATCTATAGGTTCTATACCTCACCCCAAGTGCTCACGCAATGATTCACTCCCTTCCAAGAAGTCTATAATCCAGTGTAACAGTAAGGAAATAACCAGAGGTCTTCAATCAATTCTTCCTTCGATGTTGCTTCAGGATTTACCTCTTCCCAAGCTATCTGGGGCTCCAAAGTCAGCTATATCAACCCAAACCCTCAAGGGCTCCAAAGTATGCTATCTCAACCCATATCTTCTAGGGGACCCAAGCTATTACAGGGATATAGAGATTACATCCCAACCCACAGCCTCTAGGGTCCCAAGTTGTTACGGGGCTCTAGAGACTTTGTCTCAACCCACAACCTCTAGGGTTCCAAGCTGTTATAGGGCTCCAAGGATCCTATCTCAATCCATAGCCTCCAGGGAACCCAAGTTGTTACAAGGATCTAGATATTATAATATCATCCCACAGTCTCCAGGCAACCTAAGGACCAAACCCCTTCTCTTCAATTCACTTCTATTTTTCTTGTTTATCGCACTAGTCTCTTCCTCATATCTTCACTTCCTACTTCCAGATCTCCTCAGATGCCTCCCCAAGGTGGTGCCTTCTTCCAAATGCCGCTCGGTTACCCCTGAATGCTTCTGTTTCTTTATTTTAATTTTTCTATAGGGATTATTCATCCTCATCCTTGTTTTGTTTCCTGATCTCATCCTCCCTAAGGTTCTTCAATGTATGGGCGTGTGTCCTTTATTTTACAGTTCATTTAGTTTAAGATCTGGCCCATTAAAAACATGCACCCACAAATCTTTAATGGTTTTCAAATCAATTTAGGATTCTTCTCTGCACAATAAAACATCAATCATCCAAAGAAACAATCCTCCTCTCTAGCTCTGGAATCTGTGTCCCTTTTTAAATTTCACATATTTGTAAAAATATTTATAATTTATTTTATGAGAGAACCATGGGTGGGGTTGTAACAGGTCACATCAAGGGAATAAAGAATCAATATTTACTATATGTCACGCTTCATTGGTGTTGTGTAGGTAAATCCTCTCTGTAGATAGAGACGATCCCTCTAGCCCTAGAGTGAGTCTAGAAACAAGGGAACAAGCTAAGGTGTAGGTTCCTAGTTAACGAATGAAATAGGTTGGGATAGATTATCCTACATGTAGTCCAACGCTATTGTCGCAGCTATAACAATGACGGCCTCTTGATCCCTATCTTGACAGGTCGCGGTCCTTCGAAATTGGTACTCGAATTCCTGCACAAAGATCAAAGGAAGAGAGCAGCGTACAAGACAATAATTGCATTCATAAATAGGTAATCAGTCAAGGAAGATTAAACATATTGTGTAAAATAAACCATATTAACAAAATATGGGAACTAGAAAATAGTCATGTATATATAAATAGAAATTTAAAGAGATTACAACTGGAGCCTTGATAGTGTAGCCTCCTTCAACAGGTTCAGTCGAAGCACGTCTTGAAGTATCGTCAGGAATTAGGACGAGGCAAGGACACAAGCCTAAGCTCTCTCTCGACAACGGTCACTTTATTCTCTATCTCACCAACAAGATGTTCAACAATTCTCCTCAAATATTCAACTATAATCGTTCAGCTAGTGTATCAATGGGAGATAGCTTTATTTATAGAGGGAGAGGGGGAGGTTGGGATCCCTACAATGGTGGAAGGGAGGCCTTATCCTTTGGGAGGTTTCCCCAAAAGGTGGAAACAGGAAGCCAAAGGAGGGTGGTTGTGATTATTTAGTTGAACCACCCAGGCTGACTTGCACACGAAGTTGTTAGCATAGAAACTTCGCCTCTATTTTTAAAAAACACTCCAAAAATGGCTTGGCGCAGGTAGCTCACTGGGACAGAGCGCAAATGGGAGCGAGGCCCGGTGTTAAGCTTCCTCATTGGCGTGAGAGCATAACGGTCTACGAGTTCCAACCTAAAAACATGAGTTTCTGATGGTTTGCTCAAGGAATTGTCAACAGAAGGAAGGTTGTCCTCATGGAAAGGGATGTAATGATGGTCTTTGCAAGGCATGACACTTCTTATTAGTCACATAAATGATCCTCCAATGTGCAGGATGGGGATTATAGGGACGGTGACAAAATGATGTGTAACAGATGCCCCCTAAAGCATGAGTTCTGAGAGAGAGGGAGGGCTGAAATGCTTTACGATAATGCGTTAGAACCAAACACCATTGTCAGAATACCTGCAAGTATAAATACAACTGATATCTATGATACATGAACATGTGGAATGGGCTTAACCATCCATAATAGAGTGTATAAAAAATTGAGATCCAAGGTATGGATGCAACCATCCAATAGTAAGGATCAAAAAATAGACTCAGGTATGGTCATAGCCATCCAATAAAAATTTTCATGCAACAAGTTATGATAAACCACAATATCCTGCAGCCTGGATCTTATTAGACAATATGTGAGCTGAAGTCGAACATGCAAGAAAGTCTTCTGATTACCAGCCAATGATGAAAGCTATTAATAGGCAAGAGAGAAACCACCAATAATGCCAATGGGTCTCAAGGTACAATAGGTACAATCCATGGAATGTGAACAATGATCTGGTATCGAACACCCGCAGAATCACTCGATTGAAGGCGAATGACGTGGACCTATCATCGAATGCGAAGAACCTCCCATTAAGGCATGCAAGCTCCAAGGTACCGAAAGGGAGTCTCTAGGTCAATTTCCTGGATAATGAGATGAAGTCGATAGGAAGTGACCCGATAGAAGGAGGACCATATTTTTCCACATCATCGACACAAGACAGAGGAACATGATGATAGTAAATCAGGACCAAGTAGAGGATTACAGGGAGGTTGAAAACTACAAAGGAAAACTTCTCTTGAACATATCAGTGACACGACTTTGGATTTGGCAGTATTTGACATCAAGGGATCTGAGGTCATGATGACATGGAAAAGAGCAGATGAGAGGCCAAAACAGATTACCCAAACCCATGCAGGAAAAAATGAAGAAATAAGATGTCCCCAACCCGACATGAATACATATGAGTGTCATTTTCAAGAGCGACATACTGCCGACAAGACTGTGGACTGGTTCCATTTTCCCCTACCATTTATGGCGAGTACCCCAATTAATTTTGAAAAACAAGCTTGAAGGGGATAACATATGATTGTGATGTAAGTTTTTCCTTCGGAAAAATCCATCCTAGTACATTTTACGAGCCCTAGGAAGGAGGAACTCGGGGAACGTCATAGTGAAAATTTCTGATGTCATTTAGGGTTTAACGAGTCTGAAAAAGGAAGAACTAGGCATCTTTTCATGTTTAGAGAGTTTGAAAAGAAGCGGAAAATAAAACTCCAGCAGTACCTTTTCGTAGATAGTCTCGCAGATCTGAAAAGGTAGAAAACTGTGTCTGAGAGAACCTCTTAGTTGCGATAGGCTAAGGTATTCCTTTTTCGTAAATAATCCATCCCAGCCCGAAAAATGGGTAAACATATACTGGGTAGATATCATTTCGCAGCCATTTAACGAGTTCAAAACGACAAGAGTCTTGACAATATTTTCAGTTTTATAGAGTTAGAAGAGAGCTGAAAGATGACTCCAATAATGACTTTTTCGTGGTTTTACCGATTCTGAAAAAGTATAAAATACAACTCGTTACTTCATCGTCATTACGTTAAAAATCCTGTCGCTGCACAAGAGATGCATGTAAAACCTATTTCTCTAAATAACATAAAGAAATAATCGAAAAATATGTCTTAAAACCTAATCAGGGTTTTAAAAAGTTATAAAATGCCAAAAATGGTAAAAAATAATTACTTTTCCCTTTTACCTCTTGTGGAGCAATAATTACCCTTTTTACACTGTGATTTTGTAGCGGCGATAGCAAGCAATCTATTTATAGATTTCAGATTTCTGTGGTGTGAGTTTTTAGTTTTTGAGTTCGGAATCTCCACAATGAGCATTTTTGTGTCTACGTTTCGGGTCTAGAACAAGACCCATCATCAGGACAAATCTTGTTGAAAAGAGAGGAAGAAAGATATCATATGTATGTGCATAAGAGTGCTGGATAAGGGTCGACCAACCAAAAAATCAATATTTTAGTTTTAATAAATTAAATTATTTAAGTTTTAATAAATTAAATTATTTTAAAGTTTTTTTATTTATTTATATGTACAATCAATAATTAATTTAATTAAATCAATGTAAATTATCTAAATAGGATTGATTAATTTATTAACTTTTTATTTTAAGATTGATATTATTTTTATAAGGAAATTAAAATTAGTTTTAGCTATAATATTGATTTATTAAAGTTTTTCCCATGCTTTAATGTTTAAAGGTTATTAATTAAAGTTTTTCTATGCCTTAATGTTTAAAGGGTATTAATTAAAATTAATAGTAATTTTAATTTAATAAAACTAGTATTAGTTAAAATAACTACCACTAATGATATTAAATTAAATTTTTTTAGTTTAAAATCTCATTTCTATTTATTTTATTTATTTAATTATTAATTTACTAAGAGGGATGGAAAGGCTTAAGGGGGGAGTAAGGGGAAGGTTTTAGACTAGAAATTAGGGGGACTTAAACTAAAAAGGATAGGGCAGATTCATGTAATTAATCTTTTTTAGGATAGAATATAATTAGTATTTAAGTATTAAATTCCTAAGCATACAATCTAAGAAAGGTTACTAGGGGATAAGGTTTTAAGCGAAGGAAGGGTATTAAAGGTAAAGAAGAAAGCAAAGGTTATTTGGGGTTAAGGTTATAAGCAAAGGAAGGGTATTAAATGGTGCGGGAAAGGTAAAGAAGAAAGCAAAGAGGGGGGGAGGTTTAAGGGGGGTGCGAAGCTTTGAATAGGTAGAAAAGAGTCCAAATTAGATCAATCTATAAAGGAAGGGAATCAGAGGGAGGTGCCTAGAAAGAATGACAAGGGGACAATCAGGAGAAGGATAAGTTTTCAAGAGTGGGAAAACAAGGGGATCCAATTTCTACTGACTTCCAAACCTCCATCTCTATTGAGGTTTTCCACGTAAGAGCTAGCATCCTTTCCTGCATTTTGATTATATTTTCATTACATGCAACCCCAAATTTGGAAATCCATGGGGAAAATTGCAAAAAATAGGGCACGGTGATTGGCGCGAGTATTGAGCATGGACTTGCGCCAATCACCCAAAATTTTGAACTGGGTCACGTCAATTGACACGATTGTTTCAAAAACAGTCACGCCAAATGAGACGAACATTTTTGCTTAAAAATGCAAGCAAAT
The DNA here is from genome assembly GCA_034641835.2 of Pinus albicaulis. Lineage (NCBI taxonomy): Eukaryota > Viridiplantae > Streptophyta > Pinopsida > Pinales > Pinaceae > Pinus > Pinus albicaulis. The sequence goes on from CM076580.1 coordinate 159,910,858, forward strand.
GAGCCCATTTTAAATAATCAGAAGCTTTTAATTTTGATAAATAAAGTCTTATGAATGTGTTTGCAGGTGTGAAGCGGCAAAATGGTGATCAAGTGGAAATAACGAGAACATAGTGAAGAAGACGAACTTGCCATGGAAAACAAAATATGCATGGAAGATCTTAGAGATCGTGGAGTCAAGAAATTATTCATGACACCATGCCTCAAAGCTTAACCAGAGATGTTACAATACTTGATCAAGAACTCGAGATTGAAGTCTCTGATGTTTATTTCATAACAGGGTTGTCGCGGAGGGGGGTAGTACCAATCCTGACCAGAACCCGGCCCACAATGGAGAACATGAGTATGGTGATCAAAAGGGTGTGTCCGGGGGCAAGGAAAGGATCGGGAAGTGGAAAGTGGATATCCAGACTATTCCAGACTTGGCACTAAATGTAGTGCTGCACACCATCACACAAGCTGCAGGATCACAAGCACTGCACGAAGCAAAAAATACACAACTACTTCTTGCTGTAGATTGCATGACACCGACCCTCTACAACTGGGTAGAGGTAGTGACAATCAACATGAAACGTCAACTGAAAAAATGCACGAAAACCAAGTGGAAGCAGTTTGGTTATGGGTCCATTCTGGTATCGTTCATCCTAGAATGACTACCAATATTTTAGCGTTAGGAGGTGATAGTCCCCACACCACCAACACAGTAGCCATAGATGGCCCGTTGGGTATCTCTGATGCCAAGGTCAGGGGGCGGTCAACATATGTCCTAGAGACCAGAGTTCTTTGAGTGGCTCCACTGACAGCTAATCGTCGTGGAGGATTGGACCTACTCTGGCACAGATTTCACTGGTGATGCAGATCTCCCACTCCTAGAAGGAGAGAATTGGGATGAAGTACTTGGTAAGAATCATTTTTTATTTTCATGAGTATTATGATTTTTTGTTATGCATGTTCTGACTTTGAATCCATGTATGCAGATGTTGGCTCAGAAAGACCTGTAGGTATGTCCCCAATAGCGAGGCATATCCCTCGCGACTTTGATGTGGCCCCTCATGGTGAGGGAGATGTGGAGGAGGAAATCATACGCAATTTGGAGGGAATCTCTCGTGGGATCCCATACTATCACTACAAGAAAAAATCACATTGGCGAGGGGCGAAAATGGTCACCATAAGCTCATTGGTGAGGGTCAAAAAAGCCTTCGTCACCAAAAACTTAACGTCACCAAAGGTGGCGTCGCCCGTATAGGTGTTGTGGTGACATTCAGGTACATCGACAATAATGATTTATAGTGATGAATAGTGACCGTCACCATTTCATATGAGCAATGGTGACGGACAATAGCCTCACCGTCACCAAAGGCGAACGTCACCAAAGTGGCGTCGCCAAAAATATAGGTGTTGTGGTGACATTCAAGGGTATCACCAATAATGATTTATAGTGACGGATAGTGACCGTCACCATTTCATATGGGCAATGGTGACGGAAAATAGTATCCGTCACCAAAAAATTGAACGTCACCGAAGGTGGCATCGCCGAAAGTATGTATTTGTAGTGACATTTTCAAAGTTCGTCACGAATATTGATTGTAATGACGGATAGTGACGCGTCACCATTTCATATGAACGGCAACAATTTTTTGTGATGGGCCTTCCACGACGCTGACCGTCACTATTAGTGCATATTTATGGCGACGTTCATGACAGCATCACCATAAACTCATTGGTGACATCAAGGTCCATCACAAATAATGACTATGATGACAAACAGTGACCCTCACCATTTCATATCAACAACAATGATTTATGGTGACGGACCTTTAATGGTTGTCACTATTGATGCGTATATATGGTGGCGTTCGTTGACCGTCACCATTTCATATTTGGTGAGGGTCCGAAAAATGTCACCATAAGCTCATTCGTGATGGTCAAAGAACATCTGTCACCAAAAGCGATCTTCGTCATTCCCTATATATGAATATCAAGGCACGATGGAATCGAACCACCAACCTCTTGCATGTAAAGCAAGTGCTCTTCCATTGAGCTAGCACCCTTTAAAGAATTAGACTTTTAAAAATTATATCTTGAAACTTCATAGATTGCAAATTCTACAACTTTCAATAAATTAAAGTCTCGACAATCTTTTACTAAACAAACAAAACACCATCGACATTGCGAGTCCATACCTAATGGTTATGGAAGTTATGAGAGATAGGTGAAGGAAGAATTAGAATTTTAAAAATGATACATGGACTACCACCACAGAATCCCCCAAGAGAGATCCGGTGGGAGAATCTCTTGAATCAAATTCAATGGAAAATGAAGGACTAGATGAAAGAAAAGGCCTCGGTAGGGATGGGGAATCCACCACCTCAAGTCAAGGAATAGAGGTCCTCGAAATTCTTACAACACTTTGAAATAGAGCTAAGGGTAGAATATCTACTTAAGATCTACTTATGAAGATTGCTTATGTAAAATAACTCAAACAGGCAAGCAAATCCACGATTATAAAGTGTTATTTGGCATTTCAATCACTAACTTTAGGGCCAAAAACCTAAATAACCTAAAGCACTCAAATATCCTAAAACAATGTGTGAAATAAAGACAAGAAAAAATAGAATATGTTCTCGAACAATAATACAAAACAAAGACAAAGAGAATATGTTCTAGAACAATAATACAAAAACACAACATTTTGAAGTATTTGACTTGTCTTGGTGAACATACGTCCTTAGCAAATACAATGTAGCAATACCTCCCCAAAAGAGAAGACATGTCGGAGAATAGTATGTTTGACACGGACAATCATAAAGATGCCACAATAGCTACTTCCTCAACACATGCACAAGCAATACAACTTAGATGTTGATGACAAAGTATGGGATAGAAACAAATATCCCCTAGATGCTAGTTGTCTCACAAAAATTAATTCGAGATTTTACATATTGGTATGATGTTGTGGTGAAGTTCCCGAGTTTCTAACCAAAGAAAAAAGTAATAGATCAACATAACATACTGCTATGAGCATGTAACCTAGCCAATGGCTTCATCATATGCCTCATGCCGAGAATTGGATTTTGCATACTAGACCGGTGATGAGATTGGAGTTCTAAATTTCAACTGATTATTTCAAACGAGCGTATGAGCGATTAGTAGAGAAGTCCTATAATAGAACTTCCATCACATTATGATGATTTATTGTAGCATTTGTTTTAGTTTTAGGGCTCATAGCTCAAACAATTTTAACATGGTTTTAAGGTTCCAAAAATATCACGAAAGTGCTCCCCTATTGAAGTATTTGCGAAAGTATTTGGTGGTAGCCTCCATGAACGATTTGACATCAATAATATTGTTATAATACGGCCGTTTTTAGTAGCATGTTGTCATCCTCTCCATGATCTCCAAACAAAGAGCACGTTACCATCCAAGCATAAATATAACTCGGCAGACATAAGATCAACTTTTGGCGGAGGATGTGAGGTCATGTAACATACTCTTGTAGGATTATGAGGGCAACATGAAGATGATATATAGAAGAAAATGACGGGACTGGCAGATGGCGGCATAGATGAAGAGCCCAACAGAAGATACAACAGTAGATATATCCTTTGGATTGGTGGTTCTTTTTGGAACCCAATAGTGTTGGTCTTTCCAATGGTCTAGACACCTCCAAGCATGCGTAAAATTTTCACCAACAAATAGAACTAGGAGTTAATGACAACACGATTATGGCTCTGATACCAATGTTTGGACAAAGGATAGGGCGGCAAAGATGAAAAACGAGTATAAAAATACAAGTGCAATCAATAAATGCTTTCCAACAATGCATGTGTATTTGAAAGCTTGTTGTGGGATAATTTAGTGGGATTTTCGGACAACTTTTCAGCCTTGTGAACAACAATAATCTTTATTACTTGTTTGTGACTACATCTAGTCATTGTAAGCAAATTATAGCCAACGATAAAACTCTAAATACCCATCAATCGAGTCAGCTTCATCTTTCCTTCAAGCGGGAACCAATTTAAATCTTCATGTGTCTTCACCTTACGGATATTTTGTGGCGAGAAATGGTGGTGGTAAATATCTCATAAAGAACATTATTATCTAGTGAAAGTTTCTGAAACCCTCTTTGGAAACATACAATCGAACCCTTGAATAAAGGCACTAGAACCTTTGTGAAATCCTTCAGGTAGCATTTGAATTGGACATCGCATGTCAGCTATAAACATTGGAGTGCTTTGCATTCGGTGAGGCATTTCAAGAGGCTCAACTTTTTCATATCTTACTTGGAGTGAGTCTGTGGATACACCTCTCGTTGTTGGGTGTTCCTAGACTAGATCCTAGCAATCTAAAGCATGTATCGGATCTCTAGTAATCTGCGTGTTCCTAGAAACTTGTTGGTTGTATCGGATCCTGCAGACCCGCGCAGCCTGTTCCTCCGCTACACATACATTTCCTGAATTGCATAGAGAATAACGTGAAGAAAAGGAGACCTCTGAACCACATGTATATGCATAACCTTATGTTTGACCGATAGGCTTGAGTACAACGGCTTTGAAATAAGTCCCGGCTCACTCCTCATATTAGAGCATTATCTAGGCTTTCACTCGATACTGGTGTACGTTAGTAAAATGGGCTCGCTCGACCAACGGTTAAAACTCCAAAAGCCGTAATTTGAACTTAGTTCAGGCTAGCAATGGCAAGTGGATCTTTTAATCATCCAAAAGGTTATATAATTTCAACATTATAATTACCCCATGGCCGTGAAAAGCCAATCCTTTGAGTGTAGGAACCTCTATAAAGGCAAGGTTATACAGTGTGATAGAAAATTACTTGGTTAGTACAGGTGGTAGAAAGGTTAAGAAAGGAATTTCGCCAGCCCCAACTTTAGAAATGGCATCCACAAAACCATGTTGCATTAGTTTAGGTCCTTCAATCTCACAAACAACAAAATATGTAACGCTCTCAGGGTTTTTCAAGGTGTTGAATCCATATACGTAGTCAAAATTCTATTTTAAATAACAAAATTAAGATTTGGCCAAAAACAAAGTTTGGGGTAATAAGACAAAAAACTCAAAAATGTAACATGTTTAGATTCCAAAGATTACATTTTTTGGTAGCCACTGACGCATGGGTTGTCTATAGTTGCACACAATCCATGTTATGTCTTACACCATGACCTTATCTTACAGGCACACGGACAACTCCTGGGCCTTAGTATTGATTATGTGTGAGTCTCTCTGTATATATCATCGAATGCTCTTTCTTTAGCTTATCCATCCATCCCTCGATTAGTCGATCGATCGATGATGGTAGAGGTGTCATCCATTCTCTCTGCATTTTCGGTGCATTCAAGTTTTCATTCACCTCTGCAAATTCCATGCTAGCAGATCAAAGGAACACAAATGGGAGGTGAGTCCTAAGAAATTTGGTGGGAAAAGGCCCAGTTGGCTCATTATGGTCATCCCTATAGAAAGATCGATGCCCCGAGCTTTCTTTCAACCTCGCAGAGGCGATCTGCAGAGCATACTAAATCTAACCAGGCGGGGAGCTACCCTCATCTCCCCCTCGCTCTCCTTGATGCTAAAGGTAATCATCCCTAAACCCTACCCTTCAGCTGCTTTACCATCATTTACCCGGAGGGGAGCTAGCTCATTAAGCTACTGGTATTTATGCATCTCGGGCCATCTAGCAGACGTGACTTTCTCGCATAACACATTGCCTCATACATGGTATGTATTTGCATTTCCCTTTGGAAATTAGTACTGCCATCACATGCTACAGAGTTTTAAGATAAATTTATAGTTTCTACTCACATATTGGAATGGATCTCAAACAAGGTATGTGTTACCATGGGGAATATGAGATTGTTTTATTAATGCGAGAACATGAGCTCCAGAGTAGACCTTACTTTGGTGCCTTGGTGGCCAGCTGTATGACTGCGTATCAAGGATGGATAATTCACGCCAAATGGGAAAACATGTCACTGCCCCAGAAATATGGCAACAGCTTGCATCTCCATGGTGAAAAATTGCCTTTTTCTATTCTGCATGCATGTTTTTATCCGGCCCAACTAGAGCCCACAATGACCACTGCTCGGGAATAAAATTTCTTTCTTTCTCAGATATGTGCATGTTTGTTTGTGGAGGTCTAGAGCACTACTATTTTAGGTAACATATGTGTAGTTTTGGTGATCTGAATGAATGCAATAGAGGTCGAGAGGCTTTGACAATGTCCTATGGGAGAGTGAAGGAGCAGCAGAGGCTTTGTTTTACATGCGTATTTTTATATGACGAAAAAGAGTCTTTGAGCGAAGCGAAAGGAGGGATCCTAACATAATTTTGTCGATCTACAACTATCAAGTGTTTAGCAAAGGAGGTGTTAAAATAGGTCCTGCACTACGGCCCGCCAGTAAGATACAACGATCACCGCTATATTGTATGGTGTTCCTCATCGAGCGGCGAGGTCGGTACTTTAACCATAAAATTGCCCCCTCCCGTATCGCGAAAATTGGTTTAAATAAATGCCAAAAATGATGCACGGATGTCGCGCTCATAACTCGTTATGTCGGCTCATAATCAAAAGACACAAGCTGCTTCAATCTCATACACAAACAACTATAAATAACTAGTCATGCTCACTCATTTTTGGAAAGAAAATTTCTGGTGAAAAAGTGCGATGAGAATTCGGAGATAAAACGGGAGGCGAGGAGATTAAAAGGGAGATCATAATTACAAATTTTTGAGCTAGAAGGATATATCTCTTGCAGCGACCTCATTTGCACCTGTGGAAATAAAATTTTAATCGGAAGCGAGACTGGGCGACATCTGACCCTATCAAACGCTACTAGAAATTTCAGTCTAACGAGGTTCGTAATCCCTTTGGCCTTTCCGCAGCTCGGACACGAGACTCTTCTGCGCAACTCGGACCTTTCTAATTCGGACCGTGGTGAGACATGTGACCTCTGTCAACGCCTTGTAATTCGGATCTATAGTGGAAGTTTTGAAGACAAAATTTCTAGACCAGATACTGCTGTTTTTGGTATTAAGAGTTCCCTCAAACTCATACTAGTGGACAAGTATATAAGTGGAGAGGCAAGAGTGCTAGGGCTTGGATAAGCACACATCCGCGGAAGCTCGATTATCATTACACGCGTTACCCTACAAACTTTGGATCAGTAGAAATTACGCTTTCGCGTTAAATGAATTTGGAGTGTCTCGGACCAATGTTGAAGAAGCTCGGACCTGCTAGTCGGAGCTTTGGGTTAGCTCGGACCGTGGTACGTGTTTAAAGCTGGGTTGAAGGCTTGGTATGGACAAAAACAATGGTAATACGATGGGTCTCGGATTACGGAATAAATTTCGTGGAGCAGGCTTGAAGGTGCTCGGAGGACTGTGGCCAGGCATCCTGTGGTAGCCTGATGTGTAATCTTTCGTCTATGTATAGCCATCCGAAGCTGCTGGGAAAAGGTGTAGTCCCGTCAAAAGGTTGGAGTTGAAGCTCGGACCTATTGAACCATGGTGTAATAGGTAAAAACTCATAACACCGACCTCGGTGTGTGAACAATCACTCACTCTCATCTCGGGCTACGATTGGATAGACCTCACCACATTGAATAAGTGTCGCCTCGGACCCAAGGACGTGATCGTGACACAGAGAGTAGGGACAAATTCTGGTTTATTGAACAATTAAAGAATTTGGACACGAGTATCACTCTTTGGACTCAACTTCCAGAATCATCATTTAAAGAACAAGACTTCTTTTGATATATGTTGCTGGTAGTGCACCACTTCCTTTGGACAACGTGTCATTTTTGGGCAACATTATTTGTAGGTAGCTGGTGGCAATCTCTGAGAATTTGTTGGAGTAGTTTGGAAGGCTATTATTTGGAGAACTCTGGACATAAGGATAGTCACTTGGAGAAGACTTTGGAACACTTTGGATTATAGTCTTCCGAGGCAAAGCGTTGATAAGAACTTAAAGAAGTCTTGAAGCAAACTTGAGGACTTGAAGCTTGATTCTTGGAAGTGTATTGAAGAGGCATTTGTAAGAGACCTTTGTTGGAGACTGTGTAGATCTATTAAGGATAGTGCTGTCAAAGTCCCTCTCATTATTTCCAACGTGCTAGAGTAGTCTGTATATTCCTAAAAGGACAGCACGTGAAAAATAAGAGCGCTTTCAATACCCTAACCGTCACAGGAAAGGTATTACCTATGTCGTCGAGATTCATACGCAAAAAGAGACACATAACTCGTGACCCAAAAGGTATATTCAGTAACTACGGGTATTTTTTCTAGGGACAGAACATTGTTCGTGCTCTCTTATGTCAAAGCTTCATGTGCCCTAATCTTAAGCTTTGTTCTTGTGATAATGAATATTGGGAAAAATTTAGTCATTGTAAATACAATAAGCTCAGGACAAAGTGTTTGAACAATCATAACAATAATGGGGACCATAATTCATGACATCTACATCGAAAGAAAAGAGTGTGCCCTAGATCGTGCGAGCCAAATTTCGCGAGTGAGTTCTAGTTTTTGGAAATGATGGGAATATCGAGCCCTAATCCGAGCGAGAAAATAGTAATTGAAGAAGCCTCCTGTGGACCTCGATTTGTATGTTTGTGAGTGCTTGGTAAGGGTGATTTCCCAAGGCTAATAATTGAAGCCTAACTGGAACGATGTTCTAATTCAAAAGAAAAGCACTGGCACACGGAGAGGAGACGAGTCGAGTCATTGGATTGGTAAAAAATAAGGAAAGCATGCTTGAAACATTGCGGCTACGAATGTATAGAGGCGCGAAATGGAGCAACACTCGCTTGAGATTCTGCATCTCGAAGAAGTCATTCTACCCTCCGAAGAAGAATTGAACTCCTCATCCGATGTGCAAAGATTTGTCTACATGAAAATTTATATTGGTCGATCAACAAATTCGGAACAAGAAACAAGATCTAGTTTATTGAAATTGAAATTTAATAACAAAGCATTACTCGAGTTTACCGTAGTTTATTGAAATTGAAATTTTACTGATTTCACTTATTTAAAAATGTCATGCGATCACTAGGTTTACTTACCGGGACCTTATTCTCTGCTGGCTCACTTCAACGGAACCTTGCCTTTCACGATCTCTTTCCTCACCATTCTATAGAGAAAGCTGTCCCATCTCAAAGTGAGTTGGGTCGACTGAGACATAATCTCCTATGTAGTCATGATTCTTACCCGAGGAGTAGAAAGTCCCGAAAAGTCTTATTGAACTCAAGTAAGATCACTGAAAATTTCTTACTAAGTTCATGTAAGACATTGATGCTTTTAACCGAAATATTACAAAGGTCGGGACTGAGTTTAATGAGGCTTTGTTCCTCCAGCTTATTCATCATCACAAAAAGTTGATGGATAGTGGGTATTGTATTCTTTGTGGCAATGGATTTTAGCAAAATTCAAATATGACTCGGCGAGGTTGACATAAAATTCCATCAGGGTTGCTACCCATTTTGTATAATACATCCCAAAGAAAGATACTGTGCTCCTAGCCATAAAACAAAAATCCTAGGTTTTACTGAAAAGATAAAGCTTCGATCTCATCGACTATTAATAAGAATGCACATTCGCGTTGTTGAGTTCTTTTCCTAGTTTTGTATCCGCACGCGGTGTATGCATCAGACTGGTCATAAAGGAATATGGTGGTGACGGGCGGTCTTACAAAACATTGTCACCGGTTTTAGTCTTACATTTATCCACAAAAAATATGTTAAAGCGATACATCAACGTGTTTTCAAAATTATGAATTTCAATTGATAATGGGAGGGTACTTTTACGCTAGGATGTGGACGACAAGAATTACAATCACAAGTGTGCTTCCTTCTTTTCTCGGGACCTATTGCAAGGCTCATTAGGGAATCCTGCGCTTGGTTATTTGTCTCGCTGCTCCTATTATGCTTTTCTTCTAGCTAAACTCTTATTATCCTGCGTTACATGAAGCGATATGTCTTGTAGCTTTTGAAGAGATGAAAGAATGCTGAAAGAAAAAGTAGCCAAAATCCATCTCCTTGATGTGCTATCATCCATGTATGTTGGTTGGATATTTTGGGAAGCTTTTTGGCCATATTTGAGGGAGTTAGTATTTTCGGCTGGAGACAGCGTTCACTTTCGCCTACGGAAGTTACAAACTATTCTCGCATTTCGACATAGTCGCTGTTAGGGCCCAAGTTATCCTTGCTATAACCACCCGAGCTCTTAGTGTGAGGCCCGGAAATTGGGCGGCAAAAACTTCCTTCTTCACTCTAATTTGTAAAGTATATTTGTTGCAAATACTTGAACTCTATGTGCGTGACCTTAAATCTTTTAACAAACAAATAGCAAACCCGATAAAAGTGATCACTCTCGAGCACAACAACATACGGTGACATAAATGTTTGCATAACAAAGCTGGATTCATGGGATAACAGAGGAAGAAATCGTCTACCTTTACTGAGACTAAGTACTATGAAGAGAGGCTTAAATGAACAAAAAGTAGCTTTGGTCTTTCGGCTTTGTCTCTCTTGTCCCTTTCGAGTTACAAATAGTTTGTTAGCTCTTACATGGAAAACCGCGTTGTTATCTAACTAAAAGTTGTGAGCCCCATGAATTGATAGAAAAGCTTTTGGAAACAAGTGGAACAGAGGTTGCAAAGGACTATATCTTGAATATTGAAAGGTGAATCCAAGATTTAGTGCTGCGCTCTCAACTTAGAATAGCTGCAAGTATTATTTTATTTTCTAAAAATAAAATAACATGTTAAAAATCGTAGTTCCACCTCTAATCTCTCGCTTAGGTAGTTGGAATTGATGATATTTTCTTATAATACGCAATTCAGGTCAAGGAGACTACCCTGACCAGCGTGGATTTCTGTTCTCTAATGTAAAGCTTTGGAAAATGAATCTTCTTAGAATGCAAGTGTTTGTAGATGGACATAGTAGTTGGCATCCACCAGCTGGAAGACCTCGACTCCTATAACATTCGACATGATCACCCATACGTCAAGAAGGCCACCACCTTCTCTAATCTACTACGCTAGTCTCATGTCATCATGTTTCTTTAAAACTACATATCATATTTTTTTGCGTAATGTTTTGGAGGTGAACACCAATTTTTCGCCACCCTCACAAACTCAGGATTGTTTTCAAAATTATGTGAGGCCCGGAAATTAGGCTGGAAACTTCCTTTCTTCACTCTAATGTGTAAAGTATATTTGTGGCAAATACTTGAGACTCTATATGCGACCTTAAATCTACAAACAAATAGCAAACCTGATAAAAGTGATCACTCTGAGCACAACAATATTTGTTTGACATAAATTTTGCAACGCAACCAGGCGAATTCATGGGATAACGACGAAGAAATGCGATCCCTTTACTAGACTAAGTACTATGAAGAGGCTTTAAATGAACAAAAAGTAGAGTTTTGGTCTTTCGGCTTGTCTCTCCTATCCCTTTCAAGTTACAAATAGTTTGTTAGCTTCACATGGAAAACCAGCTGTTACCCAACTAAAAGTTGTGAGCGCGAATTGATAGAAATATTTTTGGAAACAAGTGGGAACGTAGTCGCAAAGGACTCATATGCGAATATAGAAGAGTCTGAATCCGAGATTTAATTCCCGCTCTCTCGACTTGTAGTTGCAGGTATTATTTTATTTTCTAAAAATAAAATAACATCTTAAAGCTCGTAGTTCTAACCTCTAATCTCTGCTTCGTGTAGTTGGCATTGATGATATTTCTACATACATGCGCAATTGCGATCAAGGAGAATACCCTTAATTACAAAGATTTCCATTCTTCTAATGTAAAAGCGGGAAAATGAATCTTCTCGGAAATGCACGTGTTCGCAAATGGACAGCAGTAGTTGGCATCCACCAGTTGGAGAAGACTCAACTCCCATAACATCTCGTGCGACACCCATCGGTAAGATAGGCCACCACCTTTCTCTAACTCATTGTACGCAAGAAGCTCAGTGTCATCATATAAAACTACATATCATATTTTTGCGTAGATGCTCGTGAACACCAATTTTCTCACCTATTCACCCAAAATCGTATTTCGCACAAAATATGATGTGGCATACCAAAACAAATATTTACAATGTGGGCATGTTTGCACTGAATTTGTGCCTCAGCCAAAGAAATGGGATTAAAGAAATATTTATGCTCCTTGAACTGAATGAGATAGCGCTAATAAAGAACTTTGAAAATATTATTTTCATCATCAACACTGACGTATAGTCAAAGAGTCGTATCAGTTTTACACTTTAGTGGACAAGTATATATGGGAGAAGCAGAAGTGCCAGGCCCTGGAGCAAACTGTCCGTGGAGAGCTCGATTATCATTACACGGGACTGTTAAACGTACAAACTCCTGGGATTGTAGAAAATTAAGCTCGAAAGTAAATGAATTTGGAGGCCTCGGATCGGTGCTGAAGAAGCTCATACCACTAACTTTGGAGCTTGCTAGCCTCGGACTGTGTGACCAAGCTTTCTAGCCTGCGTTTGGAGCGCTTTGGTTTTGGACGTATAGTGGTAAGACGGTGGGTTCATATTCCTGGAATAGAATTCGGAGGCTCGGCAGGTGCTCGGACTGCGGCTGCCTCGATGGTAGCTTGAAGTGTAATCTTGGACTATATTACGGTCATCCTGGAAGGCTGGCAGGAAAGGTGTAGTCCTGTAAAAAGGTTGAGTTGAAGCTTCGGACCTATTGAGCTGCGTGTAAAAAGTAAAAACTCGAACACTAACCTCGGTGTGTGAACAATCATCACTTTATCTTGGGATACGAGCTGGATAGACCTCACCACATCGAATAAGTGTTGCTGTGACCTCATGATAGATCGGGAGATACATGGAGTGAGGACAAATTCGGCCCATTGGAACGAAAGTAAAGAATCCGGCATTTGGCTATCACCTGCGGACTCAACTTCCGGAACCAACATTTAAAGAACAAGACTTCTTTGATATATGTTGCTATAGCACCACTTCTCGGACAACGTGCCATTTTTTGGGCAACATTATTTCGTGGGTAGGCTGAGTGGCAATCTTTGAGAATTTGTTGAGCAGTTTGGAAGGCTGGCTATTTGGAGAACTCGGACTTAAGGATAGCCACTTGGAGGAAGACTTTGGAACCTTTAGATTATAGTCTTCTAAGCAAACGTTGGATAAGAACTTAAAGAAGTCTTGAAGGAAACTTGAGGACTTGAAGCAAATTCTCGAAGTGTATCAAGGCTTGTTTGTAAGAGACCTTTGTGGAGATTGTGCGGATCTATTGAGGACGGTGAAGCTCGAAATCCCTCTCGACTATTTCCAATAGTGAGGTTGTATATTCCCAAAAGGATAACGCAAATGAAAACAGGTAGCTCTCGCCTAACCGCTGTGGTCGAGAGTATTACCTACGTCAAGTCGAGATTCATCTAAAAAGAGACACATATAGCCGTGACCCAAAAGGTATATTCGGAACTGTAGGTATTTTTGCTAAGGGACAGAACATTGTTTTGTCTTGCCTTATGTTAAAGCTTCCATGTGCCTTAATCTTCAGCTGTTTCTTTGTGATAATGAAGATTGGGCAAAATTTTAGCCATTGTGGGCACAATTTTTGGACAAATGTTTGAACAATCATAACAATAATGTAACTATAATTCATGACATCTGACATCGAAAGAAAATATGTGCCCTGAGATTGTGCCACGGGGCAAATTTCTCGAGTGAGTTCTAGTGCTTTGGAATGATGGGAATATCGAGCCATAGTCCTGAGGTGACTTGATAATTGAAGAAGCCTCCTAAGGACCTCGGATCGTACTGTAGAATTGCTCTGCAAGGGTGATTTCCTAAGGCTAACAATTGGAAGCCCTAACTGCAGAAGCGTTCTAATTCAAAAAAGAAAATCACTACAACAGAGGAATAAGTGAGTCATTCGATTGGTAAACAATATGAAAGCATGCTTGAAACATTGCGACATCCGAATGCATAGTAGGCATAAAGCGAGGCATGACACCCATTTGAGACTCTACGCTACGAAGAAGTCATACCTACCCTCCCGAAGAATTGAACTCCTCATGCGATGTGCAAAGATTTGTCTACATGAAAATTACGCGGTAAATCTAACCCTAACATTTCAAAATATTTCAGCTGGAATCAGAGTAAAGGATATCACCCTTTGTCTTTTTTATGCCATCTCGCAGCTACGCCAAATAAGGTTTATCATCTCACAACAAAAAGCTCATGACCTTGCTCTCGATCTCCTACGGTAAGAAGAGTATTTGTGGCGACTCAGTGAGAGATAGCATGAGTCTCACTTTGAAATAAGAAAAATGACTTCCAACGCACATATATATATTTATATATACATACACTTGAGCTCGCGAGAATTTTGATTTACAGTCGCAATACTATAATGAAATAATTTTATGCTAAAACCCTAGGAAATTCACATTAGTGAATGTTTGGTTATGTTGAAAAAAAGAGAGGGAAAGTTTCGGACACGAAATCATTTTTTGATTCATCCTTTCTATAGATAAAATTGCCTTTGCCGGCCATTAAAATCTATAAGTTGCAAAATATTTTGCCCATAATATAAGCATGCCTCATTCGTAGTAGAACTGGAAAATGTATTATGCTTATCTAGTAGAACTTCAGACATGTAGTCTAGCAATCTCCTAACCTCAAGACGAGTCCATTTTGTAATAAAGCTCTCTCCAATTTTCATAAATTCAAAAGATACATCATACCTTTAATAGGCTATTAAAATAAAATTCAAATATTTTATGACCAAAGACGGACATTATTCCTCTCAAAATTCTAGCACGAATAATACAAGCTATCCCAGGAATAGTAATGACGGACACTTTTACAAAACTCACAGCATTGATCATTCACACCATCTAGGAAAATGAATAACACCTTTACACCTCTTACGACTAACCTCTGAGTTCAAATTTATGTCGCGACCAACCCCATCACTTGTTGGCTTCATAACATAAAATTCCACTCTCTTATGCTTAAAATTTATCACGATATTACTTATGTCTAAGCAGTGTTTTACATTTCATGGAACAAACTTATAAAGAAAACCTTGAAAACTCGACATAAAAAATAAAACGTTCTAGGAAAAAAGTAAAGGCTTACACGACATAAACATGGCCTCGACCACTTTCCAGACAATCACGATCAATGGATGACAATAAAGCCTCGAAATTGTCTTCAAATAGTTCTTCCCACTTCCTAATATCTAGGAATTTATCAATGATACAAGACTGGGTGTTGAAACGACGTCAAAAATGATACCAATTTGTAGCCCCGGAGATCCAAACCAAAAATAAGTTTGACACAAATCATAAGAATAAGTATTCATATGAAAAATACAAACCATGTCTCAGCTTTGTACATGTCGCATGCACCATAAAGTGACTCACATACGACGTACACAGCCAGCAACAAAGTCCTTGCCAGCTCCTCGTGAACTCAAACACGAGCCAATGAAGATCTAGAAAAAGGCATCCAAATCCAAGAGCATTCACTATTTCCTCGAGTCAAGAGCATATATCCCTCAATAACACAAAGTAAGCTCCTATGTGTTTCCAAAGAGATCCAAAAGATACTTCATTTAACGAATTTAATAAAAATAAATGAAAAATGCCGAGTCAAATTCAACAATTTAGAGATTGGAAATAATTGCTTGAGAGGCATATCCAAGTTCTATTTGTAATTTATCATGTAAGAAATTTACTTGGTCAATTGTACCTTTCAAAGAAGAGTAAACTCTATTCGTAAAGAAGCAGACTATTTGGTCATGAGACTCATAAGGAGCCTGTCTTAAACGAGAGAAAGCACTGTTTAAATTTTTAAAAAGGTTTCATCATTTCTAGGATAGATCTCCTCACGGACTATATGCAGCTTTACGAAAACATTGGGAATGATATTTGTAAGGGAGTAAATAGACAGTCCTGATCACGAGGAGTGCCACACCAACTACCGAAAAGAAGCTATAACCACCGAAAACACAAATAAAATAGGTGAAACTCGACTCTTAATAATACTTACTAATCGAGACCACATTAGAACATCCCTCTTTATCTATTCATTCCTCGATCCATCAATCCTTACCTCATTCCATCTAGGTGAAGCTCAACGATCCCAGTCATCCATCCCACTGAGATGACCGTCTATTTCATGCTACTTGGTAAGCGGGATTTTCACCATAGTGGCAACATCAATTCGATCCTCTTGGATGAAGGCGAGCGAGGTAAAGGCGGAAGGACGATGACAAATTAATATAGTTTACCATGGCCAAATTCAGAAGTTCTTGAACATGCTTTCACGCCCAAATTACGAGCGAAACCCCAAAGTCAGAGAGAGGAGGAGGATCTCAAATGAAAGATGAAAAAAGAGAGTAGACCCGTGATCCTGATATAATAAGTCTTCGAGTTAAAAATCTGGTGGAGTGGATGGAAGAATTGAATGTCAAAGAAGGGTATGGAATTCACTGGCAGTAAATCTATAAAAATTATGAACGAGGAAAGAGACGAACTGCGATTCGGCACTTGTGAGGATCAATATCGGCGATGAAAATAAATGACAGGTCGACTTTAACTTTTATAGTAGCCACCAAATTAGATTTTAATAGGTAGTCAAATAAATTGCTATGGTCGGTTAGGTTTTCATCAAGTTTGTTTGTATGTGAGTAAAAATAATGTTAAACTAATTAGAGTATTAATCATAATTATATTATACTTCTCTAATATAAGTAAGAATCCTAATTAATCAAAATTATATTATATCTCTCTAATATAAGTAAGAATGTTCATATAAAGAGTGGGAAAATGAACATGAGCTCGAAAAATATCTATCAACCTTTAAGGTAGTGAAAATTATCTTTAAATCTATTTATACGTTATCAATAAATTTAAGTAGGTATAGTTA
This sequence comes from Pinus albicaulis, assembly GCA_034641835.2. Lineage (NCBI taxonomy): Eukaryota > Viridiplantae > Streptophyta > Pinopsida > Pinales > Pinaceae > Pinus > Pinus albicaulis. The sequence continues at coordinate 159,927,782 of CM076580.1, forward strand.
GTTTTTTATTTTGAGGAAGTTCATTTAGAGATTAAAAATACCCAATTAGAAGGCCTTCACATGTGTTGTTAAGAGAGACATGGGATAAATTTTGATTAAAGGAATTACAGAGTACAATAAGATCAATGTAGAGCACCCACTCAAATCACCAAGAATATATCCAAACCATCAAGATGACACACTTCTCACGAAAGCAAAATTATGAAACCTGCAAGGAATAACTCGGATAGAGAGACATGGGATAAATTTTGATTAAAGGAATTAAGGGGTACAATAAGATCAATGTATAGCACCTACTCAAATCACCAAGACATATCCAAACCATTTCAAGATGACACACTTCTACGAGAGAAAATTATGAAACACCATGGAATAACTCGGATTAAAACTTATAATCAATCAATTAATAGTTAGAACATAGTGTTTAAGTGAACACAATAAAAATAGGTACACATTGGACATAATATCATATACACATGGATCATACATATCCAACTAAATGTGGTAGCTAAAGGAACTTCTTCCTACACATAGTGTCCTAGATGGCTAAGGCAAGGTGTCATCAATTCGAATGATACATTCATGAATTACATATAGATCCACATACCTTAGTATGAAAAATGATCAATGTGACAACAATCGTGAGGGGGTTGAGATGACAATCAAATTTTAAAATATCCTCTAAAATCCCATATAGAAAATGGGGTAACATATCCTATGACATCCAACTTGTGATAATCGTAGATGTATAAATCTTATTAATAGACAAGGAATTGAATACCTAAATTTCAGAATGATAACTCTCGAGAAACAATTGTCTATCCATCTCTGCACAATGATGTTTCTCATATTGAGAAAATTGGCTAACATGAAAATTTCCTTCAAATTTGAAACTCTAGGAATGTGCATATGATTCATCAAACAAAGTTGCATCATGCAAAGAAGGGAGTAACAAGTCCTATGACATCATGCAAAGTTAATGAGAAATAATTATTACGGTCAAGTATGCAATCTTGGGATGGACGGATCCAGTAGTAGCTTATGTCAACACTTACATGCGTTTGAACTTTGAAGGCCGTACCGTTGATTTGCGTGTACCCAAATTCTTGTTCAACCCATCGTTGATAGAAAACCCGCGGCCTATGAATGTTGGAATTTTCAATGTTTCATTATTATTTTGCATGATAACTAAGCATAGCGAAAGAAAAACATTCTATGGTGTGAATTTTATGCAGGTCATTGTACCTCTGGATCAATGATTTCCTGGGTAGCACCCTCATTTTGCAGACATGCCACTAAAGTAGGGTAGGAAAGGAATAAACTCCTTTGAGCAACAATGTGGCATGAATAATATCCATTGATCACTAAATTTGATTTCATGTTGTCATAAATAGAGGACTTGTCTTTTGCTCTTGTAAAAAAGACAAAATTGTGTGGTGCTTTTACTAGAAGGGGAGGCCATTCCCATACCTGCACGACAAAATTCTAAGACTCTCATGCACTCAAGAAGAGAACATCTGCGAGGTTGGAGCCCGGTGTTACTGTTTTGGCATAGGGTTAACACTAGGGAATTATCAAGAGTTAACCAATTTGATGTTGGGAGGTTGGATATAGAAAATGTCGGCCTAGGGAGCTATGTTGCTCTGGAGGTTGGATGTATAGAAATGTTAGCTGCGGTGAAGGATCAACTTGTTAAGGTCTTCTCCTGCTACGAAGAATATGCTAACGATGGTCTTTGTGAGGAGTCGCTCAAATTGTTGCTCGGAATGGTCTTTGTGAGGTTGCTCAAATTGTTCAATCGGATGCAATAGAATGGGATGAAAGTGGACACTTTCACCTTTTCCACTGCTTTTGCGGCATGCACTAGTTGGGATGAAATTCCATATAATCATCATTAAAGTTAGTGGAATCAAATATTTCTGTGGAGAATGCTCTTGTTGACTTGTAATGCCAAATTCTATTATTGACCCGTGTGCCAAATGTGGCGTGCATAGAAGAGGGCATGCTTTAGTCTTTGATAATATGTTTGAACAGGAGGACTTTTCCTTTGAAATACAATGATTCTTGGATTATGTCGTAACATGTTGATGGTGAAGAAGCACCGCATGATCTTAGTGGGTTATGAACCTACACTTTGCTGATGTTGAAGGATGAAATGAGATGGAGTGGAAAAAAATAGGGAAGGTGCATCAACAAAGTCTGCAAATAATCCTGAAATTTACTTTGGATGAGAATTTGAAACTATAGAAAGGCCTCACAATTTGGACATGCATTCGTGGGATTGCAAAAAAGAGCAACAAAAAGTGTAGAAGGAGTTGAATACACAATTTATTGGTTTTAGAAACAAGAAACAATAGTATCGATTTCCCAAATGAAAAAGCAAAATGGCTTTAGGGCAGCAAATGCATCGGCTCAGGTCGCGCAAAAGAGAGAGTAAAACATCAAATAGTTGAGAAAGAGCATTTGATGAAAGAATGCAGATTCCTTTGGGTCTATGGAAAATTTACTTCTTGCATTCACGTGAGATAAATTTGGTTTCGTACAATATTCGTTTAATAATCTTGAAGTTTCTTTGAAGAATCTCATAAGTGCTATACTGGCTTAACTCATAAGTCTCCAAAAAAAATTATCGATCAAGGCCTCCGAGGGGAACGGAAATGTTGTTTTGGGTGAATATGACAAAGATTTGGCCAGAGATGGCTAGGTAAGAAACTAAGTGTGGTGCATCATTTTAAGGTCTCATGGAGAATCAAAGGAAGTCGTGCATGGAAGGAACATCATCCCAGAATTCTCTATGGTGTGGGTACAAGCAAGTTAAGAGAATTTCAAGAATGGATCTCCTAAGAACTCTCACTGTGGTGATTCTATCTCAAGCATGATCCCACGTTGGGAGAAAAAACCTTTGGTGAATTCACTATTAACACGACTTTTGCATAGCTTTGTGAATCTTGGTCAAAATCTTTACACTCTCTCTCATGATGCTCCACTTTGCGAGGTTGAGTCTATCAACTTTTCTTTTAGCTTTTTGAGATCCCATTTTCATTTGATCTATGATGCCATCTTTCAATCTATACATTTCATTCAACTTGAGATCATCAATCACAAAAAACAACATCAACTATAGTCGATATAACTCCTTTATCTACTTTTCCCATGCCGTGAAAGGTCGAGCCACACGTTGTGTGAAAAATCCATTTTTAATGTTTATTTTCCACTTGTTTCATGCTAAATAAAATTCACACATGAAAAGAAAGATGTGTTTACTGACATCCTAGATTAAGATACTGACACCAAAAGAAAAAAATACACTCCCACTTAGTAACCATAAAATTTTAATAGGGAAAGCGAGGAATTACAATTATGAGAAAAGGAAAAGAAAGAAGGATCGAAAACAAAGAAACGAGTTAAAATAGTTAGCAAATGAGAATGCTATTAAGCTCTAATTGATCATCTGACACCCTAAGGTAAGATTCGTCTCACCAGTGAGGTTAGAAGAGTGTAGTCCCAAATCCACTCAGGTTTCATTGTCACTATGGTCCGTGCCACCCAAATGGAATAACACGAAAGCCCCAGACCATTTTGAGCGGATTATTTCACCCATTTCGAGACGCCACCTAAGCCAATAGAAAGTCCCTCATGGGAATGTTTCTTTGCAACGATTCCTATAATTAAAGCAAATAAAAATAAAATGCTAGCTACCTCTTTGAGTGGATTTAGTAGCCTCTAGTAGCTTCCTCCTCTAGAACAAAGCCTTAATCCCCGCTGCACGAAGTGCACAGTCATCTCTTCGTGGATCCACCCCTTTGCTTTGAGACTCTCGGAATATGGGTCCGAGGGCAAATCCCGGGCCTCTTTATGAGGCAAATCCCGAGGCTCCGTTTTGGGTCTCTAGAATTTTTAGGGATGGCTGGATCATCACAATCCATCCGTGCTAGAGCATCCGTTGTGGCAACCACCTACGATCTTAGGAGATTTTGCTCTCCTTGTCGTAACTCAGTGTATTCTCGTCTCCCTTTTCTACTTCTTCGCTAATTTTTTGAATTGGAAAGGCACATGTCGTCATCTTCTTTGGTGAAGCTCGCTGTTGCCCATGCCTTTAGCTTAATCTTCCTCCATGGAATCTTGAACATATAGCCTCATTGAACACCTAGTTTTAGCTTGTCTAGAAGTATTTTGAAGGGGAAAAGGAGATGGAGGGTTGGGGATGGGCCATCACGGGAATGTGGTGAAACTTGTGCAAATTTCCTTTGTAGAACGAAATCACCATGATTGGAGGAGCGAGAGTCCAATCTCTTGATTCAACCAAATGTATCATATCATACCCTAACCAAAACTTTCGGTTTCATATCTAAAGCAGTGTCAGCACCTTTGAGGAAAAGCTTTGACTACATTTGACCACCAATACGCACGTAATAAGATTGTTGATGTTTAAAAGGCGTAATTCTAAATCATGTCTTTGGCATTTGGACAATGATACTAATCATCACCTTGGCAAGTCAATAAATGTGTCTCCCGGCTCTCTCTCTCTCTCTCTCTCTCTCTATTGTAGCATTTGATTTGAATAATAAGAAAAATTGTTCGAGGGTTTTCCGCATTTTTGGGGTTTTTCCCCTCACTTGTGCCATATTCTCTTGCTCTTCTATCTTGGCTTGTCTTCGACATTTCTCATTAATGTTCTTCTCGCTGGAAAAGTGTAACTAGGTGAGTCTTTGTCTTCATGTTGGCTATGTAATTATGTATTTATGAAAAGGAGAAGGCAAAGATACTAAAGTGTATTTTTAGTGCTTGCTTCATGGGCTTCTATGAGAAAGATTTTATTAATTTAGATGGACTTCTTCTTGAAGGTTCATTGGGTTTGAGGATCAGTGTCAAATATGCTCTACAGCTATATGCTCCGGAGATCTTGTGAAAGAATCTCACAACGAGCCTCAATGCAAATGACGAAAAACAAGCCTCAAAATGCAAGAAATGAAGTACCTCATCGGTGCCGAGATAAACATTATCTAGTCGGCCTCACTCACGGCTATATGGCTCGGCTTGCCCATATGAGTATGCGGTACGAAACTGAGGAAATCAATGCGGATACCTGCGAGTATACAATCTCGGATATCTTCCGAAGCTTTGGATAGGTTCCACGGCTTCTCGGATACTTATCACAGCTTTGGACTCTACTTCAAAGTGCATATGGAGAAAAAGCAGCGGTTAAGGTTCGCAGGATAAGGATGCGAAGAAAGGAAGACTATTTAGCTGAACACAAAAGATCTCTTAGTATGATCTCTCGTCTTTTGGTCTTAAAACATTGGTTAAGTTCTTTACGAGCAGTGATAAAGTTAGTCTCTCGCAAGGGTGCGAGAGAGAAGACATCGTTACGCAGCAAGATATACACGGCGTAGAAAGAAGGCGCGGCTCAAATCCATGATACAGATCTTTGGTGATGATTAGTACAAAGATGAGTGTTCGGTAGAACTCTTTCGGTGATGGAATACAAGCTACGCGGTGCTACATGGTGCTACAAAGGAGGATGAGATTGTGTCTTGGCATAGGAGAGGCAGCTTTAGGCTCAATATTTGTCATGGTCATTGTAGTCATCGTGTGAAGTGACAGAAATCTATAAGAAGAGATTTGCGGGTTTTCCCCTCCAAGAGGAGGGTTTTAGCGGCTTAGAGACTCAACTATCAGGTCCTCAATGATGTTATATGGTTGTTTGATGTTTTAAAACGTAATCATAATAATGAACGAAGATGATAAGTAAGAAGTAACTCAAACAGCTTATCATGTATGAGAAATTTTCATTAACTCTTGCCCTACCTAATTCTCAACACTTTCGTTAGTTACCTGGTCATATATTTTTTAATGTAATTGATAATGGATTAATGGGCTCATGATTGAATGGAAGTAACTATCCTTTAAGAAAAGAACATGTTTCCAAAATTAACATGGAATCAGAGCACGAGAGAGAACAATCCCAAGCTCAAAAGAGGGTGCAATCACTTTCCGTAGCATGCCGAAGAGTTTCATTGGTACCTCTATCCCTGCGGTGTTAGGGATCAAGAATGTCAAATCTGGTGGTATTTTCTTAAGGCCTTCTACCAGCTCCCATCGGTGGACATGGGGTCCAAATCCAAGAGCAACTCAAATATCATGAGCGAAAGTTGAAAGTCAATCGTTGCATGTTCCCGGTAATATATTTTCCAAGGATTATTTATCGGTCCCATTCGGTGACGCGTGTCTCCTCATTATATTTGAAGCGTAGGATTTATCAACCATAAAGTCACAGTCCTGGGCATAACACATGGATACCAAATCCTGTGGTCTTACGGGGCATGATCACTTTATGATCACTTTGCTTTGTATCGACGAGCTCAAAGTATTCTCTTTCAGATTTGACTCTTTCAGTGTGCCTTTAAGAATACTTCGTTTTGAAGATAGAAATACTCTGTGATAAGGTCTTGTCACCATGGTTCCCCGCTTTCGAAGGGTTAAAAGTGATTGTTCGGAAAAATCATATCATCCAACAGAGCGAGGTTCTGCGCGCGATCCTTGAATGGATCTCATCCTCTAAGAATTATCACTATGACGGGGAAATCTCTATCCTAGTGCAAGGTATCACATATGGTATCACTCGGCTTAGCTCGTCTCCTGCGAAGAAGGCACTGCTTCAATCTCTTATATCTTAGCAGTTCCCTACTAGTTTACTCTCAGTCGAAACTTGACCCCACGACTGCTGTGTGAACATCTTGTATGGTCTCTCCCTTTGCAATCTCAAGTTCTCAACACGTGAAAAGCATGGCTGCACCTGTTATATATATATACAAGTTATGGCAATCGCATAGGTTCGGGATATTATAAACATCATCTCGGGCATGTAAGGCCGATCTATATTTACTCCTACATTATGACTATGAGTAATCATATATTCTGCGAGAAGTGTGTCCTCCTATCCCTCTTCAATATAGTTTTCAATTGGCATGACATCATATTTTCAGAGCGCGACCATTATTAATATACATGCGTTCGGTCGGCCAGATTAGGAAAATTGAGATATGCATTTACTCGTTCCAACCGACTCATGGCATTCACAAATTTTTGGAGAGTACGATTGATAAGGCTTTGCTTCCAATCTAAGTGGTGGAAAAGTCATGGCCATAGAGTTGTATGTTGACAATCTTCTCCCTACAAAGAGGAGGCTAGCAAAGGAGTCATAGGACAATGAATCACTGGAGGCTCATCATTATTGTGGATAATGGCATAAAAATGCATCTATACGGAATATGGCACGCTCTCCGTATGAGACCCTTGATTTGCTCAATCCACATTTCGGCTTATACACATCTTAGCCAACACATGCTAAAGTTTCTTTTTGAGTTACGATGGGTACACACTCGTGAGTATGAGACTTTGGGTTACATTCGTATGCGAGATAGCTTCGGCATCAAGGCGTGGAGATGTTTTTCATTTTTTTACGGAATTAATCTTTCATTCGTAGCGAGAGCTACTTTGGATTCATGTCGATCCCACGAAGTCACACTGCATCTCTCAAAGGTTACGAACTCGAAAGTTTGAAAGATCGCGAAGTATAAGCATGCACGGCGAGATGCTGTGGTTATATCGGCTCCTCTATGGCACTTCCGTGCTCTCCTTTTCCATCATTCAATATGCACGAGCACCAGTGTCGACTCTAAGAAGAGAGCGAGTAGGGATTCCTACTGCGTAAAAGAAACTACAACACATTTGAAGATTTCAAATATTGAGGGAGCTGCGTGGAGAAAAAGTGGCATGGCACTTTTGGAACGCTTCTACCGTCTATCGGCGAGTAGGTGCCTCAATAAATAGTAAAGACTCGAAATATTTAGTTTATACGACATTCATTAAGATTCATTTTCGAGGGAGTAGCAAAAACAGAAATCGTTGCAATTTCATATACCCTAAAAAAATCGAATTATATTTTCATTCGTGATGGATTTAGAGAAAGTGTGTACATACCGGTCCAAACTTTAAGGTAACAAGAGCGATGTGTGAGGAGAGGCCGCAAAGTAAAAAGGAAATTGAGGAATCCGGATCCATGGAAGCACAAAAACCCCCATAGAAGGAATTGCGAAGCCCCTTCAAAAAATCATCCGGATGGGTGATTCGAAAGCGTCATCAACAGAGGGGCCACCATATCATGACCATGTAGTCGCTTACGTTAAGTGATTCATCACACATTTCTTTCTTTCTTGTCATTTGATGTCGTGTCGAGTTGGGTTAAGCTTGTGCGGAAAAAGAGCTTGGAAGCTCGCTCAATGGAACTTACTGGCGACCAGATCAAAAACCCAACATGAAAGCACGGTGGATAAAATTGAAACGGATAGTAGTTTACCTTGTTTTATGAATTAAATAATCGATTTCCTACGGCGTGGAATCATAGGCGCGGGACATCAGAATTAAAACGAATCGAATATGTTGTGAAATTATGCAATTAAAATTTGACCAAGGGAAATATGATAATAAAATAGGATGCGCGGTACACCAGCTTAAATCACTCATTATATATTTACATTTAAAGTGTACGGCGACACACATTTTTATGAGTAAAATTACTATAATACTATGGAATAATTTAGCATAGGAATTATGGCTAAAAACATTTAGAGTTAGAATAGAGTTTTTAAGTGATCAAAATAAAAATAATACATATTAGAGAGATATATACATAGACTGAGAGATATCAAGTCAAAGTGACTCGCTAGAGCAACATCTTCCTACACCTAGTGTCCCAGATGGCCAAGGTAAAGGTGCCGTGACCAATTATACGTTGCATTCATATATTTTGTATTGGAAAAATTATTAATGGTCACAAGAATCTGTTGATATGTCAATCAAAATTTAAAGTTATCCCCTAAAAACTCATATAGAAAAGTGGGTGTAACAAGCAAATGAGATCCAAACCTCATGATTTGCAATGGGAAATCCTCTACGAGCTCTTTGGAGAAATAATGTTCTCGTTAAGGGGTCTCGTTAAAGAGGTAATGAGGGCCCCACCTCAATTTGATAGTTGAAGGAGTTTTGAATATTGGCTTGTCAATTTTGGCCCTATGCAGGCAAGGCAACATGGATGGAGGTGACCCCCTTGGAAAATTTCAAAAGGAAGGCCACGATAAGGTCTTAGTATAAAGATCTAAATCCAAGGACCCTCCTCATAAAAATTGTTAGACATGTATTTAAAGAAAGTAGATAATGACCAGTCTCATCTTGATAAAGTAGAAAATAGAACGATCCCTTTGAATCCATAACAAATGGAGCATCTACATAAGGAGGTGATCCCTCTATAACTCAATGTTGTGTATATGGCAAAGCTAGAATATGTTATCAGAGAAGAGGAATATCATGATGTTTCGAGTAGTTTCAACCTAGACACCATGCACCCACTTTTGAAACGCCATATAGGATCGAAGGGCAACATCTATGTGTCTCAGTAGTGTGTATGAGGGTTTAAAAATAAGGCCCCCCTCTTATTTGCATGAAGTGTTCCTAGTACAAATCCATCTTAGTGTCAAGGCCATGAAAAGATGAAGCTCAAGTACTAAATTTATCAAGTTTATAACAACCTCTTTAACAACTTTGACACACACGTACACGATGTCATTTACCATTGGAGGTGCATGTCACTTGATCATGTGTTACAAACTTTAATCGCCTCCCCCACAAAAAGGTGTTATGCTCCCTTGTGATGATGCATCGAGCCCTATTTGGAGAAAAATCTCATGATGTAAAAGGAAATTTAAACATGATGTAGCTTTAATAGTGCCTTACATTCACCCCTTGGCTCACCACTCGAAGGAAAATGTGAGGCTATTTCAAGCACGATATTGATGTGGATAATATCATTTTATTTTCTCTTGTGTATAGTATTCTGCATTGACACAATTGTGCTTTTTTAGCAAACAAAATATTTGTATCAAGGGTTAGCTCCTTTGTGCATTAGGGTTGAAGAGGAAGTTGCATCATCGGTGAGTGATCTATTCATTTCCAACTCCTTATGTGAGAGCACTACAAGCTCCATGTCAACATGAAGTGTAGATATTGTGAGCAATTCTTATTGAGGTTTTGAAAATTATCCAAGCTTGTTCCACATTTGCATACATGTTAATAAGGGCATTACCTACAGTAAACACACACCCTCAAGACCAACACCTAGTTCTCTAAAAATCAAATGGTACCAATATTCTTAAGTTAGAGGTGAAGGATTCTCCTAAGAGGTTATTTTTTTGGTTTGATGTGTTGTTTTTTACCTTGGATACTAAGTGGTGGTAGGGCTTCAAGGGTTACAGAGTTATAGGGCCAAGGGCTTGAAATGGATTTTGTTGGGGCTTTAATAATTAAGGGATTTGGGTGTTAGGGGTTAAAGGGTTAGGTTTTAAGGTGTTTAGGGGTTATGGATTAAGGTTTAAGGGTCATGAGGTTAAGAGAGAATAAGGGGTTAGGCTTAGGGTCTCATAGATTCTACACATTAGGAGTTACTGTAGCTTTGAGGTTTAATGCATCAAGGGGTCGAGTGGATTATGAGTTATGAGTGTATGGTTAAGAGATTATGGCTTCGTTAAGTGGACAGGGAAATTTGGTGCGGGTTAATGGCTAATTCACTGTGATAATGGGGCCCCTAATCCCCTTATCACCACTATCGTTCCTCTTTCAATTCCTCTTGTTACCTTCCTGCCCGCGACACTAGCTCTGTGAAATTGGGGTGCTCAATCCCCATTATCATTCCGTAATATGTGGATTATAGATCTTATTAAATCATGCTTTCGGACATCGACTTCTACCCACCCATGCCTACATGTGTGTCCTCTGTCTACCATGCTCGATACACCACAAAATAATCCTCCCACCTTTTCAGGTCATATCCTTCAACTTATCTTTAATATTGTGGGTGAAATTGGTGTTTATGTTGTAAAGTGAACAAAGAAAAAATTTGCTTGTTTTCTCTTTGAGAAGATGTAGAAATTGATTGTCATGATTGGAATGTGCATGCATCAATCTACATTTGGGTTGTTTTTCGAGCTTGGACATGAATAATCATTTGTTCATACCTACTCCTTACTATCGATGGAATCTAGTAATCGCACATGTATCGATGGGAAGTTTGAGAGATTCTTTTGAAAGCCTGTGTGTTGTGGTGTTTAGCTCCTATAGAATGTGTGCAAAGATAGTGCTGGGTCCAAATAGTTGAGGATCCATGATATCCCATAGGATGGGATGTAGGTAGATGTTTTCTATCATGAATTATCGACCCAATTGAACATGATAACTCCCCCATGATATCTCGGGATTTGACTCTTTTCGATGGATGTAATTCCTTTCTTTGAAGTGTATAAAGAGCGATGGAATCAACTCGGTTACATGGGCTTTAACTTTGGGTATACCTTGCTTTCTCGCTATAAGATTGGGAGAGGAAGAGTACCACACCCACTTTGGCAGCCAGGTGGGATAACTTGTGCAGCACCATCGAAGAAGAAGTCACAAGGGCATCCAAGAGGGAGCGAGAAATTACCGGAATCCATTAATTTTGTGGTTTAGGATGAATCTTGTCTTCTCAAACACTATTTTTTATCAATTCAATCGTCGAGTCTTTTTGTTAGAATTTCTCGCGGAACAAAATGTGTTGTTGTTCCAATCCATGAGCACATTGTCGATTAGAATGCATGGGAAACCTTTATGATAATCTTCCATGACATTGAGTAACCAAGTTTCTGAAATTTTCTTCCAAGTTTTAGATAGGACCACTTGTGCCTATCATGTTCAATTTTGCAAGGGTGGTGGTGATCATGACTCGCACCTTTGTGTTGGGAGAGAGGGAAATAAATAAGTGTGAAGAGAAATATCATCAAATGAATTGCCTAAAGGATAGATGTTGGGTTGATTCATAAACTATCATGGATATTTTTCGTGAACTAAAATGTGTTGTTGTCTCAATCCCACTAGATATTGTTGATTAGAATGCATGGGAAACCTTTTTAACAATCTTCCATGATATTGTGTAACCACTTTTTGAGAATTTTCTTCCGAGCTTTAGATAGGACCAAGGAGCCTCATCATGTTCAATCTTTGGCAAGGGTGTGGTGGTGACCCGCATTTGTGTTCGGGACAAGAGATAAAGCAAGTGTGAAGAAATATCATCATATGACTTGCATAAAGGATAGACGTTGGGGGTGACTCGTAAAACTATCATGGATATTTCCTTAGTGAACAAATGCATTGTTATTCCAATCCCACCTCGGATATTGTTGATTAGAGTGCATGGGAAACCCTTTTAATAATCTTCCGCTTGATGTTGTGTAACCAATTTTGAAATTTTTCTTCTCCAAGCTTAGATAGGACCACGGGAGCCTATCATGTCTCAATTTTGCAAGAGGTGGTGGTGATGTCGCAGACCGTGTCGAGGACAAGATATAAATAAGTGTGAAGAAATATCATCATATGACTTGCAGCTAAAGGATATAAGGCTGAGAGCGTTATGTAAAATCCATCATGGATATTTATACAGTGAACAAAATGTGTTGTTGTTCCAATCCCACTAGATATTATTGATTAGAAAGCATGGGAAACCTTAATAATAATAATCTTCCATCATGTTATGTAACTAAGTTTTGAATTTTTTTCCAAGCTTAGATAGGACCACGAGCCTATCATGTTCCAATTTTGCAAGGGTGGTGGTGATGACCTCGCACTGTGTTGGGACAACTAGAGATAAATAAGTGCGAAGAAATATCATCATATGACTTGCATAAAGGATATATGTTGGGTGATTACGTAAACTATCATGGGATATTCCACTTCAGGCAGGTACCATCATAACGCATTAGATAAAACTATATTTAAAAATGAATGAATAAGAGTCTGTACTAGAATGCCAGGTAGAGTTTAGTCAAATGTGAGGGAGGAGTGACGTCGAGGCATGCTGGGCGATGTTATGTGCATGCCAGAGGCCGGGGGAAATGGTGTGCCAATGCATGCCGGGCGAAGTGTTTGGGAGTGCGAGGAAAAACAAGGGAGCACTAGTGTCAAATGCATGGAAATGAATGAATAAGAGTGTGTGACGGGGAGTATCAACGAGTTTTAGGTGTGTGCTAAGGAGGTGAGTTTAAAGGCACGCAAGTTGGTGCCAAGGAATGCTAGAGTGCCGGGCGAGCATGCTAGGATGTGCCAAATGCTAGTGTGCCGATGGCATGCTAGAGTGCCATGGAAACATAAGGGAGAACTGGTTCAAAATGCCGTAATGAATGAATAAGAGGTGTCCGATAGGGAGTGTCGGTGAGTTTCTAGTGTGATAAGGAGGGAGTGAGCAAGGTTGCATGTTAGGAAATTCCAAGGTGAGTTTCTAGAGTGCCGGGAGCATGTCGGGGAGCGTTAGTGTGCGAGCTCCTTCTTCATTATATTACAAACTACAGTACAACGGAGCTAGAGCTCTTGCACCATGGATCGTGGACTTCCTTTTACAATCACATTGATACAAGGAAGACTAGGGATTGCGTTAATCCTTTCGACAACAAATCTATCAAATGAACAAGACAACACTTGACCTACTCGCACGATGGTGACCACACACAACCCTTTCGAGTCATGAAGCTTTAATGGCGAGCACCACAAGGTTGATGTTTGCGAGTACAAGGGGCCACGTCCAACACTTTTGATGGGTCCCATGCATCACTAGTGGCACTCATGGACAAAGTATGCCTCCTAGAAGGCCCTAAGACATCAATTGACCTCTTATGAGGCTTTATTATTCCCACGTATGAGATAGTTTGGTGGGATTGTCACCAAAATTTAGGGATACTTGCATAATATTTTATGTTTAGGGGCTAACAGTAGTGCACAGCTGACTTTGACCAACTTCCTAATCAATGTAGCAACAGGGAGTTAGTTGGATCTGATTTGTATCATCACTTGATTTGGGATCTTTCTATCTTTAGAGAACTTCACATTTTTCCTTGGAGGACCATACTTTCTGGATGATTGGATGCATTTTGATGTATGGATTTGGGCTATTTTATATCCTTGGATTTGCTTTTGCAAATGTGAAGTCGGTTGGACATACTCTCTAACATTGTGGTGAAAATTTAACGCTATTCTTGTTGTTGTTGCAGACATTATTGACTTTCTACTATAACTTAGGGGTTAATTGCTGCATGATGTGAAATGTGGAATTGTTGTAGTCTCAGTTTATCTTATTTAATGTATGTACAGCCATTGTTGGACAGAGATGGAGATATCTTAGGGTCATTTTATCTCAATGGAAACTTGCAATCACTTTGTAATGAAGTATAAATGCTTGAAGGTCACTTTTCGTGCTCTGTAACATTTGGACGAAAGTTGACTCTACGGGCCTCCATGATCAAGAAACTAAATTATTGTTCATTATCACCCACGCACTCCATATCCCCAAGTGAATTGTCTCAGCTAGTGCCTCAAAAAGGGTGATGATTCTCTTCTTTCACAATCCATTTTTCCCTAGTCACAGCCCCATTAGGTCACCTAGGGCATCAATTTCCCACATTATAGCCTGTGAGAGGAAAACTTTGACTCTCCTGGGAGGCAACTTGACATTGGTGGGTGCCTCTCACTCTCCTCACACCTGCGCTCAATTTCGACGATGTAGTCTTCAAATACCTCAAGCCCTAGCACGCGGGACCTAAGTTTTGCACATGTGTTCCCAAGGCTAGAGCCTAGTAGGACCAATTTGACCCATGAAGCAAAAATATTGCCTAATCCTTTCCCCTCACATTGTCCGCAGATAGGAACATCATTGGTATGCTAAATTCCATCCCCGAACCTATGTTGGGTCCCACGACTTGGCCCCATGTGGTCCCATTTGGTGCTGCATGGGCCTCTCATCAAGGACCATTTGAACTCCAAGTTCCCAAAAGGACTTTTAGGGATTTGGTAACTTCCTTTATAAGTCTTGTCTTCTCCCTCTAACCCTTCAATCCCCCTCCTCTCTCCCCAGAAGATCAAGTCCCTCGCCTAAAAGGCAAGCATGTCCCACTCCATGTTCATATCAGTAGGGAAAGGTGATTCTAGGGTCACTTCACACCTTTTCATGTGACCTATAATGATACGAGTGACTTCCTAAACTACTAGGACTCCTCCCATCGGGTGAAATTTCGTGTTGAGAGAAAGGAGCCTAGGTTGGCGGTGACAATGGGCTAAGCTCTCCACCGTTTCCCTCTTGTCCTAGTTGTTTCCCTCTTAGGAACCCCTTTCTAGGTCCACTACTAGTTTGAGTGGTAACAAGTTTTTCACAACTCCATCTGTGAACAACTCTTTGGTATGCCCACTCTTCATCCTTACTTCGACCCCAAGATGAGAAGTCTAGCTATGGAGGTTGCCCTTCTTCATCCTTTGAATTGATCCTCTGATATAGTGAAACAGGGCCAGTTGGTTGGCCCACTCGCCGCTCACCCCAGTCCTTCAAATTATGCACATCCTTAGGCCCTATGCACACCGTCCCTTCTACCAGTCTTGTTTCCTTCTCATACGCAAGAGTTAGGTTCTTCTTTAACGATCACCTAACAACCCTCCAACTATGCTTGGACTAGCATCAACACGCCCAACCAGCGCCACTACTTTTACACCACGATCTAGGGCTCTGCAATATTTTCTTCATCTAGGGCTCTTCAAATCTTCCACATAGCAATGGTTTGGGTCCTCTCTCAAAATCATTGTTCTTGCGTAGACGATCACTCTGTGATCTGCTTTGTTGTCCAATCTATGAATAACCTGAACTCGCCCTCTTATCATCCCCTCTAACAATCTGTAGATGACTAAACTAGGTCACGAAATCAACCTCTAATATGTCCATTGACTCACTTTTTGACAGGTTGCTGAGATGTCTGCCTAAAAATCCATGGATAAGTCCACGCGATATCAACTCCTCAAACATGTCGATCCATTCTTCACATGTGCGCATTTTCTGTGAGATGTCTCAATCATCTACTCGGAGTTCCACCCTCCTTTGGATCCGCTATCTCCACACATATTGAATCTGCAAGCCATCTTCCGGATACTGTGATTTGCATATTTCATAAATAAGCCTCGCTGAGCGGTCACAAGCACTTGCTCTTATTCTACGCATTTTTCAAGCGGTACCTTATAGGGCACACCTTATGAATCAACATGCTAGGTAACTGAGGGCACCATACTCTATGTACTTCTAATTGCTGTAGAACAAACCCTATCCACCCATAGACCCACGAATCTTGCTCTCCATAAAGAGGACTCCCAACCTAGATCACATGGATCCAGAGACTTTTTGCATTTCTTTCGAGCGAATCTTGACATGAACTTCCGGGATCTCAATGTCAACCCTCAAACTAGTGGTTAGCTCGATCAATATTGCGCCTACGGTCTACTTTTGTTTTGGCTCTCAACTACGATGCAAGCCCTCCTCCATTTATGTTTATCTTTATAACTTCACGCTGAAGACGATCAGTACTCAATCCTCTCTTCATTTCACGTATAAAATATAACCAGCCGGGATTCAATCTGATCTTGTAATGTGCCAAAACAAGATATTGAATTTTTTCTACAAACACGACCACACAATCACACATATAGTAAGAGAAAGAAAATTATCTCACCTGCACAACAAAAGATGTATCTCAGGTAAAGCAGCCCTTGCTCCAAAACCCCTCTATCTCTATCAGTGTATTACGTCGAGGAATCACTGTGGCAATACAATGTTTAATCTCTCTTGAGATTCTCCAACACTACGCCAATTGTCTCCATGGCAGTCTAGGCAAAATTGGTCTAATACTCAGCCACTCTCGATCTTCCTTCGTACCCTACCTTGCTCACGCAATTCTATGGAATTATCTCCATATTAATCAGGAAAATCGGCCTTTCCTTGACTGTGCAATCCACTCATGGCATCCCAATGAATTTATAATCAGCACGATGCGTATTTTCTGTAACACAAAATGATATTTATGTTCCCTGCGAAGTGCGTTACAATAAGGATGAAGGGTCTTTTTATCATTTAAAATAAGATAAAACCATAAACCAGCAAAACTCCTAATCTTCGGGGAGATGTAACACCAAGAGTTTATGGGCTCTGCGGTGGGGTTAGTTGGGCACCTTCGTGATCAGTAACTTGGTCATGTTGATCACTCGATAGCGCACATGATACCCTCGTTAGAAAGATCTCTCCGTGGACCACAACTAATAATGAAATTTAAATGAAATCACCAAACCTTTTCATGCACAAAAAATGCCGTTTTTGGCCTCAAAACGGTTCTCGGGAAGTTCGGGGACTCCGAAAAATTGACAAAAATAGTAAATTGTGCTATAATTAAGAGAGCTAGAAAAACTAAAAGAGACAATGGCGTAGGGCCCAAGTGCGCTGGAATAGGCGGGCTGTGTAACATCCACCTCGATCACCTTCACGAATTTTGAGCTAACTCAATCATCATGACTTAGTGAGCCGACACAAGTTGTTATGAGAGCGAAATTACAATTTATTGTCGATTTGTTAAGGGAAAAATAAATAAGACACTCTCACATTCCTCACTCATGGTACATCAAAATTCCTGCACCGGTGTGGGTGCATTTTGTTTTGTCCTTTCTAGTTGCCAATTTCACTTTTTCTTGTTGCGAATTTCAACTCTTCCTCTCGACAAGAAAGTAATTCAATCAATCATCCGGTACCTTTGGAGATGATTACGCATGCTACACTTCTCTAGTGTTGTTTTCACCTGCAAATCCCGTACTGAATAGCCTCACGAACTTTCCTGACCGCATAATGCATCCGTCATCGTAGTCTCTCTCGGCTCCCGCTAGCCATCGCTCTGCCTAGTAGTGGATTTCTATGCACATGCTACTGACATCATCGTTCCCGTTCTGAATTGTTGCTAACTTTGACTTTGTGCTCTAGTATTTGAGACACGTCACTCGATTTCTTTCTTGTTGACATCCGACTACATCAATCTAATTGATCCTTCCTACTACCTGTTGTCTCAGTGGGCTCCTCAGTAGCTGGGTTCGATCCATGAGACACGCTCATCTCAATGGACCTTGCCCAAATTTCTCATCTCTGGGATTATGTCTACACATCACCCCACCTTACACCTCAAGGTATGGTTGCTCCCTCTTCCTATCTCGGCTCAAAATTCCCCCTCATGGAGGTCTACTGCTTTGAGTGGATGCTTCCACTCGACCTCCCTCTCTAATTCTCCAATCGTGCGCCTACTCCCCAACCTTCCGAGAGCGCTTCCTCATGAGAATGCATGTTCGCGAGGTAATTAGAGGCTCCCTCTAAAACCACAAAGTCTCTAACTTTCGCGCTTTCTCCTCAAAGCTTTGTGCATGCGTATGGTACCTCAAGTACATATAGGTTCTTGACTCATGCACAATAAAGTAATTGTCCGATCGTTACAAAAAAGTTTCTAAAAAATAATTGATTTTAATCGATGATATCTCCCTCATCCGAGATCCGATTCGTACCGATCTCTCTCCATTGGGTAGATTTTCTGCAAGGATCTGCAAATATTCTATTTGTTTTTAAAATTTTACACCAAAATTTCTCTGAGATATTCTCTGCAAACCTGCACGTCCATATTCCTTGCTCTAATACCACCATGTAGAAAATCTAACCGAAGTTGTGGGTGCATTAAACCATGCCAAATCATACCAAGGCATCTCAACATATCCCATACATGCCTAGCTACTTTCCTTGAAAGCCACCATACATGCCAAGCACCAACATTTGTCGGGGACTAGTGTTATGCATGTTATGAAGTGGAAGTGGGAATGTTGAAGAGTGCTGAAGGGTGTGCGTAGAGAGCGATGAATGCATGTTGATTGAAGTTGTTAAGGATTACTAGGAAAAAACATTAAGGGGGCACTAGGTAAAAATTCATGGAAGCTAATGAATAAGGAGGAACGTGTGCCGAGGACTAGTGTTAATGGAGTGTTAGTTGTCATGGCGAGGATGAGTGCACAAGGTATGCTAAGAATTGGTAAGGCATGCTAGGGAATATCAAGGCATGTCAAGAATTCCCGTGTGCTGTGCTCGGGAGTTCCGGGGTGTGCTAATTATATCACAGTGCCAATTAATAGGGCCAAGATATGCCAATACATGCTAGGTGCTAGGAAGATATTGTAGCGCGTGGTGCCGTGGTATGTCAACATGTGTCGAGGCAACAAAAAAGGAAGAACCAATATTAAGAGGGTTAATAAGTCGACTTTATCTTTTTGTAAAAGCATGCCGAGCACGACTAATAATAGGTCCCAATACATGCCCAGTGGCATTGTGTACCAAGTGCTAATGCATGTTAATGCATTCAACCAAGGTGTCTGCGCATGCTAGGGACTATATGCGGTATGCCAACACATGGCTAGGAGAGTTCCACAAGTTGTGCTAGCGCATGCCACCATGTGCTTAGGGCGTCGGTGTCATCACAATATGTTCTAGGTACAAATATGTTCCAAGACATGTGTAGCAGAAATGTTAGTGTGTGCCAAAGCATTAATTTAAGGTGTGCCTGCATATGTTGAGGACTGATAGGTCCTTTCTCATTAATAGAATTGTCAAAGTCTCTGA
Source organism: Pinus albicaulis (assembly GCA_034641835.2). Classification (NCBI taxonomy): domain Eukaryota; kingdom Viridiplantae; phylum Streptophyta; class Pinopsida; order Pinales; family Pinaceae; genus Pinus; species Pinus albicaulis. The sequence continues at coordinate 159,947,358 of CM076580.1, forward strand.
TTATGTATTAAAGTAATATATTTCCACACGACAGTGGAACTTTATGCTAAAGAATTTGCTAGATAATAAACTTAATAGATTTGAAATCATGTGTTGACTCATAGCAAATCTTCATTTTCTTGACTTGTCATTACTTTCTGAGGGAAATGATAGACACTAGTACTTCTACAAAAATTGACTAACCCTTAACCACTATGGCCTCGACATATTATAAAAAATACTCTCTACAACAATCGTATTAAATCGTTATCTTTTGACAAAAAATATACATTAACGTGCACGTAGCGTCATCAAAAACTCATCAGTAATGATCAATGATGATGGGAATTTTTTGACTTTCACCAAAAGTAACAAAAAGGCGAGCATAATGGGTGAGGGTCATTAAAAAGCTCGCCACTAAGAAGTGTCACCAAAGAGAGAATTAGTGATGGGCCTTTAACGACCCTCACCAAAAGTGTCATTGAAAATGTCTTTGGTGACGCTGACCATAGCGGAGAATCACTATATACATTTACAGGTGATGTTTTTTTAATGATCGATGATGATCGGACACGCTTTTATTTCGCTCACCAAAGTAACAAAAAGAGCACTGGTGAGGGTCATTAAGTTCGGTCGCTACTGTAGTGTCACCAAAGAGAGGATTAGTGATGGGCCTTTAACGACCCTCACCAAAAGTGTCATGGTCAAAATGTTCTCTGGTGGACAATGAGACCATGAGACCATCACTATATACACCTACGGTGACGATTTTGCTTAAGGATCGTCACCATATGTGACACTGGTGACGGACTCTAAAGGTCCGTCACAAGCATGACCCTCACCAATGTGCTCTTGCTTAGTGTATGTGCGTGTTTGAGTGACAGTTCCTCGTGCATACTAGAGACACACTTTCGAGGGGTGTCAAAGTCGAGTTGACCACTTATTGAGGCGCTTGTATAGGAAGTGACATGCTATCATGAGTGTCATGCCGAGTAGACACCTAGGTTTTATTTCACATATTTTTTGAGAGACATGATGTCTCAAGTATGTAACTGAAAAGACACATATTTTTTTGAACTTTATGATGCACACTGATGCAAACATTCATATATATATATACATCTATTTTCCTATATGGATATTTTTTCATGTGATGATGAATTTTTACCAATTACGTAAACGTCTATCTAATACAAATGTTAGCCACTATATCGAGTTAAATAGTCGGCATAATAAGCAACGACCCAAAAAGGCGGGAAAAACAGTTCACAAAGCATACCAAGCCAAAAAAGGTTTTCATTTTTACGCAAGCTTAAAAACAAAAGTAAACTATGCTTGAGATTGGTTTCATTTTTACACAAGCTCGAAACAAAAAAGTAAACTATGCTTGAAAAACAGGGCATGCCCTCAACATGGTGACTCAATTTGAGGTACATGCCCTCGAAGCTTCGATTCAGCTGCAATGAATGAAAGAAGATGGATGGGTGAAGGTTCAAATTACGAATCTGAGAAATACTCGCTAAGATTTTATGAGATATAATCAAAGACTTGAATTGAACAAAGCGTGTTTCATTGTTTTAACAAGGTTGAAACATTAAAATAACTATCCTCATAACCTAATTCATTTTTTAACGAGGATGACATAGAAGACGAACCATCCCCTTAAGACCTTGTTTCATTTTTTAACGAGCTCGACACAAGAAGAAGAACCATGCTGCGAAAGAGCTTGTTTCATTTTTTAAGGAGCTTGACACAAGAAAAATGAGCTCTAACCCGAAAAGAGCTTGTTTCATTTTTTGAGGAGCTTGACACAAGAAAACGAACTACTGCTCGAAAAGAGCTTGTTTCATTTTTTAAGGAGCTTGACACAAGAAAACGAACTTCTGCTCCGAAAGAGCTTGTTTCATATTTTAAGGAGCTTGACACAAGAAAACTAACTACTCTGATGAGCTTTTACCATAATGAATAAGAGGTCATGGCTTCCAAGAGGTTCACATTCGATGGGAGAACAACGTCTTGGAAATCGCGATCGAAATGCTCCTAGATAAATGGTACCCGAGGGCACTATCACCTGGATGAGGGAAACGAACAAGTGGCCACATAATTAACTGTGTGGCGGGGGAAGATACAAGCGACGGATAAAAATCTAGCGAGAGATGATTATGGGCCAGCTGCCACCTCGGGACCAAAGAATGAAAGGCTGATCAATGGTCACGGTCCGACCGTTGTGTGGAAAACATATCACACGAAAGAGGGAGGAGACAATCGTGCCCATGGCATAAGTATAGTCACGCCCCAAGAGTAAATTTAAAATCCAAGGGCCTGGGACAACCATCACATATATAGACTGGTTTTCCCTCCCAAAGTGATCGGCAACTTCGGAAGGATCCCTAACGGTTGACTGGTTCCTCTATTAAATGCCAACAAATTCCGCGTAACGGGCATGCAGCGGTGGAGAGCCAAAAGACTTTTGCCAAGTAGATGAAGACAGAACACTAATAGACGTGCCTTCATCTATAATTGTGCTAGGTATGGCCACATCGAAAGTCCGTACCGTGATCTCAAAAGGCACATAAGAGGGAAGGTGGTATCCCGAAAATCGATTCAAATCGAAAGGAAGTGACCAAAATACTTGGAGGGGTTACCATTGAACTGAGATGGTCATCCACAGTGTTGCGCGAGCAGAGGAGCATCCTCCCAGACCACGATACATGGGAGCAGGAAAAGAAACTTCTTGAGTCATAGGGACGGGAGGATATTTCTCCAAGTACTGAGGAATGCGAAGAAACAAGAAGAACGTGAGAGGGATGAGATCCACTATCGATAGAAAAAGATACTGATGAACCATGGGCGGGATCGGATCGACCGATTCCATGACCAATGGTTGGTCGGGAATGGAGTCATGAATTTTAATTTCCGAGGGAATGGGATCGACCAAGGATGAATCTTGTACTTGACTCATTGAATCAACTAGTGGAGGACTCGAAGAAAAGCTACAGTAACCAACTAGAAGGCAAGGTGTAGAAACGCATAGGGTTGGCCAACACTCTCGTGGCTTCATCCATATACAAACAAAGATGAATGGGATGATGCCCTTCACACAACTTACGAGGGATTGGTAATCTTACCCTGTTTCTTATGAGTCTTATCATTGCTAGTCGAAGATGTGCCACCAAGATGACTTCCCGAAGTCAAAGGCAATGGAGAAATGGCCATCAAACCATACTTCAAGTACCTTAGGAATGCAAGGTAATATCAAAGAAAGGTGGTCACCTTTGCACAACATGCAAGGGAATTTGACTTTTCACGTGGAAGGTTGGATGGTTTATCAAACGAAAGGTGTCTGAGGCGCAATAACCGCATAGTTGGCCTCTCTCTTAGTCTGACTTCTTCTTTTTTGTCTTCTTCTTCTTCTTCTTAGCCACCTGGTTACTAGAATCCATACTTTCACCACGCGAAGTAGAAGACGAGGATGAAGAAATAGAAGAAGAAGGGAGAGGTCCACCTTAGAATCAACATGATGTTGTTCGGGTGGAGGGATATGGTTGTAGAGTGGGCGGAACACTCGAGACCACAGAGGTCGAGAATAAACACAGAAAACCAAACCATTAACCCCTGGAAGAGAAAATAGTTGCCATATAAGGAGCACCAACATTCCCAAAAACGGAAAAGGACCGGGATTCCCTTCGGAGGGGGGTTCCTTGGTTGGTAAACCTTTGGAAACGTTACCATTGGAAACAACCCTAAAACAAAATGCTAAGGAAGATAACTTTAACCAGGAATATTTTGTTTGGGCAGATTAATACTTTAAGACATTGAAAACAAAACTGCTATCGTTTCATATTTTAAGAGTCTAGAAACAGGGGAAAAAGAGGTGACTCTATCACTTTCAGGGTTGAAACGAGCATGAAAGGACAAACGCTCGATGATCTCTCCAACTTTTTAAAAGATGTCAAGAAAAGATCAAAATGACTACTCGGGTAATCTAGGCAAGAGGGTGTACCAAGTTTACGTGAACTTCCATATACACCTTGGTGATCAAAATGAAAAGAGAAATGACCAAGGACTTAACGTACGTGCAAGTAGTCTCCCCGAATGTTGTGTTCGGTGTATCACGGTTACGGGGCGGTGAGACTCGACTTCCTATGGATAAAATATTTGAACCTATGAGGTTTCTCCCTTTATATACGTGATGGTACGAGGGAGCACAAGTTCGTACTAGCGTTGTCTAAAGCCGTGGCGAACGACGGCTACTAGGTTTAATGACGCCAGAATACGTCACTAGCCTAGACCTCTAAAAATGTTTGTGTTAGGTTCCAATGCTTCCTTAGATTGATTGAATTAATTTTAAAGTTGGATCTTGGATTAATATTTTAGTTTCAAGGCCCTACCGAATTGAGTCTCGAATTCCTAAATGCACACTACATGCAAAGAACATCATTTTCCTTTCAATGAATGCTAACTAAGAGAAGGATAGAGATCTTTTAGAAAGTAGCAAAACAATGAAATCATAAGAAGAAATCCACTAATGCATCTAATACAACCACACGAGAAAACAAAAAAACTCTTTCCTAGTTCACTAAGAGCTAGTTATGTATGAATTTTTCATTTTTGATGCAAATGAAAGAATGCAATTTTTTTGTTTTGTTTTTTGAATGAATGAAGCACACGATGCACTATCACATTAAAAATCAAAGTGAACACTAGTTTAGAGCACCTTTGCGAAATGTAGAGATCTTAAAATGAATAATTCAAAAGAAATACGAGACATAAAAATGTGCCCAAAACCAATGATGCACTCTTTCAAACATGTTTCAAACAGACGTAAAGCTTTCAAAATGAACCAAACGAGCAAATGTGATCTATGCTCGAAGTGAAGAAATGGAGAGTCAAAACAAAAATGAAGGTAATCATTCAACAAAACAAAAACACAATGGATCAAGAAAGACCAACACAAATGATCATGGAATCGAAGCAGACAAAAATAAAAAAGACTCAAACTTCAATCGAAAAGGCTTGGTGAGCAAAAGACACATAGAAACCCTAGGGCTATGAATTTCACCGATGAGACAATGGAGAAACAACTAAGAAGCGACAAGCCTATAGTAGTTAGAACAAGCCCAAAAAGACCAATTGCAAATCAAAGAAACAACCCGATAGTCAAGCACAGGCGACCAAAAACTCGAAAAGAAGGTAAAACCAAATCCTACAGAGTTCAGCGCGACTTTGATCAGCGGTAATCGCACCAAACAGGGGTTGGTGCTACTGCAACAAAAGAAACAAGCGCCAATTGGTGACGGCTCATTCAAAGCAAACCCACGCCAAGACGAGTAAACTACGGGAAAAGGGAAAAACCGATGAGCAGAGGTCAATCTTGACACTGCGGGAGTTGAACGAAAGAGGATTCAAAATAGTCGAAAGCAACGCCAAAAAAGAGAGACAAGCAATAAAATGACCAAATTCGACTCGACCCAGGAAAATTCCCAATGATCAATGAGACGAAAAAACTCACATCGATCCCCAATGGAGTTTCCCAACTTGTTGTGTAGGTAAATCCTCTCTCGAGACAAAAGATGATCCTCTAGCCCTAGAGTGGGTCTAGCAAACAAGGGAACAAGCTAAGGTGTAGGTTCCTAGTTAACGAATGAAATAGGTTGGGATAGATTGTCCTACTTGTAGTCCAATGCTATTGTTTCACGAGTTTGTAACGATGGTCGGCCCTCTTGATCTCGGTCTTGACGGGTCAACGGTCCTTCGATCAATGGTACTCGAAATTCCTGCACAAAGATCAAAGGATGAGAGATTAATGTACAAGACAACAATTGCATTCATAAACTAGCTAATCAGTCAAGGAAGATTAAACATATTGCGTAAAATAAACCATATTAACAAAATATGGGAACAGGACAATAGTCATGTATATATAAATAGAAAGAAAGATATTACAACGGGAGCCTTGATGTCGCAGCCTCCTTTAGCGAGGTTTAGTCGAAGCGCGTCTTGAAGGATCATCGGGAATTAGGACGAGGCGAGGGCACAAGCCTAAGCTCTCCCTCAAACAAAAGGTCTCTTTTGCTCTATCTCACCAACAAGATGTTCAACAATTCTCCTCGGCTATTTAGCTATAATTGTTCGACTAGTGTATCAATGGGAGATAGCTTTATTTATAGAGGGAGTGAGAGGTTGGGATCCCTACAATGGTGGAAGGGAGGCCTTATCCTTTGGGAGGTTTCCCCCAAAGGTGGAAACAAGAAGCCAAAGGAGGATGGTCGTGGTTATTCGATCGAACCACCCTAGGGCTGACTCGCCCATGAAGTTGTTAGCATGGAATACTTCAGCTCTATTTTTTTAAAAAACATTCCAAAAACGGCTTGGCGTGGGTAGCTCAGCTGGGACAAAGCGCCAATGGGCGCGGGGCCCGGTGTTAATCTTCGTCATTGGCGCGAGAGCATAATGGTCTACCAACGCCAACCCAAAAACATGTGATTTTTCGATGGTACTGCTCAAGGGAATTGTCAACGGAAGGAATGTTGTCCTCATGGAAATGTATAGAAATGTGGCACGGACAATGATTAATTATCCACGAGACCATCCCGATCACATACAATTCGAATTTATATGCAACACATAATCTCTTCCACTCATATCATCACACACATGCGGAAATAAAATCAAGCGATAACACATCAAAATCATCATACACATTAACACAGTATGTATGAAAGCTTATAGGCCAAAAACCACTGTCTATTGTGTATATTATAATGGAGAAATCATGTAACAAACTCGCACAATACTCCTCACAAGTACTCAAAACTTTCATCTCATGAAAGATTACACACAATCCAAGCTCGAGCTTTTTGAGTCAGGGCATCGGGTTTCAAAACTCACCTACTAATTGCCTTTCGCTTCTCTATTGCGTCAATCCAGTGCCTCTGTCTATACAGAGAGTCCAAGGTTCGATCTCTCCTTGGATCGGCGCGCAATGGTGTCATGGACAAATCCTCCAAGTGTGGTGCAAATCTCATGCTGCACACCCGATGCTCGCTTACCGATAGCTAACTCCACCCTTTCATCTACCTCTCTTTCATCGTCTCCAGCTGAGGCGATCATATGCCTTTCGTAGTGAGCCTGATGTGTTCTTGAGTCGAATAATGAGTTACTAATTAATGAATTAAAGCCATATTTAATTCACTCCACCTCACAACTAATTCGATTAGCTAGTTAAACCAATCCTCAACTAGTTCAACTAAAATAAATCAGTAGCACAACTCCACTAGTTTGTCTTCATTAACTCCACCACAAACTTCTGCCATCGAAGTCCTAGCCGAAGTCAACCATGCATGAGCTCAATACCCCATAAGAAAAGTGTATTTCCATCCACATCGTGTTTGCATGTGCCACATCCGTAGCTCAGGCGGGAAGTGCTCCAAGAGAGCAAGCTCGTCAGTTTAGAGTCCAAATATTATTAAGGGTAAATAATATTTGACTTCCCTATTTTTTTAGGAGAGCGCGCCTTAAAAATAGACTGCGACCTCTTCGACATATAAAAATAGGAGTCTCATCTATTTTTACCAACATGACCAATGCTCCGAGAATCTCAAAGCTTTGGAATCCTCGAACCATGCTCCACATATGTCTCAAAATGTAGACATAGTCTAAAAATAGACTTTGCGCTAGAATTCGCTTTCACGGGCCCACTTGGTGAAGGCGACTTCATTTCACCAAGCTTCCATCATCTTCTCGCATTCTCAACACTCCCTCTCGAGAAAGATATGGGATTATTCGCAACTATCTGCCTGCCTGTGGAATTCTGAACTTGCTCCCGGGTGAGCGCCTTTCGCTCGCAGGATGTTTCGACATCCCGATCCTCACGAGAGTGGGAACATATGAAAGCATCATGATTCTCTCTCGCTCGAACACACCACGATATGATGAGTACCCGATGTCGATGTGTTTTGAACCTATTATGAAATACTTTGGATTAGCCGATAGTTTAATGCAACTCGCGGTTATCACGATGAATCACTTTGTAGGCTCCAAATGCAACTCCGAACAAACCTCGGCGAGGATCTTCCTCATCCAAATAGTCAGCCTTGCATGCGGCCCAAACCAGGCGCAACAGCCTGTCAGCCTCGGGCCTCGCGAGGCGAGTGCCATGGATCTCAGGCTTCGCGCATGCCGAAAGCCGGCACAGTGACCCAATGCTGAAAATCTCCTCCGGAAGGGCTATTACCGTGGTCCATCAGACTCCACCTTGCCTTGCAATCGGTGACCGCTGAAGGTAAAGCTTCGCTCCATCCCTCTCGGGTCTATACCATAGACCACATCCCGATGTGCCTCTCTATATAGCGCAATACATGCTTGCCTACCTTCCAAAAAAGAGCTTGGTAGGCTTAACCATAGTTTGCGAAAAGGCTGGTTAGCGATAGCCTGCCATCGGGTCGTGGTATTGACCCAGACACATAGCGACTCCCACCAATCGTCGATAGACGATGGCATCCACTACTCTCACGTAGTAGCATCCTCCTTCCTCCAACCACCGGGAAGAGTGTAGTCGGCGAGCGAGCTTGCGGCAAAATCTCTGCATGTTGAACCTCTCCGCATCTCCGAAGCATACTTCTCTCGAGAGACGCGGATGTCTCCTCCCACTGCTGCGCCAAATCTCCAATCCCGGGAAATAATACAAGAAGGATGCCCAAGTCATGCTGTCATCTCAAACCCTGTCTGAGATCCTCCTCTGCATGGAAAGTATCAGCTCGCTCATCGCCGACCAAAATCGAGCATCATCTACATATAGTATGATGATCACCCGAGCCGCCTCCTCCCACCACAACTGCGGTACAAGTTTGGATCCCGCACTCACTCTTGGAGAATCCAAGCCCTATGTGAAAGTAGTCGTTTATCCGCAGTGTACCAAGCACGGAGGTGCTTGCTTCGGTACCGTCCGGTGCATCTCTTGAGTCGGAACACACAGCGACTCAGCCTGGCGAAGATCTCAAAACCTTCAGGCTCGTCTCTATGTACACCTCCTCCTCAATGACTTCCGTTGAGGGAACGCGATCTTCACATCCATCCGATGAATGTGCCACCCCATACGCGCGCGAGAGAGCAAGGATCGTCCGTATGGAAAGAGTACCTTTGCGACGAGTGCAAAAGTCTCCTCATAGTCAATCCCTCGATCCGCGAAAAGCCACGGCGAAAAATCTCGGCCTTGTACTTTTCACACATGCCTCTACTCGACACTCTGCTTCACCTTGTAGATCCATCGCGAACTCCACTGCACCGATTTCCCACACGGCCTGCAATCTCCCGCTACCTTGCACTGTTTCTTGACGATCGGACTCCATATTCTTTTGATCATGGCATCGCCATGTGGGTTCCTCCATCGGCCTCCTCAAAAGAGGATGGCTCCGTCACAACACACTGACCTCTGCTGAGAGAGCCATGTATCCGAAACGTGTACTCGGACGGTGGCCTGTCACGCGTACGCGCTATCTTGTAGGTGGTCCTACAACCTTCTCTGCATCCCGAGCGCCGCTTAGCTTCGTGCGCGTTCGCCCTCCGATGGTCGCCTTTGCTGGGTGGTTTCTTCCCACCCTCCGAACCTCGGCCTTGTGGGCGATCCACATCCCGAGCTCCTCCCTTAGGAACTAACAGCTCCTCATCTGCATGCATGTGCAGCAGCTCCCTCTCAAGTGAGACAACCGCATGGCTTTCTCCTCCGAAATTTTATCCTCGTCGCACAACGCGTCTTTCGTACCTGTCCGACAACACACGATAGTTGGGAGGTGTATCAAGGTGCTACACAAATATTCCAACCTCAACGATCGATCCAGCTTCCTTCCCGCATCCTTCGTCACATGCATGTAGACGACGGAGAACCAAAGATCCACAAATGTAATATCGGGCCTCTCTGCCCGGAATAAAGCTTCTCCTCGGTGTACCCATGCCAAGAACCTTGTGAGGACAACGACTCCGCACGCGCCGTATGTGCATGCCTCAACCCACAAGTGAAGGGGTAGGCCCCGATCATGCAACATCACTTGTGCAAAGCACCCACGATCGTTCTTATTCTTCCGCGCCCTGCACCTCTGACTACGCCGTGGTTTATGGGGTGCGATGAGCCTCTCTCTCGAATCCCTCACCGTCGCGGTAAACCCTCTTGAATTAAGCCGAGATGAATTCACCAGGGCTATCACTCCCCAGAGAAATCACCTTCTTCCCAGCCTCCTTTCCTCGACCGGTGCTTTAAACTCACGTAGCAAGCGATTGTATCGATCTTCTTCTCGCATGAAGAAGAGATCCGAAGCCCTTCGAGAGAAATCATCAACAAAGATCACATAATACTCTGTGCTTTCTTTGTACGAAGCCGGCGTACCGAGAGAACCACACACGTTCCGTGTGAACTCTCTCTGGGATCATCGTGGCGCGACTATCCTTCTCTTCAGTGAAAGGTGGCTTTGACATACTTCCCTAAAGTACACCCATTGCAATCGATGCGGCGCGCAAGTGCCCTTAGAAGCCCAAGATGAAATCTGTGCGGTAATCTTTCAAGCTCGATGGTTAAGGTGGCCCAATCTCCCGTGCTTGACGTTCTTCACCTCATCATCCCGGCTGCCACTCACTTCTCCTGCCTTGCCGCTGCACATGCTGCTAAAAGCGCATTCACCCGCAACTAATAAAGGTTCTTGGTTCGAACCCCTATCTTCGCCTCTCCGAGTGGTCTTACTGCGCGGGAAGGCTTTTCCTTCACCGGTCGACTACACACATCATACCCCTTATCCTCCAACATCGCCGCGGAGATCAAGTTCTTCTTCAATCCGGGTACATGCTTGACAATCCCTCAATACGAAAGGGTTTACCGGACTCCCTCCGAAAGGATATGGCACCGATACTTTCGCCTGCACCGTATCTACCATCATCGCCCATCCTCACAGGCGATGTGCACTCCAAATATTTGTCACTCCGTATCCGAGAGCAAATCCCGATCTCCCATCACATGAAATGACACAATCGATGTCAACGAGAACCATACCGATCCCGAAAGACACTTGAAACCAAGCATCTGATCGATCGCTGAAAATTCAAGCTCGGGACTCGTGAAGCCAAAGCTTCTCCATCCGTAGATCTTTCCCGCTTGCTTGTTCTTCTTCTTCTTTGGACAATTGCAGGCATAATGTCCGTGATTTCGCGGCAGTGGAAAACACTTCACTTTCGCTTTCACATCTCCGCTTTCTGCCCTATGCACAGGAATGAGAGGTTTTCTTACTCCTTCCCTTTCTTTGCTTTGGCACCATAAGTTTCGCAATTTTCTTCATCGGCTCCCTTTGATGAAGATCCATCTCGCGAAGTAGTCACTCCTTATCTCCCTCTGCACTGAGATCCGCCCAAAGGCGCTCCCATCCCTGGGCAAGAGCTTTCTCCCGGAGCCATCGACACTCATTCCTTGATATGAGTGCGAGCCTTCGGAAGACCAAGGAGGAGCTGGGTCGACCATGTCCTCATCTTCGACGCGTCACCCCCACACTTCCCGGCTCATCTCTCGCGCGAGTGAACTTCGTGAGGTATTTGGCGATGCGCTGCCGCCCTTCTCTCATCTTGATGTTCCCGAGCTTATCTTTGAGCGCCGTGCCTCCCTTTGGTCGCTCTTACTCTGCAGGGCTCGATCCGTCACAGCTCTTCTCCACATTAAATATGGAGTAGCCTTTCCATGCGGAGTCTGGATACAATATGATCTCGACGCCTCCAACAGATCCCGACACTTCGCCATCTCTCTTTTGCCATGCTTTGACTTCAGCGGGATCGACGGGCTTTTGGAAATCCATATCTATGAACTCCTTTCGGACCATTATCTTCTAATACGTCTTGCTTTCCATGCGATCCTTCCATGCAAACATAATTCGAACTACCTTCAAGAGCATATTCGAGTCGCAAACCGTTGAAAGACATTTTCAACACCGGCACCAAGAAAACAAAACTGCTGCAAAATTTCGAATTCCACCTCAAAGCTCAACCGCTCTAGATCTGTGAGAACAAATTATTTCTATCACAGAGATTGACTGCAAGGGGCATTTACCAGACCTTTCACTTTCCGAAGAAAGATGAATCCGGAGGCTACCTGGCCCGCATGCAGACTCTGTCTACCGAAATAAGTTTGTAATCACTGTGATGATCAATCTCTGCTTCAATAGCTCCGATACCATGTAGAAATTTGCTGAATAATGATTAATTATCCACCGAGACTATCCCGATCACATACAATTCGAATTTATATGCAACACATAATCTCTTCCACTCAGATCATCACACATGCGGAAATAAAATCAAGCGATAACACATCAAATCATCATACACATTAACACAGTATGTATGGGGAAAGCTTATAGCTGAAAACCCCACAACTATTTTGTATATTATAATGGAGAAATCAAGTAACAAACTCAGTACAATACTCCTCACAAGTACTCAGTACTTTCTCATACAGTTACTCACAATCTAGCTCAGTTTTGAACAGGTTACTGGTTCAAAACTCACCGCCAATTGCCTTGCCTCTATTGCGCAATCCAGGCCTATCTATATAGAGATCCAAGGTTCGAATTTCCTTGGCTTGATTGTGCAATTTTCATGGACAAATCCTCCAAGTGTGGTGCAAATCTCATGCACAACTGATGTCGCCACTGATAGCTAACTACACCCTTTCATCTACCTCTTTCACTGGTCTCCACTGAACTGATCATGCACTGTAGTGAACTGATGTGTTCTTGAGTTGAATAATGAGTTACTAATTAATGACTTAAATAATATTTAATTCACTCCACTCATAACTAATTGATTATCTAGTTAAACTAATCTCAACTAGTTCAACTAAAATAAACAGAACACAACTCCACTAGCTGTCTCATTAACTCCACCAAACTTCTGCCACTGAAGTCCTAACTAAAGTCAACCATGAATGAGCTCAATACCCCATAAGAAAAGCATATTTCCTTCTGGCAGTTGCATGTGCCACATCCGTAGCTCAGACTGAAGTGCTCCAAGAGAGTAAACTGTTGTTTAGAGTCCAAATATTATTAAGGGTAAATAATATTTTACTTCCCTATTTTTAGGAGAGGCAATCTAAAAATAGACTTCGACCTCTTCGACCTATAAAAATAGAGTCTCATCTATTTTTACCAACATGACCAATGCTCCAAGAATCTCAAACTGGAATCCTCGAACCATGCTCCATATGTCTAAAAATAGACATAGTCTAAAAATAGACTTTGCACCATAATTCGCCTGCGGGCCCACTTGGTAAAGGCGACTTCATTTCACCAAGCTCCATCATCTTGCTACATTCTCAACAGGAAAGGGATGCAATGATGGTATTTGCAAGGCATGACACTTCTTATTAGTCACATAAATTATCCTCCAATGTGTAGGATGGGGATTTTAGGGACAGTGACAAAATGTTGTGTAACAATTGGCAGTTGAAGAAACTATTGTTATGAAGATATGAATTATATCATACCATTCTTGAATTAATTTAGAAAAATTAGTGGAAGATGCAAGACTATATGAAAAATTTGGATGCTCACTGTAGCCCACATGGAAAAACACATGTAATGTGAATTTCATCTAGAATATCCTTCGAGTGTGTCGACGGGATAGGATGTTCTACCAACAGCTAGGGGATATCCCTTGTGTAAAATACCGTTTATACTACACTATTTGGTTTAAGAGTCACATACAGTATGTTGGTCGAACGACCATCGCTTTACCTATGATTCACTTTGGACAACTAACAACAATCGTTAGAGAAAAAAACACAACCTTTGATAAATGAAAATAAGTAACTTATGGAAATTATGTACGCAATATGATATGGTTAGAACAACAGGTAAGTAGTGGTGACATGAATCATAAGAGAAGTAATGTTAGAAAAACCTCAAATAAAACCCATTTATTCAATAGAAATTAGTTCGTTGATCATAAATAAATTCACAATTAACGATCTCATGAAAGCATGTAAAGGCATACAATCTCATATATAATATATATTCAAATCAATGAAATAGTTCACTAGTAATAAGTAATAAGTAAGCTCATCACATACCATTTGATCACCACAAGAAAAATCTTACAATGATTGATAACACATGAAATATTGCACACCTAAGAATCAAAAGCTGAAATAATCATCACATAATCACTTTAAAATTCCATGACACCCATACTTGGAAGTACAAAATAAACACTTGCATTCATAAAAGGTACACTAGCTCTCAAAAAATATGCACCAATATTGTCCAAAACTAAAGGTCCTTTACATGGGTCATGAGGACATATTTATAGAAAATGGGTGACCTTTTTCTATCCCGGTGACTCTTGAGTTACCTTATTACCTTTTACGTTTTCATATGACTCTTTAATCTATTATATTTTTTACTATTAGCATATTACATGAAAAGAATATAAATGTTCCTATTCTACTAATCTAGTTATAAACAGATCCAAGACATCCAAATGTAATTCTTGTACTAAGAATGTATGCCAATGCTTGTACTCCTTTGCAAGATTGGAAACCTTATGTTGTATCTCATCCCCATGCATGTGAATACATTCTAGGGAATCTAACAACATAGTGTATTTATTCACCTTCACTTGATTTGATAGGGTCATGAGCATCGTTTACATCCTTATAGGCTCCACCAGATATTGTGTAATTGTTTCCTTCGTAATATGTAAGTCCTCTGCAGTAGAAACTTATTTAAAAGGATTTAGGAATCCTTGGATATCTTGCTGGAATTCTTCTTCTGGCTTTACCTCGCCTACCGAACTAATAGAAGGGACTTGATGCACCTGAATAAGAGATTCTAACCCACTCAAAAAATGTTTGTATGAAGCTAACACCTTGTCCAAATCCTTTGCTAACTTGTCATTTGAGTGGACCTTGATGTGGATTGCAACTTTATCATTTTTTGCAGTTATCCAATCCTTTCTTGGAAGTGCTTCTAGTTCATCCAAATATTGAGTGGTCCACTCATGGATGCTCTTGATAGTTGTTGTGGCTTGTTTGAGAATTTCTCCCATTTCTTTAGATTATTCTTGTATGGTTGGTAACATCATTATAACCTGATTTAGCTTCATCATTTCTTGGTGGACTAGGTCCATGACATCTTCTAATGCAGTCACCTCTCCTTGAATGGATTCTTGTAACTCCTTTCTACTTGAATGAGTCATACACAAGGATTTGTTTTCATTTTTTACTTGTGTGACTCTTTGCAACTATAAATGGGTTGCGACATAGGGAAACAATAGGTATAAACTCATCTCACTTGGATTCACGGTTTGGGATTTCCTATGAGATGTTCACCCAATTTTTGTGACTCGAGCGTTAAGCTCTGAGCGGGCCAACAACTAGAAGGAACTATATGAGATGACACGAGCTATAGGTTTTAATGAGTTATGAGAAGGGAAACATGTTTTTAGGGTACAAATTTTTGGGAAGGTATCACATGATATAATGTAAGCAGGGAGGTTGGAATGAAGGGAGGATGAATAAGATAGGATCAGTAGGCCCTAAGAGAATAATTTAGTTTGTTGAAAAATGGAGTTCTGGATGGAAAATTGTGTGATGGGGAGTGAGAGAAAGAGGGTGGCAAGGGTTTATTTTCCATTTTTAGGATATTTTAGGTAAAGGGAGGCTCTAACGGGGGGAATCCACAGAGCTAGGGTGTCAAAGAAGAGGACAAATTTTAATCATAATGTTCACAAGGAAGAGGAAGAGTTGCTTATGTGCAGGGTTCGTAAGGCATTGTCAGTCGGTGGAGAGGGCTCTGTGCTCAGCTGTGACATAAGAATGAAATAGTGGAAGGAGAAATGGGTTAATAAAAATACCCCCACACGTGTGATGGGTAATCACAAAAGATGTATGTGCAAAGAGCTAGTCACATGCAACTTTTAGTAGACGAAGGTCACGTGAAGAGGTTGTGTAAAGAAAATGGTTGCATGTGACCAACTTCAGGGATGTTGCAAGTTAGGATTTTGTAGAGGTAGGAGTCACATGCGACTAGAAAAGGGGAGGTTGTTAGGTGTATTTTCAAGGAGGAAATTGTTGCATGTGACTAAGAAAATAGAGGTCATGAGGTTGCAGGATCTCAAGGTCGTGAGGTCATACAGAAGAATAGATTAGCAAAATATGACTCTATAACTTGGAAATTGTGAAGTGTGAGGGATCAAGGTTGCATGTGACTGACACAAGAATAGGTCACAATTCGTGAAAAAAATGATTAGAGGAATTTTTTCCTTAGCCAAGAGTGCGACTTTGCAATTTTAATAATAGAGCTAAAGTGGAGGTTGCAAGTTGCAGATTTAAGGCTTAGCTTGGGCTTTGTTGATGCATCTAAAAATTAAAAGGAAAACACTAAGTTCAGGTTTTTTAGGTTATAGTTTTCTCAAGCCCCAATGAAACTCAAGACAGATAGGGAAACTCCAAGAGGAGTGCAAGAAAAGGGCGATAAATAATATTTTGAATGGGGACTTCAAAATTTGAAAAGGGCTAAACATTGGCGTTGTTGTAGTTATTACAAAAGGGTGCAAGGGTGGATGATCCTGCCAATGTGGCATCTTCGGATTCGTAATATGACTATGCTAAAATGGTCTTTGTTACTTATTGTGTTTACTACTTTTTTGTCTTGATGTTATTAGCTTTGTTTATGTCACACCTATGGATATCTTTCATACTAGTTTACACTTCTAATTTCCTTTATTACAAAGTAAAAATGATAATATTTTGAAAAAATCTACTACGTAATATAAATATTTCAAAAAATAAAATTATACAACACAATTAATACTATCGTACATCAATAATAAAATAATATAAATAATAAGTTTTTTAATTTTACTTAACTTTATATTTCCAACATAAATTTATAACACTTCAACATGCATCTCATTGAAATTCTTATTGTTAAAAGGACTTTGCAACTAGAAAATTGCACTATTTATATATATAATAATGAAAAAAATACAAATGATTTAATTTTTATATTTTCTCTTACTAAAAATAACATATAAATTTATAAAACTTATAATATATATTGCACTAGATATTTTATTATTAAAAAAATAAATTAATATATATATATATATATATATAATAATTTTAAAATATATTATAAAGAATTGCACCATATATGTAAATTGATGTTATTTTACATTAAAGGTAATATATATATATATATATATATATATATATATATATATATATATATATATATATATATATATATATTTTAATTTAGTTTTTATATTTTTTATATTTATTTATTTTTGATAGAGATAGGTATTCATAGTAGTTTCTCTGGGTGTGTTTTTTTGGTTTCATTCCTATCAACAAAACAATGAATGTCTTGTAGGCAAGGGGAGGGGGTAGTGGTCCACAGGGACAAAGAAAAGAGGGACTATTCACTCATGACTTGCTTGCCACTGAATTCAATGTAGTTCTGCTGGAAACTAGGAAAGGGATACATAAATTGGAGACTCAAGCTAAGATAGAGACTTAGCTAAGATGAAAACATATCTGTTTTGCATCCTAAAACAGATGTACAAATTTCATTCATCTAACCAAAGTACAAATCTCATTTATTTTATTTTCTCTTTTCATTTTTATTAAGTAAATTTCAATATATATATATATATATATATATATATATATATATATATATATATATATAGACACACAGAGAGAGAGAGAGAGAGAGATTGATGATGATGCATTAGGGGAATTTTGAGGTCTAAAATGGGCCTCCTAAGAAAAATGTTCAACAAAAATAAAATTTATAAGAACCATTAGGATTCAAGATGATGGTGTCAACCATGGGGGGTGATTCACCATTTTTGGAGTAAAAAACTAAAAATAATAAAATAATAAAACTTCTTTTTTTTCAACTCGTATTTTCAACTTATCTCCCTATAGTTTTACTCAAATTTAAAGCGAGAGTACTCATGGGATGCATAATTTTAATTCCTCTTCAAAGGAGTACCCATGTTGCATAATTTCGATGGATGCTACTACATGAAAAATGATAAATACATTAAAAAAACATGTTTGCAAACACGTTTTTTCATGTATTTCTCATTTTTCATGTAGTAGGGTCCATCGAAAGTATGCAACATGGGTACTCCTTGGATGAGAAATCAAATTTTCATCCAACGAGTAGTTCCGTTCGAAATTTGAGTAAACCCATAAGGAGATAAGTTTAAAATACGAGTTGAAAAAATAGTTTTTCCTTTTTTCCCTCTAAAATTTGATGATGTAATCAAATATTATTTGATTATTTCCACTATTATTCTATAATTTCCTTAGGAGGCACATTTTAGACCTCAAAATTCCCCTAATGATGATTACCACCTGCTAAGACCAATGAGGTCTATCAGACCTTAAGAGAGGAGCAAGAATCTAAGTTTGATTCTTCAAAATCTTGTTTCTATGGTAAAAGAGAAGGGAAATAACTACTCCCAAATTGCTATAGGTCGGTTGGATTAATAGGTCAAGAAGATTGGAAGCGTGGAAGATGGTAAGGAATTGAGAGCGAATGTGAGTAAGAGTCGGGCAGTCTAAAAGGAAATGATTTTCATCTTCCACCTGCTTAGAATCACAAATATGATAGATTCTATCATTCCAAGGGGTTTTGGGAATGTAACAACACACGGTCTCACTCTAAATCTCATGGAAATTAGTTCTTATCTTAGCAATGTTGATTGTTTTTCTTATTGTTGGACAACATAGAGAGATAGTTTTGATTATCAAGGGTGGGGTTGATCACTTCCTTATAATATATTAGCTTCCTTTTACCCTAGAGCTCCTGATCCTTCCACAACTTGTCCTTAAACTTGGAGGTAATAGTATTTTTGATATTATATTTGCTTCCCATACTGAGCTCCTCCTTAATTCTCTAATGGTTGAGCCAGGACTGGGCATCCTTATGCCACTCGTGCTTGAGGCCAAGGTGAGGGTTTTGACTACAGTTAGAAGCAATTTTAGGGAGCCATTTTTATTCCATTTTTTCAAGCTTCTTCTTATACATCAAATATCTAAACATAGCCATACTTTGAATGGGGGACAAGCCAGATTTGATCAAGAGGATAGGATAGGGAGTATTTCCCTCGATCTTAAGGTTGTAGGTTATGAATTTCTTTTGAATCATCTCAATCTTCCTCCAAGACTCTCTCAATATACTGTAACCCCAAAATTCACATCTGTATAAGACAATAGGGGTGATAAGGGTCTCAAAGAGGAAACTATTTTTACTCGAAATGTAAAGATCGATCGATTCACGATTGTTTTCAAGCTCATAATAAGCTTTCCATCCCCCAGTAATCCTTTTCTCGATGCTATAATTCTAGTCGAGATGATGAGGGAAGTCAATGCCCAAATACTTATAAGAAGAAACCTTCTCTAAGCACTGGTTATTATACATGAAACTACCATGGGTGATATTTTTGGATTTATTGATCATGACTTTAGTCTTGTCAGCATTAACTGTCATACCCATTTTGGAGCAGTAGTCATGAAGAATATGGAGTTTTTCTTTAAGGTCATCATGGATTTTTGCTAGAAGAATGATATCATTGGCATAGAGGAGAAGAGTAATGAGAACACCAGCAAGCTTGGTGCCCTTTCACTCCATAGATTCCAAACACTCCTCTAGCTTATAAATGTATATACAAAAAATGGTAGGGGTTAGGGGACACCCTTGCTTAACTCCAATATTGTATTTAATGTCTTTAGACCACCCCTCCTTGGTCTTAAGCTTGGCAGTGACGGTCTTGTAGATATGGATCACAGCAATCCTAAGCGCAGGAGGGACCATGATCTCTTTAAGTCTCTCCCAAAGTTTATCTCGAGGAACGATGTCGAAATATTTTCTAAAGTCCACAAAGCAACAAAAGAGATCGACTTTTCTATTGTGACATTCCTCCGCAATGATTCTAAGAGTGACCAGATGGGCAATAGTCGAGTGATGTCTCCTAAAACCAACTTTCCCTATAGCTCTTTTTCCCTGGATTTCAAGCCAAAGGATACGCTTCTTCTCCAAAATGAGCTCATAAAGCTTGGCCAGGATATGGCTAACCATAATGGTCCTATAGCTAGATGGAACACCTTTGTCCCCATTTTTAAATATAGGCACAATAAGGCTTTGTGTCCAAATCCGAGGGAAGCCATCCACTACATCCAAATTGAGAAGCTTGTGGAGATAAGGAACGAGGATATATATTCCCATTTTAAGTATCTCGGCTTGGTATCCTTCAATATATTTAGCTTTCCCATTAGTAAGCTTATGGACCTTGATGTGGATTGCAACTTTATCATTTTATGTAGTTATCCAATCCTTTCTTGGAATTTCTTCTGGTGCGTCGAGATATTGAGTGGTCCACTCATGTATGCTCTCAATAGTTGTTGTGACTTGTTTGAGAATTTATCCCATTTCTTTATATTACGTTTTCATGTTTGGTAACATCAATATAACGTGATGTAGCTTCATCATTTCTTGGTAGAAAAGGTCCATGACATATTCTAATATAGTCACCTCTCCTTGAATGGATGCTTGTAACTCCTTGCTACTTGAATGAGTCATGCACAAGGCTTTGTTTTCATTTTTTACATGTGTGACTCTTTGTGACTATAAGTGGGTTGTGACCTAGGGAAACAATAGGTATAAACTCATCTCACTTGGGTTCACAGTTCAGAAGAGCCTATGAGATGTGCGCCCAATCATTGTGACTTGAGCCTTAAGATCTTAGTGGGCCAACAACCAGAAGGAACCATATGAGATGACACGATCTAGAGGTTTGATTGAGTTATGAGGAGGGAAACGCGTTTTCAGGGTAAATTTTTTGGGGAAGGTATCACATGATATAATGTAAGTATGGAGGTTGGAACGAAGGGAGAATGAATGATATAGGATCACTAGGCACTAAGAGCATAATTCATTTTGTTGAAAAAGGGAGTTCCAGATGCACAATTGTGTGATAGGGAGTGAGAGAAAGAGGGTGGCAAGGTTTATTTTCCCTTTCAAGGATATTTGAAGTAAAGGGAGGCTCTAACAAGGGTGGGGGGGCGGGGGGGGGGGGGGTGCGGCGGGGTGGGGGGATCCATAGATCCAGGGCGTCAAATAAGAGGAAAAATGTTAATCATATTATTCACAAGGAATGGGAAGAGTCGCTTACGTGGAGGGTTCATAAGGCGTTGCCAGTCGGTGGAGAGGGCTCTGCATGCTTAGCTATGACATAACAATGAAATAGTGGAAAGAGCAACAGGTTAATAAAAATACTCCCACACATGTGATGGGAAATCACAAAAGAGGTATGTGCAAATAAGACTAGTCGTAAACGAAGGTCGCAGGAACAGGTTGCGCAAAGAAAATGGTTTCATGTGACCAAATTGAGGGAGATCGCAAGTTAAGATTATATAGAGGTAGGAGTCTCATGCGACTAGTAAAGGGGAGGTCATGAGGCATATTTGCGAAGAGGAAATAGTTTCATGTGACTAAGAAAATAGAGTTCACAAGGCCGTAGGGTCTCAAGGTCGCGAGATCATAAAGAAGAATATATTAGAAAAATAAGACTTTACAACTTGGTGATTGTGCAGTGTGAGGGACCAAGGTCACATGCGACTGACACAAGAATAGGTCACAAGACATGACAAAAAAAATATTAGAGGAAGTTGTTCTTTAGCCAAGAATGTGACTTTAATAATAGAGCTAAAGTGGAGGTCACAAGTCGTAGCTTTGAGGCTTAGCTTGGGTTTTGTTGATGCGTCTAGCAATCCAAAGGAAAAAATTGAGTTCAGGTTCTGTAGGTTAGGGTTTTCTCAAGCTCTAATGAATTCAAGACAGGTCGGGAAACTCCAAGAGGATCACAAGAAAAGGGCGATAAAAAATCTAGTGAATAGGGACTCCAAAATTTGAAAATGACTAAATATTGGGGTTGTTGTAGCTGCTACAATAGGGTGCAAGGGTGGATGAACCTAACAATGTGGCATCTTCAGATTCATAATCTGAGTATGCTACAATGGTATTTGTTACTTATTGTGTTTACCACTTTTTTGTCTTAATGTTATTAATTTTGTTTCTGTCACACCTATGAATATCTTTCATACCAGTTCACACTTCTATTTTCCTTTATTACAAAATAAAACTGAGAAGATTTTGAAAAAAATATACTATGTAATATAAATATTTCAAAAAATAAAATTAAACTTAAAAAAATAAAATTATAAAACACAATTAACACTATCCTACATCAAAAATAAAATAATATAAATAATAAGTTATTTTATTTTTATTTAACTTTATATTTCCAGTAAATAAAAGTAGACATAAATTTATAACACTTCAACCTGCATCACACTAAAATTGCTATTATTAAAAAGGAATTTGCAACAAGAAAATTGCACTACTTATATATATAATAATGAAAAAACGACAAATGATTTAATTTTTATATTTGCTCTTAATAAAACTAGCATATAAATTTATAAAACTTATAATATGTAATGTACTAGAATTTATATATATATATATATATATATATATATATATATATATATATATATATATATAATTAAAATAATTTAAAATATATTATTAGAAATTGCACCATATATGTAAAATTGATATTAATTTACTTTAAAGGTAATGTAGATATTAATTTTTTTCTTTTTATTTAATTTCTATATTTCTTTTTCCTTTTCTTTTTTGGTGTAGATAGAGGTATTTATAGTAGTTTCTCTGTGTGTAATTTTTTGGTTTTAGTCATGCCGCCAAGACAACGAATGCATTGTAGGTGCGAGGGGAGGGGGTAGTGGTCCAGGGGAGGGGACAGTGCTCCACAGGGATAGAGAAAAGAGAGACTATTCACTCATGACTTGCCTGCCACTTACTTCAATGTATTTCTGCTAGAAACTAGAAAAGGGATACATAAATTAGAGACTCAAGCTAAGACAAAGATTTAAGCTAAGACGAAAACACATTTGGTTTGCATCCTAAAACAGATGTACAAATTTCATTCATCTAACCAAAGTACACATCTCATTTATTTTATTTTCTCTTTTCATTTTTATTAATTAAATTCCTATATATATATATATATATATATATATATATATATATATATATATTAATCAAAAAAATGGCTCATTAAAATGTTGTAATAATTAAAAATGACGTTTTACGTAATAGATAATGAGAATTTAATCGCAAGAATCATTTCTTATTTTAGAACATCCATCTGTTTTATTTTACTCTCCTATAATTATATTGTTAAGCTTATTATTCCTTGCCTAGACAATAACGATCAATAGATTATTGAAATTTAATTAGTTTTTGCATTGCCCAAACTTTTTCCCACTCAATTCTTGTTTATTCAAAATTTTAGAATATTTATTTTCATGTATGAAATTTTTAAGCTAAAGTTTTTGATGGAAGAAAGTGGACCTCTTATTTATCCAAAATTTCAGAATATTTATTTTCATGTATGAAATTTTTAAGCTAAAGTTTTTGATGGAAAAAAGTGGACCTCTTATTCTCGGCTTATCTCATAGAGCTGCGAAAATGCAGTGACAAAATATATTTATCCAAATTTTAAGTTGTTTCCTATTTTCCCAGACCAAGTGTTTATCCAAAGTTTTTGTTTAGCAAGCTTTGGGCAAGAATTTATCCAAATTTTATGCTTAAAATGCCTCACCTACCTCTCAACTTATGGCCACTTGCCACCAAACATAACATTAAAGACACCTTTCAAATTGGAATAAATTAAACAACATTTCTGCATCGCCACCTATTGCTACCATACAAACTTGATTTCAAGCCTGCTCTTCAACCAAATTCATCTCCTTAGTTGGGTATACAACCTCCTCAACTCGCTCTTCAACTAAAGTATCTCCTCAGCTTGGTCTGCAACCTCCTCGGCTCGGTCTCGACTTGGTCTGCATCTAAGCCGGCTCCTCGGCTCGGTCTCGGCTTGGTCTGCATCTAAGCCAAACTCCTAAGCTTGGTACTGCAACCTCCTCCTCAACTTTGTCTGCATATGGTCTTGCAACCTCCTCTCTAGCTCAGTCACGCATCACCATTCATTCTACATCACCATATGCAGGTGCCATAAAATAAATTACTATTATTTTATTTGCACCTTTACAATATTACTATTATTTATAATTTACAATCCTTTTAATATACAATTTTTTTCACATATATAATGCCATACTTCCTTGTGTTGGCTTCTTGTCATGGATTCTGTGTGATTGTTCTCGAAAGCATCAAACAAAAATCACTTATACTCACACACTTTTATTTCACAATTGTATTTGCAGTTTCTTGAGTGGTGTCTCCTACAGAATCCTTGGTCTGTCAGCCTTCTCACCTTTCAGTATTCTTGTACTCCCTACCCGAGCATTTGCTCATGTGTCCAAAGCTAGGGTAATAGGGCATTCCTAGATTTCATAGCAAAATATAATGATATGATTTCCATGTGGGATGAGATAGTTATCTACATATAGCACCCCACACTAAACAATAGTGTTATTGAGACACCATCTCATGGAATTAGAATCATGTACATAGATAGTGTTACATAGGGACCTTGCAACACCTAGCCAAACACTACCTTCAAGATTCAAACTCATCAACCAACACCGCCTTCAAGCTTCAAACTCATCAATTGATTTACTTCAAACAACAAATTCTAGTGGAAGCTCATTTAATACAACTCTGAAAAAAAGGCATTAATGATAGCCGCCACTTGCCTTCTCTGGATCAATCCCGCTCTGTTGGAAATATAGTAAGTGATATTCCCCAATTTTTTGAGGTACTTGCTTCATGTTCAACACGGGATGTTGGGTTCTTCACCTGAAAAATGGTTGCAAATATTAGAAATACAATTAGAAAGACAATGGAAACAAGCATGTTAAATTTAGAATTTCTCCGAAAGCCTTACCTGTGAATTATGAAACACCGTATACTTAAAAAAATGATATATGGTAGTAACATAAAAGCGTATGTCGAAAGCGCGGGGAATTGGATATAAAGCTAACTAGTACATAATAAATATATTCTACACAAGCATATAGTTTTCGGAAATTGGATGGTTTTGCACCTGCTAGTACAATATTGCTTGGAATCAAGTTGATCGAACCCTTCGGTAATGAAGAAGAGGTAGATTTTGTGTTGGCATCTTTGGCAACATGTGCCCTCCATTTTGTAGACTCTAAGTTATTAGATGCATTTTCTAGTCTCTCTTCTACTTGAAGGTCTTGCCAAATTTTCTTGTTGTGAAGTCATTGATCTCCACCTTAGAAGTCAAATTATCGGTTGAAACTATTCCACAATTCCAAAAAACCAATTCCAATGAAACAAATTAATTAAGCTGAGCACAAGTATGTTTTAAATTTCATGAAATAGAGAATTGAAAGAGGTATCACATGATAATGATAATAATATTGATGGTAATCTAGGTCGGAGAAAAAAAAATCCCGAGTAGGAAATATAGGGACGATAATATCGATCATAGTTTGGATTAGAAAATGAGATGGCATCCATTCCCATTTACACCTCTTTGGATTGCTCACTTGTCCAAACTTCCTCTCGTAAAAAATCAAAATTGTTGTTCAATCATGCTTGCCCCCTCTTTCTACATGCCATGAATTCAAATCGCTAGAAACTTAATGGAGGGTTTTGACACTAGAAACAAACCCATATTTGAAGCATATCTGGGAACAAATCCTGTTTGTCCCCCGGATTTGATACCTAAATTCATCAACGACCTCAACTATCCATCCATTTCTATATCCAAATTGAACAACTCCCAGGGTTTGTTGTTTGAACATTGTTGAATGTTGTTCATGTTGATTCAACATACACATCCACAAGTGATACCCCCTCTAGGTGTGGATGTGAAAATATCTCCCGAGAAATTCGTGTTCTCGGCATCTCGAGAAAGAGTATCGACATCAATGTGCAACTAAAGGTCATGGCTACTCCCAGTCCATCCTCTATGAAGAACTATGTGTTTGGCAGACCGATTTTCTCTGATGGCACTCATTCTCACATTACACCTCTCGTAGTGAGGCGAGAGGCACGTGTAGCCCATGCAAATTTTTATATATCCACATGGATGATATAGCCATTAATAAATCTTCTATGTTATTGAAACTCACATGTTGAATGCCACAATGTTGACAAAACTCTTTGAAGTTTAAATAATCGAAACCTCACATGATTTAACACCATTCTTCAATTGGTCAAAGCTAACATAGTCCCATTTCACTAATTCATGGCTCCACCAACTTACCATCTTTATCATCACTTATTGTTTATAGTTTGTGGAAGGATTGTCTTTTGCTATCTCACTGAGTGACAAATAGTTTACAAGGGTTGTCATAGCAAGCTAACCTTGATAATCACTTATTATAAAGGCTATTTGTTACCTTGCCTAGATAATTTAAGAAATAATAAATAGATACCAAGCTAGTATTATTTGTGGTAACTAATTATTAGGCCAGGAATTAAAACTCATGATGTGTATAGATAAAATTTAAAATATATAAAAATATAGAGAGATTTTTTCTTATGACAAGAAAATTAAAGGAAAGTAATACCTACTCAAAATTCACACTCCCAAGAAAAGATGCATATTACCAATGAATCTTCATAATACTCCTTAATGCAGCTTTGAAATGCCAAAATATACATCAAATTATGAAACTATGGAGTTACAATGAAAGCCTTCATTGCAGTGGAGGAAACTATGGAGTTACAATGAAGATCATTGAAGTGAAGGAAAGTGGCTCATATATACCACCAGAATGCTTTCAAAAATATTATACAAATCTATCATTCTCTTGGGTATAAATACAAAAATATGTTGTCGAGAAATAAGTCCCAGTCATATACTGTTCCAATCAGCCTTCACATTAATAACTCTTTCAAGCTATTGTTTCAAAAAATATTTTTCGATCAAGCTAATCTTCTAGTCAATCTTAGAGCGCACTAATAACTCTTTCAAGCTCATGTTTCAGAAAATATTCAAATTTCTCTTTGACACTTTTGTTATTCTTTCAAGGTAATGTTTCGAAAAAATATTCAAATTGCTCTTTGACACTTTTCTTTCCTTTTTTTACTTTGACAGTTTGATTACAAAATCCAGGAATTTCACTTCAAAGCTCACATGGATATTCCAACCAACAATTGACATGCAATTTGAAATGAAAACAATTTTGATGCAAGACTGATATTTACTGAGAGCAAAATGGTAAGTTACATTACAACTGTAGAAATTACACCTGGAACAACTATCTGACAACTGACCAATCCTTTAATTCTGCGGCTTACATTTTAAAAGCCAATTAATGATTTCAAACCACAACGTGGGACGGCTCATTTGCTTCCGGCTCTTGTTTTAACAAGGCTAGCGAGCAGCGACCACCGCTGCTTAGTTTTAAATATAGTAATGTTGCAATGTGATGTTGGAAAATGTCTATGGATAGCTATTACGGCTATTACATGTTGCTTAATGTAATCATAGAGATGTTACAATTTGAGTTTGAGGATGTTTATGAAGATTTGTTTTGTAATAAAGTATAGTTAAATTAAATTAGAAATAATTCTTGCAATTTGAGTTTGAGCATGTCTATGAGGATTTGCTAAATGTTGCCATTTGAATTAAAGGATGTCTATGAGGATTTTCTTTGTAATAAAGTTTTCGCTTAGTTTAGTTTAAATATAGCTAAATTAAAGTAAAAAATAAGAATTTATGTGCTATATAGTAGTAGTTTAAATCTATCTAAATTATAGTAAAACAACTTTTGTGTTGATGATGGTAACCAATTGATAATTACTAGGATGACCCATGAGTGTATGCATTTGATGTGTAGATTAGATCTGCTACATATGCTTAGCTTGTTTTTGGCATCAATATAAGTATGATAGAGTAGCTACTACCTGTTGCTTAATGTAAATATAGAAATGTTGCAATTTGAGTTTCAACATGTTTCTAAGGATTTGCTTTCTAATAAAGTTTTGCTTAGTTTAGTTTAAAGTGTTAAGGTTTACAATCTAATCAATTTAGGTTTTTTAGTAAATGTTTGTTAATCCAATTCCACCTAATACAAGGAAAAGGCTTGTGAGTCTAAGTAATCAGATATATACCTAGGCACAGTTGAGGAATTGGAAACAAGTGCGTAATGTAGAAATTATCTGGAAAATCTGCTTGACACAGTTGAACAATGAGTTAGGAACCTCGTCAAAGAAGTTTATAATGTATCAATTATCTAGAAAATTGTTGGCATCATGGAGGAATGTGTTAGTAACCTCATCAAACAAGTGCATAATTCATCAATTATTTGGAAAGTTGTGGTACATAAGTACGCCGCTTAATGCAATTATAGAACTGTCGGAATTTGAGTTTGAGCATGTTTATGAAGATTTGCTTTGTAATAAAGTATAGTTAAATTAAATTAGAAATAATTGTTGCAATTTGAGTTTGAGCATGTCTATTAGGATTTTCTTTGTAATAAAATTGCTACATATGCTTAGCTTATTTTTGGCATTAATATGAGTATGACAGAGTAACTACTACCTGTTGCTTATCAATGATCGCTTTTTATAAATTAGTAATAATAATATTTTTATTTCTAACTTAGTACTAAAAATATTTTTATTTCTAAAATAAAAGGTGGAATTTATTTTATAACTTTTTTATTTTTAATTCAATTTTAAGAAAAAATATGTTGGGGTTCTCATGTTTTGGCCAGATTGGCAAGACCAAAAGATGAGACAACATCATAACCACTTTGGGGCCCTAGGATCTAGCCCTCCTAGACCTGGAGACGGATCTCTCCAATAAACACAAAGAATGATATATCTTTGAAAGCTCTAAATGGGGTATTAGATCAGGTCAGAGGTGATTTAACTCCAGACCTACTTGGACATACTCAAAGGCAGCTTTCAATGAAGTCACTAGGGGGCAGCTTATAGATCGGGGCAGAGTTCATTTAACTCCAGGTCTGCTTTAGCATGGTCCAAGGGAAAAACAGAGGCAAGATTTGACACAAAACTAGAGTCTATAGATCGGAGAAGGACCTTTAACTTTCCCTGCTTTGACACCAGCAAGAAACATCTAAGCAGCAAGCTCTAAGTTCACACATCAGCTAGCAGTGAGTTTACTCTTAAATTCACAGTCAACCGAAAACATTGAAGGTAGGGAGAGCAGAAACATAGGGTACCATGCGGGGGTAAATCCTATGCTATATTTCTGATGCGTACCAGAAGACCAATGAACAGCATGAAAAATGTAAATAACAATGAGATAAGAATAACATCACCCGTATTAATAGACCAGGATCTTGTGAAATTGCTTGATTAATTAATGCAAAACCAGTCTCAAATAGCTTATTACAGTCTGAACTTTCTCTTCCCAACCTACTACTTTACAAACTACTCTGCTACCCTCTCCCAAAAGAATGTTCTCTGGGGTTCTTTATAGGAAAAATGGATAGCAGGAGTAGATTCCCACTCTGCTTAATATCAATGCGCTGTAAGAACAGATATGGCTTGATTCATTTGCTCTTTATCTTCAAACTGCGTCTTTTCCTTTGATCACGGGATTAGGTCTCAAATATTCAATTAACAGGCCTTAATCCTCTTAATCTGTCTCTGATGTTTCACTGAGCTATTGTTGTAATGGCCTTCTTTGTGTTTCGAATCACAGTGACTACGATTATGGAAAATAGAGTGAATTCATCACTCTGTGTACCCTACACAATAAAACAAACCAATTATAAAATCTAGGGTAGTGGGCTGCGGACCGTGGCATAAAGACAAAACTGCTCACGGATTGAAAACTTTGCAGAAATTCAAAACACATGACTAAATGCTCACAGACTGAGCTTTATTGATCTTTTTCTACCTACCCTACCCTAACTGGAATATTAATAATTTTAGCTTACAAACATTGTCTTCCAATGCAACCAGTACATCAAGTGATCACATGACTGGAGGCTGGTTAGGCAGGGCTGCTCCCACTCTTTCTATTCTTCAACAGCAGCTTCGAAAAGTCTTCTTTATGTTTGCAACATGCTGCTCAACAAGACCTTTGATCCTTCTTCAAATGTTTGCAAGAAATGAACATAAGGATCATGATAAGATACCTGGTTATGAATATTTGATAGGTAGGCTTCAACCAGGATTTCTCCTTCTTGCAGTGGATCAAGGGGAAAACTCTCGAGAGAGAGAGAGAGAGTGTCTCCTTCATCTTCTGAACTGGAGGACTCATCGTATATTGTAGTTGTGTCCTCTCAGAGGTTTGATGTAGTATGCTCCGATGTGCCGAGCCCGATGAGACTATGACCGATGATTAGAGGAGTAACAGAGTGAAGAGTCAATGAATCTTCATCTATCACCAGGCTTTGATAACTTTTTTCATCAGTATCATAGATAGGTCAGCTATCATCAAACTACACAGATGAATGAGCGAGGGTGTCTGATCTGTGGAGGATTTCAAAGGTGGACTGCATGTTTAATATTCATTCCATCTCTTCTTCTAACAACGGAGAGTTTTGTCTTCTCACATAGACAGAAGAACAGCAGTCCTTTGTTTCTTGTACTAACTGACCTGGAGGCTGGATATCTTCTTGAACCTCTTCTGTGGGATCACCACTTGTGCTTGCAGGGAAATTCTGAGAAATTTCCGAGGTTTCCTGATCTCTTTCTGATTCAGTCCATTCCTGATGATCAAGGTGCCACTCTTCTAGTGGAATCTGAGAAGAATAATCAGCTAGAGGAGTAGCCTCCATGCGTGCTGGTTCTTCTTCTGCTTCAAACTCTGCATCTTCCATGTGGTCACTTGTTCCCTCAATGCAGCACTCCCTGTTAGCTTTCGCTATCAAGCTGTGATCTTTTTTAGTCAGCATAGTGCAAGACAGGGGTGAGCCATCAGGCACCTCCTGATTACCTTCCTCCTCATCTTCCACAGATTCTTGAGCATCATACATGTCCTGCTCATTAGCATAGACAGAAGAACAGCAGTCCTCTGTTTCTTGTACTAACTGACTTGGAGGCTGGATATCTTCTTGAGCCTCTTCTGTGGGATCACCACTTGTGCTTGTAGGGAAATTCTGAGGAATTTCCAAGGTTTCCTGATCTCTTTCTGATTTAGTCCATTCCTGATGATCAGGGTGCCACTCTTCTAGTGGAATCTGAGAAGAATAATCAGCTAGAGGAGAAGCCTCCATGCGTGTTGGTTCTTCTTCTGCCTCAGACTCTGCATCTTCCATGTGGTCACTTGTTCCCTCAATGCAGCACTCCCTATTAGCTTTCGCTATCAAGATGCGATCTTTTTTAGTCAGCATAGTGCAAGATAGGGGTGAGCCATCAGGCACCTCCCGATTACCTTCCTCCTCATCTTCCACAAATTCTTGAGCATCATACATGTCCTGCTCATTATCTGGGTCTGGATTTTGCTCTTGCTCTGGAAAATGCATGGGCTGCTCTAAGTAATCATCATTTGCATTTAGATTAGCCATATACATCTCCAGCACTTTACCAAACATGTGTGCTATTCCATTTAATTAATCACACAAAGTATCTAGCTTTGTATTTCTATCCATGTCTGGATCCATGTTTTTGCAAAGAAGGTCACTGCATCTTCTCAACCAGTTCACAGTCTTCCACCAGTGGAGTCATTTGGTCTTCTGGGAGTTATGGAGTGTGGAGTCGCCAGGTGGATGAATTTGACTGTTTGGAGTAGGTTGTTGTCCACCATCAGCAATTAAAAAGCCAATCTAGGCTAAGTAGTCTTTACCTCCCCAGCGGAGTCGCCATTATGTTGGGGTTCCCATGTTTTGGCCAGATTGGCAAGACCAAAAGATGAGACAACATCATAACCACTTTGGGGCCCTAGGATCTATCCCTCCTGGACCCGGAGAGGGATCTCTCCAATAAACACAAAGAATGATATATCCTTGAAAGCTCTAAATGAGGTATTATGCTAGGTATGCACCGCAGAGGGGGGTTTAAAATGATTTGGTTGGTCGGTTGTTGGGCTGACTCACGGGATCATAGACTGAGAAGGTAATGGAAAAAGGAGCAGAGAAATAGGATGTTTCGGCAAAAGAGAATGGGTTAAGGTTGTGCCATCCATTGGGCCATGGAGTCATGAAAGGTAATTACATGCAAACAACTAGCCAAGGTTTTCAAAGGGAAAGTCATCTATACTAAAGGATCTTTTAGATAGATGGTGGAATGGGAGAATAAGGGTGAGGGTGAAAGAAGGAAAGAAACCCAATTTCTACCTATAGATCAGGTCAGAGGTCATTTAACTCCAGACCTACTTGGACATACTCAAAGGCAGCTTTCAATGAAGTCACTAGGGGGCAGCTTATAGATCGGACCAGAGGTCATTTAACTCCAGGTCTGCTTTAGCATAGTCCAAGGGAAAAATAGAGGCAAGATTTGACACAAAACTAGAGTCTATAGATCGGAGAAGGACCTTTAACCTTCCCTTCTTTGACACCAGCAAGAAACATTCAAGCAGCAAGCTCCGAGTTCACACATCAGCTAGCAGGAAA
Source organism: Pinus albicaulis (assembly GCA_034641835.2). Classification (NCBI taxonomy): domain Eukaryota; kingdom Viridiplantae; phylum Streptophyta; class Pinopsida; order Pinales; family Pinaceae; genus Pinus; species Pinus albicaulis. The sequence goes on from CM076580.1 coordinate 159,979,948, forward strand.
TAACATCTGCTACGTTGGTTAAATCACATGAGTTTACTCTTAGATTCACAGTCAGTGGAAAACATTGAAGGTAGGGAGAGCAGAAACATAGGGTACGATGCGAGGGTAAATCCTATGCTATATTTCTGATGCGTACCAGAAGGCCAATGAACAGCATGAAAAATGTAAATAACAATGAGATAAGAATAACATCACCCGTAGTAATAGACCAGGATCCTGTGAAATTTCTTGATTAATTGATGCAAAACTAGTCACATACACTAAGCTCAAATATCTGATCACAGTCTCAACTTTCTCCTCCCAACCTACTACTTTACAAAATACTCTGCTAGCTGCAATAACACAATCCAACCCTTTACAAAATGTTCTCTGGGGCTCTTTATAGGAAAAATGGATAGCAGGAGTAGGTGATACACATTAAATCGATTCATTAGGACAGAGTGGGGGATCGTGCTTATGCCCACTCTGCTTAATAGCAATGTGTTGTACTTGGTGGTCTAGTTCGAGGTCTCTGTCAGGTCGATAGCGACCTAAGATGTTTCTTTGGAGTCCTTTCTGACTGTAAGGCAGTCTGTTCTATCTTTTGAAGAAAGTAAGGTGAATGAAGGTCTTCTCGGTTTCCATACCTGCATTATTGTCGTCGTGACAGTCTTTGGAAGCTTTCTGTCAGTGGAGTGGCCTTTGGGGACTCGAGGAGGCGTGAAAACTTCTGCTAAGGGCATACTATTCTGAGAAAATGTACTGATGATGCTGAGAGCAGATATGGCTTGATTCATTTGCTCTTTATCTTCAAACTACATCTTTTCCTTTGATTACGGGATTAGGTCTCAAATATTCAATTAACAGGAGCAGTGACTGCGATTATGGAAAATAGAGTGAATTCATCACTCTGTGTACCCTGCACAATAAAACAAACCAATTATAAAATCTAGGGCGGTGGCGGAAGAATGTTGTGGAGGAGTGGTGGGGTGGTGACGCAAAAGTGGGAACCGTGGCTATAGCGGGAATGTCAATATGCAATTAGGCGGAGAAATGAAATAAACTTTAATATGGAATATTAAAGTTCAAAGGAGGCGGATTACAAAGGTAATGAGTGAGAATGTGATGGAATGGGCTGACATAGTGGCACCCGGCACTAGCGGAAGGCGATTAACTGAGGGCCGTTAGATCACGGGAAACAGGCAGCTGCGATCTAATCAGAGGGTCGCAATCGGGAGGGACGGAGGGGCGGCACAGCGAGCAATTCTGACTGCGATTGGAACGGAGATGCGATTGAAGGACCGCCATCTGATCTGGAGACAGATCGACGGCTCACACACAATCAGAGGAGTGGATGGATAGGGGTGATGGGTGCACTGCGATTAGCGCTGGGCCATCGGACCTGGGGAGATCGACGGCTCAGATCGCGGCATGGGTTCAACATAAAAAAAACACTATCGCATCGGGGGTTTCATTTACAAAGGAAAAAGGTGTTCCACCCCAATCCTCCGATGCGATAAGCGCCTTACGGGCTGGCGCTTGGTCTTAGCGTTGGGGTCATGCGGGGAAGTGGTTAAGGGGCTGGCCTTAAAAGGGACTAAACTTGTCATAGATAAGAGTGGGTTTCAGGCCTATTTTAATGCTTTCTAAGGCCGGAGAGGGCGTTTGGTGAGGGGAATAAAGGAATTTTAAGCCAAACAAAGGTGTTTGAAGGGTTTAAAAGGGGATTTGGGTGATTTACCATGGGATTAATGAGGATTTAAGAGGGGAAAAAAAGTGAAGAAACAAAGGTTAACTGGGGATGAAATCAGAGGGAAAAGGCCTTTGGGCATTCTTCTTCACCACAAAGAGGCTTTATTCATGAAGACAGCAATGAGGTTTTGTCAAAGGACAAGGCACGAGGAGCCTTCAATGATGATGTGTTTTCAAAGGGAATGCATTCCTTGAAGGATCGGAGACGATTTAGCCCCCTGTTTGCTTGTCAAAAAATTCATAGGGGGTTAACAAAATATTTATAATTTTTTTAATTTTCAATTTAATTTAAAAAATATTGTGTTGTAGTGTGTCTACAAGTACAGTGTCTTGTTGATGATGGAGGCTTCGATGCCTTCATCGCAATCGGAAGTAATTCATATAATCGACAGCCTTTTGTATTGTCCCGATGCGATGAGTTCATCGCATGCTATTCCATATAAGAATGGGCCTCTACTTAAGCCAAGGTCTGCGGGTCGACAAGACCACGTGGCATTATCATATTGTATTGCAAGTTGAAACGTATCGGGAGCGTTTTCTTTGTAGCCCAATTGAACAGTGAAAGGAACCGGACCTGATGCATATTATAGGCCACAGCTAAAAGTTGAACTCGGGTACGATTAACAATCGGCATCGGAGTTTTTTATTTGAACCATTTGTTATGCTATAAGTCTGGACCCGATCTGTGTTATATGGTGCAGTTAATAGTTGATCGCGGGTTCGCGTTTCAATCGGCATCAGAACTTTTTGTATTGGATGCTTTGTAATATTATGTTTCGGACCCGATGAAGTTTATGAAGTGGATTTAATCTCTTTTCAAGTCCACCGGTATATGCGCAAATGAAATGTTTTAATGTTTTTATGACGCGACAAAAGCTTTCACAACATTTGGTTTGTTGTATTGTTCTAAATATATACAAAGCGCATTTGTAATAGGCCCTACAAATTTTAGTTTAGTTTCATTTCATATAGTTTTTGTTTTATGTTTTAATATGTGTGGCATATATAAAGTAAGAAGCCCGAGAGGCTATTGTAACAGACTGTAATTTTCTTATTTTGAAAGCATACCAGAGTGCGAAAGACGGTATGTAATTTTTTTTTACTGTTTATTTTTTTTAAAACAAAAAAAAACACAGAGTGTGTATTGTTTTTTTTATTATTTTTTAGTGAGCATGATGGCAAAATACAGTCATGATCAAGCATGGTAAAATAACAAAGGCGAAGAGCAGGGAAGATAAGACTAACTTTAGTCTTAGTACAGTGTTTAGACATAGAATTTGGTGCATTACTATTAACACTGAATATAAGAATCTGCAAAAAAAAAAATATGAAATTATAAGCTAAGGAAGCATAAACTTAGAAATGGCGATTCACTATTTCTATTACCATAACAATATTTCCCAAATTGAGAGGTGTTGTTCAAAGTTGATACATAACAATATATGAAAAATTAATGTCTTTGCTTCGTTTGCAGAGGCGGCTACTTGTAGCGCACATCGTATGGACAAATAATCTTAGTGCCTCTCCCTCTTTTACAGAGATGAATTAATGTTTCAGATGTCAATTACGATTTTTGCAAAACCAATAAACAACAAGACAGAAGACTAGAAGTAGCCCAGGGATCATGTTTGCACAAATATTTTTTTCAGGGAATTTTTAAATAGATTTATAACATTTATATATATAATGTCAGATTGTAAACACAGGTTCTATTCATTGAACATATATGTATGAAATCTGAAAACATTTGTAAACGTCAAATGGAAAAGCTATATTTCTTAAATATACATATATTAAGTCTGAAAGTATTTGTGAATAGGTAGAAGAAACACTATAAGTATAACTAGTGATTTTTGTTTGTAATTGTTCTATGAAAACATTCTTGTTCTGGAAAAATGTTGCAGACATACTACACTTTGAGAAAGGCAGATTTGAGCAGTAAAATCTTGTACAAAAATTGAGAAGAACTTTGCACTGATTTCTGGATTACTATGTGATTCTGTTGTAGCCAATGTTTGAAGACTTTGCTGGTGCTACAAAGAAAAGGGAAAAATTAGTACAAATCTTGCTATTTTGGATAGCATAATTTAAATTGCATATATCTGATTTTTTGTTGAAAGATGAAGAGTAATTATAAGTATACCTAGCCTTGGTAGGGCTTCCGTTGCTATCAAAAGATTGGATCTCGTTGTCTTCGTTCATTATAAATGTACCATTGATTTTGAAATCGCGTAGCATATACATTGTTTCTTGTTTCCTTTTAACATAGTCTTGAAAAGACATATGCGCTAGGTTGGGAAGTAACTGTTTCAAGAGGAATTTTCTTCGAATGCAACGTTGCAAATTGGTATTGTTGGACTTGATTATGCAATTAAGACACTGCGAATAGGAAAAGGTCGAATTTTTATTTCATTTTAGGCAATTTACTGTATTCTCCTCTATCATTGTAGAGGCTGGTATTGGTGAATTTCATTCAACACAAACTAGTTCAAATGGCATAGAGTAAATGCTTGCAATTGTCAATGTTCCTTTTATCTGTTCATAGAGAAGGACAAGTAGTATATGTCAAAATAGAAATATATGGGGAAACAATTGCAAATTGAGTAGTAGAGGTACTGTTTCATTTGTACTTACACAGAATGTTGAAGGGTTCAATTTTCTGAGTTCTTTTGCTGCTTCTGCATTCAATTTTGTGATGAATGTAGCTTGCGTTGTTCGAAGTGTTCTGTCCCTCAGTTCTTTCCTGTTTGTTATGTTTTTGAATAACATAATTGGAAGATGGTCTTTTTGCAATTCTTTCTCAATTTCATCATAGAGCAGTGCAAATGTTTCAAATAACTGCAACTGCAAAAGAATACAGAAAGTTTTTTTTTTTTTTTTGAAACTGAATTGAAATGTAGCATGGAACTAGCAATATAAAAACATTGTAAAGTAATTTATGTTACCGTTGCTCTATTGTTATCGAAATTTCCATCTTTAATTTGCAATGTATATTGGAAACCAAATTTTGGTGAAGCTATCACAACTTCTGCAATCGTTCCAATTGGATATGTTTCTGTATTTGTTGTAAGGTGTTTTATTGTTGTATCTGGAATGAATTTGTATTCTTTGCAAATTGTTTGTATGTTATGTACGGTGCTTAGTTCAGTTAGCAGCATAATCCAATCACAATCACCGTGGTCATAATTTGTTTTAGGAAGTACTTTAAAATTTGTAATAGATATTGCTTTTCCTGGTGATATTTTTTGGCCATGTTGTTCAATAAGCTTAGTTGGTATGGACAATGTGATTGTCATTATTCCTTCGGCATCTGTCAAATCTGCACGTAGTATTTGTCGTGCTTTGTGGAATTTATCAAGATATGTGCTATAGATAACCATAACATCTCCTTTGAACATTCGTCTAGTTTTGCGAATGTTTAGTTCTTCAATGGTAATTGGAGCTAAATATGTTGCTTTCGATCTGTGTATTGATGATGTTGATGTGGAAAAAGAAACAATTAGAAGTAAAATATATTGGTGATAAATATGAATGCTATGTCAATGGTACATATAAGAATTTTTTTCAAGTTTACTTACTTGTCTGATTCAGTTGCACTTGATATTTGTTGTTCTTTGTCTATTGTAGGTTGTTGTCCAAAACTACGAGATGAAAAATATGCAATGTCACTGAATCGTGCGCTTGAACGCAACCACGAAGTGTTTGGTAAATTTTAATAACTAAGAATAAAAATAAAAGTATAAGGTTATTGTATATTGTACTGGAAACTGAATATTAGTCACTGAGAGAAATATTAATTGCATTTAAAAACTTAGATAATGGAATACTTATAAACTATACAATATTAAATTCAGAAAATTCTATTGGTGCAATAGAGATATATACTGATCTTAGTTGCAAATATTAAATTTTTTTTTGGCTGATAGAAAAAATGAATCAATTCCAGTACTATAGAAACGTGTAAACGCATCTAGTACAGATGTATGAAAGTTCAGGTACTGCTAATTGGCATGAAAAAATTTACATATGCATCAAAGACTAAGTAAGTTGGACGTAATAAGCAAGTCTAGATGTGTTTCTTGATCAAGCTCACTTTCCAATGTTGTTACTTATTATGGGTAGTTGGCAGTTTACAGAATAAATATGTTGATCAAGATATATGTCATTTGATTTTGTTGTACTACTCAACGAAAAATAACATAGAAACACCATGGGACAAAAGAAACCAAAAAAAAAAATGTATAGATAAAATTTCAAAGATGATAGGGATATTAAGAGAAATAATGATGAGATTGGACACATTTTGTTCAAATTGCACAATGTGGATTAAGATGCATATGGATTATGAAATAATTTATTTTGATGTAACTGAAATGGAGTTATAATTTTGGAAGCAATTTAATTTGTATTTGATATTATCTTTATGGCAATTTAGAGGTTGACAAGAAGCAACATGGGAAATTGGAAGAGATCTTAGTAAAAAAGGGTTCAAATGTAAAGTAAACAGGAAGCTTGACAAGTTTCTAGAGAAGGGTGAGGAAAAGGAATTAAAGGTTGACAAGAAAAGAAGAACAAAAAGACTGGGATTCATAGAATTATGCATGTAACAGTTCTGATGTAAATAAGCAATTGGTGATGATTGTCAAGTTTAAGCATGGAACATTATTGAGATGATGAAAAGGGAAACAAATTGTGTTGTAGTGCTAAAATACTGTAGAGAATAAGATTCAGTATTCTGTGGTGTTTATTTTTAGATAACTCCAAAGTGGTTATATATAGTTTGCAATTTGCAATGGGGCATGTCTCATTTGTACATGAAAATATTACAATGGGTTGGAAGACAAATTCAAGAATTAAAATGAATTTTGTGATGCTTGAGAAATAAATTATTGATGCATAGTATAATTCTATATGAAGAACAGTGCTATAGAAGTCAGCACTGGTAATATAAGAATAGGTCTTGCAATAGTTTTGTAGAAAGAAATAAACAGTTAAACATAGAGATATATCTATACATATGCATTGAAGGGTAAGTAAGTTTAGTGTAGTAAGAAAACCTGGATGTGTTTATTTCTTTTTGTGACTTGTCTTTGCCTATTTGACTCATTGTAGAAAGCTATAGTAATCTGCAAGACATACAATTAGAAGTCAAAGTCATAGTAGTTAAGAGGCTATGATACTATTGACTAGAAAAAAGCATTAGACTACTTTCATTTGCACTGTGTTTGTGTTGCATTTTTGTCTTCAATGATGAGACAAATAGTATCATGGTTGCTCCAATATGTATCTAATCTGAAAGTCTTATAGCTACAATTTATGTTTGACCATATGTGATCAATGATTGATAATTGTTGATTGTTATTTGTCTCTAAAAGAAAATGAAGGTTGTAATTGTGCATATACGATCTTAGTTTGTTTGTTTTGTTGTTGCTTTCAAGCATATTGATGTTGAAATCGCCGACAATCACTATTGTTTGATTTGAATGTATTTTTCATAATGCTTTTGAAAGAAGATCCAATGTATTGTTCAATGTTGCATATGGTGCAACATAGACATTCACAACTATAATATCCATGTCATGAAGAAGCAACTTTTCTAGTGTAGCTTCAATGTTTTTTTCTTCAAAATGAATATGGTTCAAGATATTTATATGCTTTTTAATACAAATTAGCAAACCATGTTTACTATGATTTGATATGCAATTGAATGTTTCAAGTCTTTTTAGAAGCATTGAATTACTCAAATGTGTTTCTTGTAAACATAGGATGTCAGATTGCATTAGATCATAGTCATTTAACAAATCATCAATATGTATTTGTAAACTGCGAGTGTTTAGAGAAAGAATTGAAATATATGCTTTTGTTTCTAATAATGAATAGTTGTAGTCTAGTTGCCACTTTGCGTTTCTGTGTAAACGTTCCATTTCAACAGAAATTTTGTGTTGAATTTGGAAGTTTTGTTTCTTAAGTGGACTAAGCAAATACAATGATTCTATGTTTCTCACACGAGAAAGAGTTGTATATACTAATCCATGGCGTCGTATTCCTAAAGGATCAAATGCAAGATTGTCTAGTGTCAAGCCTTGTGATCTGTGTATTGTACGTGCACATGCTAGTTGGATTGGGAATTTTTTTCTTATTTTCAAGTTGCCTGTTTTTGCTAATACAGAAACTGGCTTTGTTGTGCGCAGTATGGGAGTCCAATCACTAGAAATTTCTTTGCTATATAGAAAAGAAAATTTATGTGCTTGTTGACGGCCAACACGTTCATCATAGAATTTGATCCATATTACATCAAAGTTGTCTAATTTTACATATGCTTTAATGATACCATCTGCACCGTTGACTAGACCATCTTGTAAGTCATAGTTTCCTGCATATATTTCAACTAGCATGTTAAGTTTTAGGACAATTTGTGAAGGCAATGTTGCTATTTGTGCATGAGATGGTATGTGTCCATGGTTTTCTTCTCCGTAATCAATTTCATTAATTACAATTTCATCACCAGGAACAATAGACAACATTTTCTTGTTATGTAATGCTACATCTTTATTCCTAAAAAATAGATAGGGGAAAGTAGGATCATTAGGAGCATTTCGAATACAATGTCTATTTAGGTAATTCAAATCATCTTCTGTTTGATTATTTAAATGCATCCTATTCAAAATGCTAATGAATTTTTCATTTGTTTGACGCATTGCAATGTGCAATTCATAGTACTTTACATGTTCTTTCCAAAAGTCATATGTTATTGGTTGTTTTCTTATTGTAGGTTGTTCAAATATTAGTGAATCTTGTATAGGTTGTGCTTGGTATAAGTCGCCACAAAATATGATATCAATGTTTCCAAAGTATTTTGTTTGATTGTGCTTAATGTTTCTTAATCGATCATCAATTTGATATAGAAAACAACTTCCAATTAGAGATACTTCATCAATGAGAACAACCCTTAATTCTTCGTACATTTGTGTTAAATTGTCTAATACATCGTTGCTAAGTGGAATAAAACTAGATTTGTTGAAAGGCATTAGCAATGTAGAATGAATTGTAACTCCACCTGCATTATATGCAACTTTACCTGTGTATGCTAATATCAAACCTTTTGGCTTCAAAGGATCTATATTGTAATGTTCATTGTAGATGCGCATGAGCATTTGGAATATTGCTTTTGCTGTGAATGTTTTCCCAGTACCAGCCCCTCTAGTCAAAAATAAGTAGAATGGTTTGTCTATGTTCTTTCGTTTTTTCATTGCAATGTCTTTAAGTATTGCTTGTTGTTCTTTATTTAGCATTCTCCTAATCTTGTAGTATTCCTCATTGCTAAGCATAAATGGATGTTCTGTAAATTGAAAACCAATGTTAAGATGTCTTTTTTTCTCATTGCATTGGGGAAATTGCAAATCTTTAGCCAAGTCATACTTCTCAGTAACATCATCAGATATTCCAGGTTTTTTTATTGTATGATTAGAAGTTGCAGTGCTGCTATCAATTTTTTGAATTGCTTCTTCCAAATCACCCCATTTCTTGTTCATGTTATATGTGAACTTAGTTTCATTGTTCTTTATTGTGTTCTTATGCAACATGTATGCACTCTTCCATGTAGAGGAGTCTTGCTTTAGTGCATTTTCATTGTTTTCGAATGGAAAATATAGCAAAAGTTTTTCTCTGTAATAGTTTTCATAGTCAATGTGTTTTTTGTATTTAATGAATCGAATTACTTTTTCTTTTTTTCTTTTTGATATTGGTTTGCCATCTTTCCTATACTTTGATACAAATTCGGCTAGACATATATGCTTAATAGCATTAGGCCTATTGATATAGTAATCAATTATAGAACTGCACATAACATCTTCAGAGTTGTCAGGAATTTGTTTTAGAAGAGTAGTTGGTTTAAGTATAAATGTGCATTCGTCTATTGATGTTGTGTTTATAAAGTTGCATTCTCTTGAACTATGATTCAATGGTAGTGATAGAGCTATGTGGACTGCTTTTTGAGTTGAAATTTGTTGAAGGTTAAGCAAAGCATTGACTAGAGACCGTATCATTTGAATAGCATCAATTTTGCTCTTTTCATGTTCTTTTCGTATCCTTTTGAATGCATTTGTCATAGATCTGTCAACTTTGGTCATATATGAAGTGAAATATGAAGCTGCAGCATATGCATTTACAACATATTGTGCATCTGTATTTGCATTCCATAGGTGTGGCATATTGTATGCAAAGCTATTATTCCATATTTCTGATGGTTTTCGTTGCAAGAATACCATTGGTTGTGTTAATGTACTTTGTATTAATTCGATGTAATCAGTTTCTGTTAACTGGAATTCATCTAAGAAATTTTCATGACTAGTTGATTTGTCATAGTGTTTTTGCTCTAAGGTGCTTTGCAAGGACAAAACTTTTTCATTTATTGAGCCATGTAGCGAAGTAATTGGTTCAAGAATCCTTGTTCTTTTCATTGGTAGCATTGGAAATTTGTATCTACACTGTGATGCTTTTCTTTTTTTACAGCTTTTGGTATGATGATGTTCATGTATCTTTGTGAGTTCTGGATCAAGGTGATTTGTGCTACAAGTTATATAGTTATCCAAGAAGTTTTCAATTTCTAAGTTAGTATTAAGTCCATATAATGGAGCATTTTCTATCCATATAAGAGCATGTTCATGTGCACTACCTCTATTTTGGAACTCAGTTACAAAGTAGTAATCTAATATTTTGCCAAAGAATGTGCTATCTTGACAGATCAATTGCTTCAATGCATTTGTCTTATGTCTATAGTAACGTGTACATGTTACTGAGTCCTTCCTGACAAGATAATCAATGTTGCATTCCTCAATTGTTTCAATGTATTTCTCTTTATTTCTATTGCTATGTAATTTAGTAAGAGTTTGTACTAGTGGTGTCCAAATATGCTCTGCACTTGTAAATGTAACAAAGAAAGTTGGAGGACCTAATTGTCGTATCATTGCAAATATATGTTTCTGCATTTGTTGATGGTAATCAGGAGAAATTCTTATGTGTTTGAAATCTATGTATCCAATGTGACTTTTTAGTAACTTTTCTAAGTTGGGCTTGTACTTAACATCCTTTGCTAACAACTTTCTTCCTTGTAATTTTCCTTTTCTTATTCATACTAAGATGCATGACATGACCTTTTCAATGAGTATTCGCATTGTCTTGAAGAAAAAATTTGTGATGTGATAGGAAAAGTGACCACTGCAATGCATTAGTTCCCATTTTACTATTTCTTGGTAACGAAATATTTGTAGTATATCATCGTCACGTGGATTTCCAAAGAATAGTGTTGGGAAACTCATTTCTTCTGCATGTTTGTCTTTGAATATCCCAAGTGGTCGTTGTCCCTCAGCTGGTGCTATTTCAATAAGCTTGTCTTGTAAATCATGAATTCGTTGTGAAGCTATGAATCCATGTACCAAGGTTTCAGTTGGCCTTTCACTTTCTGAAATGCTATCAGTTTCACTTTTGCTATCAATGTTGTCATCGTCGGATTTATTACCTTTATTTTCCAATTCAAGTATATGATTCCAATTGCTATTAATGGAAATGTTTTCAGTTTTATACAAATTTTGAGAACATAGTTCTTTAAGTGCTCTCATGACAATATGCACACGCACTTTTCCTGTTTGATATGCATTATTGTATTCTAGTCGCCGTTTTAATGCAATAACAATTGTGATTGTATTGTTTATGGATTGTGGCAATGCTTTTTGGACAATGTCCATCTGGACAGGTACATTGATTATTGAACCAGTTAAGCCCATTTGTGATCGCTTCTTCCCACATTGTCTTATTTGTGCAAAGGGAATTCTCAATGCAACAAGTCTTTCCTCAAGCTCTGAAAGTCTTGTTACAGTTTGCAATGGCTTGTTACGTCTTATTTGTTCAGGTGTTGCAAAGCGAGGCAAATTTGCATTCGCAAGTGCTGTTTTGCAAGATTTACAAATGATATTTAAATGCAATGTCTTCTATTTTCCAAATATGTTTATGTACATTTTCTCTAATTCAAGTCCAATGCTTGAGATGTTCTTTTGAAATTGCAATGTCTTACATATTGGACATTTGGTTTTTGGAGTGTCTTCAATTTGTCGTTTGTAAATTTCTATGGCAGTACTTTTTTGTGATGAACAATTTTTATCTGCTATTTTATTTCTATTTTGTCCAATTTTATTTGGGTCATTTGTATGTATCATTTGTTTCAATTTGTGCAAGTTTATTCTATTGTTGGTGTTTTCGTGCATTTGTACTATTCTATGTTGCATATTGCACCGATTTGTATTTTGATTTGATAGTAATGGTTCATAATGAATGTGTGATGTACTTGTTTCAAATGATAATATGTTGTACGTTTGGTTGAAATTTGTTTTTGATTGGTAGTAATTTACAATGGTTTTACTAGTAAATGACCATATTTGTATGTTTACATTAAATATGATCGATGTCCATTGGAAGCAAAATGATGTTCCCTCAACTCCTCCTTTTTCATATGGCATTGCCATATTAATTAGGTATTGTTGCCAGCCTGCAACCATTGTTTGACTTTGTACAGTTTCATTTGTTAAGTGTTTTTCTATACAATTCAATGCATCGTTGCTCCTAGCCATTAGTGCATTGCAAAAATATTGGACAATGTAGAGTCTGAAAGATTGTTCATCAAATTCAGGTGCTATTAAATGACAAATTGCAGTAAACATGCTATTAGCACATTTTGACATAGTTGTTTTTGCTATATGCAATCCATGAATTTGCATTTCATGAACAACGGATTCATAATGGTTTTCAAGATATTTGCAAAGAGGTGACAAGGAATAATTTGGTACAAAGTTACATCTACATAATCTTTTGTATAATAGGGGTTCAAAATGTCCACTAATTGGATCTGTATCATGAAACAAAATGTTTAGTGGAATTGTATCTAGATCGTGGTTGAAGAACAAATACCTTGTTTTCATTGTTAGTGACCAGACTCCAATTGGTATGTTCAACCACTTTGATAGCCACCGTATGCAAAATGTGTCTCCCCATAGGCCTCTTTCAGATTGGAAATTGCTATTAGATGCAGAAAAATGCATTCTACGAAGGTATGTGTCAACATCGTGAATTCCATGAAGTTGATATAACATGACAGGATCTAGTTCATATTGGTATGATTCTTTTGCCTCTGTGTCATTGCGCTGTAGACAATTGAGAAAATGGTCTATTATTCCATTGCGCAGTTCAATAGACGAGTAACGAAAGTGCAGAAGCACTTCAAATGCATTGAACAAACAATCTCCAGGAGTATATGCAAATTTTTGTAGTCTAAAGAGACTATGGTTCATTAAAACGATATCAATATTAGTATCTATGCGATGTTTTTTTGTTGGATGGTAGTTTTCAATGTCTATGATTTCGACCATTTTTTTCTATGTATTTATTTTTCAGATTCGTATGGTGATTTGTTTACTAAGTACTATGTATCTTAGATTTTTTTTCCTCAAAGATGAGAAGAGCTTCTATAATATTTTTTTCTTTATTGAATATATCTCTATGATAATGTTTACTAGCACAAAATACTAATTTTACTATTATATTGTATCTTTGATTTCAAAACAGTAAAATAAGAGAAGCAAAGTTGCAAGTAACTAGTTTCTATTTTGCATCTCTCTGCATTTCAGAAGTATCACTGCAAAACAAAGAAGATGCAACGTTCATTATTGTCTCTGAAAACATGAATCTCACATACAAGCTATGTATTCTAGAAATAATTGACTTTTCTACACAATAGAAAGCATGAAATACAGATTATATGTGTCTTGACTAGTAAAGCTAATCTTTCTAGTTGTAAGCAACATAGTTGTAATTACGAATATGTATCTATAGTTAGATACTTGAAGGCAACAATATGCTTCATACAAATAGCCAAATGTGAGAATCGACTTAGTTATTACAAAGCATTCATTCCTTATGCAAGTCCCAACTTTATCGCACCAAAGCATGTACTTGCAAGTCAATGTAGCAAATATTGGACAAGATAGGTCAACAGAATATGGACTAATTCTATCATTATATTTTGAAAATTTGGTGCTTATACTACTTTTTGTGATAAGACAAAATATTCATTTCAATGACGAATAAATGTATTCTATGATGATTGCTAACAACCAGACATTGTTCTATGCACATTAACAATGATGGTATATACAACAACGACATTTGGATCATCTGAAGTCGTATCTATACGACCTAGTATGACATCTAGATTTAAAGTATTGACTATTTTTTTTTCTTTGCTTTCCTTCGTGTTGATCTTTGACAACTGCTTATTATTTTTTTGCATATTAAAAAATGTACTACATACAACAACAACATTTGCACCATCTGAAGCAACAGCTAAACCACTTCTTACAAGGTCTACATGCAAAGTATCCAACACTTGTTTTCTTCGTTGCTTTGTTTCTACAGTCTATTTTGATATTAGTGGTGTCTTCTTCTGCTATTAGTTGTTGTAGCGTCTTTTAAAGTTGCATGTCACTACATTCCATCATTCCAAATTCATATATTCCATTCAATGCAGCAAGTGGCACCTAACTTTGCTAAAACATCAAGAAAAAAACAACAAATTAACTATCCAAAGGTATCAATTGACTAAAGAATAAGAGCAATACTAGAAGTTGAGACATAGTAACTTGTGCAGGATAATGTGAATAATAGATGACATAGAACAATCTTGATTTATACTATATGAAATCTCTAAGATCCTATAATAATGACTTAGGGCATGGGACTAAGACTACTACCACCATAGGTCCATAGCAATAAGACTAATGTGACTATTTGGGTAGCTACTCTAATTTGCTATAAATCTCTAGACTATAGTGTAACAAGCACTATTCTCACTAAGCTATAACTACATAACCTATAAACTACCCTTGCCTTTGCATCTGTTCTATTTGCTACTTATGTTTTCACTGCTCCTAGTATTGCTTTTAGTCAATCAATTAAACTAATGACTCTTGTTAGGTGTCTTGTATTCTGGAAACAATTGTTTAAAGATTAATTCTAACTAACTTTCAACTGAGGTGCTTGTATTTTCTTGCCTCCATAATTTGCACAAAATGCAATAATTTTTTGGAGGATACCAATGACCACAAAATAGCTTGAACTTTAATTTATTTCATAGAGTTTTGTTTTTGGGACTATCTTAACTACCCTTGGCTTTGCATTTTTTCTATTAGCTACTTCTGTTTTCACTATTCCATTTTTTATCTCTAGTTTTTTGTGTTCCAATTGCTTTCTAAAATGGTGAACAATCAGCTGTGTCTTGCGGCAGCCATTATTTTGTAAAACCCTCTGTGAGAGGAAGACATTGTAATAGCAGTTTTTATTGTTAAGGAATAGAAGTATTTCTTTTCTCTCTCCTGTTGTCATCACATTTAATATTTGTTTCGAATTTGCACGCCTTTGGATGTTATTTAATGTATAGCAACTCTGTATTGGAGATCTTCGAATTTTGCATCATAAAGTCAAGGTCGAAATGCTTCTAGATAGAAATGATAATAATCGTGCTAATATGTTGTTCTATGAACAAGAACATAGTTTTTGAGCTGCTAACACCAAAGCTACAAATGAAGTGAAATTTGATTCAGAAAATGATGATGATAATAATCTACATTTTTTAATGAACAGACACTTTAGTAAACAAATTTGTTAATATTGCAAACGGATAAGCTTCTTCGAAGGAGGAGAACTCCTCCAATATTGAAGATGATGAGATGTCGAAGTTGCATAATCTCAAATCAAATCCTTTTTCATGAGCCGAAGCTATAAATGAAGTGGAATTTGATTCAAAAAATGATGATGATAATAATCTACATTTTTTAATGAATGGGAGCTTTAGTAAACAAAGTCGTTCCAAGGGAAATGACTTTGAATCCTCCGAGGCTGATACAAATGGTATTCTCATGCTAGAGACCTAACAAAATTATGTTTTCTATGTTTTCTCTGTATGACATAATCTTGAGAAGTACTTTTAGGAACTTTGTAAGTTTGTTAAAAAGAAACGAGATTTGTAAGGCGTACCAACTTTATCAAATTCGAATGGAATTGCAATTATCAATGTTCCATCTGCTATCATTTAAAAACACAGTGCATAATATGTAAATTTCAAGTAAAATATCATCCACTTTACACTCAGAATCAAAGCAAGAAAGCGAATTTAATATATGGAATTACGGGAAAGAGTAAGAGAAATTATGATTAGCAAACCTTGCAACTGGAGGCGCACAGTTCCAGTCTGACTTGTCAAAGCTTGCTTGCATAGTGTCCAATCGCACGATAAATCTAGTTGCAAATGTGTTGAGCAGAATACAAATATTTCGAGGATCTAGAACAAAAAATCTAAAGAGCGGAAATAAGATTTGCAAAGCTTCAAGCAAAGTAACAACTGCAAAGTAGAAACTTGTACAACTGCCATAATTTTATGCTATTTAATTTTTAATTAATGGTTGTTGATATCAAGAGATCTACATGGGATGTCTGTGACATCAACTAGATCCTCCAACTCAGATCTGCACTTGCATAATGGATATGATAAGTTACATATTCGATGCGGAAAACCTTATTGTTAATAATGATTCTATGTATAGTTAATAACATTGAAATTTGAGTTTTATTTTTTCATGATGGTTTTCGCAGCAGTATAGGTGGACAGCTGTGAGCATTTGTACAATCAAGAAATGACCGATGATAAATGTAGATTCGACATGGATTTAGTTTAATGTAATCCTCGAGGCGAGAAGAGATAAATCTGTAATTTGTGTTCTTTAATAAATTATTTAATGATGTGGATACAATGGTTCTTAAAAGTATTTTCAACCCAGTATAAAATATATTAATAACTAATTTATAATTTAATGAAAACTAAACAACTCCACATACCAAAATTCAATAATTTGGAGCAGCAAGTCAAAACTATGTGGATGACATTACAAATTGAAATATTTAAATAAATTGAAATATTTATTCTACCCCATTTAATTCTCTGTAATAATATTCAATGCCTACATAGTAACGTAACTGGAGGAATATATTGCTAATGAATAAGTTGTATGGGGTCTGATGCTTATTGCCATGCATGGGATCAGTCAACCAAATCTTTTCATGTAGGAGCATGTAGGTTTGATGTGGATTTACTTTAATGTAATCCTCGAATCAGACAAAGATAAATCTGTAATTTATGTTTTTTAATAAATTATTTAATGACCTGGATCCAATGGTTCTTAAAAACGTTTTTAATCAAATTTCATAGGAAAGGCAAAAATATATTAATCACTATTTATAATTTAATGAAGGCTAAACAACATCCCCAGCCTAATTTCTTTTTTAAGCTTAATTTGTGTTTTAACAAGGTGTGAAACAAGTTAAATATTAATTACATTTAACCAATACCAATTACATAATAACAATACGAAATAAATTAGTAATTAAATTAAACTAAGTAGCAAGTACTAAAAATAAAATTGAATATTTATTTAAAAAATATATATATATATATAGTATAGAAGATGTATAAATATTATGCAAATTAAATTTATAAGAACTTCATCATATCTAAATATTATACAAAAAATTATTGATAATAATAATTTAAGTGGAAACTTATTTTAAAAAATAATTTATTATATTTATTTATCATAATTCACTAAATTTACATTAATAAAAATTATATAAATTAAGAGTATTTTGCAATTGCAGTTCAATATTTAATAGTATAAAATAATAAATAAACATAATAATATAAAATAATAAATAAACAAACTATTAGCACAAATAATTTAAAGAGAAGTGGCAAATTGAACAAAATAAATATCTACTATATATATATATATATATATATATATATATATATTAAGTATTAAATTATAGTTAACGTAAATAAAAACTTATTTTTTTAACTATAATATACTTATAATTAGTTAATCTATGGTTGAGCATTTTAAACGTGATAGATTCCAGTTTTAAAGTGTTAACCATATGTTATATTTGCAACTTCTAATCATACAAGTAATAAAAGCTCCATGCATCACAATTTTATTTATGATGTTCTTATTAGCATGTGGCTGATGTGTACTTAGTAATGCTATATATGACTGCGGGTCAGTCTAGAGAAGTTCAGCACTGATGTCAAGTACCTCGAGGGTCAGCTTCTTTCATCAGTGTACAATATATAGTACAAACATAACTTAATTTACTCATCTCGACTTACGATAAAAGTCTTTATATAATTACCCATGGCCTTATAACCTTATCTTTATTACCTATGGTTTCAACCATACTACATTTAGAATAAAGCATATTTGAAAGGTAAAGTTAATGTGGTAAGACTTGAACATTGTTAATGTCATATTAATTGAAAATTTTTATAACCTTCAATGGACAAGCTTCCGTACAACACTAATAGAGTGAACTGCCCAGACTCAGATGCATTTCTATGCACAGGAAACAACAAGCGAATTAGTTAAAATAGCAAGTTGAACAGAATTAATAGAGCCATAAAAATTGGCACGAAACACTTAATGAGATAAGATCCCGAGAAATACCAAAACCATTAAATTGATATAATTAGCCACAGTACAATTAATACTCATGGCTGAAATATCTCAAAGGTGTGGAGTTCGAAAACTGTCAAACTGCGAAGTTAATCTACATATATACGAAAATGGTATAGGTTAGTTCAAATATAACTAATTTAAGTAATAATCATCAACACATTAATGTTTATCATGTAATTGGTGAAAATTTGAATCTGAATTAAAAAAATAAGAATTATTCACTATAACTATTTAACATAATCCAAATTACTAAAATTATTTTTAAAAAATCACAATTTTAAGTATTATTATTTGTATTAGATTTATTTAACATTTCAACAAATTTCAATCCTAATAATTTTTTACAATTAATTTTTTTTAAATAATTTTTTAAATTTTTTATAATTAAAATAAATAATAATACAAAAATGATAAAGTTTATTTAGAACATAACTTAATTTAAATTTTAAATTTCTATAACTGCATTCTCTGTTATTTCTTGTATACACTACTGTTGTGTAATATTATATCATAGAATTTCAAATATTTATAGAAAAATGATGATCTTACAAAAGTGTAGTGGTATACCGCACGCTCACAAGGTAGTAAATGGTATTTTTATAATGTGTGCGATAAACCTCTGGAGAAGCCACATAGCAATTGGAGATTGGCGAATCCTTGTAATAAATGTTAAAATTCACTTTTGATCTTTTGCGATGCGATGAATAAATATAAAGGCAAAATAACAATCGCATCGCAAGTTTTCAATGGTGTGCAAGATAAATAGAATATGATTCATGCCAATTTTCCGATTGCGATGATTGCATCGGAATTTGTTTCAGTGAAAACGTTTTTTCCAAATTCCGATCGCATCGAAGATTTAAAGTGAAGTGGACTGCTATAATCTATCTCCGAAAATGTGATTGCGATTGAGCACAATCGCATTGGAATTTTGCAATGAGAGGGATGCAATGTTTAATCTTTTTCCTGAGACGTGATTGCGATAAATCGCATCGCATTGTTATAAATAGAAAAAGTGCAATACTTAATATTATTCCAAAATGTGATTGCGATTGAGCACGATCGCATCAGAACTTCTCAAAGCAATAACAACTCTTTAAAAGAACTTTTCCGAATTTCCGATTGCGATTTACTATTCATTTTAACATATTTCTAAGTATAAATTGCGTACATCGAATTAATACAAAAATGCAATTGCGATTGAGCGCAATCGCATCGAAATTTTGCAATGAGACGAATGTAATGTTTAATCTTTTTCCCGAGACGCGATTGCGATAAATCGCATCGCAATGTTATAAATAGAAAAAGTGCAATACTTAATATTATTCCGAAGTGCGATTGCGATTGAGTGCGATCGCATCGGAACTTTTCAAAGCAATAACAACTCTTTAAAAGAACTTTTCCAAATTTCCGATTGCGATTTACTATTCATTTTAACATATTTCTAAGTATAAAATTTTTCTAATATGTTCGAAATATGTTAAAAGGTCTTTTAACTCATCAAATGGGTAAGTTTTTAAAACTTGTAAACTTTGTGAATAAAATGTGATATGCATCTTTTTATTTATGGAAAAGATATAAAAAGGGGACTTATTTTTAAATGGGATTTATTCTAAAAATTTAAAAATGGGGAGGGTTGTTGTACAGTACAACAATTGGAGAAAAAACAGTTATCTCTGAAAAAATAAAATGAATACTATATTTCAAGTAAGTAAAAATTTCTAAAGATAATGAAAACTTTTCTTAAGATAATTCAAATAAAATCTAACTATGTAAAAGAATAAAAATCACTTACAATTTCTTTCTAATTCTTCAAGGATTAAAACATTTTTTGTGTTATCTAAAGCTTTGATTAGTTGATAATAATAAAGTATGTGGATTTTCTCAAGTTTAGCTTATGTAATATACTCTATTGTCACAACTATTGCTTCTGCTGCAAGCAAACGTTCATAGTCCCGACAGGGTTACCTTTTAACCATTAACTATTCATACACCAAACCTGGTAATGATGAATTGATCGATGAAATCAATAATTACGTCAGAGTTGGCTACCTTTAGAGGAATTGCTTCTACCCATTTTGTGAAGTAATCTGTTGCTGTGAGAATGTACTTATGCTACTTGGAAGAATGAGGAGTTATCTCACCAATAATATAAAGCCCCCATTGCTCAAATGGTTCTTCAATGTTTACTGGCTGTAGAGGAAAAGTTGGCTTCCTCTGCCTTCTACTAGCAGTTTGGAAAATCTTGCAGTTTCTCACATAATCATAAGAATCTTTAAAAAAGCGTGATATTGATAATATCTGACATGGATGATTTTGCAGGCGTGGTATTGCATAAAATGACCTCTTTACCGTTATTCATATATTGACATTAGAGGAACCATCACCATTTTTAAGTAAAATATGAATCATTATACTAAGTTAGTCTATAACACTTATCACGACTTATTGACCAAGTTCTTTTAGATCTTGATTTTACGATATATTGAGCTCCTTGCTAATAATACGCAAAAACCTTGTCCTCTAACAATCACGCTTATTTAATGTCTTCATATTCTTCCTAAAATTTGTGCAATTACGCGCCTTTTTTTCTTATCTATTTCTTTGAATGATAATTGTCTTTGTATGAAGCATATTGTTGCCTTCAAGATGCTATTATGCTATAGTGCATATCTAACTGTACATACATATTCGTAATTATAACTATGTTATTTATTCATAAGGTCATTTGGAAGTCAAGACATACAATGTATTTTATGCTTTATATTGTATACAAAAGTGAGTATTTCTAGAATACATAGCTTGTATGTGAGATTCATGTTTTCGGGAACAATAAGCATTGTCTCTTTGTTGCGGTGATACTTTTGAAATACGGAGAATCTAAAAATGAAAACTCTGATTACTTGCAACTTTTCTTCTCTTATTTCTTTTAAATGTTTTAAAGAAATCAAGATACAATATAATAATAAATTAGTATTTTGTGCTTGTAAACATTATCATAAAGATATATTCAATAAACCAAAAAATATGCTTAGAAGCTCTATATCTTTGAGGAAAAAAAATCTAAGATGCAGCAGTACTTAGTAAACAAATCACCATACGAATACGAAGAATAAATACATGGAAAAATGGTTGAAATCTTAAACATTGAAAATACATCAACAGAAAACATCATAGGCTAATATTGATATCACTATTCTTTGAGGTCCATTGTGATGATATGCTACAAGATTTGTTACCAAATATTAAATTGGGAACTAATGCCTTGCAATGATTAACTTTTCCTATCACATCCACAAATTTGTTCTTCCAAGACAATACAATATTGTATTGAAGATTATTGTCATGCATCTGAGTCCCCAAAGACAAAAGAAAATTACAAGGAAAGAAAGTTGATGGCAAAAGATGTTAAGTACAAGGCTAACAGAAAAGTCACTAAAAGTCACATTGGACCACTAGATTTCAAACACATAATAATTTCTCTGATTACCATCAACAAATGCGAAACATGTATTTGCAATGATACGTAATTCAAATTCTCCAACTTTCTTTGTTTACATTACAAGTGCAAAGCATCTTTGGAACCACTATTCAACTCTTATTAAATTATAAACAATAGAAATAAGAAAATGCATTGAAACAATTGAGGGGCAAAACATTGATTATCTTGTAGGAAAAATGAGTAACATGTACCATTCTCCAGACATAAAGACAAATGACTGAAACAATTGATGTCAACATAGCATTTTTGGCAAAATATTTAAGATTATTACCTTATATGGGTTAAAATAGAATACATTTTATGAACCATGCTCTATACTGAATGCAGAAAATGCTCTTTAGTATATGGAATTAATACTAGCAGAAATTGAAAACTTCTTGGATAACTATATAGCACATGGCACAAATCACCTTGATCAGAACTGTAAAGATATGGACATGTCATGCAAAAGCTATAAAAAAAGCATGTCAGTGTGATATTCCAATACTACCCAGTAAAAGAACAGGGTCTTGT
Source organism: Pinus albicaulis (assembly GCA_034641835.2). Lineage (NCBI taxonomy): Eukaryota > Viridiplantae > Streptophyta > Pinopsida > Pinales > Pinaceae > Pinus > Pinus albicaulis. Next base: position 160,002,304 of record CM076580.1, read on the forward strand.
ATGGTTAATAAAATGAAAATTTTTTGTCTGCAAAGCACCTTAGAGAAAAACACTATGACAAATTAACTAGCCATGAAATTTAGATGAATTCAGAACAACATAAGCAACACAGCAAATTAATACAAAATACATTAACACAACCAATGGTATTCTTTGTAGAAAACCATTGAAATGTGGAATATGCTTTGCATACAATATTACACCTAGATACAAATATGATTATAATATGTTTCTAAATGCATATCACTGGTTATATTACTTATACTCTGACCAAAGTTGACAAATCTATGACAAATACATTCAAAAGGATACGAAAAGAAGACATGAAAAGAGCAAAATTAGTCATTGATAAATGATAGGTCTCTGAAGCAATGCTTTTCTTAACCTTCAGCTATAAATTTCAATAAACAGCGAGTCCACATACTGTATCACTACCATTGAATCATAGTTCAGAGGTAACTGTCAACACAACACCAGTAAACATACATTTCTGTAAACCAATACTCTTAAGAAAAAAATTTCAGCAACTACAGAAATTATTTATATTGCAGTTCTATGGTGATATGCTCTTGAATGATTTAAGTTATATTTATCTTGCCATTCATAGCTTTGGCCCTCCCCTTCTAGTCCCAAAAATGTTGAAGCCTCGAAAATCAATTTAAGAGAATATGCTGACAAAAGAAATTAACGGTGAATAGATAGAATCCATCGATTACAACGCAAAATCAACTCAGAAATTACTGATACAACTCTTAAAAAATAATTCATAGAATCTATGGAATACATTACATATAAAAATGTAAGTAATGTAGTACAAAATACTTAATCTCCAAATTAAATATTTAAATTAAGGACCCTTTATAATGCATGAGGTTTAAATAAATACTCAATAAAACAAAATAGCATTAAAATATTCTAATTTATAAAATAAAATATTTAAACTAAAATAGAACTTGCATAGTAGACTAATATTAATCATCGTTAAGTGGAGATATGAAGATGCTGTGGAACATGAGCATATCTTGGAACTTATACATTGGCAGGTATTTTGAATATATAACTGTCCATGTTAATAGCACCAGAGAATTTAGGAATGATATTGAATAGCATTTGAAAATTTGATAGCTATGTTATTTAATATTAGCTTGATTAGATAAGACCACATATTATCCCATAAATTCCTTGAAGTTTGCTAATTTTTTATTTTTATCGATTATCTTGGCTACACCTGATCAATTTCACCCTTTAGGTAACCAACCTAGAATACGATACGAGATCAAATTGGTAGCATACGGGATGTCATTAATCAATTGTGTTATGTTCATTATTAAACTTTTAGCCCCTTGATGTAGCTGCTTTCTAATTTCATTAAGCATTATTTCCCATTCCATAAATAGAATTTACTTGTGTCTCTCTTCAATTCTGGAAGGTTAGATTTTTTCTTTTCTGCCATCAGCATGAAAGAAACTCGGGAATTTATCAGCTAACATCCTTCAATTTCTTGCACAGAGTGGCGATTTATTTATCAAAGACGATGTAATTTTGTACAAAGGCTCAGTTTGTGTGTCAACTTTTAAACAAAATTCATTTAGCTGACATTTGAGATAAGCGGTTTTTCATTTTAAGAGCTTTAGTAATGAATTGATCGACTTGGGATACTCCTTGAACTTGTCCATTTTTTATTGGAACATTTTTTCGTGTTCAACCTTGAATTTCTCATTTTGTAAAGATTTTGTAGCTTTTCTACTTCTTTGGTCATGTATTGTTTGCTCAGGCTTGTTCATCAATATTTTTTCTTTTCAGAAATTTGAGTTGCTCTTCTAGTTGTTTAGCTGCGAGTTATGCATCCTGTCCTGCTTTGTTTATTGAATTATCTTTGTTGATCACATAGCTGTTCTTCAAAGATAGAAATTTGCATATCCTTTTGTTTTACTAATTTGTAAACTTCGGAAAGCTTTATCTATGGTGGCGGCACTATAGGCACGAGCCTCTTTGAGACAATTTGGTGAGATCCTCGGATGGATCCCTGAGCATTTATAACAACATTTAGCAATTCCCCCTATGATTCCAAAAGAGCATCTTGATCTGTTCTCCTCCTTTTCTTCTTTCTTGCAGCCTATGTTTGAAATTTGTGAATATATAAAGGAGGGATTTCTTCTATCTTTGCCCATAATGTCTCCGGTGGGGTTTTAGGAATGATTTCCATCTGATCTTTGGGATCGTCAACAAGGATTGTTTTACAATCTCTTTGTATTCTCTGATGGTAAGTCTTCAGTTTAGAAAACAGAAGAAACAACAATTCGATATCTACTTGTCCTCTAGTTGAGAACATAGGCACTGCGGATGCACTGTCAGAGTTTTTTTACTTTGTACTTCCCTTTTCAATATGTACCTGGGCACTGGTGCAGTGTTCCCTTTTTACTGTTTGCACCAAAAACTAGCCATATATATTTTGAGAAAGGCTGTTTCTCGATACACAACGCGCGAAACTGCTAGGTGCGTCACTTTTCCCTAAACGGAATCAACTCCTTCTACTTCTTTACGAGAACTACTTCACCTTTGTTGTGATGCTTTCTCCTATCTCAGACTCTCAGCGGTGAGCGTCATCGCACTTTGGATTCTATACAACAACAAAAAATTTCAAGTCCTCGGCGTGTAAACGATTTGTTTGAATCAAAGACTTGGGATATATGTCATGAAATGGAAATAAATGTCAAAAATGCTCGTTCATGCTCAATTGGGCAATCTAGCAGTGGTAAAATCATGCGCTGCTGTGATTATTATTGTCTTCAGAATTGTTGAAAACTTAAATTCAGCTCTACAACTTCTTTCTAGGCATGAGAAAAACTATAAAGAGTATATTCACCACACTTAAAAGGAAGGTAGGCCATAAGCATATTCTTTTCAACATTCTGAACATTCCTTCAGGTAATGGGTTGATAGGAAATCTCCCCAAGCTAACGACATGCGGAACATATGAAGGATATGTGGGTGAACAATACTCCCAAAAATTCTGATATAAGTGAATTTTTCTTCTACGAACCAATCTTCGATAGAATGATACGATCTTGGCTTTGTTGGGATGGTAGGAGGAAGCCAAATGACCAAAAATGGTTTGGTAGACCGGAATTAGAAAACCATAGCGGAGACTTTGTAAACATGATTTGAAATGTTCTTTCTATAAAGGTATGATACACATGAATAGGAATAGGTTCTTTTGGAGTCCATTTAACCTGGCATGGAACTCGAGAATTGAAACGGACGTCAAAAATATATACAAAATGGAAAGGCGAAGAATTCCTAAATTATTATCTTTTCTATACTCTAGAGGTCGATTAGCTATCTTATCAGAGCAAAATGACGACCCAATCCATAATTTGAATTCTTGAGCGGAATGAATTAACGAGACCATTTGAATAAATCTAGCGAGTTTTCATTTCGAACAACTACATCATTGCTACGACATAACAATTTGAAGTTGCCAGAATAAATTACCTTTGATGCCTCTTGCTTATGTTTCTCGAAGTTGTTCCTCCATTCTTTGATTGGCTACTTTTGGTTTCGATGTTCTTCGACATATTCCTTAAAGGTATTTGTTGTAAATATTTTGTGAGATTGGAGGAAGTATTACATTGCTTTAATATCTTCACATACAGACAAGCCCAAACATAATCGGAAAGCGAGGAAACAAAATTCTGTTTTTGAATGGTCACACATTATCGATGACCCATCGATAGCATATAGTAGGGAAAAATATTCTCTAGGACGGCAACAATTGTAAAAATGAATTTTTAATGCACTAAGTTGAGATTCGAGTCGAGTACGAATCTTCTTCATCGAAACAGTGCTTTGGGCACAACAACCCCAGGTTTCTCTTTTCCAATAGGTGTATACATTCTCCATGTCATCTTCCCCATTCCGCGACGGAGGTGTGTGACTAGCTTGAACTTTGTAGTTTTCATGGCGTCATGTTTAGCATAGGAGCATTTGCAACAAAAGGCAGTTGTTTTCTTCTCTTTGACGTTAAAATTAGAATAACTCTCTCTTGGTTCTACGAATGAAATGGATTGAACTTTTGTTCTTTGTAATTAAAATGAATGCTTTGGGCCAGAAATAAGCAATAATAGGAAACAACTACAAATATTTCATTACCATTTAATCTCTGTATTTTCAACATTTGTCGTACAATCGGAGATCGGCGAATCCCTTGTAATAAATGTTAAAATTCACTTTGGATCCTTTTGCGATGCGATGAATAAATAGAATATGATTTTCATCACCAGACTTTTAATTGCGATGATGCATTGCAATTCATTTCGGTGAAAACATTTTTACCAAATCCCGATATGCCGATTTAAAATGAAGTGCGATGTTATATTCTATCTCGAAAAATGCAATTGGAGTTGAACGCAATCGCATCGGAATTTTTCAATGAGAGGAATGCAATGTTTAATCTTTTTCCCAAGGTGCTATTGTGATAAATGGCATTGCATTGTTATAAATAGAAAAAGTGCAATACTTAATATTATTAAAATCGTTGCCATTGAGAGCGATCACATCAGACTTCTGAAGACAATAAGAACTCTGCAAAATAATTTTTCCGAATTTCCAATTGCGATTTACTATTCATTTTAACATATTTCTAAGTATAAAATTTTTCTAATATGTTCAGGTCTTTTATCATGGATTGCTAAATTTCTAAAAGCTTGATATGTTTTTTTTTACTGTTGAATGATGCAATGCAATTTAAGCATTGTAGTACTTCGTCGCCATTCTTATCATCTTCAGCGGGTACAGTAGCAGTCTAGGACAGAGTAAGTTTTATAACACAAATTTATTTACATATTTGTTTAATTTTTTCACGTTGACGGGTCCACAGTTGCAAAGGTTCATTTGATACGTTGTACTTTATCGCGCAATAAGAACTTTGATAGAACAACATCATACTTTTACCTATTTTATTATGTAGTTTAAAATACATATCAATCTACTTTATTTATTTGAAAAAATCATATGGTTATTTATTTTATTCTTTACTATAAAAATTTTAAAGAAAAATATATAACACAATATGCTTTAAAACAATGCGGACTACGCATATAATATTCTCTCATATTCACCCCAGCGCTAACCTTTGGTAGGCATGTGACTTTATAAACCTTTCTTTTATGTTGCGTGCGATTAATCGCAACTCAATGCTTCCAATTGCGTTAATGCATTTTCCAATGTTTCGATGCGATGCCCTTCCTTCGATGCGATTGATGCATTCGCAAACGTTAGATGCGATTAATGCCTTTAAGCCCAAACTTAAAACACATATAAATCACGTTCACATAACCTTCAGCTGTAATTTCATAAAAGGACTTTTATTAACATGTTCTGTTATTGTAATTTCTCAGTCTTTAGGTCGTGAGGTCCCACAAGGTTAATAAGTGCCATGTCATTGATTATTATATTATACATTGCCTATGGTTTAAAACCAACACCACTGCGTGGGGCACACGATGCATTATACCTACCTTTATATGTCGCACCAACTATGATATATGAGTATACGCACGGATATGTGTGCTATACGACGAGCACAATGGGCGGCTCGTACGGGGAAAATGCATTCAACATTGTCTCGTTATTTTTCTTAATGCATTTGAGATAAAGTACAAGACTGTAAGGATAGATATAAATATTTTCATAATGGCGGTACAAGAAATAACCTGGTACGTTGAAATAAAATCTAGGCATTTTGCAATAACAAGTGAAAGTTTTTGGCCAATTAGATAACGAGATAATTCAAATAAAAATAAATAAAAATAAATGAACAATAATAAATCTTATAGTGAACCATGGCAAAAATAAATAAATAAAATTGAAAACATATGTATTAAATGAGTAAATTAATGTCACGATCGGGGAAAAGCACAGTGCGTGGTATACTGTAGGCTGTGATACAATAATAATAATGACAATAAAGAAATGTATCAGAATTATTATATAGTGAAGTGCGTTATTCTAATCATAGGAAAGTACAAATGAGTGGCCCAATTCTCATTAAATCCTACGGAGTGACTTGAAAATATTAGTTGAACCTGGACAACAAAATTATGTGGTCTACTCTCTACTTTGTCTTAATGTTAAGGGTGAACTTTTGGTGGCAACTGGAACTACATAGTTTACTATTGAGGATTGTATTCACGTGAAGAGGTGCGTGGGGGAATTATTTTCGGGCTTGTGAGCTCCTTAAGTAGCTTGCCTCATATATATATATATATAGTAGATATATAACTTTTACTTATGGGATAAGGAGAGTGAACGCATGCCCTTGGAATACGAAAAAGACGTAGACGAAGCAAACACAATTAGTAAATTAACCGGGAATCTGAAAAATGTATTGGAGATCACATGCAAAAGCACGGAAGATTAACCATAAATACCTTTAGCAGTATGCCTAAGGAATTTAACTTAATTTTTATTGCCCTTCGAATAAACACTTTTTAGTGATAGGATCACTCATTGCAACCCTTGGTGTGGACCTTTCGCGAGCGGGGTGAGAACAAGGATATATGATAAGAGGAATCATGATGAGTACATGAATAGAAGGAATTAGGTTGGATATATAATGAGAAGAATCTAAACTTTGAACCCTGGTTTCTTTGGTTCAAAATAAATAATTAAAACATAAAAAATTAGGGAAAACAAATGATAAATGTCATGAATAAATTAATAAAAATGTGGATTGTGTGATCAGGTTCACCTAAACAAGTTGTGATTGAGAATCGAGATATAAGAAAATTGGTTTCTCAATAAATAATTCAGGTGAAACTCTCCTGTATGTTGTCTAAAATGTGGTGTAACACAGATGGCTAGTAATAACATCCAAAGGCTGTATTTCAATTGGGACACACACGATATCATACCCACTCGAGAAAAGCTTGACACTCTATACGGTCAGTTTGCCATTTTTTTATGTTTGGACAAGGAAATGAATCTTAATGGCTTTAACTACTTACAAAGCGTACAACGACGAAATCAAGATAACATCGAATTTTTAACTTCATACATTCGTAATTTTTTCCAATCTTGTGACATCTTGATGATACCTTTTTGGCCAATTGCTAAACTAGCATAGTACGAGCATACGCAATTGATCACTTTCATAGGTTGACACATTTCTATATTAATGACTTGTAGTTCATTTTGTGTCCTCGGAACCTTTGAAGGAGATTGAGATAGCGAATCAAAGGATTCATTCATAGGAGATTGTTCTCTTCTTATTTCTTCGATTATCTTCACAACATGACTCGTCTTCGGGTGTTGCTCGGGGGACAACGACACACGGACCATTGAGATTTGAAGCATGCCCACCATTTCCTCCTCAATGTTCTTTTACCTCATGAGCTAGATCAATGCCGGATTTCCATTCTTCCCTCACAACGAGACTATACCCACTTGGGAAGATCATGCTTTCATCCATTTTGTATTTGAACATGGACTTTCCCGGTAAGAATCTTTAGGTGTAGCACTCCAAACTGATATACATCTACTTTCTAAGATATCCTTTCTTGTCTAAACTGTTACAGGCCACATGTCCGCGGCTCTTGATGCAGCAGATCAAGGACTGTGCTTTAACGAGACCAAATGGAATCTGAGAATTTCCACTCTTATCAACAAAACATTGGCGTTTATGGCCCATGGGCCGGCTTGGAGATTTTACAGTGGTGATGAGAGGTCAAACCACGGGCACACCCAACGCTGTATCTTCATTCTAGTTGTCAGTCAAAAGAGGAGTTCTCCCGGGACCATGGTACACAACATCACAACAAAGAAATGAATTTAAAATTGGTAAAAGAGGATCAATTTCGGTGAGTTCATGATTCGAACTTACATCGGTGCATTTGATGGCTTCGATATGAGGTCAAAGATAAAAAGACAACTAAACATGTGATAACATTCAATATTCAAAATGGCATCGGATCCGAGTTTCAGGTGGACAGAACAAACAATCATCTTCATGAAATGTTTTGATTATGAAAACCAACTTCCATTTTTTTTATATCGAGAACATATAATAATCGATAAGGCAACGAGGGAATACAACTAAAAAGGAAAAAAGAAACGCAATGAACATGCATGCGAAGCGAGTATAGACTTCATTTACATATAATCATAAACGAGGTAACTTCTCATCATTGCATAGTAATAGCCTTTAAGCTCACTAGATTCAAATGTTGGCAACGCCCTGAGTTCCATATCTTTATTTTGAAATCTCTTCCTCCCTGGACTATGCACATCCTTCAACCTCTTCACAACAACAACATTAGCATCTTCCAACACAACTTTATATGGGATTTCCAAAGCTACCCTTCCCAAGCATTTCGAGCGGAAGCACGAAGATCCTCCCAACTCCGGTGTCGGGTCCCTCGAAAAACCACTTTACCCCTCTTTGCGGCACTTGATTATTTGAGGATACGGCTTCGAAGAATAACCAATATTCTACGGTTTCTAATCTCTTTCCATGCTTCTCATCATGTTTCCAAGAGAGTAATTTCTCCATTAATAACAAACTAAAACACATGCAATTAGAAATAACAACACACCAAATTCTCCAACCATGATGGCAGTAACAAACACCCACCAGCCATTTTTGTACTTTTGTTGCCTCTGTTCCATCTCGGGCTGAACTTGGAGTTTGAGCTCAATACTTGGATGTTTCATCACGGGCGATTCCTGCATGCATGGAGTGGTAGGATTCTTGATATTGCTCTTACAACAGAGGATTGCCACAAAATAAGTGCCCTTCAAATGTTGAGATCAAGAAACTTGGACAAAGATCCGGGGATGGCCCTTTGTGGTAATTGCAGAAACATTAAAGTCTTGAGGCTTGGGTCATGTTCAAGGCTGAGTAGTACCAGAGAAAATAGATTGTTTTCCGGTCGAGTGAGCAAATGGCTAAAGAAAATTCAAGAAAATGGTATCTCGCCGGTTAAGAATTATTGTTTGAAACATCCAATCTCGGGTCGATCTAACAATGAAATAGTTGAAGAGCGAGTGGACCCCATAATTGGTTGTACGAAAGCATTAATTTAATGCTTCTCCACTTTAACAAGTTGGGAAGGGTGCCATTTAACGGAATTCCCCTTGAGCAAGATGCAAAGCTGTTCTAAATCGGTTAAGGGACCAATGAGGTCAAGGCTCTGTGACACAAACAGAATATGTGTGTTTAGATAGATGACACCAATCCATTTTCTTTGCATGGTTTCATGGTTTTCGAGCTAGTTTGTTGTTTGAATGTTTATGAAACCTTGAATGTCATGTTATCATAGTCACTTTTTGAATATGCTTGAGAAACTCAGGGAAGGAAAACGATATTAATAATAATATTATATGAAATAAAATGGGGAGTAGCACATTTGTTGATCTCCATTGTTTATCCTTATGATCGGTCAGTCGAAGATTAGTGTCACTAAAATGATTGAATACTAACTCAATATCATATGAAACAATTAGATTAAGGATTGAGGCTACTTCAAATTCCCTTCTGAATGTATTTGCGATTTTCCTTATGAATGAAGAGATGGACTACTTGGACTACAAATTCTTACTATCCCACGGACTTGCGGCTCGGCATGGAAGATAATGCAGTACGGTTAAACACGGTGAGTTCAACATGGAAGATAACGCAATACATTCGACTTAACGACAAAGTTGCGTAGCCAGAGACGATAGCCAATAGTTATCCAACATATGTGAGATTTTAATTATTTTGGAGAGATGATAAATAAGAAATTTTATTGTTTTAAGGAGAACGGTGTTTACTCACCCAAGCATGACGATTATGGCATAAATATATTCAGGTTTGATTAGATATTTTGTAACTTTGTAGATTATATTGAAGGGTGAATTGAGGTAGCATAATATAATTTTATTTTACTTATTTAAAAATCATTCATGCTACTAGAATCACAATGCATAAAAATTAATATACGGTTGCTTCAAACAGTAGAAATTTATGCTTAACGGTATTTCCTAGACCTCATTGATGAAATCAATCTTTGTTGTTGTACGCAAAGACCCTCTCAACCTATTCCACAGATTCCGTAACTTTTTTGATTAATTCAAATAATCAAATAAATAATCATGAAAAATAAAGCTTTCCTTCGATAGCAAGCTAGATTATACAAATCAATCCAATATCCGGAACTACATCTATATTGAGTGAGAAGATCTAGCTCCATTTCATATGGAGCATCATGGACCTTTGCATAAGCTGCAATCACAAGAATAATTCAACAATTGAGTAGCAAAGTTTTAGCCAAAATTTAATTTGAAAAATGAATGGTAAACAGGGCCTGTGGCATCAAAAGGTAAAACAATAGCATCATGATAGGGAAATGGATGACCCAAAGAAAGTTTCCCCTTTAAGCCTTCGTGATTGGGCTCATTTTTACCTTTCAAAGATTTCAGGCTATTCTTGAAGAAAATTAGTGATAACATATTACCTCTTCTCGTAGAAAGTGTCACCTTTATGATTTGTTCTATCTCCACCTTCCTCATATAGTTTAACACTCTTTTGAATCCACTCAGTAGCCATAATCATCACAATGAATGGCTTATTATATCTAATACTTTTGTGATTCATAAAGTAAGATAGAGGATGTATTTAGGATTAATCACATTGTTATGATTTGGTTATACGTAATGATTAATATAAAAGATGTGTATCTAATGAATGGCTTGTTTACCAAAATTTGCTTGTGACTAAACTATAAGAAAATAATGATTCTAAATCAAAGTTTCTTGCTTGGAAAGCAAGGGTAAGAGTTATCTATAAAATCATAGTTTGAAACAACCTCTTTCTATGAAAATTGATTTACAACTTACATGTTGAAGCTCACACGAGAGATTGCCATTGACAATGCATATGCCATTGTCCTTTCCACTTAATCAAAGACTCCATTTCATCGTCAATACATCCAATGTCCATGTTCAAGACAACTGACTACATTCTTTTCTCTGAATTAGTTTGGGCATTCTGTATGATGCCCACAAGTACTCTCTCAATTATCATGATGTCTTCCCATAAACCTCTTCTATCAAAATGTACGTGATTTATAAATTTGTTTAATGTCGGACATGTGCATTGACAAATACGGACCTTTCTATGTCTCATTAGCCATAATGTTGTTAGAAAACTAAGAATATGTAATACATTTCATTTAGAATTTTGTCATGCAGTATTAGAACAAGTATCATAGATACATCTAATCCTAGATATATTAAAAAAACTGCATGAGATCCAATGACAAGGTGAATTAATGCTAGTTATATATAGTTGTTAGATTTTGGTAACAAAAGCCAAAATAACATAAGAAGCTGAAATCACTTCACTTCTACAGTGCTAATAGAAAAATTACAAGACACGAGAATCAAAAACGAGGATAGTAAAAGAAAGGAGTACTCCACTCATCACTAAAAAATCATTTAAAGAAAATTTATTGGAGCACCAAAGGAGGCGAAAAGTAAGATTTGTTACATTATATTGAGTAAAAATTTTATATGTCGGTTCTTAAATACTAGCAAATGAAGAATTATTTTGATATTTTTTATATGGTTATTTTGATACAATGAACATGAGACAACATGCTTTGTTCTTAAATATAACAATTTGTAAGAGCCTTGATAAAAAGCAACGAAGAATTAACTAACCCTCTTATACCTATCAATTAGGGACGTATTTGGAAAATCAATTCAAATGCAAATGTTTTCATTACTAATTAAGATAAATTTAAAATAAAAGTAACTATAATTGTTCTACCTAGACTTAACAAGATGTGCTTGAATGACATCACACAACTGACTTAATATTATCATGAAATTATTATATTTCATGATAGGCGTACGTACATTCTAAAACAGCAACCAATGCGAAATAATATTAGGAACATCTTAGCACAAATAATATTTTCGAATATTATAGTTACTATTTTATGGCTTAATGATCCTAAAATAGTCATGAAAACTCAGAGATAACAATATCTTAATTTCCATAGTATTAATTATTTAAACTAGATATTTAAAAATGTAACAATTTCAAATTTCTTAAAAAGTTTTGTGAAAATCATCTTGAACACTATCACTAACTGGGCATAACGACTGACATAACATTTCTTGGCCCTCTCCTCTTCTTCATCCTACATACATTCGATGATATTTTATCAGGCGATATGTAGGTCGGTTGTGAACGAACATCTTTGTTCCCAAAAGCATTTTGTCGATTCCCACCCTTTTTACGTGGCTTGACCTTCACTAGTTTTCGATTAAAGTCTTCATCAACATGTCTTCCATCGTATCTTGGATAGAAGATTCCACTTGTCGATGTTATCTACCCTCTATAACGTGTGTAGAGACACTTTTGCTTCTTTGCAGAATGTAAACATCTTGTAATTTTGCGTCTAGCTCTATAACTACACCCAATATACTCCTCATCATCTTTTGAAGAATGCATCTTAAATTATCATATTTTCTTCTACATAATCTTTTCTTTCAAAATGCTCAGCTTTGAAGAGAAAAAGCTAGTAACTATTATTTCAAAATACCTGTCTTCTCAATCATGCTCACTTTTTTTTTAATTCTCAAGAGAACATTAAAGATAACCATCTACAAAGAACATACTTGCCATGAAAATTTGATAAAGCAATAGTCTAGGGCAACATAAATAGTACATGTAGGATATATTACTAAGCGGAAACCACAAAATACACCTACTAAACGGATGCATTAAATCCCTACAGTATTTACATCCCACTCTTTGTTTAGGCTAATATGTAAAGCAAAGATAATAAATGTCTTATTCCAAGGCCTATGCAGAGACTTTGGTGTACAAATGCAGATTTCAAATTTGGGCATTAACTAATCACTATTCCATTTTTGATTCTAAACGGTGCCTTGCCAATCATGACAACCTTCTGCTCATGTGTGGACAACCTTAATTTCTCCTTCATTATACGATCTTCAACTAATTTTAGCATATATTTTAACTATTGATTGCTTTAGTTTATTTCATTGTTGACATGGTATCCATATCACTTGTAATTTAAAGTGTTATCTTTTAGGTACTAATTTGTACATGTGGTGTTAAATATTGATCCAATTTGTTTTGACCATGGTTTTTGGCATGAATTTGTGTTCATCCTTGTTGTGATCTCATGTGATTTCCTTAGCTGAGGTGACGAGTCTTTTGTTTCTTTTGTTCATGGTCTATGCTCATCTATTTCACGAAAATGTTGTTGGAAGTTAGCATTGTTGTCCACACATCTTAAATGCTCAATTACATCAATTAGCATGTATTGTAGTTCACACTTTTGATTGGTCTTATTCCCTCATTTGAAATGGATTTTGTTCTTCAAGACATTATCTTAAGAAAGTGCATATCATTTTTGTGGCACACGACACTTTGTGCATGTAATAGGTAGACACATTTACTTGAACTCATGTAAGATATTTATCCAACATGTTTGGACGGAGATATCACTTGTGGCATCAACTAAAATTGTTTACTTGATTAGCATGGTCACACTGAAGCAGGGGTCTTAACACTGAAACTGATATTGACCACAATCATATATTGTGCTACAAGTGAGGCATCACACGCAGATGGACTAAAAAATCAACATCCTCTTTGTAACTAATTTGTGTGGACCTACCGGGGTAGGCTAATGAGGACTTCCCAAACCACGGTGAGAGTTTGTGGGTGCTTAATAAGCATGGAGCTATGATAGAGCTACGAGCCTCAGCAACTCAATAAAAAGTTGTGGAAATGGGTATTCGTATTAGAGTGAGCCGGTGTTAAGTTTAGGTGTTTTCCTTGCTTAGTGATAATGGCACCAATTCATTGTGAGTTAAAGTTCAAGGCCACATCCTGTCGGGAAACCAGGGTTTCTTGTGCCCATTGAAGCGGCCATCCCATGCATATTAAATGTACATGTGAAATGCTTATTATTTGCATAACATAGTAAAACCTAACCCACAATTGTCTCCCCTTTGTGGCCAAAGAAGACGATATAAGCGAGGTGGCTACCATATCACAAGCTGCTCTATGCATAAAGTTCCAAGCTTTCCCATCAAGTGGGCGTTTCAAATCGTTTTTTGTTACTTGTTAGAAAGCTTTGAGATGATTGTTAAACTTGCAGCACCATGCCAAAGGGGCATCCACACATTGTTAGAAATTGTAATTTTTAATAATTGCCTCAATAGAAATCGATTGCATTCTTATTTTAATATGGACATAATATAATATGACTTTGATCGAAATGAAAGTTGAACTTTCTGCCATGTAAGCGTGAACAAACAAAATCCTATTATAATAATAGAAATGAAAACATTAAAAAGGTATAATATAATAATAATAATAAATAATATAGGAACAAAATAAACTATTGTAAATTCATCTTAACCCCAATCTATTAAGTATTAAAAGCGAGTTTTTTATCAAAATAGTAGCCAATAAAAACTAAGATTGAGATGATACAGTTTTAAGATAGTGGAATTACAATTTAGAACATGAATAGGCGTTGACATTCAGCAAAGAACAAAATAGACCTTAAACCTTATTTTAACGACTTTCACGATATTGAGTAGTTGTTCCCATAGTGCTGTGATGCAATGAATGAAATGTGTAAGGCAATTTAAGATAAAGCGGTAAGTTGGTTTGAGCGTATCGGGGGTCACTCCATATACCCGAATGCATATACCAATGGATCATTTGCTTCCGGTGGTGATAAAATTAGTTTCCTAGATGGTACATAATAATTATCTTTTTTTCTTTGGCATTTTCGGACATTACCCATTTGACTTCTCTGTGAGAGACATTGAATTTGCAATAATGTTTATTGAAAAATATGAAATCTAGCCATGCCAACTTTGGCATTTTGTTTCTGATTGAGGTACGGAAGCGTAAACTTTGTCCACTGGTACCATTTTAGTTGTGGCCTTCTGTGACCATGGTATAAGTTTCAAAGGAATGAGGTGAATGAGAATGGATCTAAGTCACAGGGAAATTAGATAGCGAGTGAAATTTTGGTGGGATAGACACCTTTCCTTTAAGCCAAAGGAAGCATGCTCCATAAATCCGAACTCCATAGCAAAGGACTATGTCCAATGGCTAAAATTACATCGCTGGAAAGATGGTACATAATAAATATCTTTAATTGTTGGCATTTTCACTGGTGGCCATCTTGTTTCTCTGCTCACACTGTGGTGCATTATGTGGAAGAAGAGAATTGGCCAAGATAATCAATGAAGTTCCCTTTGTTGGGGTGACAAAATTTTAAGTTTTCCACTAGTTATTATTTTCTGCGGAATACTATGTTGTGTATGTCATCCATGTGGCATGGTTTTAGAGGAAAAAGTACGTGGGGTTGGTACAAGTCGATAATTTTTGGTGTAATACCTAACATGGGCGAGGAAGCATGCCCTTTGCAATGGAAACCTATGGGCATGTTTCTTGAGGAGTTGGGACGAGAGGAATTGGGAGGGGCAAGGAGGGCGTATGAAAAGGAGGACCTGTTCTTGGTTTCACAATGGAGACGAAGAAATGAAGGTGCTGAAAGACATGTACTTCCAAGTTGTAGCAAAAGCCCCGAGATAAAAATACTCAATTGATAAAAAATCAGATGGTGTGGATATATAAGTGCATAGAAAAAGAACATTGAGCGGGATCACCATATTTTAGTGATGAACAGAATTTAGCACGGAATGGTATTGGAGGTCTTTGTAACTATTTTCGAGTGATTGTTGGTAAGAGTATTTATAGTCGACTCATAGAATTGATGTGAAATAATAAATGACTCCAAAACTCTATATCTTAAAATAAAATTAATGCTGGCAAAAATGTGGAAACATAGGTTCATGGTGGTGAACGAATGCTACTATCGTACCACACCCCGGTGACAAGTATGTAGATGTGGTAATTTAACAAACCATATTTTTCTCTAGAACTACATATAAGAATATCGAACATAGACAGCGGTACCAACATGTTCAAATAAAGGAGATGAAGTCACGAGACATGGTAGCACAGCAGGGACAGACTAGAACTGATAACCAACAACAAATATAATCATATCTTCATCAATTAAAGAGAAAATCACATGCATATAGTTCAAAGATAAGAAGCATAAGAAACGTTTCTATGGACACATAATGAAGACCTTAAAATTCAAAATGCTAAGGGTATAGATATCCAGAATTTATTTATCTCCAAGAGTACGTTTTTTCTATTGATCTCCACTATCCTAATTAATGCTAAGAGGAAGGGGAACATACTCTACATCACATTCCATGGAAGTTAATAAAGATATTTCATCCTTGTGTGGGTATCCAAAGGAACTTTGTATTTAAGGAGAGTCATACTATATATGTTGTCCCCATTCAAAAACATTTATAGTGGCATCAGCATTGTTAATTAAAAATAAATAAATAAAAATGTAATTTTGCAAATCTAGTATTTTCAACATGGTTAATTTTCTGCAACAAAAATGAATAGGAAAAGATAGAAATTGAATTTTTGGGATACGGAGAATAGCAACGGACATATTCTTCTCCAAGAACATTAACTCAAGATCTTCAAGAATTACCCATACCGGATATTAGATAAAATCAATTGCGAGAGGTCTTTTGGAAGCACTGTTATATAAACCTTTCTGAAGAAGACGTACTCTAATATACTAAAGAAAAAATCCTCAAACGTGAGCAGGAGAAGTGACAGCAAGCATCAAGAATATTAAAAAAAACGTCTAGTCCTTACACCCTCTCTCTCTACCTACTAATAAGGGTAGATGTATGATAGAAACATATGCCTCACGGAGTGCATGGGAGAGTATTGCTAGAAGAACTTGAAGGCAAAGAAGAAATTTGCGACTATGCTTCGACACTTTTAAAGGAGTGAGATTAGACTATCATCTGATCACAAAGAATTTTGTGTCAAAATGACCATTTTGCATTTAAACTCTACTAAACTGTTAAAATCCCTAGTAGAATAGATTTAAAGATTTTTGTAGGAATGTTAAAAAACAACAACTGGCAAACGGACATACCCAGTGTACGGAAATTGGTTCTTGGGTTACAAAATTTTGATTTTGACATTGCACATGAGCCCAAAATATTTAAAGTGTATAGTAGATATATTAATACAGAAGCTCATGATAAAATGACATCTCTTTTATTGTATTATCCCAATACGAGATTATACAAAGGGTTAAAGTCTATATTAATCAGGAGCTTTAAGGATTTGATCTAAGAGCTTTATAAAACATCAATTCCAAACTACTACCTCGGTAGCATTAGAGACTGTTGTGGCATCTTGTTATCCCTGAGTTTATGGTATCTATGCTTTAATCTGAATTCTTGTGGAAATATGTGAGTTTTGTGTCAAAGCTTCTTTGTGAAAATATGTGAGATTTGTGGCATCAAGTGAGAGCTAAATTATATGGCATATGGTTGTGGTCTGTTGTTATGATTATAAAATTATGTCTGACGATGCTATGTGAGCCTCTTTGTGATATTTATACTCTGTTATGTGAGCCTGCTATCTTTATTGTCTGAGACAACTTTGAGGCACCTAGTTTGTGTAGAAATTTGAAAATACGAGATCATATACCTGTGGGATCATGTAAGGTTTATTACACTAATATATGACCGTCTGTATCGATGAACTACGAGCTATAAACTATGGAATTATTGAATTTGCATTAATGAAGCAAAGTTTGAGGCATTTTGAGCTCCCTGGCAACATGTTTCCTCTATGATTTGAAATTTTTAGGTAAAGTGTTAAGAATCTCTTTGTGATAGTATTGTTATGCAAATATGAAGCCAATCAGAGGAAATATGTCAAGCCGAGAGCATGGGAGTTCAAGCCTTTGTGGAATCCCTTAGTGATCCAAAATTGAAGAAACTAGTACGAATATTTTTATCTTTGAGGAAATGTAACAAAGTTGAGGCTTGTTCGGGAAATCTTTGTTGAATAATTGTGGTCACCGCTAGGGACATATCTATGACCAATAGTCACGAGCTCTTCTATGTGGCTCAAGTTAGTGGAGGATTCGGAAGATATGGTGTTGCGATGCGCGGAAGGAAGGACAAATTACACTAGAAGAACAGTACGAGCATCGATTCTTGAGAATTATCTTTGTAAATATGTGAGTCTGGAAAGGATTCATATTTATTACGGAAAGGAAACCTTCTCTATACTCTTACCTTTGTACGTGAAGGACTCGGATATGTTGAAGGAAGTACTTCTCTGTACATAATCGAAAAGGATGACGTACAACAGGCAACATTACAGTCGATGCAGAAGCCGACCCTCATAAGTCCAAGGACTGAGGCCGTGTTACAGTAGTGAAACCAACATATGGTTTCCAGTTATTTGAATTTTATGTAATAGCAATAATATTGAATAGCATACCTCGAGGGAAAAAAGTAATTCAACTATCTTATAAATATATAATTATGATTTATCTCCTTGTAACTATGAGATGGCTTCCTACAACAACATACATTCTGGGACTCAAGAACAACCTGATACTTCTTTTATTAGCTTCCTAGAGCGAAAACATCAACATACTAGGAAAACTAGCATTGAGATCCTCGATAAAGAAACGATGAATAGTTGGGAAAGTTCTATGAACTTCTTGATGACTTTGAGTAGGTTAAAAGAAAAATGAAAAAAAACCCATGAAAATATGAAAATGGCTATAAACATCATATCAATATTTTGAAAATATGTCATCCACTACATTTGAAGTTTCTCGTTCATGGAAATGGTGCATATAAAATGAATATTACCTTGTTCTCCATTGGTTCGTTTAGATTTTTAAACAGGCTGAAAATGTATATGCGGGTGAACGAGTCATAAATGCAGTGAGTTTCAACATTAATGTAGCGGTGGATGGACACTATTCTTTACATTTAAATATATTTTCTAGTTTAATCATAAAAACTAAGATGAGTGCAATGTGCGGCAACGAGGATGTCGCTCGACTTGCACATGAATAAGTTCAAATACACGAGTTCTTGCTTTCACGAAGGAGGATCAATTACCCTTTCACCGGGCAACCTACCTCACAAGAGGCCCAAGCCCACTTCTATGAGATTGTTTATTTTTGGTGGCACTATGGGTACAAAGGATTATTGACCTCTTGGAATGAATTAGCATATTCCCGAGTTTTGGTGGGATGAACATTGCTATTTACCTTTACTCCATCTACTTACCGCTTAGGTACAGATGAAACTTTCAATTTCTTCTTTGAGGTGAGCACTTACGATGCGCTCTTTGTAAAAATAGATATAAATTCTTCCCTACAACATGAAATGAAAATGTTGAAATTTTCTGAGGGCACCCAATACTAGACTTGCGTTGTAGGTCGAATATGTTAGCGATCTCGAGGTCGAATGTCTCTATCTCACTATTTCTCGCAGTTCTCGCCCTCTCACAGAGACTCGAATAAATCTCCTCACGCGCGATTTCCCGTGGTTTCTCTTGTGCTCTCTTCAAATTCGCACCTGAAGATGCCTTGGTTACGGATCGAGGCTACTTGCTTTTAAACCCTTTCTCAAATATTGTATTGAAGCATTGGATGATATAAATGCTTTGCAATCACTATTCAACCTAATTGCTATCCTCCTTGTTGTCGACGATTGTTGTCTACCCTAGAGATAATCCCCAGAGTGTATAGACGGAACATGCACAGGACATCTTGTAGAAACGGGGGGCATAGAAATAAAGAAGCTGGGGTGTCAATCCAAAGACTCACACCCTTTCTCTTGTTAGAACCAAGGAAATTGATTTAAATGGGACCAGAACTTACAGAAACTACCACAAGGGAAGTAATATTGCAGAGACAAGATGCAAAGTTCCAACACAAAAGCATCAGACAGTTAAGAGACAATTTACTGTAAAGCGGGCTGATTCAAATAATATACCACAGAAATCAAGTATCCGAAGGTGTATGGAGGGAAAGAAACATAAGAGGATATTAGTTAACTTTGGTATGATACCCAGATACACAACAGAACCATGTATGGGCTTATCAATCTAAGAATCCATACATGAAAATGGCATTTTAAAAGCACCCTCCCAAAACAACTAATATAGCAGAAAGATGGATGGAATGAACATGAAACAATATATCATGCCTGAGCCATATTTAAAGCGCTTGACTGATCCAAGTATGGGCATCAACTAGGATGAATCCTTACCTAAAATCAGTGAGCCACTCGCATTCCAGTACATGATACAAGAAGATATACGAAATGAAATGTTGCATTAATCACATAAGAGAAGGTTACATACTGTGAAATACCAAAGACCAGAATCCTCATTACAGATAGAACTCCTCCTCACTGAGACCCTACGGGCTTTGAGCCTTCATACAGAAGCTTTACAAAATGTATACAAACGTGCCTTTCACTGCACAATTTTCTGATACAAGTCTGGAACCCTTACAATGTCTTTTTTCTGGGGTTTTATAGAAGAAGGAGAAGAGAAACTAATAAAAGAAGTAGGTGAAACATTAATTTGCTTAACTTGAACAAAATGATGGAGACATGCGCACCCTTGTTGCTTAATTAATATGTTGAGCTATAGGTACTTTGAGGCCGGCTCCATGAAGTAAATGTTGTAGGTGAAAATTTCTCCCGGGATAAGACATGAAGAATAAAATATGTATCATTATGTACTTTCCTGAAGAGAATTTGGCTGAAGTAAACCTTGAGGGCATGATTTTCTGTGAAAATATCTTTCTAGTGATCTGCAAGGTCTTCGATTTGGTACTTTTCCTCCAAAAGGGTATGTAAAAGCCCCAAAATCCTTAAATACATTTCTTTAATCCCCTGCTCTTCACTGATATTCTCTACCTGCACCATTAATTCTTCATCTGCTCAACCTGTGCATTTGAATGACCTTGGAGGGTTTGATAGATTTAAATCCTTGCTTTCTTTAATAGTGGTCACATCATAGTGGCTCACGGATCTCTTTCATAAATTTTGGTCCTGAAACACAGTCCTGTCATGCATTCTTGGCTTCTATAATGGAGGCGATGAATCATGATAATTCTCCGCCGAGGCAAACCTGCAAAACCACAACCTTGTTAAAGAAAACCAGAAACGGGGGCGGGGGCGAATGTGGTGATGACCATGGAGATGGTGATGCAGACTGGGCGAAGTGGTGAGACGATGCAGGGTGGCGGAAAACGCATATCAATGGCGGAGAAATACTCTGGGTGAAGTTTGGAAAGATACGCGAAAATTAACGCAGGCAATGGAATTTGACCTTTTGACAGGGATGTAGACGAGAGACTGACGCATCTACGACAGGAGCACGTGGACGAGTGATGTGGAGACACAGGGTATATGGCATGGAAAGGTTTAAATACAGACCGTTCGATATTTGGGGGAAATCGACGGTGAAAACGCGTCCAGAAGCCATGAGGAGGTGGGCCAGGGATGAGGTGGACGGGAGCTAAAGACCGCGCAACTCTGGAGATCACGAGCCGTTGGATCGAACGCCCAAGATCGGACGGCTCACGTGGATTTCGCTGCACGTCCACAACCGAAGGATAACGCGCGAAATGGAGTGGTTTTGGAACAATGGCCTGGGACACGCGGCGATCAGCGTATGGAATCACTGGCCGAAGGAGGAATACCGCCCGCCCAGCAAAGGTGGTGCGGAATAAACCGGACGGTTTTGGCAATGTGCGCGGGCGCGGGGTCCACCATGGCGGGAATATTATGAACCGTCGATTTATGATCGGATCGGACGACGGAGAATGCACCCGATGGCATTTAAACGATGATCTCCTTTTGATCTGGCACAGGGTTATGCGCCCGGGTCACGTGAAAGTCTGGCTGTAGGAGGCTAAGCCCAAAAGGGCTCGGATTCAAATCTTTCAAAAGCGAACCTTTCGGCCTTCGATTATGAAATCTGGGTGCGGAGGAGGGCAATGATAAACGGAAAAAGGATCTCTTAGGCCACTGTAGGAACTTTGAAAGGTTCAGGAGGGGCTAATGGCCAAAAATTTGAATGAAGGGGCTATCATGTACAACATCGGCTCCATCTGGGGACGGCATGTTCCTCCGTGGACGTGTCGAGAACTTGCAGACCATCTGTTTATCATTTATGTAAACTCTATTCCTCAGCCCCTCTGCACTTTACTTTATAGTTCATCAGCATGTCCTCCTGGATCAAAACAAAATTGAAACAAAACTTATATACAATATGGTACATTAGGCTTGCTCTACCTGGATCAGAATTGGAAGTAGGGCTTTAGAAATTGGCCATTTACAGGGGCATCAGACATGTCACCCTGTAAATCCTCCAATATAAATGTGTTATCACCTCCCTGTTCCACAATTTTAAATGGACCTCCGGATATCCCATCTGAGCACTATATCTCCGATCTGCAATTTCCTGTCTTTTGCATGCTGATCAAAAATGTTTTTCATTTTTTCCTGATATTCAACTAGTCTTTGGTTCACTTGGTCCCGTGTTTCCTCTAATTCTGTCAATTGATTAATTCTCTTGATTATATCATCAGGTTCCTCCTGACTGTCTTGCATGAAACGTGCCACTGGTAAAGCCAGCTGCACAGGAAACACTGATGCTCATCCATACACCAGCTCATATGGAAATTTTCTAGTTTCTCTCTTGTTGGTTATTCTATTAGCCCATAGAGAAAATTTCAATTAAGAATCCCAATTTTTCTGATTCTCATTTATAGTCTTCTTCAAGGCCCTCACCAGGGTTTTGTTGGAAGATTCTGCCAAACCATTCCCATGTGGATAGTAAGCTGTGGAGTGCTTCAATGTGATGTTATACTATTGGCAGAAATTTACAAATTTTGCAAACTTGAAGGCCTGTGCATTATCAGTCACTATTCTAGCAGGGCAGCCAAACCTGGATATGATGTTCTCTTCCATGAATTTTATGATGACAATGTCAGTAGCGTTCCTTGCAGGTATGGCTTCCGCCCATTTTGTAAAGTAATCTGTGGCTGTCAATATCCATTTATGTTGTCCACTGGATGGGGGATGTGTTTCTCCAATAAAATCTATTCCCCATTGTTGAAACAACTCATTCACATGAACTGGAAGCAAGGGCAGGGCTGCTAATTTTTGCCTTTCAGCAAATTTCTGACACTTATCACATGCTCTGACCCAAGTAAAAACATCTCCAAATAACTTAGGCCAGTAGAAACTAGCCTTCAAAATTTTACGAGCTGTGGCTCTCTAGCTGTAATGTCCTCCACAGATTCCTTCATGGAATTCCACCATTATGCTTTCTACTTCATCCTCTGTGAGGCACAGGAGTAGAATGCCTGAAGGATCTCTCCAATATAATTGGCCATTAGAAACTATGTACTTTTGTGACTTCAACCTCAAAGCCCTGTATTTTGATTATCACAGCTGGGTGGACAGCTGAGTGTCAAAAGATATTCTACTATTTCTTTGTACCATGGACCGGTGAGATATTTTATATGTGCTTTCTGAGTAGTTACCTCCAGTCCTTTCTGTTCTTTTTTGTTTTCAGATTCTTCATTTGAAAGCATAGACATGTTTATGCCTAGAGCCTGGTAGTTTGATTCTGATAATATTCTTGCTAACCCATGTCCTTTAATTAGCTTAGTAGGTCGAATATCCAGATCATATTCCTGTATTTTTGCAATCCATCTCCCTCTTTTCCCTTCGCTGTCTCCCTGAATGAGAATATATTTAACAGTTGCAGTAGGGACATATGCAGTAATGTGGGACTGCAAAACATATATTCTGAAGGCTTTAAGGGACTTTACTATGGTGTATGCCTGCTTTTCTAATATATTGTATTTCAATTCAGCATCATGAAGCACCTGACTGAAAAAGGAAATAGGCCGCTCATATCCGTCTTCATTTTTCTGCAATAACACTCCAGCTACTGTATGTGGTGATGCAAATGAGAAGATCATAAATGGTTTAGTGTAATCAGGTCCAGCCAGCACAGGGGCTTCAGCAAATGTAGCTTTAATTCTAGCAAAGGCCTCCCGTGATTCTTGTGACCATTTCACCTCATTATTCTTCTTTAGCATATCTGTTATATGCCTAACTATCTCAGCATAGTTAGGAACAAACCTTCTCATAAAATTTATCTGGCCTAAAAATACCTGCACCTCTTTCTTATTTCTGGGGAGAGGGATGCTATTTATAACTTCTACTCTTTTGGGATCTATCCTTACCCCTTCCTTAGTTACAATATGCCCCAAAAGCTTGCCTTCCTCTAATGCAAATAAATACTTTTGTGGGTTAAGAGAAAGGCCATACCTTCTGCATTTTTCAAAAGTTCTTCGCAAATGCTCAATGTGTTCAGCATCATTTTTTGAAAACACTGTAATATCATCAAGGTATACCACCAGAAATTTATCCTGCTCCCCAATGAAAGCAATATCCATCGCCCTCTAAAAGGTGGCCCCTGCATTAATCAATCCAAAAGGCATCTTGGCATACATGAATGTTCACCATGGTGTGATGAAAGCAGTCTTCTTTTGATCTTCTGGAAACATAGCCACCTGGTTATAACCAAAGAAACCATCCATCATTTAAATTCTAGAAGCTCCCACCACTTTCTACAGGATGTGCTCCATCTTAGGCAGTGGATAATTATCTTTTAAAGATGCTCTGTTTAAATTCTGGAAATCTACACACAACCTTATTTCTCCATTCTTCTTTCTGACAGGGACCAAGTTTGCAACCCATTCTGAGTACCTT
This sequence comes from Pinus albicaulis, assembly GCA_034641835.2. NCBI lineage: Eukaryota > Viridiplantae > Streptophyta > Pinopsida > Pinales > Pinaceae > Pinus > Pinus albicaulis. Next base: position 160,027,090 of record CM076580.1, read on the forward strand.
AATGGCACAATTATTTTGGCCTTTAGCAGCTTCTTGATTTCTTTTTCAATGGAGGGAAGTAGCAGAGGATTTATCTATCTGAGCTTCTGCTTATATGGTTTTGCATCCTCCATCAGAGGAATTTTATGCTGCATTATACTAATATCAAAAGTTTTAAGGTCCTGATAGGACCATGCAAATACATATTTGTATGATTGAAATAATTTCAGGTAATTTTCTTTATATTCCTCTAGGACCTTCTTGGATAGCTTTACAATTTTAGGCTCAACATTGGTACCCAGATTCAGATCTTCCATTTGATTTTCTTCTACTACTTTATTATGCTGCAATGGAACATCATTTTTGTCAAATAATATTTCTAGAGGCACCAGCCCTCTAGGTATCACATTTCCCTTCAATTGTAACACTTTACTTCCTGCCATTTTCTCTTCCCACTTATTTTCTGAAATATCTTCAGCCTCATCTTCTTCACTATCATCAATCTCCATATTGGAAAATTCTCCCACTGTCTCCAGGAATTTCTTCATCTGTTCATCATCTTCAAATACCTGCCAGTGCTTAATATTATCTGGGATTGATGGTCTGTAACGTACCTCAACTTCATACCTCAGGAGAGGATTCTGAGGAGGACAAAATGTACTAGCGGCCACAACAAGGGAGTCTGCCATTCTGTTCTGTTCTCGGGGCATGAACTGGATATTGAATGCTAAGAAGAAATTCTCCACCATGTCCCATACTTCATTCCTGTATGCCCTCAACTGAGGGTGCTTGGTTTGAAATTGATTTCTGATCTGTTTGACCACCAGCTCAGAATCTCCCAGAACCTTTAAACATTGTATGCCCATGCTCTTGGCTGTCTGCAATCCTAGCAACATTGCTTCATATTCAGCCACATTATTAGTAGCCTCATATTCCAATTTAAAAGACAGTGGCACCCATTTTCCTGTAGGGGAGATTAATAATACTCCAACCCCATTTCCTTCTCTTGAATTTGCTCCATAAAAATGTAGAGTCCATACTCTTGCTTCATGGTCTTCTAAAGGTTGCTCAGTATTAATTTGATAGAAGGAAGGTTCATGAGCATAATTTTGATCTTCTTCTAACATGAAACATGAAAACTCTCCCTCCTTACTGTAGACTAGTGAATTCTCTGAGTTTTCAGCTTTTGTAACCATCTTGACAAACCTGGTTTCTCTGTATAACCTCCTCTCCTGGCCACCAAAGATTGGAATAGTGGCATATGTTAAATCCATCTTGAGTGACCCACCAATTTTTGTTCCCCAGGACCTTGACAGCAGCATGCCAAATCAAGCTGGGATATCGGCCACCACAATGTCCATTACTACACTTTTTGTTGGAATTTGGGCCAGATTGACTACTAAATCCTTGATCATCCTTAAGCATTTAACTCTTTTGGAATCAAATGAATATAGATCTTTATATGGACGTGTGATCTGCAAACCTAGTTTCTCCATGACTGAAAAAGGCATAAGATTATGGGAAGCCCCAGAATCTAACATACAATTGTGTAACAGCGGGTCATGAATAACTAGAGACACATAGAAAGGAGGAGTATAGGGGTCTACCTCCTCGACATGTGGGCCAAAAACTACCATGGGTATTTCTTCTTGAAGATTAAGACTGTCTAGGATTATTGGTGCTTCAGGAGGGAGCAATAAAGAAGTAACTTGAGATTGATATGCAGGTTGTTTCAATAGTTCAGTCAAAGGGACTGGGATTTTGACTTCCTCAAGTTCTTTTTGCAAATTAAAAGCAGGAGGGGACTTTTCTATGACAACTTCTATTGACTCTTTATTTTCATCTGAAGGTTTAACTTCTTTTGATACAGACTCAACATTAGGAGGAGTGAATATTTTTGAAGAAGAAGGAATTTGATCATCAGACTGTAAAGGTTTGTTTATAGGACTCTTACCTTTGTCTGTGACTTTTTGCTTTGTTGACTCCTTTTGAGCAGATGTTTCCTTTTGGGGAGGCTCCTCTTCTTCATATTGAGTCCGGGTCCTCTTTTTGGAAGATCTGAGGTCATATTTTTTGTGAAAATGTGCTTGCATGAAATCATTAAACTTCTTGCAATAGTGATCAATTTCTGCTTCTTCTTCTTCTTGCAAAGGACATTCTATTTCCTCATTATTTGAAAAAGCAAGATTAGAATCTTCTAGTTCATAAGCAGCATCCTCAGCGGAGTCATCTACTGGGCCTTCCAGATATAATGGGTGTGGCACTTGATCTTGTTGCTCCTTTGCTTCCCTTGGCAATATCTGTAGAGGTGGCTTTCTATACCGAGGATTGTAACCTCTATTTGGAGCATTATAAAAATTATTGGGGGCTGCATTCTTGGCCTCCAGTTCTATCTTGACCATTATTTTGATCGTCTTGCTTATTTCCTCCATTTTATCTGAATCCTTGTCCTAGTTGGAAGTAGATACTTCCTCTTTGCCTCTTCTTCTAGTATCCTGTTCAGATTTTCCTCTTAATTTTCCAGTGGAGGCAAAATTTGCTTCCAATTCAAGAGCATCTGACTGAGCATCATCTAGGGTGGCAAGATTTCTTTCCCTGAGGGAGAAACCAAAATCTGAGTCAAAGGCTGCTATGAAAACAAATTTGGCAGCATTTTGATGATGCTTCATATCTACAGGGAGGTTTAGATATAACTTATTAAATCTTTTAATAAATTCTGACACCCCTTCATTAGGTTTCTTCTTGAGTGTATTAAACTCAGTAAGATACTGTCCATGATCCTTATTTTCTCCCCATTTCCTGAGAAAATTACTTTCCATATCATCCCAAGTGGTTATGGAATGGTTTCCCAATGTCTTGAACCATTTTCTGGCTTCACCGTCCAGAGATTGCACAAATAGTCTTAAGACTACATCCAAATGTACAACATTAAAGTTCTCTGCAAAAGAGCAGAAATTCTCAAGATGTTTTTGAGCATCAATTTCATTTTCCCCAATGAATCTGGGCAAGATCTTTAAATAATCCTAGGGCATATCATTCAGCACTTGAGGTAATGCTAGGGGAGCATATTTGTTCAACAAAAAGGCTGGAACATTAGCCATTGGAGGAGGTGGGGGTTGTGCAGCAATCTGGTGTACAAATGGAGGAAGAGGAGGAGGAGGAAGTGGAGTATGGATAACAATGGGAATATATTGTACAGCAGGCTGAGGTGTAGATGGAAACAATTCACGATTAACAGGAGCTATTTCTGTAACTTATTTAACTTCTTCAGCCTCAGGGTAGGACAAAAGTTCTCTTTGGTTCTAGCGCTTCCCCTGGGTGGGCTATCTGAGTAATATTCAAGATTTTCCTCAGTGGAGTCGGGATTTTCTACTGGAATTTCTTGAGAAGAAGAGGATAGGTAATCTTCTGTGGAAAAATCAGGGATTTCAGCACGGGATGATTTCTTTTCTTTCCAACCTCTCCTTTTTATAATCTTCTCTGGGTCAAACACAGAGGGTATCTTCGATTTAGACGTATCTGACCTCAGATGTGGCTTTCGAGGAGCCAGGAATACCAATAGATTTATCAAATGAATAACAGTGGAGTCTCCAAGGTGAGAGATATGCAACTCTTTAACTCTCTGTGCTCACCTGATTAGAGAGTGAATAAGTATTGTCGAGGCCCAGGGAAACTGATTTTCTTAAATTCGTCCCCGGCAACGGCACCAGAAAGATGTTGTCGACATAAATTGTCTACCCTAGAGACAGTCTAGAGTTGCCATAGACCAGTGCCTAGGACATCTTAGCATAGCAGGGGGTGTAAAATAAAACTGGGGTGTCAATCCAAAGGCTCCCATGCTATCTCTTGTTGAATAAGGAAATTTATTTAAATGGGACCAGAACTTACAGAAACTGCCACAGGGGAAGTAATATTACAGAGACAAGATGCAAAGTTCCAACACAAAAGCATCAGACAGTTAAGAGAAAATTTACTGTAAAGAGGGCCGATTCAAATAATATGCCACAGAAATCAAGTATCCGAAGGTGTATGCAGGGAAAGAAACATAAGAGGATATTAGTTAACTTTGGTCTAATACCCAGATACACAACAGAACCATGTATGGGCTTATCAATCTAAGAATCCATACATGACAATGGCGTTTTAAAAGCACACTCCCAAAACAACTAATATAGCAGAAAGATGGATGGAATGAACATGAAACAATATATCATGCCTGAGCCATATTTAAAGCGCTTAACTGATCCAATTATGGGCATCAAATAGGATGAATCCTTACCTAAAATCAGTGAGCCACTCGGATTCCAGTACATGATACAAGAAGATATACGAAATGAAATGTTGCATTAATCACATAAGAGAAGGTTACATACTGTGAAATACCAAAGACCAGAATCCTCATTACAGATAGAAATCCTCCTCACTGAGACCCTATGGGCTCTGAGCCTTCATACAGAAGCTTTACAAAATGTATACAAACGTGCCTTTCACTGCACAATTTTCTGATACAAGTCTGGAACCCTTACAATGTCTTTTTCCTGGGTTTTTATAGAAGAAGGAGAAGAGAAACTAATAAAAGAAGTAGGTGAAACATTAATTCGCTTAACTTGAACAAAATGATGGAGACATTCGCGCCCTTGTTGCTTAATTAATATGCTGAGCTATAGGTACTCTGAGGATGGCTCCATGAAGTAAATGCTGTAGGTGCAAATTTCTCCCAGGATAAGACATGAAGAATAAAATATGTAACATTCTGTACCTTCCTGAAGAAAATTTGGGTGAAATAAATCTTGAGGGCATTGTTTTCTATGAAAAGATCTTTCTAGTGATCTGCAGGGTCTTCGATCCGGTACTTTGCCTCCAAAAGGTTATGTTAAAGCCCCAGAGTCTTTAAATACATTTCTTTAATCCCCTGCTCTTCACTGATATTCTCTGTTTGCGCCATTAATTCTTCATTTGCTCAACCTGTGCATTTGAATGACCTTGGAGGGTTTAATAGATTTAAATCCTTGCTTTCTTTAATAGCGGTCATATCATAGCAGCTCCCGGGTCTTTTTTTCATAGATTTTGGTCCTGAAACATGGTCCTACTGTGCATTCTCGGCTTCTGTAATGGAGGCAGTGAATCATGATAATTCTCCGTTGCGAAAAACCTGCAAAACCCTAAACTTGTTAGAGAAAACCAGAAACGGGGGGGGGGGGGCGAATGTGGTGATGACCATGGAGATGGTGATGCAAACTGGGCAGAGTGGTGAGACGATGCAGGGTGGTGGAAAACGCATATCAATGGCGGAGAAATACTCTGGGTGAAGGTTGGAAGGATACGCGAAAATTAACGCAGGCAATGGACTTTGACCTTTTGACAGGGATGTAGATGAGAGACTGATGCATCTATGACGGGAGCACGTGGACGAGTGACGTGGAGACACAGGGTCGATGGCGTGGCAAGGTTTAAATACAGACCATTTGATCTTTGGGGGAAATCGACGGTGAAAACGCGTCCAGAAGCCATGAGGAGGTGGGCCAGGGATGAGGTGGACGAGAGCTAAAGGTCACGCAACTCTAGAGATCATGAGCCGTTGGATCGAATGCCCAAGATCGGACGGCTCACGTGGATTTCGCTGCACATCCACGACCGAAGGATAATGCGCGAAATGGAGTGGTTTTGGAACAGTGGCCTGGGACACGCAGCGATCAGCGTATGGAATCGCTGGCCGAAGGAGGAATACCGCCCGCCCAGCAAAGGTGGTGCGGAATAAACCGGATGGTTTTGGAAATGTGCGTGGGCGCGGGGTCCACCATGGCAGGAATATTATGAACCATCGATTTATGATCGGATCGGACGACGGAGAATGCACCCGATGGAATTTAAACGATGAGCTCCTTTTGATCTGGCACAGGGTTATGCGCCCGGGTCACGTGAAAGTATGGCTGTAGGAGGCTAAGCCCAAAAGGGCTCGGATTCAATTCTTTCAAAAGCGAACCTTTCGGCCTTCGATTATGAAATCTGGGTGCGGAGGAGGGCAATGATAAGCGGAAAAAGGGTCTCTTAGGCCACTGTAGGAACTTTGAAAGGTTCAGGAGGGGCTAATGGCCAAAAATTTGAATGAAGGGGCTAACATGTACAACAGTCAACATCATCCTTTTTCTTAATCATGAGAAGAACAAAAATTTTACTTGCATTAACTAGCCTCTTCATTTGACCTGCATTAAATAAACAAATATTCAGTTTCTTGCGATGGGCTCTCACAATATACTCCACCCCATCCTTAAGAAAATGATATTTATTCTCCTGGCAATAAAACACTGCTTTCCTATCATACAAATATGGACTTCCCAATATAATCTTAGAAATTTCAAGTGGAACTACATCAAACTCGAATTCATCAACAAGGTTTGCAGTAATAGCAAATCTAAATATGTGTTTCCTTGTAACCTGTGAATTGGCATTCTAAACTATCCAATCCAAAGGGTATGGTTTATGATGTGGTATAGTTTCAAGGTTAAGTTTTTTGACTAAGTCTTCTAAAATCAGGTTTTCTTGTGACCCACTATCAAATAATGCATCAATATTTGTATGATTTGAAATCACTCTAAAATGGAATAATTCTATCCTTGTGTCTTCATTTGAAGTGTTTTTGTGACTATTTGAGGAACTGGTACTTGCTATGGCTTCCTTTCCTTTTTTAACCATGGCTATTATCTTGGTCTCATCTCCTAAATCGGATCCAAGGTCTTGTTGTGTGGTAGCAGTCATCTTTTGTTTCCCTTTTTTAAACTATTTGGTTTTTTTGGCCTTGGTTCGGGATATAGTTTCCAACAGTGGGAATCATCATGCCCCTCTTTGGAACAATGTTTCCATGTAGTTTTATCCCTTTTCCCTTACCCTTGAATGGATTCTTCTTACTAACCTCTTGCTAAATGTTCTTTCCCCTTGCTTCAAGATGTGTGGCTTCCACACATACTTCATATAAGTTGTTTGGGTTAAACATGAGGATAGTATGTTTCAAGTAGGAATGTAAACCCCCAATATATTCCAAGATTGTGTTTTGTGAATTCAGTTTACTCCTAATAACAATCCTTCTTTCTAAACTCTAGTGTATACTCTTGAACAGTTTTCCCTTTGAGTTGCCTAAAGTTTTTCCAACTCATTATTGCTTTTTTCATATAGGCTAATGGATAAAAATATCTTTTAATGGAAGAAATTAATTCAACCCAAGAAATGGATATACTGTTAGCAACCTATGAATTTTTTGGCAAGCAAACAGGTGGCTAAATATTTTTTTGAGCCTTCAAGAAATACATTTCCTATGAAAACATATCATTCTTGAAGCCTGTGTGTGTCCTTTTACTTTGAAAAGATCTTCACTGCTATTTCCATCCAAAAAAGCCTCACTGTCTGTTAAAAAATCATGCTCTGAAAGGCCTTGATTTTCCCTTTGTATCCCTGCATATTTCCCCATTTTAGCCTTTTTTCCCATTTTCAAAGTTTCCCCTTTAACCCCAAAATTCCCTTCCTAAACCTACTAAATCATTCCATCTCCCCTTTTAACCTCACAAATACCATTTTTTTGGCCTAAAACCCCATTTTTCCCTCTACCGAAAATCTCTGTTCAGTCTTAAAAAACCCATTTTTTACATATAAAAGGCTAGCCCCCTTCGGCCCAGCCCCTGACTACTTCCCCTTCATGTGCCCGAGCACTAATTCCAAGCGCTAAAGCATTTGGCACTTATCGGAATCAGAAGTTGAATGAAGTGCGCATTTCTTTTATAAACTGATTTCTTCCGATGCGATGTTGTATTTGTCTGTCGGCATTTGGAGCATTACCAACTGTTGATCTGAAAAGATCTAACGGCTCGTACCCGTTTCATCGAGCCCAGTAACATTCCTGCGTAACCCCCGAAGGGAAATCTCCACCGTTGATCTTCAAGCAATCTGACGGCCATCACATCATCGGAGCTTTTCCATCGTGCCATTCGCAAGCTCTTCATATCCCCGATTGGCCACCTTCCAATCCAATCGCAACCGTTGATCTGTTGCTGATCCAACGGTCCAGATGCAATTGCACCATTGTCCATCGGATTTTTGGCCCTTCCATCGCTCCCCTCCGATTAGATTGCAGCCGTCCATCCCTTACGATCTGACAATCCTCTTTTCTCCCGCGCATTCCCTTAGCCCTTTGGCCCCTGCTTCATCATTCAATCTCCGCCGTCCAATCCCCTGGATCCAATGGCCAATGTTACTTCTGACCACTAACCAGCTCCTCCGCTTGTGTTTCTCCTCTGCAGATCTTAGCCGTCCATTGCACCGATCGGACAGTCCACGATGAAACCACCATCCGCTTGACCCCACCTTACTGATCGCGCACGTTCCTGTATCGCGCTCCTCCTCCCACCTTCGGATATCACGACCCTAGATCCAACGACCCACAGAAATATCGCACAGGTTTTACATCCGAGCTTTAACAGTCAGAATGCACGCGATATGGGCAGTTTTCTAGAGCCACGTGTTAGCCGGGGACCCATATTGTGTTCAAAAAGAGAAAATAGCCTTCCTTCCTTTTCGTCGCGCGAAAACAACGGTTTTCATTCTTAAAACCACTTCCCCACTTCTATGCCCGAATGTCCATTAACAGATCCCGACCGTTGATCTGTTCAAATCAATGTCTCACAATGCATCTCACACTTCCTTCACATTTTGTTGATCGCGCAGCCATGGTACTTCTTCAGATCATCACAGTTGTTGATCTCCTCCTGAGATCTAACGGCCCTAATTGAATCGCCCTCCGCCCATGACTGGGTCCCACCATTCAAGCCTCATTTCAATGCATTTCCATATATTCCCTGTGTATTTTGTTCAAAGTCCCAAATATTATGTTTTGCATTAAAAATGATTTCTTCCGTCCAGCATCAGACTCTGGTGTTTTAACATTAAAATTTTAATGTTTTACATTGAAAAGATATATCATTCTGCCTGACATTAAAAATTTAATGTTTTATATTAAAGTTTTTCATTTCGCCCAACCTTCTAAAAGTCATTCCATGAGATGATCTCCACCGTCGATCATCACCTCCTAATATGATCGAACGGTCCACACCCATTTTTTCACTAAACCTCCATCAGTTGCATTTTTCACCATTACACTGCATCTTTCACCAGTTTGCCCTTACATCCACCGTTTTCATCCATGTTGCACTGCCATCGTCATAACCTTCCACTGCATCCATCCTCCCCATGCATGGATTTCTTAACATATTCGTGTGTTTTTGTAGGGTACAGGTGGTGAAAAGTGCCATTGCTCACAGTCACTGTTATAGTGACACAAAGCGCAGAGAAGGCTATTTTCAGAGCCTGATATTGCAGAGAAACGTTTGGAAGGGCTTATAAATGAAATATTTCCATTAAAGAAGAGAGTTTAACTCTGTAAAACCTCTCCGGCACCATTAAAGCTCAAATTTCACAGGCAGAGACAATCATGAAGCAACAAAGAGTATCAGTGAAGAAAATAAGAGGTTTTAAACAATTTTTTGAAAATCTTAAGCCTTAAATCAATAATTTAAAGGAAAATGTACCAGATTGAAGACCTTATGATCAATACAGAAGGCCTAATGAGGCCTAACGCACAAAAAGCAATATTGTCAGTGTTTCACATCAGCAGAAGTTTCCCTCCTGAGAAAGGACACAATACCCATACTGTCTTTATTCTACATCATGTCCCTGAGAAGATTTCCACCCTGACAGAAGTCCTAATGCTACCAGAGCATTTGTTATGTAGTATGGCATACCTGAAGTCATTTATCTGCCTTTTTTTATATTCACCAAAGTACTGCAGAGTACTGCAGTGAAAGTACGTCAAAGAACATACCTGGAGTAAATTTCAACCTGTCGAAGACCACTCTTTCATCCAAAGAGTACCGAAGATTAATGCATTGATATTAAGAAAAAATGGGCCTCGAGCCCTCTTCTTCTACTCTGTTTTAATGTTACATTTAGTGTTTCATCTACCTCCTCTGCCTCTTTTTCAGTTATAAAACTCATGAAGAAACTCAAAAAAGGTTATTGATTAGATATATGTGAACTGTAAGTTGTTTCTCTTGAGATATAGTTCTCTGTGTAAAGTTGTAATATAGGCTGAGGATGATGTTTTCAGACTGAATATCAAGCTATTGGAAAATGTTGTACATGACTGGTGTTGCTCTTTAATGTGACAAACACATTTCTTTGGATCTTTATTTAAAGCAGCGGTGATGTTTTTCTACCTTTGTCTCTGTTTCCCTATCGTAATTCATTTCATTTCATTTCTCTAGTAAGCATCAGAAATCTAGTTTAGGATATACCCTTGTAGGGTACCCTATACTTCTGCTCTCCTTACCTTTGATGTTTTCTTCTATATGTGTTATATGAGCACTGATTCAAGATAATTTAACCAGTGTAGTAGCTAATATTTACTGCTAGCTGATGTATGAATTAATGAATATGTTCTTATATGTTCTTGTTGGGTTTTAATTGAACGAAATGGGATACTGAGAGTTTAGAATGTTGTCTCTATCTCACTAGGGTATTTTTCAATCAATTTAACCTTTCTAAGTTCCCTCAAGTTGGATGTCAAAGCATTGAAAGTTCAAATAATTTCTCTGATCTTAGGCCTTCACCTTTGTGTTTAGATCTTTAATGTTCCTTTGTCTGAAGAGTTAACCTCTTAGGAGGTGGATCATAGGTGTTTAATGGCATGTCTTGTCCCTAGATCTGCTGCTTAATTGGTCACCTTGGAGGTTTCCTTGTCATTCACCTTCTTTTCTTGCCATTTCATACTACACTATCATCTTTAAGATCCAATGCTTTAGATGACTAGCCCAATTGAAAGCCTTGAATACTGAATAGCAAGTAAACCCTTTCCTGAATCCATTTCCCAATGGTCTCAAGTGTTCTCTGAACTACTTCTCCTTTGCCTAAAATCCTCTTTGCTCATCCTTGCCTTATATTGAACCCTTCCTTTCCTTTTTCCCAACAACCAACCAAACAAAAAAAACAAACCTTGTGCCTATAAATAGCCTAATATCTTCAAAACTGAGCTTCAAATACATATACCTTTGCCTTTATAGAGAGATCCCTCTCTGGACCCAGGAGGGCTAGATCCTGAGGTCTAAAAGTGGTTCTGATGTTGTATCATCTTTTGGTATTTCCAAACTTGCCAAAACATGGGAACCCCAACATATCTTACCATAGATTCACATTTCCTATTGAGTCTTTTCCTCCCACAAAACTAGTGTTGCTCCTTATAGCCTTAATGAAGTTGACTGGATCTTTATTTCGTCCTCTTGTAGATTCTAAATTCTACAATATGCTTCCAATTGACAGATCCAATTGTCTAACTTCTCTGCATTTACCTCACCATTGTACATGGGAAGTTCAAACTTGATGTCCAACTTGAGTAATGGAGTTTTTCCTTTTGGGATTTTTTAATAAGTGTGTGTGTTTTTTGTGGTGGATGTGCAAGATGAAGATTTTGATGAAGATGATGAGGATGAAGATGAAGATGCTGGAGATGGAGGTGGATTTCCTCCATTTCCTTTCAAACTATTCTCTTCATCCTTCTTACCATCTAAAGATCCTTCTCCATTTGGAGGCACAAAACCTTCTCTTTCTCTTTCTGCAGTGAATGCATCAAACATGATTTTAACCATTCTTTGTATGCCTTTGAAGTCTATCTTAACATCCTCTTCTTCTGAATGTCCATGAGCCTCTTCAAATCCTAACATAATGGCTAAGGATTCAAGCTCAACCTCTGATGCTTGTACCTTCTCAATCACTTCAGCTTCTTGTGCAATTTGTACCTGTTCAACCTCAACTCTTGGAAATGGAAGTTGAGGTTCTTCAAGTGAAAATTTGAGAGGAAATTTGGGTGAAAATGATGTTTTCTAAGCTCCCTTTCTTGTTTTCCTAATCTCAGGACTAACAACTAATAACTTCCCTTCTCATCTCTACAACTTCAACCTTGTAAGCATCACAAAATTACAACTATTAAAACCCTTCTTGCACAATATCAAGAAAAGAAAGAAATAAACCTTTAGAAACCTTGTACTATGATACCAAATTGATCTAAAATTGATTGTTATTTAATGTTGTGCTAATATCAGTTTCAGAATTAGCATGAAAGTGCTTTGGTTTGCTTATCATACAAGGGTTTATACAAGTGTTTATGAGTGAAAATTCATTAAAATTGATGAGATTAAGTGTATTTCATGAAATTAAAAGCATGGAAACTCAATGCTAAACAAAAACATAATAAAACATAGCAAGCACAAATAACAGAGACAAAAACAAAAGTTTTTGATGAATGAGTTCACCCCTCCTAGGCTACATCTCCTTGGTCCAAATTCATAGTGTCAGCCTTTGTATTAGCTTTAGTTGTGAAAAAGTGTTGTTTACATTCTCCTGTTGCCTCTGCAACTTGCTCCAATGGCTCCAAAACATAAAAATATACTAATAATGACTATTCCTGAGCCTAAATTGGTCAAAATTTGCCAAAGTTATAGAAAAACAAATTTTCCTAGTTTTTCTCCACTAAATCTGGATGTCCGCTAGTTAACTCCATTAAATGTGGAAGTCTTCTGAATCTGGCGAGTCTAGAAAAGGTGTCACCAAGATAATTATGCGATTAATGTTAAGATAAGTGGTGTTTAAGTGGGGTTAAGCGTGTTTAGCACTAACCCACACTTATTCGTTATTGTATTAATACACGGCTTAACACATTTAAATCTCCGCAGATTGCATCACAAACTTATCGCAAATTGCAAACCCACTATAAATAATTATATGTTTCCTGCTCCATATTGTGATTGCAATACCCCAATGCGATCGCATCGCAGACTTATCGCATATCGTAGATTGCAGATCGCAACCCCGCTATAAATAATTCTATGTTGCCCGCTCTGTCTTACGATTGCGATACCCTGATGCGATATATCGCATCACAATTCCACCACCTTGTTAAGGATTTATGTTTCCTGCTCCTAAAAGATCCTGATGCGATTGGTAGGAACCACCTTATCGCCACATCACTTATAGTGCAATCGCAAATCACAAATCATTTGTTGTTGCCTTATGTCCTCCTCTCCTAAACTTGCGATGCGAGATGGTTGAATGCTTAGGAAATAGGATAAAAATTCAACTTCCCCAAAAACATTGCAAATCTAGAGATAACGCTTGTCACAGTTTCACTAGCTGAAAAACTAGATAATATTCCCTGATGATTCCTGAAGTGCTGATTGGACTTCCAAGTCATCAGTCTGTCACTGTTCTGCACAATTTTTACATGTTTGGGAAAACGAACAACATACCATATCTCACTCATACTAACTCGGATTTTGATGAAACGAGTTGCATTGGAATCCCTGTGACGAGATCTATCTGATCATTCAGTTCTGAAGCATTTTTTAGAACTGCCATTTTTTAGCTAAATACTAAGCTCTTGATCAAATGTGCGGTAGGATGATACTATAGAGATTTCAATGAAAACTCATGAAAATTCCATGTGTCCCTTTGTTGAAATTTTCCTAGGAAGCTTCCTTTTTCCATTGAAATTAGCCCACAGATGTTAGTGACTCCATGTACACGATATAACTGAGTGAATCTTCCTATGCATTATATAGTTATAGGCATGTTCTTCACCTGATCGATTAACCTATTTCACAAGCGACTCAGAACTACTACAAACTGGGGTTGATTTAGGAACAACAACATTTGATAAGATTTTTTCAAATTCATAGACAACTAGAAGTCTCTCTTGCTACCATACCTACGAACCTTAATGTGAATTCCTAGCTACTGATCAAGATCTTGATACCCATTTATCTTGTTTCAAACTACCCATGGTGATAAACCTGCTACAATCCTACTATAATCCAGTTACAACATGATACTAGTCACCCTAGTTATTCAAACAACCTTGAATATTTACCTTTCAATATCGACTCACAGACTTGAACCTATAGTGCATTTGACTCTTTGTGTGCACGATACAAGTGAGCGTCTTTGTTCTGCCTCTGACTCACCAAGTAAACCACATTTATGGCTCTAGTTCCATCTGGCTTAGATTTTATGCCTATGGTGCGGTCTACCTCAACCTTTAAATCTCTGGTGCAAAAATTATTAGGAATTATCCTATTTCCTTGACCTGAATATGGGAAAGCTAATTTTTCTATGCTAGCTCCCTCATCAGTTAAAAATAAATGTGTTTAGGATCGTCTTAGATTAGCAAAATGTGAAGGGGTTTATGTGTCAAGTTTTAGTGTCTTTTACGAGAAATTTCTTAAGTAAATTAGTTTTTAAAAACACATGTACAACAAATAAATTGCATAGAAATAACACACAAAAAACACATTACACAATAGTTGATAACAGAGTTCACCCCTCCTAGGCTACATCTCCATGGACCTGCTTCAATTGGTTATGCCCTCTTTGGATCAATTGCCAATCCTTTGATTACATCCACCTACAGTGCTCCAGTGGATTTTCAGCCTGCTCCATTGGCTTCAGTATATCCAAAAACATCAAGATTATTCAACCTATGAAAATGGGCTTTAGATGATCTAGGCATGACCCCCTCTCTTGGTGGCCCTAGTCTTATTTAATCTTCAAAGTGGAAAAATCACTTACAAAAGTGCTCCAACGCCTCTACAACCTGCACCATCATGGTCAGAGCATCAAAATCATCTATGAATGACTACTCTTAAGCCAAAATTGGTCAAAATATGCCAAAGTTATGGTTTCTTTAGTTTTCCCTAGGAAAAGTCCTCCAAATCTGGAGAAAGATCAGTTAGGACTGCTAATTTTGGAGGCGGTGCCAAATTCGGCAGACTCTGCCAAATCCACCGTCATATTAAACGGGTTTTATGAGCATATAAGACTTAGTTAAATGTGCTAAGCATGTTTTATCCAAATCTGCAATTAAAACTTGATTAACGCATAATACAATAATTATGAGTTTAATAATCCATATTATCATCAACCTTCGTGCTTAGTGGTAGCTCCGCTCGCCCCTAGTCTTCCGCTTTAGGTCCTGTGGTGAGGGGGTTGGCCCCCTCATTACCCCCACTGCTCATACCATATGAAAATAAGTATATGTCGAATTCATACGATAATAAGAACTGAGTTGTGGTATGTTGGTAATGAGGTGCGCTCGCTTGGGGGAGGTCATGGGGTTGAGCCCCAACCTCTGCCCTTTCGTTGGTAATATATTATTCCACCCAAAAAACAATACCATAGCATCCAACCTTTGAAAATTTAATATCAGAATTTGGAGTTATAATAAAACCCCACCGTTGAATTTGACATTTGAATATTTAAAATTTGGCCATAAATTAAAATTTAATTCGAATATAACATATAAAATTTTAACTTTCACCATATAATAAAATTTGGACTTGACCATAGTTGAACCTTGGAAGGGGGCACGTGGCGACCTCCAAGCTAGTCATGTGTCCTCATGCCATTGGTTCTTCTCCCCAATCCAATGGGAATGCAACAAATCACCCACTTAGACAACTAACCAAAAATTGACACTTGGCATAGTGTCATTGCGAAAAGTTGAACAAATATTCCAAGAATATCCTTTTTTGCTGACTAGGCTGCCATGTCACCATTCTGTCCTATTCTGCAATTTTTTTAGTTGTTTATGAAAAAAAACAGCAGGCTTTATCTTCCTCATACAGATTCCATTTTGAGTGAACAAAGTGCACCGGATTCCTGGCGATGAGGCCTATCTCATAGTTCTAGTTTGGTGCGATTCTGAGAACTTTTAACTTTTAGCAAATTTTTCACCCAATCCAGATTCTGATCACTCCTTCCCACTGAAAATATTTTGGACCAACAAAAGCTAATTATCTCATGAGAGCTGAATATTATTATCTTTCCCAAGTTCTATAAACTTGATTCTATGGAAAAATCGCCATGACAACCACTTGGGTTCACTCACCTGCCTTGCCTTGCAAATGGCTTGGCTCTTCAACCAATGTCCTTATTTTGCTGTTGACCCAATCCAAAACTTGATGGATTCTTTCTAACTGATAAAAAAATTTGTTGTACCAAAGAGATCCCTCGGTGCTTGGAAAAATAACTGATGGCTTTCCCACTAAGAATCATGTTCCTCTTTTGCACACACATGCATTTGATGCAAGCTTCTCCTTGGGGACCACTTTCCTAGATTAATCCCATCTAAGTGAACTACAACAATGAGTTCTAACATCAGTAATAACAAGAAAATAAATGACCATTATTTTACCTCCATGGTTCCAAATTCCACATTTGGAAGAATGCATTCGCCATCTCTTCCACTTCTTGGCGTCAACACAACAAATGGTCTACAATGGTTGTTGTTTTGGTTGCAATTTTTTGGCATAATGTACCTCTTTCCCATCATCCTACAATGTTGACATGCTGCTCATGAAATAATTTGGGAATGAAGGCTAATCATGAGCCTCTCGCTCAAGAGTGGATCTTCCCAAAATCCCGTGACATGTTGTCACAAACACAGCCATCAATCTGAAAAACACATCATGCAAGAAACATTACTTGACGACATATCCTTTTTCTCCTTCAAAGCTACAATGTCACATCATGTTAACATCACCATGTAATCTTACATGTTGGTGTACAAACCATCGACCAAACGCAAGTCGAAAAAACATGCCTCTTCAAACAACTGAATCTCAAGTCAAACAAAAACATGTACAAATTTCCATCTTTGTTGCATCTAAGTGAGTCAACTTAACTCTACCTTTCCAACAAAAAACTGGCGTAAACATGAAACATACTTTCAAGAGAAAATAAATGCATTCAATTGGAAAATAAATGCATCCATCATCAAAAGACATGCAAGGCCTTAATTGGATAAGAAATCTAACCATCACTTACCAAAACATTTCAATGGTGCTTCTTTTAGCTGCACTTCATCATGTAAATCATCATGACCCACATCAATTTTGGAATCCTCTTTTCCATTCTTTCCAATCTCTCTTTCCACCATCTTCAAATGTCATGGATGACTTGTTGGATACAAAGTCCAACACTTGTCTACAAGATGACCTTGCTTATGGCAATGAGTGCAAAACAATTGCATCTTCTTTTCAACATGGTTTTCTTTGTCCAATGGACCTTTGGCTTGCTTCCTCCTTTGTTTTGAAAGTTTCCTGTGCATGGATATCTTCTTCCAATACCTCGAAAAAATATGGTTATTCAAACCACAAAAGGAACATGAAAAATTTCTCCAAATCTTATCTGAATATTTACCATGTTTATCATAATCAAAAGCAACTTGATTAAATGCATATTTATACCTAGCACATTCACCTTTGTTGCCTTCTTGAGGAGGTGAATTTGATGAAGTAGCATCTCTCTTCGGAATGCCAACAATGGCTTCAATGACTTTATATATTTAAACATCCTCTTGTTTTTTATTCCCAGTAGTTGCATGCTTATGAGCATCTTCTTGCAAAGTGGGTGTAAAATTTTTGCATTCCTCATGAACACAATCTTCACAATCTTGAGGTAATGAACATGAAATGAAAGTACTTCTTGGAACACCTTCATGTGCCTCCTTGGCTTTGGAGCTTTCTCCATCATGTTTTCCATAGCCAAGACCCAAATACCTAGGCCTTTCCTCAACAAAAATTGCCTCAACTATGATTTGTGCATGTTTTCCCAATCCTTTACCTTCATAACCCATTGTCATCAATAATTTGGACCCTATTCCTCTAGTGTGTCTTTCAAAAGCACCCACACATTCATTTTGAGAAGAAATAGAAGATAAAATTGAATTTCATACCTCTTTTCAAGTACATACTTGGCTAAGGTTTCCTTGGCATCATGGAGTTGAGTCTCCATCTCATGCATCCTTGCCATGGTTTCATTTTCATTATGGAGTTGAGTCTCCATCTCATGCATATTTTTATGAAGCTATTGCTTCCCCTCCTTCATGGAAATCAACTTCTCTTGAAGTATAATGCTCTCCCTCTTATCTTCATACATCTCTTGCACCATGTCATTCATGCTGTAAAGCTTATGCAACATATATTTATCAAAGAGTTTTGCTAAGGAAGATTGATTAGAAACAATACTTGATGAAGCTGCCATCACTCTTGTAATTTATAAAAATCTTCTTTGATGTGATTTTAGAATTGAGCTCTCAATCTTTACCTTCTCTTCACACACATAAGCTTGCACACAGTTAATTTATCCTTACACAAATACAAAACCAATAGATAATTCTCTAGCTAACCTTCGATAAAATGAGCTAAACTGTGCTCTGATACCAACTTGATCTGAATATGGGAAAAATAGTTTTGATGTGATAGCTCCCTCATTAGTTAAAAATAAATGTGTTTAGGGTCGCCTTAGATTAGCTAGTTGTGAAGGGGTTTATGTGTCAATTTTTAGTGTCTTTTATGAGAAATTTCTTAAGTAAATTAGTCGATAAAAACACATCTACAACAAATAAATTTAATAGAAGTAACACACAAAAAACACATTACACAATAGTTGATAACAAATTTCACCCCTCCTGGGCTACATCTCCATGGACCTACTTCAACTAGCCAAGACCTATTTGGATTAATGGTTAATTCTATGATTACATGCACCTACACTACTCAAATTGCTCTGAAACCTACTCTATTGGCTTTGGAAAATCCAAAAACCTTAAAATAGACTCTTCAAGCTCTGAAAATGGTCTTTAGATGATCTAGCCATGACCCCCTCTCCTGGTGGCCCTAAGCTTATTTAATCTTCAATGTAGAAAAATAAATTAGAGAAGTGATCCAATGTCTTTGCAACCTACACCATCATGCTCAGAGCATCAAAATCATCTAGGAATGGCTCTTCTTGAGCCAAAATTGGTCGAAATATGCCAAAGTTATGGCTTCTTCAGTTTTCCCTAGGAAAACTCCTGCAAATCTGGAGAAACTCCAGTTAACACCGCTAAGTTTGGAGGTGGCACCAAATTTGGAAAACTCTGCCATCTCCACTGCTATCTTAAACGATTTTAATTAGCAGATAAGACTTAGTTAAATGTGATCAGAACACTTTATCCAAATCCACAATTAAAACTTGATTAACACATAATACAATAATTGTGAGTTTAATAACCCATATTACCGTTTACCTCCTTGCTTAGTGGTAGCTATGCTTGCCCTGGTATTCCGCCTTAGGCCCTGTGGTGGGGGGGTTGGCCCACGGGGCTAGCCCCCTCCTTACCCCCGCCGCTCATACCATATGAAAATAAGTATATGTTGAATGCATATGTATATAAGAACTGAGCTATGGTATGTTGGTAATGAGGTGCGCTCGCTTGGGGGAGGTCATGGGGTCGAGCCCCAACCTCCCACTAACCTCTGCCCTTTTGTTGGTAATATGTTTTGTAACCGAAAAAACTATACCATAGCATCCAACCTTTGAAAATTTAATAGAAATTCATACCATTGGTATAATATGAATTCAGACTTTGGAGTTATAATAAAACCCGACCTTTGAATATGACATTTGAATATTTAAAATTCAGCCATATAATTAAATTTAATTCGAATATAAGATATGAAATTCGAACTTTCACCATATAATAAAATTCATACTTGACCATAGTTGGACCTTGGAAGGGGGCACGTGGCGACCTCCGGGCTAGCCACATGTCCTCATGCCATTGGTTCTTCTCCCCAATCCAATGAGAATGCAATAAATCACCCACTTATACAACTAACAAAAAATTGACACATGGCATAGTGTAATTGGGTGAAATTGAAGGAATATTCCAAGAATATCCTTTTTTCTAACTAGGCTTCCATGTCACCATTCTGTCATGTTCTACAAATTTTTTAGATGTTTAGGAAAACAAACAACAGGCTCTATCTTCCTCGTACAGAGTCTTTTTTGAGTGAAACGAAGTGCCTTATATTCCTGGCAACGAGGCCTATCTGGTCGTTCTAGTTTGGTGTGATTCTGAGCACTTTGAAATTTTGGCAATTTTTTACCCCCAATCTAGATTCTGATCATTCCTCTTGGCCAAGGAGGCAATTCATGCAGATTCCTAGGTAACATATCCTACTTTCTTTTCCTCTAGGATTTTGATTTGTTTTCTATAGGCTTATCAATTAGGTTGGTTGATATGTGAGATGTGCCCTGGTTTAGATTGAAGTTATAGCTTCCAATCCCAACATATAATTGTATCTATGACTTGCAGGTTCAGGTTCCTTTGTTTCTGGCCAGAATGAAATACACGGTAAAATTCATTTGTTTCAAACATACTCAGAAAATAAGAAACATAAAGCAATCAAGAGTAAGAGCCTACCTTGATCAGGGGATACGATCTGATGTCAACTGCAGAGGTCTTCCAAATTTTATTTGGTTACCCACCAAGAGCCCCATGGGAGTCTCCATAGCCACCCATTCCATTTTATAAGGCGTGATTGTCATACCATAACCTGCATTGTATCAACCAGAAACACCAAAATTGTAACCACCATCGCCATAAAGATACACCGTCGTAGGTAAACCTATATTTCAAGACCATAAACTGCTTCCATTGTTTCCTCTGTTGAGACATGTTACACCTTTTTTTCCTAAAGACTATTTTCTTTTGTGGATACAATTATTTTGGAAGTTCCCTCGATGCGGCTGTCAATGCAAGTTGGTGCTCCTACAAACTTGCATTTCACAAACTGATAAAGCATTAGTAGCACTAGTAAAGGATAATCAACAATAATACGTTTAGGGAGGAGATCATTGTCTATTGGGAGGTCCAGGGCTAGTTTTTGATTCCAGATCTCGTCGTCCATTGCAAGGATTAAATTCATGTGCCATTGCAAGGAGTAGCTTCCTGTGCCAGGTTGGGTAGGGTTTATACTTAATAATTGATACTTGCAGGCAATTGAAGTGTTGTCTTAACCATAAACATTGTATGACAAAATTGTGGGCACCTATGTCATTATTGGCTTCGTTGTAACATATAATTGTGGGCACCTGTGTCATTATTGGTTTCGTTGTAACATAGAATTGCGAGAACCTGTGTAGGTGGTTTCATTGTACGTGTACATGGATCCCAATGTTTTCAGAGGCAAGATTGTGTTGTTTGAGTGCAGGGATAATCCCAGGGTGACCAAGGGGGTTGTAGTCCAACAAAACTGAGGTGTGGGAATGATACTTGCTATCACCCCATTTGATGGCCAAGGGCTCATCATCGACACCCATTTACTCCCTGCCACTACAGTGGGCATCGATTGTCCGTATTCGATCTACAGATATATGTTATCAACCAAAAACCCCACCACCACCATAATATTTCATTGAACCCAATTGGGTCTCAATCTTGCTCCTATTGTAGCTTCCTTTTCTAGCAAAGGGCTCAACATGGTAACAATTGAGCTTCTAAAACATGATATTATAGCCCTCGGTGTGAACATTTTCACTGCTTGGACCAATGCAGTGAGTCCTATCAGTCTCTCATTTGATACAAGGCACACATAGTTCAACATTATATCTTGGACCTCTATGTCATGCCCCCACATTAGTGGGGTTGCAACATTGCTGAAAGGAGTGCATCTCGACTAGCGCACCGTTGCAACTTCCCTCGACAGTCAATTGAAAAACAATTTGTGTGTCACTGGCTTGGAGCGATGGCAAACACGTTGTCCGAAAACTAATTGTAATAACAATACAATAACCTTCGTAACCCTCCTAGTTTTTGTTTCTCAGGCACTTTGTATTTGATAATACATAAAAAAAAATAAAAATAAAAATAATGGGAGTTATAGCTTTTTCAATTACGGTTATGTAAGCTGAGGTGTGATGTTTTTTAAAATTATAGTTCTCAAGTACATGTTTTCAGTTGCTTCGGTTCTTCTTGACTTTGCTTATGGTTAATTGATATAGTGGTTTAAAAATTTATAACTCAAAAGTAATATAAAATATGTGTTTTCATATAATATTTTCTAATTTTATATTACATTTTTTTCATTTTTTAACTAATAATATATTACCTTATCCTAATTATCTATTTAAATTTATTGATATCATATCACATTATCATGTAAGTGGCTGAGTATGATTTTTTGTTTACTTATAATAGAAAGTAAGTTAATTTATACTTCAATTAAGTAAGTTAATTTAAACTTCAATTTTACATTTTGTTTGTTTGTTTAAATTAACATAATCTTTAAATTTAATTTATTTATATATTATATTGTACAAATTTTATATACATAGTTTTTTATATAGCTAAACTTCTTATTAAAAATATCATTTCTTGCAAGGGAAATAATAATAATAAATAAAATTATATAAATGCTTTAAGAGAGATTATCACTTGGTTTTAGTATGTTAAGATTTTTTGAAAATATTTTAAAAGTTAAAAGATAAAGAAATTTTCACATTTTCTTATAGTAATTTTATTATTTATTTATTTTAATTTTTTTTCCCATTCAATTCCCCACTTTTATTGAACTCAATGAAAATGTAGTCTTATCAAACTCTTATATATATATATATATATATATATATATATATATATATATATATATATATATATATATATATATATATATATATAATCTCCCAAACACTCACATTGTATAGACTACATAACTAAAACTTATAATTTCAAAACAATCATACCAAAGTTTAAACAAAATCAACTAAAATCATATCCCAAATAAATTTAAAGTATCAAATAATTAAACCACTATAATTCTTGCAACCTCATAAATAATTATAAAACATTGAAAATGATGTGGACTACATTTTGCTCTTGATTGTCATTAAATTTTTCATAAACAAATCATTTGATGTGTAGAGAAACCTTTTGTGAGGTAGTAATTATAAAATATTGGAAAGGAGATAGACTGCATTGTTTAATATGGATTGTCATTAGAGTTGTTATGAAAAAATTAGTTCATTTATTGGGATTATTTGGATTATTAAACTTTTTGTGATGCAGGAATTATAAAATATTTGAAAAGAGATAAGCTACATTGAAAAATAGAAAATTAAGTATAATAATTTTTTTAATAATTTTTTTATCATTTTTTTATTCAATTTTACAATTTACATAAAATTTTATTTTTAAATATTAATATTTTCAAAATTTTGATTTAATTTCAATTACATGCATTTTGATATTATTTATTTATTTTAAATCTATATCATTACAACATTTATGAAAAAATATTAATAAATGAAAAGATTATAATTTATATAAAATATCTTATGAGAAATCACAAAGTAGTTTTCAAAGCGGATTGTTTAGACTGTGGTTCATCATTAAGACATCTCTATCGTGATGATGAATCATAGTAAGTAATTCCAAAATATCCTGAAAACTATTCTCACAATTTTATGAAAAATTCTAAGAGATATCTTATATAAATTATGAATCACATAAGTGTTAAGCCTACATTGTGACATGATAATCTAAATAAACTTCTATGATTATAATCTATTTACTTTTTAGATAAAAACTGCCTTTCATATTATTGTATTATTATTTAGTGTGTTGTTTTAAAGTCAATGCAGTAAAAAATAATATCAAAAATTAATTTAATGTGAAAAGATGTATAGTTTTATTATATTATTAATAATAAGAATAATTTTTTGGGTTTTATTTTATGTTATTGTATTTATTATTAGATATTTTTGTCAATGCTATATAATATAATATTTGAAAGTGATTTTTATGTTAAGAAATGCCATAAAATAATATTTTTCTCCTAATATCTTGGTAATATGTGTAATATGAAGAGTTTTGTTGTGTTGTATTTTATTGCATTATGATTAAGTATTTTTGTCAACATAATTAAAAAAATAGTATTTAAAAATAGTTTTATGTGAAAAGATATTATTAATATTATTTAAATTTATTAAATTTTTTTATAAATATATATTTAATTTATAATTAACTTCTTAAAATTGGTTTAAGAAATAAATAAATTTTAATAATATAAAAAATATTATATATTATCTTAATTTTTATGAAAAATAATAATAATAATAATAAATAATAAAATTTCATTATATTTTGAAAAATACAAAAATCAATAAATAAATAAATAAATAAATAAACATTCAAAAAAAAAAAAAATCTAAATGATAGTGTGTATTTAGATTAATTATAAAAGTTTAATAAAAATAATCTAAATGGTAGTGTGTATTTAGATTAATTATAAAAAGTTTATATTGACGATATATAAATTTAGATTTTTAAGAGAAAAAAATTGAAATTTAATTATTTAAATTTTTAATAATATTTAAATTTTTAATTATATTTATAAATAAAATAAATAATAATAAAAATTATATAATTATTATTAAATAATAATAATAATATAAAAATTAGCAAAAATAAAGCAAATAATAAATAATAGAAAGAGTATTATATCTCTATAATTACAACTTAGCACGAAACTCACATAAATCAATTAATCTGCAACTCCTTGTAATCTACACTTTTATAAATCTATAACTTTGTTTACTGCTCTGTTAATTTTGCCGCTCTGCACCTCTGCTCTTCCTTAATATGGCTATGGCGTGCGTTAACAGACGACCTCACGCGCTTATGTTTCCCTTGCCCGCTCAGGGACACGTTCAGGCCATGCTGCAGCTCGCAAAAGTCCTCTACGCTCGAGGGTTCTACATCACTTTCCTTAATACAGAATTCATACAACACCGCCTCCTCTCGTCCGGGTCGGTGGAATCCCTTACACCTCGCCCCGACTTTAGGTTCGAGACGATTCCAGATGGCCTGCCTCCGGAGCATGGTCGAACCTCCAATCTACCCGACTTATGTCGCTCCTTGACTGATAACGTCCCTCTCTATTTCGACAAGCTGATTGATAAGATAAAGCTTTTACAGGCAGAGGGTGCTGTTCCTCCCCTGACCAGTATTATTTCTGATGGGGAACTTTCATTTACACAGAAGACCGCCAAGAAGCTGGGAGTTCCCAGAGTTTCCTTCTGGACACATAGCGCTTGCGGTTTCTCCGCTTTCTTTTTCATTCCTCTTCTGGTTGACAATGGTTATATTCCTCTCAAAGGTATACTCACTATTATCGATTACTGTTTTTGCACTGCACCGATTTCGGGTCCTAACCCTCTCTGGATTACGAAGAGCTTACTTACTCTGTATCCTATTACTTGCTGCTGCAGATGAGAGGTGTTTCACAAATGGGTACATGGATCAAATAATCCCCTGCATTCCTGGAATGCCCCAATTGCGTGTCAAAGATCTGCCCAAATCATTGCAAATCACAGATTCTTCTAACTACAAGTTTCAGTTTCTCAAAAGTGAAGCGCAGGCCGCCCTGGAAGCAGATTTTGTAATTCTTAATACCTTTTATGAGCTTGATCGTCCTATAATCGATGCACTCCGGACCAGACTTCCTGCCTTGTATACGATAGGCCCTCTTGTTTTGCAGGCAGACTCTGGAAATGATAGAATATCAGGTATCTCTGCAAGCATGTGGACTGAAGAAACTGAGTGTATGAAATGGTTGGACGCTCAGGAGCCCTGCTCAGTTATTTATGTTTGCTTTGGAAGCATAACTGTTATGTCTAACGAGGAGCTCTTAGAATTCGCGTGGGGATTAGAAGAGAGCAGGCAGCCTTTCCTGTGGGCTATTCGTCCGGATCTCCTTCATGGTCAATCTGCTGTGCTGCCTCGCGAGTTTCTGGAGAAAGTGGAGGGCAGAAGTTTCTTCGTGCGGTGGGCGCCACAGATGAAAGTGCTCTCACATCCTTCAGTGGGAGGCTTTCTGACTCACAGCGGATGGAACTCTACAGTGGAGAGCATATGTGCGGGTGTGCCCATGATATCGTGGCCTTCCTTTTCAGAGCAACCAACTAACCGGAGATTTGTTACGGAAGTGTGGAAGATTGGGATGGCAATAAATGAAATTGTGAAGAGAGAACATGTGGGAGATGTGGTGGAGAGATTGATGAGAGGTGAAGAAGGGAGGCAAATGAGGAAGCGAATTGGCGAATTTAGAGAGGCGTCGATGAGAGCAGTGGGAAACGGAGGATCTTCTTACAATAACTTGGAGAAATTTGTTCATGAAATACAGAGGAGAGGATTGGCAGTCTCTTGAGTAATAGATCGTAAATGTAATATGTCATTATGAAAAAAAAAAAAAAAATTGAAGTTGAGATTCATGCTATGTTCAGGAAGCTTGTAACTTCGACAAAGAGGTAGTGCCAAATTACATCATCTTTCTTATTATTAGTCCCTGCTAAATGTAATCTGTCATTATGAAAAAAAAAAAGATTTGCAGTTGAGATTCATGTTATGTTCAGGAAGCTTGTAACTTCGACAAAGAGGCAGTGCCAAATTACATCATCTTTCTTATTATTAGTCCCTGCTAAATGTAATCTGTCATTACTAATTTTATTTAGCTTTATCATTTTTTATCCAAAGTTTTACCGTGGCAATTGTCATCCATCTCAATCTTAAGCAAAGTTTCTGGGTTGAAAAAAAAACCCTTGCTCATCCAATGTTGGGCAGTTATATTTATCCAAAATCATTGCTTACTGTTATGCATGTTAACATCGATGCCACGACAGTCCTCTGCCTCCGCTTGTAGTGATGCCTTCACATGCTGTTCAAATCCTGATTGCATAGCCACACGAAGTGTTCCTCTAGTTCCTCGCCTTTTTCATAACCCAGGCAGAGCTCACAAAGCTCGCTAAGACGAGTTTAGTATTTATTTGTTTTCACGAAAATTGAAAAACACACCCTAGCCCTGGTTCTGGAGAACTTAGTGAAATAAACCGCAATATGAGGGAGGGACAGATTCATCCCAATCCACTGGCATACTCTCAGCGTTGCACACTGCCGTCAAGAGTCAAGACTGCTCGTAACCATTCTAGCTTCTTCTTGGATGAACCCCCTGACAATGACTAATGGCTATGTGTGGCAACACTACCTCGCCAAGGAAACAGCAGCAAAGTGTGAGCTTCTTTTATCTTTGTTTCTGTAAACTGTAAGCGGTGCTTTGACTTGTCTTGAATTCTGCAGATATTTTAAGGGAAAGTTCATATTTATTGACAATTTGTTTTTACGTACTCAAGGTCTGTATATTAGAAGCAAACGATGCATTCTCTGGTAGCTTTTACTGTGTATACGGTTTAATTTTTACTCATATAGTCATGATTCGGTTTATTTTTGTCGGCCATGTTATCCGGTTTCATATTTCCTTTTTATCTTTCTAGCAATCCTTTTTTTCACGAGTCCTTTTTGATGGTTTTATATTTCTGTTTTTGTTTTTTTTCAAAATTGTGTTCAAATTGCTGCGACTTTGTAGATTGCCTTAAATGCTTCAGGATTGATTAAATTACCTTCAAATCACTCATCGGGTATAGCAAAACACAGATGCTGTGTTCAAATTGCTTATGTGTGTCAAACAAGTAATTAGCTGAGTTTTTATTATTTGTTGATCTTATGGTTGAGGTACATATGTTTCTTTGTTGCTTATGTGTGTCAAAACAGGTAATTAACTGAGTTTTTATGAGTGAATTCAAGAGCACAAAGTATGAATTTAAGATGCTAAACAACAGAAACATAAAGAACAACAAACCATCACAATTGATCCATTAAAAAAGAGTTTTGATGAAGGAGTTCACCCCCTCCTGGGCTACATCTCCTTGATCCAGTTTCCATGGCTTGGGTTTCTATAGTAGCTCAATAGTGCAAAAATTTATGTTTACATGCATCAAATGTTCCTCAAACATATTCTAATGAGTTCAGAATGCCGAAATCTATCAAAAATGATTATTCATTCACTCTATTTGGCCTTCAGCTGATCTAGGCATGGTCTTCCTTCCTGGTGGCCTTGAGCTTCAAAATTATTCAAAGTGCCAAAAACACTTGTAGAATTGCTCCTCTACCTCTACAACCTATTCCAATGTGTTCAAAGCATGCCAATCTGCTAGAAATGACTCTTCGTGAGCCAAAATTGGTCGAAAATTGCCCAAGATATGGCCAATTAATTTTTTCCCTAGATTCCTCCTCCAAATTTGGAGAAGACTCTGGATAAGCCCGACAAATTTGGAAATTCCGCCGAATTTGGGGGCACTGACAAAGTTTTTTCCGTTTTAAAATCGAGTTTAATTAACTTAATCAGGAGATTAATGGTGATAAGATGAATTAATTGCGCACTAAGCACGTTATCCAAAACCAGATTAATTAACAGTTAATCGTGGTTGAATGGGTTAATAAACCCGGATTAGAATTTAATCCCTGCCATTTAAAATTTCCGCTTTCCCTCAGTCTTGCAACAAGGTTGTATGGGAGGGGGCTGGGCCCCTCTAAACCCCCACTGGAGATTTCAGTTAACTTTAAATATACGCTGGAGCCTTTGGTTATCGAGACTCATGGTGATAGCTCGTTGGCAAGGGTAGAGAGTGGTATGGGGGAGGTCGTGGGGTCGAGCCCCGACCTTGACCCTCTATACATATTTTTCCAATCGTTGAAATATGCTCCAACCTAAACTCGGACATTGGCTTGTTTAAAATACTCCACCATAAGTTTCGGACTATATAACCATAGTTTAAAATGCCACCGGAATATGATATGTGGATAATCCATAACATTTGAACTTGGACAATGGTTTATAACCAATGCACCCTCCACCATATGCAGAATTTGGAGTTATATAAAATGCACTCCAATAATTTTGGACAATGGTTTATAACCAATGCACCCTCCACCATATGCAGAATTTGGAGTTATATAAAATGCACTCCAATAATTAAATCCAGACTTCAGTTTTATAGCACATATATGCCACCACATAAATGTTAATCCAACCTCCTTAGACCTTAGAAAAATTAATCATGCCACCATATAAAATTGAAATGAGTTATATAAAATGCACTCCAATAATTAAATCCAGACTTCAGTTTTATAGCACATATATGCCACCACATAAATGTTAATCCAACCTCCTCAGACCTTAGAAAAATTAATCATGCCACCATATAAAATTGAAATTCGATGCCAACCTTGGAGAGGGGGTCAACCAAAAGGGACACATGGCGACCTCTGGTTGGGCTGTCCTCCCACATTAAAAAATTGAATTCAACCTTAGGAGCATATCCTTAAAAAAAATCACTTTCAAACTAAACTCGTGAATCCACTTTTGACACTTGTCACAGTGCCACTGGGAAAAAACTGAAGAATATTCCCTGCATGGTGACTGGGCTGTCATGCCATCAACCTATCACTGTTATGCAATTAAAAAATATATATATCCATGTTCTAAACGACGGTCAGCAGGCTATAACTTCTTCACCTGAAGTCGGTTTTCGACAAAACGAGTTGCATTGGATTTCTGGCGACGTGTCGATCGTTGTCGTTAAGTTTCCAATCAATTCTTAGAACTTTCATTTTTGAGCTAGATACTGAGCCTCTGATCATCTATGCCATGTTTCCCATAGTATACCAAATTTTTCCAAAGCAAATCCAGACATCTTTATGACTAATGGTAGCTCATGTTTTGGTGGTCTATGCTATGTTGCCCATACTATACCAGATTTTTCCAAAGAAAACTCAAATAACTTTATCACTAATTTTTCTATAAGGTTTTGCAAGAAAAAATCTTGTTGTTGTTATAGATGTATTTGCTTGTATTATATTTAATTTACTTTGCTCATATTATTAACCATTGATATCAGATCTTAGGATTCTTTCAAAGAGAGATTGCAAAATTCATGATTAAGGAGGTAGCATAATTGCATGGACATGAAAACATTGGTGATTTACAATGAGGTAGCTAAGTGTTTCAAGGATTTGTAAGTGCAACACATAATTGAAGATAACCATGGAAAGGCAAGAAAAATATGATATTTGTAAGTGCGAGTTCAAAAAATAATGAAAATTCCCAAAGTTTTCGAAGTAATGGAAATAATAACAATATTAAAAAAAACATTGGAGATTCAAAAAATGAAAATAAACTACATGTAATTTGGCATACAATTGTACGTTCTAGTTAGGAACGTGTACTCTTGGTAAATTTTAGAGTGATGAGCATGTCAAATTCTCGAATACCTTGGTTATAACCATTGAAAGGGGATTTTTTTTTCAAAAAATTTCTCCAAGTGATGTTTAAAGGTGGAATGTTTGGTTAACTTTGACTAGGGAATGAGTCAAAGAGTTTTAAATCTATGGTCATGGTTTTCGGGCCCATGGTTTGGTGTCCTATGGTATGTTTCCCCTAGTATTTCATGTAATGAAGCCTATTAATAGGTTTGGAATCCTTCCTTGTAAGTTGTTAGAAATGAGTGAGTGTTAGGCTCACTTAGTCATTGGCTTAGCCACATTTGAATAGAGGAAAATTAAAGATCTTTGTGGTTGGTTTGCCATAAGGGTTGTCAAAAAAAAGTATTCCTTGTTGTTATGGATGTATTTTCTTGTATATTATTTATCTTGCATTGCTCATATTATTAACACTTAGTATTATAGCACACGATTCTTAGAGAGAGTTTTTTAAATTTGTGATTAAGGAGGTTGCATCACTCCATAGACATCAGAATATGGATGAGTCATAAATAGGTAGTCCAATGCTTCAAGGATTTACAAGAAAAATATGTGGCATGAGATTCTGCAATACATGGTGTAATATGAGTATGGAAAGGCAAGAGAACAATGGAATTTGTAAGTGCAATTTGAAAAGACAATGGTCATTCCCAAATTTCTAGAGATAATAGTAACAATAATTTAAAAAGAAATTACACTGGAGATTCAAAAAAATTAAAGCACATGTAAATGGGCATACAACTATAAGACCTATTTAGGCATGTGTACCCTTGGTAAAGTATAGAGTGATAGGGGGAATGTGGGATTCCTATATACCTTGATTATAATATTTAAAGTGGGGAATGATAGGTTACCCTTGACTCTGGATTGATATATGGTTTTTGGTCCCATGAATTGGTGGCTCGTGATATTTTTCATAGTATTGGATATAATGATGTCTATAAATAGGCTTTGGATCCTTCATTGCGAGCAATAACTAAGGAATTGTTAGGATCACTTTGTCATTACCTTGGCTAAAATTGTCTAAAGAGAAATACATTATTTGTAAAATTGGTTTTTTTTGCAAAGGTTTTCTAAGAAACAACCTTATTGTTATAATGCATGTATTTGTGTGTACTTTGTTTATCTTTCCTTTCTCATTTTCTTACTAGTTTCATGTTAGTTGATGGCTAGCCATATTTTACCTCATTAATAAGTGAAGTCCATGCATTTTTAAATCTTAAAGCTCATGAAAATGTATATAGCCCACATTTCTTAAAAAGATAATAACATTGTCGCTCTAAGTCCATTGAGATTAATAGAATTGAAATATAATTTGGAGAAACTACCCACGTAGTGGTACCTGATAATAAGATACTAAGTTTTTCAATAACAATAATCATATTTTAAGAAGCAATTTACTAAATCTGGTTGAAATTATTACAAACTAAATCTTGTTGAAATTTTCAAATAATAATAATAAAATAAAATTTAAGAAATTAATATAACCTTCGATATATTTAAGTTTTCGGCGTGGTACTTGATAATAAGATACTAAGTTTTTCAATAACAATAATCATATTTTAAGAAACAATTTACTAAATCTAAGAAATTAATATAGCCTTCGATATATTTAAGTTTTCGGCGTGGTACTTGATAATAAGATACTAAGTTTTTCAATAACAATAATCCTATTTTAAGAAACAATTTACTAAATCGTGTTGAAATTTTCAAATAATAATAGTGAAAATTTAATTTAGAAATTAAATCTTTTTAGATATATTTCAGTTTTAAATGATTTTGTGTTGTTCTTGTTTTAATTTTTAATAATAATAATAATAGTATTTTTAAGGTTACAAGAGAATTTGAATATAGAGGAAATATCTTTTTTATTTTATCTAATAATAATAATATTTTTTTTCATGTGTATAGTTATTTATTATTTATTATATTCACACAATATATTAGGAAGTGATAAAATCTACACCATAGTGTATTGTAGAGTACTTAAATATTTTTAGTTGAAAAAAAAAACTTATTATCTCTTACATATTTAAGTTTAAGATGGATTTATGATGGTTTTTTTTGTTGCATAATGTAAATTACATTATAACATCTCTTCACAAACCTACCTAATATTTCCAAAATTAGATCAAAACTACTCTCTTACATTGATTACTAATTTATTTTTCATATTTATAATGTAATTTTTTAAATTATTAATTCTTTTATAATATTGTAAAAATGCTATGAAAATATTAATTAAAAAAAATAAAATTGAAAGGTATACACCATTTATAATTATTAAGAGACATAGTTCTATAAGAAAGGATGCAAGGGAGTATTGTATTGGTTTTGTGGTAAATTCATATCATTTTGTAGTCTATTTTTTCGAAAAAGAGAGAATGTGAAGAGAGATGAAAATGTGTATTTAAGTTGGTAAATTGAAAATGTGTATTTTTTTTCTCTTTTTTTTCTTTTTAACCATTCTGTCCTATTCTACAAATCCATGCACTGATGACAAGCTTGAAAAAAAACATGGAAGAACTATGTAGCTGTGTAGACCTCACTATTCATCTTCATCATCGCTATTGGGGACCTCCTCCTCGATGGGGCAAGCAGGTGTCTGCGCAGCTGCTTCGGTCGAACCTGCCACTATACGCCTAGGTGTGTGGACTGGTGCATAGAGGATGGGGGAGTTCAGATCTACGCCATCAAGGACACGCGTCCAGTTGCTGTAGGAATCCATCACCTAGATGTCTGAGTCATGATATTCCTTCTCTTATACCGGCAGCGGGTCAGCTTTGCGGAGCTGGGGGTGCATCTGGGGAGTGATGGTAGAATTCCACGGACTGCCCCTTCCTCTCTGCGCAGCCCACCCAGGGGTTGCTTCCTCCTGCTCAGGATCGAGGCTTTGTTTCGCATAAGATTCGGAGGAGGAGCCTTCCATCGACTTTAGTCGATTGTCCTCTCTACAGTGATAGCGGCCAGGGAAAGATCCTCGCTGTCCACCTCAGATGGTTCTCTGATGAAGTCTAGGGGCCATGGTTCGAAGAGGCGAGGGGGAGGTGTTCAGACAGGAAAACAAAAAAGGGAAAGAAGCACAAGGGTGCAGGGGGTTGGAATAGCCGGGGGAGAGGTGCACAGGAAGGGAGACAACAACCCAAAAGGGACTGTGCAACTCAGCTCTAAGAGTAGGGCTTTGCAGCCTTCTAAATATCCAGAGATGCCAGAGTAGGGGTAAGGAGGCAAAAGGCAGAGATAAAGGTTTTTGGTTTGAAAGGGGTTGTAAGCTTATCCTTTTAAAGGGGCTAGGATGTGTACGAGGAGGATAACAATGAGTAGGCCTCGCATGTAGCTTGTGTGCCATCATTGTTCACCTGAGCAAGCTCGAGGGAAGGTGGATGGCAGCAATACGGATTAATCATGATGTTCGTCTATGGTGATGGGTGTGAAGAGATGCCCTGGATACGGCGACACAGTTCCCGTCATCTCATAATCATTCTTCATTCTGTGAGTCTCGTGTGGATAGCTAACGGTGTGAGGATCCACAGTAGGTGAGGCTCTGCGCAGAAGATCTCTGTCCTCCAAGGTGTGTGAGATGTGGTTGTCAAGCGTGTCAATTCTGTCACCCGCATCCGGGGAAGGAATCATGGAGACATACTAACTCATCGGTGGGTGAATAAATAGCCCAAGCTACGGAAAAGAAATTCCAACTACTATGACTAGTGCCATCATCGTAGCCAATGCAAGTTTGAGGGAGTGTCGACATCTGTAAATCAAGTGTAACATAAGATAATAATATAAGCAGGGGAAGTAGAAGAATATCATTAAAATATGTAAAATTTCCACACAAAAATATGATACAACAATGTATAAAGCATTCACGTAGTGAATTAGGCATAGTACTCTTTCCGTGAAAGCCCATTTATGGTCTTTCCTAAAGGAATGTCGTCATAATCAACTAGCTCATAAGCCCCTTTTTCCAATGCACATTATATGATGTAGGGACCATGCCACATAGGTTCAAACTTACTGGCTCCTAAGTTATCATGTTCTTGATCGTAAACCAAGACCAAGTCACCTTCTAAATATGTGCGAGGATTTACATTTCGATCAAAATGTGCTTTAATTTTTTTTTATGAGTCTCGCTAGCTAATGTAGCACCACGACGAGTTTCATATAAGCGTGTTACATATAAAAATCATTATCCCTCTGCAGAAGTAGCATGTGATAATTTGATAGTGAGTTTCAATGACGAGATTTCACATTCAATGGGTAAGACTGCCTCTAGACCATAAGCCAACTGAAAGGGTAAATCTGGTTACAGTTTTTGCTAAGGTGTGGTATTCCCACAAAGCTGAGAAAATAATAAATGTTAATTTCGTTTATGAATTCCTAGAATTAATCGAAGCATAATATTTAAAACTTTTTTTACAACTTCTACATGTCCATTTACTTTCGGGTAATAAGGAGTTGAGTTATCATTGCGCAAGCCCAACTTTGCAGTTAGTTCAGTCATCATAAAGTTTTAAAAACGGATGCCATGGTTTATGACAATGACTTGTGGAACATCAAACCTAGCAATCACAAGATTGAATATGAAAAGAGCCGTGATTTCACCGTCATCCTTATATGTAGGCATCACCTCAACCCATTTTGTAAAATAATCCATGACTAGGATAATATACCCATGCCCCTTGGCTGAGTGAGGGTTGCATGTAATGAAATCAATGCTACATTTCGCAAATGGACCAATGGCAATAATTGGGTGAAGAGTAGCAGGTGGTGCACACTTTTTGCAATGATATATTTGAATGTTATGACATTTTTTTTCTGCAGTTATACAATCTTTGAACATGGAAGGCTAGAAATTCCCAGCATGTAAGATTTTTTGGCCATTGGAAAATCCTGACATATGACAGCCACATGCTCCAAAGTGACATTCATTTAAAGCTTTTTCGGCTTCATCACGCAACAAAAAACATCTCAAAATAGAGTCGGCACCATGGCGATAAAGTGTATCACCAATAATGTTGTATTGTTGAGATTGGTACCGAACTTGACAACGATCAGTTTCAGATAGCTCAGGCCAAAGTTTTTGAGTTTGGAGATAAAAAATAATATATCCATACCAAGGATCAAATGTATTGATGAGAAAGAGTGATTCATCGGGAAGAGAATCCTTTGCCAGTGTTTCTATTTTAGAATAGGGAAAGTCACAAATTCACTCAGAAAACACTAATCATTTATTTGATTTGGATTTTTTAAATTCTAAGTCAAATTCCTATAGGATAACAACCCATTTGGAATATTTCCCCCCCAAAAATATTTCTCGTAAGAATGTAAACCATAGGGTTTCAATTTGAAATCACTATTTTTTTACGCAAAAGAATATAGTGACAGAATATTTGGATGGCTTGTATAGTTACCAAGGCAAATTTTTCCACATGTGCATATTTTATTTTAGATTTCGCAGGATTCCTACTTAAATAATAAATCATATGTTCATCATTAAATTCATCCTCCTGAACTAATACCATGTCGATGGTAACATTAAATGAATCTAAATACAAAAAGTAATCTCGATGATAATCATGTGGATGCAACAAAAGTGTGTGAGTCATCGCATGTTTGAGTGCATCAAAAGCTTTTTGAGCAGTTTCATCCCATACAAAAGAGATGCCCTTTTTCAAAATTTGAGTAAAACCTTTAGTTTGCTCTGCATAATTTAGAATGAATTGATGTAAGAATTTTGCATTCCCTTGCAAACTTTGGAGTTGGCGCAAATTGGAAGGAGGAGGAAAATTCACAATAACCTCTACCTTAAGGGGGTAAACACAAATGCCTTCTTTCGAAAAATCCCAATAACCGAATATATTGTACACAAAAAACACATTTGTGAGTATTTAAGCATATATTGGAATGTCAACATCTAATAAAGATTTCTCTTAAATGCATTGGATGATCTTTGTGTTTCATTGAATGAGCGGTAGATTATCTAAATAAGGTTGTACAATATGATTAATATCATTAAAATCATAATAAATAGGTCATTGAAAGGTGGCGCCAACATTCTTCGGGTTAAATGGGATTTTTCAATAAGAAAAATTTCCCCATGGACAAATGAGCACGATTTTATGCTGATCCACAGGGAGTATGTCTATTTGATTGTGCATAGAAAATATGTCTATGAAAGAGAATATTTCATTACTGACACAATCATAAATTATTTGATCGATATACGATACCCCGATGCGATATATCACATAGCAATTTCACCACCTTGTTAATGCTTTATGTTTCCTGATCCCAGTAACTCCCGCTGTGATTGGTAGGACCC
The DNA here is from genome assembly GCA_034641835.2 of Pinus albicaulis. Taxonomy (NCBI): domain Eukaryota; kingdom Viridiplantae; phylum Streptophyta; class Pinopsida; order Pinales; family Pinaceae; genus Pinus; species Pinus albicaulis. The sequence goes on from CM076580.1 coordinate 160,063,458, forward strand.
ACCTTATTACCACGTCACTTATCGCACAATCGCAAGTCGCAAATCATTTGTTGTTGCCTTATGTCCTTCACTCCTAAACTTGTGATGCGAGATGGTTGAATGGTTAGGAAATAGGAGAAAAATTCAACTTCCCCAAGCAACATTGGCGAATATAGAGATGACACTTGTCACTGGCTGAAAAACTGGAGAATATTCCCTAAAGATTCCTGAGGTGCTGATTGCACTGCCAAGTATTCTGTCTGTCACTATTCTGCACAATTTTTACATGTTTGGGAAAACAAACAGCAGACCATAACTCACTCATACGAGCTCATATTTTGATGAAACCAGTTATGTCAGAATCTGGGTGACAAGATCTATCCAGTCATTTAGTTTTGAAGCATTTCTGAGCAGTGTCAATTTTTAGCTAAATATTGAGCTCCTGATCATTCCTCCCCACTAGAAGCCTTTTGGACCCCAAAAGATACTATTAATTGTTCAACAGGAGAGGGTACAACTCCCTCACCCTTTCAATCTCCATCCATTTGGCCTTTGAAGGATTTTGTCCCTTGAGTCCCACTCTAAGGTATTCGACATTCCCTCTTCGTGAAGTTCTCATTCTTCTGTCAAGTATGAGATCTTGCTGAATTTCATCCATATATTCCAACGAGAAATCATCTATTGATGGCAGCTGAACATGATCTCCTTAATAATAAATCAAAGGAGACTCAAACAATCTCAAATTATCAACATTAACACAAAAATATATTTGCATATAAGGAGGAAAATCTAGCTTAAATGCATTAGTACCAATATTTTCCAGAATTTTAAATGGACCACAATGGATTGGCTTGAGATATTTACCTTCCCCTTGTAATATTTCTTTGCTGATATACAGCCAAACTTCATCTCTAAACTGGAATTTGTGATCAACACGATGTTTTTCATGCCTTGCCTTGTAGCTGCTTTGACTCTTTTCAAGTTTATCTTGCACTGTGTGATGTATCAATTGAATTTGTTAAATGAACTTCCTTGCCTTATCTATGTCACTATGACCATCTATAGCGACATATTTCTCAAGGATGAAATCCAAAGGCGATCTTGGAAAATAACCATAACATGCCTCAAATGGCGATGTATTTGTGGAAGAATGCTTTGCTTTGTTGTATGCATGCTAAATGTAATGCAACTGTTAATCCCATAACTTGGGATTTTTATTGAATTAACCTCTAAGAAGATGAATAACTATCCCGTTTACCACCTCGGTTTGACCATCTGTTTGTGGATGAAATGTTGTACTCTTCTTCAAATTTGTTTCCATCATGTCCCATAATTTTGACCAAAAATTCCCAAAAAACCGGGAATCCTGATCACTTACAATAGAAGTAGGAAGACTAAAATGAACCCATAAAATTTGAAAGAAAATATTAACGGTTTGTTCAGCTATAATTGTTTTCTTACATGGCATCAAAAGTCACATTTTTCTGAACCTATCTACCACAACATACAAATAATCATGACCTTTCCTTGACATAGGTAGACCATCTACAAAATCCATTGAGATACTCTCCCATGGATGTGAAGGAACCGGAAGTGGAGTGTACAATCCAAGTTTCCTATTGCTAGGATTACTTGTTGCACATAAATAACATCCTCTAATAAAACGAGATACATTATTAATCATCGTGGCGAATAACAATACCTTTGGAGATTCGCTACTGTCTTGCCTACACTGAAATTTCCAACAATCAATAATGTGTGCACCTCTCTTATGATACTGTTTCTTTCTCCCCGTGGTATACATAACTTTCCCAAGTGATACAAAAACCTATTATGCACATGATAATATAGCTCTTCATTTTGGTTTCCTTGAATCAAGCTTTCATACGCATCTTGAAAATCACTATCATATGCATGTTGTTCAATGTAACTTTCATGCGTAATTGAATTGTGCTTGAATATAATAGATGAATTTACAATAGGCCTAAAAAAATATCAGCTATCTTATTGTAGATTCCCTTTTTGTACTTGATAACCAAATTAAATTTTTGTAGAAATCCCATCCATCTTAAATGTCTTGATTGCTGCAACTTTGACTGTGATTGTAAGTACTGTAGTGGCTGATGGTCGGTATGGATAATGGTCTCTTTCCCCATCAAATAGTGCTTCCATTTATTTACACTTCGTACCAATGCATATAAATATTTATCATAGGTGGAATAATTAATCATAGCCCCATTACAAATTTCAGAATGAAACGAAAGAGGCTTACCATGCTGCATGAGCACTGATCCCATAGCATAATCACTTGCATCTATTTGGATCTCAAATGGTTGTCTAAGATCCGGAAGTGCTAATACCGATGCTGAACTTCTATTTTTCTTTAAATCATCAAATGACTTTTTTTGTACATCTCCCCCATGGAAGACTTTCTTGACACTTGTCAATGCATGTAACGGAGCTACAATGGAAGAAAAATTAGCAATGAATTTCCTCCAATAGTGTGTTGTCCCAAGAAAGCTTCTTACCTCTATAACTGTATTGGGCTTGGGCCATTTTAGAATGACCTCTACTTTGGAAGGGTCTATCTTCAACTCACCTCCTCCAAAAGCGTGTCCCAAATACACTAAATATTTTTTACCAAACTCGCACTTCGACATATTTAAAAACAATTGCTCTTTTTTCAAGACATCAAGTACCTTGTTCACATGCATGACATGTTATTCTCTTGATTTGCTGAATATAAGTATGTCATATAAGTAAACAATGATGAATTCATCTAGAAATGGTCTAAGTACATCATTCATGAATCTCATTAAAGTAGCTGGAGCATTTGTTAGACAAAATGGCATAACTAACCACTCAAACAATTCTTGTCTAGTTTTGAAAGAATTTTTCCAAATGTCCTCTTCAACTATTCTAGCTTTATGATAACCACTTCACAAGTCTAACTTAGTGAAATATATCCCATACTTCAACTGATCTAGAAAATCATCAATGCATGGGAGTGGGTAGAAATTCCTTATCGTGATTTTATTTAGTGCACAGAAATCGATACACATGCACCAAGTCGCATCCTTCTTTGGTACCAAAACAATTGGTGAACCACATGGAAAAGTAGATGGGCGTATGATACCTTTGTTCAAAAACTATTGAATTTTCTTCTTGATTTCCAAACTCTTCATAATTGACAAGCGATACATACCAATGTTTGGAAGTGGAACTTCCTACTGCAACTGAATCTCATGTTGAATTCCCCTTTTGGGAGGTAACCCACTTGGTTATTTAAACATCATGCCATGCCAACTTACCACATTAAACAAATCAAATTTCAATTTTTCATCACATCCTTTAAAATATTCATTGTCAACATCATCCTTATTCTTAATCATGAGAAGAACAAATTTTTTACTTGCATTAACTAGCCTCTTCATTTGCCCTACATTAACTAAAGAAATATTTAGTTTCTTGTGATGAGCTCTCATAATATAATCCAACCCATCCTTAAGAAAATGATATTTGTTCTCATGGCGATAAAACATTGCTTTCTTTCCATACAAATATGGAATTCCCAATATAATCCTAAAAATTTCAAGTGGAACTTCATCAAACTCGAATTCATCAACAAGGTTTGTTGTAATAGAAAATCTAAATATGTGTTTCCTTGTAACCTGTGAATTGGCATTCTAAAATATCCAATCCAAAGGGTATGGTTTATGATGTGGTACAGTTTCAATGTTAAGTTTTTTAACTAAGTCTTTTGAAATCAGGTTTGTTTGTGACCCACTATCAGATAATGCATCAATCTTTGTATGATTTGAAATCACTCTAAAATGGAACAATTCTATCCTTGTGTCTTCATTTGGAGTGTTTTTGTGACTATTTGAGGAACTGGTACTTGCTATGGCTTCCTTTCCTTTGTTAACCATGGCTATTATCTTGGTATCATCTCCTAAATCGGATCCAAGGTCTTGTTGTGTGGTAGCAGTCATCTTTTGTTTCCCTTTTTTATTCGATTTCTTTGGCCTTGGTTCAGGATATAGTTTCCAACAGTGGGAATCATCATGCCCCTCTTTGGAACAATGTTTCCATGTAGTTTTCTCCCTTTTCCCTTACCCTTAAATGGCTTCTTCTTACTACCCTCTTCCTAAATGTTTGTTCCCCTTGCTTCAAGATGTGTGTCTTGCACACATACTTCATATAAGTTGTTTGGGTTAAACATGAGGATAGTATGTTTCAAGTAGGAATGTAAACCCCCAATATATTCCAATAGTGTGTCTTTTGAATTCAAGTTTACTCCTAACAACAATCCCTCTTTCTAAACTCTTGTGTATACTCTTGAGCATTTTGGCTTTTGAGTTGCCTAAAGTTTTTCCAAATCATTATTTATTTTTGCATATAGGCTAATGAATAAAACTATATTTTAATGGAAGAAATGAATTCAACCCAAGAAATGGATATCTTACCATAGATTCACATTTCCTATTGAGTATTTTCCTCCCACGAAATTAGTGCTGCTCCTTCTAGCCTTAATGAAGTTGACTGGTTCTTTATTTTTTCCTCTTGTAGACTCTGAATTCTACAGTATACTTCCAATTGACAGATCCAATTGTCTAACTTCTCTGCATTTGCCTCACCATTCTACATGGGAAGTTCAAACTTGATGTCCAACTTGAGTAATGGAGTTTTTCCTTTTGGGATTTTTTAATGAGTGTGGGTATTTTTTGTGGTGGATGTGGAAGATGAAGATGTTGATGAAGATGATGAGTATGAGGATGGTGGTTATGGAGGTGGCTTTCCTCCATTTCCTTTCGAACTATTCTCTTCATCCTTCTTACCATCTGAAGATCCTTCTCCATTTGGAGGCGTAGAACCTTCTCTTGTTCTTTTTGCAGTGAATGCATCAAACATGATTTTAACCATTCTTTGTATGTATTTTAAGTCTATATTAACATCCTCTTCCTCTGAATTTCCATGAGCCTCTTCAAATCCTAACATAATGGCTAGGGATTCAATCTCAACCTTTGATGCTTGTACCTTCTCAATCACTTCAGCTTCATGTGCAATTTGTACCTCTTCAACCTCAACTGTTGGAGATGGAACTTGAGGTTCTTCAAGTGAAACTTTGAGTGGAAATTTGGGTGAATATGATGCTTTCTAAGCTCCCTTTATTTTTTTCCTAATCTCAGGACTAAAAACCAATAGCTTCCCTTCTCCTCTCTGCAACTTCAACCGTGTAAGCATCATAAAATTGCAACTATTAAAACCCTTCTTGCACAATATCAAGAAAAGAAAGAAATAAAACTTTAGAAACCTTGTTTTATGATACCAACTTGATCTAAAATTGATTTTTAGTTAATGTTGTGCTAATATTAGTTTTATAATTAACATGAAAGTGTTTTGGTTTACTTATCATACAAGGGTTTATACAAGTGTTTATGAGTGAAAATTCTTTAAACTTGATGATATTAAGTGTATTTAATGAACTTAAAAGAATGGAAACTCAATGCTAAACAACAACATAATAAAACATAGCAAGCACAAATAACCAAGACAAATACACAAGTTTTTGATGAAGCATTTCACCCCTCCTGGGCTACATCTCCTTGGTCCAACTTCATAGTGTGGGCCTTTGTATTAGCTTTAGTTGTGAAAACGTGTTGTTTACATTCTCCCGTTGCCTCTGCAATCTGCTCCAATGGATCCAAAACATAAAAATATACTAAGAATGACTCTTCCTGAGCCTAAATTGGTCAAAATTTGGCAAAGTTATGGAAAAACCAAATTTTCCTAGTTTTTCTCCACTAAATCTCAATGTCCGCCAGTTAACTCCATTAAATGTGGAAGTCCGTTGAATCTAGCGGGTCCGAAAAAGGTGTCGCCAAGGTAAGTATGTGATTAATGTTAAGATAAGTGGTGTTTAATTGGGGTTAAGTGCATTTATCACTAACCCACACTTATCCATTATTGTATTAATACACGGCTTAACGCATTTAAATCTCCGTAGCTCACATCACAAGCTTATCGCAGATCTCAAGCCCATGTTTCCTACTTCGTCTTGCGATTGAAATACCTCGATGCGATCACATCACAACATTATCACATATCACAGATTGCAGATCACAACCTTGCTATAAATAATTCTATGTTGCATGCTCCGTCTTACGATTGCGATACCCCGATGCGATATATCACATCACAATTCCACCACCTTGTTAAGGATTTATGTTTCCTGCTCCTAAAAAATCCAAATGCGATTGGTAGGACCCACCTTATTGCCACATCACTTATAGTGCAATCACAAATCACAAATCATTTGTTGTTGCCTTATGTCCTCTGCTCGTAAACTTGAGATGCGAGATGGTTGAATGCTTAGGAAATAGGATAAAAATTCAACTTCCCCAAGAAACATTGATAACGCTTGTCACAGTTTCACTAGATGAAAAACTGGATAATATTCCCTGATGATTCTTGAGGTGCTGATTGGACTACCAAGTCATCGGTCAGTCACTGTTCTGCACAATTTTTACATGTTTGGGAAAACGAATAACATACCATAACTCACTCATACTAACTCGGATTTTGATGAAACGAGTTGCATTGGAATCCTGGTGACAAGCTCTATCTGGTCATTCAGGTATGAAGCATTTTTTAGCTAAATACTAAGCTCCTGATCAAATGTGGGGTAGGATGACACTATAGAGATTTTGATGAAAAATCATGAAAATTCCATGTGGTGTTTTTAAGTCAGCCCTTCGTCCCTCTACTGAAATTTTCTTAGGAAGCTTCCTTTTTCCATTAAACTTATCCCATAGATGTTAGTGACTCTTCATGTACACGATATAACTGAGTGACTCTTCCTCTGCTTTATATAGTTATATGCATGTTCTTCACCTGATTGATTAACCTATTTCACAAGCGACTCAGAACTAATACAAAGTGGGGTTGATTTAGGAACAACAACATCTGATAAGATTTTTTCAAATTCATATACAAATATAAGTCTCTCTTGCTACCAGACCTATGAACCTTAATGAAAATACCTACCTACTAATCAAGATCTTGATACCCATTGATCTTGTTTTGAACTACCCATGGTGATAAACCTGCTACAATCCTGTTATAATCCAACTACAACATGATACTAGTCACCCTAGTTCTACAAACAACCTTGACTATTTACCTTTCAATATAGACTCACGGACTTGAACCTATAGTACATTTTACTCTTTGTGTGCACGATACAAGTGAGCGACTTTGTTCTGCCTCTAACTCACCAAGTAAACGACATTTATGGCTCTGGTTCCATCTGGATTAGATTTTATGCTTATGGTGCGGTCTACCTCAACCTTTACATCTCTGGTGCATAAATTTTTAGGAATTATCCTATTTCCTTGATCCAAATATGGGAAATCTAGTTTTTCTATGCGAGCTCCATCATCAGTTAAAAATAAATGTGTTTAGGATTGCCTCAGATTAGCTAGCTATGAAGGGGTTTATGTGTCAAGTTTTAGTGTCTTTTATGAGAAATTTATTAAGTAAATTATTTGTTAAAAACACATGTAAAACAAATAAATTGCATAGAAATAACACAAAACAAACACATTACATAATAGTTGATAACAGAGCTCACCCCTCCTGGGCTACATCTCCATGGACCTGCTTCAATTGGCTATGCCCTCTTTGGATCAATCGCCAATCCTCTGATTACATGCACCTACAGTGCTCCAATGGATTTTCAACTTGCTCCATTGGCTTCAGTAGATCCAAAAACCTCAAGATTCTTCAAGATCTGAAAATGGTCTTTAGATGATCTAGGGATGAGCCCCTCTCTTGGTGGCCCTAGTCTTATTTAATCTTCAAAGTGGAAAAATCACTTACAGAAGTGATCCAACACCTCTACAACCTGCACCATCATGCCCAGAGCATCAAAATCATCTACAAATGACTCTTCTTGAGCCAAAATTGGTTGAAGTATGCCAAAGTTATGGCTTCTTCAATTTTCCCTAGGAAAAGTCCTCCAAATTTGGACAAACTTTAGTTAGCATCGCTAATTTTGGAGGTGGCGCCAAATTCGGTGAACTCTGCCAAATCCACCGTCATATTAAATGGGTTTTATTAGCATATAAGACTTAGTTAAATGTGATAAGAAAGTTTCATCCAAATCCGCAATTAAAACTTGATTAACGCATAATACAATAATTATGAGTTTAATAATCCATATTACCATCAACCTCCGTGCTTAGTGGTAGCTCCGCTCGCCCCTGGTCTTCCACTTTAGGTCCTGTGGTGAGGGGGCTGGCCCCCTCCTTACCCCCGCCGCTCATACCATATGAAAATAAGTATATGTCGAATGCATATAATAATAAGAACTAAGTTGTGGTATGTTGGTAATGAGGTGCGCTCGCTTGGGGGAGGTCGTGGGGTCTAGCCTCGACCTTCGCCCTTTCGTTGGTAATATATTATTCCACCCAGAAAACTATACCATAGCATCTGACCTTTGAAAATTTAATATAAATTCAAACCTTTGGTATAATATGAATTCGGACTTTGGAGTTATAATAAAACCCCACCTTTGAATTTGACATTTGAATATTTAAAATTAGGCCATAGAATAAAATTTAATTCGAATATAACATATAAAGTTGAACTTTCACCATATAATAAAATTTGGACTTGACCATAGTTGAACCTTGGAAGGGGGCATGTGGCAGCCTCTGGGCTATCCACGTGTCCTCATGCCATTGGTTCTTCTCCCCAATCCAATGATAATGCAACAAATTACCCACTTAGACAACTAACCAAAAATTAACACTTGGCATAGTGTCATTGGGCAAAATTGAAGGAATATTCCAAGAATATCCTTTTTTGCTGACTAGGCTGCCATGTTACCATTCTGTCCTATTCTGCAAATTTTTTAGTTGTTTAGGAAAATGAACAACAGGCTCTATCTTCCTCATACGGATTCCATTTTGAAAGAACAAAGTGCGCCAGATTCCTGGTGATGAGGCCTATCTCGTAGTTCTGGTTTGGTGCGATTTTGAGAACTTTTAATTTTTAGAAAATTTTCCCCCCAATCCAGATTCTGGTCACTCCTTCCCATTGAAAAGATTTTGGACCAACAAAAGATGATTATCTCATGAGATCTGAATATTATTCTCTTTCCCAAGTTCTATAAACTTGATTCTACTTGGAAAAATCGCCATGACAACCACTTAGGTTGACTCACCTGCCTTGCCTTGCAAATGGATTGGCTCTTCAACCAATGCCCTCATTTTTCTACTGATCCAATCCAAAACTTGATGGATTCTTGCTAATTGATAAAAAAAATTATTGTACCAAAGAGATCCCTCAGTGCTTGGAAAAATAATTGATGGCTTTCCCACTGAGAATCATGTTCCTCTTTTACACACACATGCATTTGATGCAAGCTTCTCCTTGGGGACCACTTTCCCAGATTAATCCCATCTCAGTGAACTACAACAATGAGTTCTAACATCAGTAACAACAAGAAAATAAATGACCATTATTTTACATCCATGGTTCCAAATTCCACATCTGGAAGAATGCATTTGCCATCTCTTCTGCTTCTTGGCGTCAACACAAAAAATGGTCTACAATGGCTGTTGTTTTGGCTGCAAATTTTTAGCATACTGTCCCTCTTTCCCATCATCCTACAATTTTGACATGCTACTCATGCAATGATTTTGGAATGAAGGCTAATCATGAGCCTCTCCCTCAAGAGTGGATCTTCCCAATATCCCACGACATCTTGTCACAAACACAACCATCAATCTAAAAAACACATCATGCAAGAAAAATATCTTGAAGACATATCCTTTTGCTCCTTTAAAGCTACAAATGTCACATCATGTTAACATCACCATGTAATCTTACATGTTGGTGTACAAACCATTGACCAAATGCAAGTCGAAAAAACATGCCTCTTCAAACAACTGACTCTCAAGTCAAACAAAAACATGTACAAATTGCCATCTTTGTTGCATCTAAGTGAGTCAACATAACTCTACCTTTCCAACAACAAACTGGCGTAAACATGAAACATACTTTCAAGAGAAAATAAGTGAATTCAATTGGAAAATAAATGCATCCATCATCAAAAGACATGCAAGGCCTTAATTGGATAAGAAATCTAACCATCGCTTACCAAAACATTTCAGTGGTGCTTCGTTTAGCTGCACTTCATCATGTAAATCATCATGACCCACATCAATTTTGGAATCCCATTTTCCATTCTTGCCAATCTCTCTTTCCACCTTCTTAAAATGTCTTGGATGACTTGTTGGATACAAAGTCCAACACTTGTCTACAAAATGACCTTGCTTATGGAAATGAGTGCAAAACAATTGCATCTTCTTTTCAACATGGCTTGCTTTGTCCAATGGACCTTTGGCTTGTTGCCTCCTTTGTTTTGAAAGTTTCCTATGCATGGATATCTTCTTCCAACACCTTGAAACAATATGGTTATTCAAACCACAAAAGGAACATGAAAATTTTCTCCAAATCTTATCTGAAGATTTACCATGTTTATCATAATCAAAAGCAACTTGATTAAAGGCAGATTTATACCTAGCACATTCACCTTTGTTGCCTTCTTGAGGAGGTGAATTTGATGAAGTAGCGGCTCTCTTCGGAATGCCAACAATGGCTTCAATGACTTTATATATTTCAACATCCTCTTGTTTTCCATTCCCAATATTTTCATGCTTATGAGCATCTTCTTGCAAAGTGGGTATAAAATTTTTACATTCCTCATGAACAAAATCTTCACAATATTGAGGTAATGAACATGAAATGAAAGTCCTTCTCAGAACACCTTCATGTGCCTCCTTGGCTTTGGAGCTTTCTCCATCATGTTTTCCATAGCCAAGACCCAAATACCTAGGCCTTTCCTCAACAACAATTGGCTTAACTATGACTTGTGCATGTTTTCCCAATCCTTTACCTTCATAACCCATTTTCATCAATAATTTAGACCCTATTCCTCTAGTGTGTATTTCAAAAGCACCTACACATTCATTTTGAGAATAAATAGAAGATAAAACTGAATTTCATACCTCTTTTCAAGTACATAATTGGCTAAGGTTTCCTTGGCATCATGGAGTTGAGTCTCCATCTCATGCATCTTTGCTATGGTTTCATTTGCATTATGGAGTTGAGTCTCCATCTCATACACATTTTCAAGAAGCTATTGCTTCTCCTCCTTCATGGCAATCAACTTCTCTTGAAGTACAATTCTCTCCCTCTTATCTTCATACATCTCTTGCACCATATCATTCATGATATAAAGCTTATGCAACATATCTTTATCAAAGATTTTTATCTAAGGAAGGTTGATTAGAAACAATACTTGATGAAGCTGCCATCACTCTTTTAATGTATAAAATTCTTCTTTGATGTGATTTTAGAACCGAGCTCACAATCTTGACCTTCTCTTCACACACATAACACATAGTTAAATTGTCCTTACACAAATACAAAACCAATAGATAATTCTCTAGCTAACCTTAGATAAAATGAGCTAAACAGTGCTTTGATATCAACTTGATTTGAATATGGGAAAAATAGTTTTGATGTGCTAGCTCCCTCATTAGTTAAAAATAAATGTGTTTAGGATCGCCTCAGATTAGCCAGTTGTGAAGGGGTTTATGTGTCAAGTTTTATTGTCTTTTATGAGAAATTTATTAAGTAAATTAGTCTATAAAAACACATGTACAACAAATAAATTTCATAGAAGTAACACACAACAAACACATTACACTATAGTTGATACCAAAGTTCACCTCTCCTGGGCTACATCTCCATGGAACTGCTTCAATTGGCCAAGACCTCTTTGGATTAATGGTCAGTTCTCTGATTACATGCACCTACACTACTCAAATTTCTTTGAAACCTACTCCATTGGATTTAAAAGACCCAAAAACCTTAAAATAGACTCTTCAAGCTCTGAAAATGGTCTTCAGATGATCTAGGCATGACCCCCTCTCCTCGTGGCCCTAGCCTTCTTTAATCTTCAATGTGGAAAAATAACTTACAGAATTGCTCCAATGCCTCTGTAACCTACACCATCATGCTCAGAGCATCAAAATCATCTAGGAATGACTCTTCTTGAGCCAAAATTGGTCGAGATATGCCAAAGTTATGGATTCTTCAGTTTTCCCTAGCAAAACTCCTCCAAATCTGGAGAAACTGCAGTTAGCACTGCTAAGATTGGAGGCGGCACCAAATTTGGCGAACTCTGCCATCTCCGTTGTTGTCTTAAACGATTTTAATTAGCATATAAGATCTAGATAAATGTGATAAGCACACTTTATCCAAATCCGCAATTAAAACTTGATTGACGCATAATACAATAATTGTGAGTGTAATAACCCATATTACCGTTTACCTCCACGTTTAGTGGTAGCTCTACTTTCTCCTGGTATTCTGCCTTAGGTCCTGTGGTGGGGGGGTTGGCCCGTGAGGCTGCCCCCCCCCTTACCCTCACCACTCATACCATATGAAAATAAGTATATGTTGAATGCATATGTCTATAAGAACTAAGCTATGGTATGTTGGTAATGAGGTGCGCTTGCTTGGGGGAGGTCGTGGGGTCGAGCCCTGACCTCCCACCAACCTCTGCCCTGTTTTTGGTAATATGTTTTGCAACCCAAAAAACTATACCATAGCATCTAACCTTTAAAAATTTAATATAAATTTGAACCATTGGTATAATATGAATTCGAACTTTGGAGTTATAATAAAACCTGACCTTTGAATATGACATTTGAATATTTAAAATTCAGCCATATAATAAAATTTAATCTGAATATAAGATATGAAATTCGAACTTTCACCATTTAATAAAATTCAGACTTGACCATATTTAGACCTTGGAAGGGGGCACGTGGCGAACTCCGGGCTAGCCACATGTCCTCATGCCATTGGTTCTTCTCCCCAATCCAATGAGAATGCAATAAATTACCCACTTAGACAACTAACCAAAAATTGACACTTGGCATAGTGTAATTGGGTGAAATTGAAGGAATATTCCAAGAATATCCTTTTTTTCTAACTAGGCTGCCATGTCACCATTCTGTCCTGTTCTAGAAATTTTTTAGTTGTTTAGGAAAACGAACAACAGGTTCTATATTCCTCGTACAGAGCATGTTTTGAGTGAAACGAAGTGCCCTAGATTCTTGGCAATGAGGCTTATCTGGTCATTCTAGTTTGGTGTGATTTTGAGCACTTTTAATTTTTGGAAATTTTTTTCCCCCAATCTTGATTTCGATCATTCCTCTTGGAGAAGGAGGAAATTCATGTAGTTTCCCAGGTAACATATCCTACTTTCTTTTCCTCTAGGATTTTGATTTGTTTTCTATAGACTTATCAGTTAGGTTGGTTGAGATGTGAGACGTTCCCTGGTTCAGATTGAAGTTGTAGCTTCCAAACACAACAGATAATTGTATCTATGACTTACAGGTTCAGGTTCCTTTGTTTCTGGCCAGAATGAAATACATTGTAAAATTCATTTGTTTCAGACATACTTAGAAAATAAGAAACATAAAGTAATCAAGAGTAAGAGCCTACTTTGATCAGGGGATATGATCTGATGTCAACTACAAAGGTCTTCCAATTTTTATGTGGGTACCCACCAAGAGCCCCATGAGAGTCTCCATAGCCACCCATTCCATTTTATAACGTGTGATTATCATACCATAACCTGCATTGTATCAGCCAGAGACACCAAAATTGTAACCACCATTTCCATAAAGATACACCGTCGTAGGTAAACCTATATTTCAAGACCATAAACTGCTTCCATTATTGCCTCTATTGAGACACGTTTACGCCTTTTTTTCCTAAAGACTATTTCCTTTTCTGGATACAACTATTTTGGAAGTTCCCTCGATGCGGCTGTCAATGTAAGTTGGTGCCAAGTTGGTGCTCATAAAAACTTGTATTTCACAAACTGATAAAGCATTAGTAGCACTAGTAAAGGATAATCAACAATAATACGTTTAGGGAGGAGATCATTGTCTGTTGGGAGGTCCAGGGCTAGTTTCTGATTCCAAAGCATGTCATCCATTGCAAGGATTAAATTCATGTGCCATTGCAAGGAGTAGCTTCCTGTGCCAAGTGGGGTAGGGTTTATACTTAATAATTGATACTGGCAGGAAATTGAAGTGTTGTCTTAACCATAAACATTGTACGACAAAATTGTGGGCACCTATGTCATTACTATCTTCGTTGTAACATATAATTGTGGGAACCTGTGCCATTATTGGTTTAGTTGTAACATAGAATTGCGAGAACCTGTGTAGGTGGTTTCATTGTACGTGTACATGGATCCCAATGTTTTCAGAGGCAAGATTGTGTTGTGTGAGTGCAGGGATAATCCCAGGGTAACCAAGGGGGTTGTAGTCCAGCAAAATTAAGTTGTGGGAATGATACTTGCTATCACCCCATTTGATGGCCAAGGGCTCATCACCAATGCCCATTTACTTCCCACCGCTCCAGTGGGAAGCGATGGTCCGGATTCGATCTACGGATATATGTTGTCAACCAAAAACCCCGCCGCCACCATAATATTTCATTGAATCCAATTGGGTCTCAATATTGCTCCTATTGTAGCTTCATTTTCTAGCAAAGGGCTCAACATGGTAACAATTGAGCTTCTAAAACATGATATGACAACCCTCGGTGTGAACATTTTCGCTGCTTGGACTGATGCAGTGAGTCTTATCGGTCTCTCATTTGATACAAGGCACACATAGTTCAACATTATATCTTGGACCTATATGTCATACCCCCACATTAGTGGGGTCGCAACATTGCTGAAAGGAGTGCATCTCGACTAGAGCCCTGTTGCAACTTCCCTCGACAGTCAATTCAAAAACAATTTATGTGTCGTTGGCTTAGAGCGATGGCAAACATGTTGTCCGAAGCCTAATTGTAATAACGATACAGTAACCTTCGTAACCCTCCTATTTTTTGTTTCTCAAGCACTTTGTATTTGATAATACAGAAAAATAATAATAATTGGTGTTATAGCTTTTTTCAATTACGGTTATGTAAGCTGAGGTGTGATGTTTTTTAAAATTATAGTTCTCAATTTCATGTTTTGAGTTTCTTCTCTTATGCTTGACTATGCTTATGGTCAATTGATATAATGGTTTAAAAATTTATAACTCAAAAGTAATATAAAATATATGTTTTCATATAATCTTTTCTAATTTTATATTGCATTTTTTTTCATTTTTTAACTAATAATAAATTACCTTATCCTAATTATCTATTTAAATTTATTAATATCATATCACATTACATTTAAATTTATTAATATCATATCACATTATTATGTAAGTGACTGAGTATGATTTTTTGTTTACTTATAATTGAAAGTACGTTAATTTATACTTCAATTAAGTAAGTTAATTTAAACTTCAATTTTACATTTTGTTTGTTTGTTTATATTAATAGAACCTTTAAATTTAATTTATTTATATATTATATTGTACAAATTTTATATACATAATTTTTTATATATCTAAACTCCTTATTAAAAATATAGGGAAAAAATAATAATAAATAAAATTATTTAAATGCTTTAAGAGAGATTATCATGTGGTTTTATTATGCTAAAAAATTTTAAACATATTTTTAAAATTAAAAGATAAAGAAATTTTCACATTTTTTCACATTAATTTTATTATTTATTTATTTATTTTTCCATTCAATTCTCCACCTCTATTAAACGTAATGAAAATATAGTCCCACCAAACTCATATATATATATATATATATATATATATATATATATATATATATATATATATATATATATATATATAATATATATATATATATATATTATAAAAAATCTCCCAAACACTCACATTGTATAGACTACATAACTAAAACTTATAATTCCAAAAAAATTATACCAAAGTTTAAACAAAATCAACTAAAATCATATCCCAAATAAATTTAAAATTTTAAATAATTAAACCACTATAATTCTTGCAACCTCATAAATAATTATAAAACATTGAAAATGATGTGGACTACATTTTTCTCTTGATTATCATTAAATTTTCCATAAACAAATCATTTGATGTGTAGAGAAACATTTCATAAGATAGTAATTATGAAATATTGGAAAGGAGATAGACTATATTGTTTAATATTCTTTGTCATTAGAGTTGCCATGAAAAAATTAGTTCATCTATTGGGACTATTTGGATTATTAAACTTTTTGTGATGCAGGAATTATAAGACATTGGAAAAGAGATAAGCATACACTGAAAGAATAGAAAATTAGGTGTAATCATTTTTTTATCATTTTTTTTTTCAATTTTACAATTTACATACAATTTTATTTTTAAATATTAATACTTTCAAAATTTTAATTTAATTTCAATAACATACATTTTAATATTATTTATTTATTTTAAATCTATATCATTACAACATTTATGGGAAAAAATCTGATTTTTTTTTGTGAAAAAAATATATTAAATTATGGAATATTTATTCACTTATTTGTTAATCCAAAAACAATGTATTCAACAATATATATCTACTTATAATAAAATGAAAAACCTTTATATATATATATATGAAAAAAATTGGCATTTTTGTTATTGCATTATTATTAAGTATTTTGTCAATGTAACAAAAAGTAATATTTAAAAGTGATTTATCTCGATACTTTGGGTTAATATAATAATAAAAAAATTAGAAATGAAAAGATTATAATCTATATAAAATATCTTATGAGAAATCACAAAATAGTTTTCAGAGGCTATTGTTTAGACTGTGGTTCATCATTAGGACATCTCTATCTTAATGATGAATCACAGTAAGTAATTCCAAAATATCCTGAAAACTACTCTCACTATTTTGTGAAAATTTCTAAAAGATATCTTATATAAATTAGGAATCACATAAGTGTTAAGCCTACATTGTGAGATTATAATCTAAATAAACTTCAATGATTACAATCTATTTACTTTTTGGATAAAAACCGCCTTTCATATTATTGTATTATTATTTAGTGTGTTTTTTTAAAGTCAGTGTAGTAAAAAATAATATTAAAAAGTGATTTAATGTGAAAAGATGTATAATTTTATTATATTATTAATAATAAGAAGAATATTTTGGGTTTTATTTTATGTTATTGTATTTATTATTAGATATTTTTGTCAATGCTATATAAGAAAGTGATTTTTATGTTAAGAAATGCCATAAAATAATATTTTTATCCTAATATCTTGGTAATATTATATGTGTAATATGAAGAGTTTTGTTGTGTTGTATTGTATTGCATTATGATTAAGTAGTTTTGTCAATATAATTTAAAAAATAGTATTTAAAAATAGGTTTATATGAAAAGATATTATTAATACTATTCAAATTTATTATTATTTTTTTAAATATTTATTTAATTTATAATTATATTTTTAAAATATGTTTAAGAAATAAATAGATTTTAATAATATAAAAATATTATATATTATCTTAATTTTTATGAAAAATAATAATAATAATAATAAATAATAAAATTTCATTATATTTGGAAAAATACAAAAATCAATAAAAAAATAAAAATAAAAATCAATAAAAAAAATAATCAAAATGATAGTATGTATTTAGATTATTTTTATTTAAAAATCAATAAAAAAAATCAAATATTTTGATTAATTATAAAAGTTCAATAAAAATAATCTAAATAGTAATGTGTATTTAGATTAATTATAAAAGTTTATATTGATAAGATATATAAATTTTTATGAGAAAAAAATTGAAATTTAATTATTTAAATTTTTATTATAAAATTTAATAATATTATAATTTTTAATTATATTTATAAATAAAATAAATAATATAAAAAAAATTGTTATTATTATTAAATAATAATAATAATATTAAAATAAATAATAATAATATTAAAATTAGTAAAAATAAAATAAATAATAAAAAGAGTATTATAACTTTATAGTTATAATAATTAAATTAAATAAAAAATATTATAAAATAAAATAAAAAGACATGTCATGTGTTATAATTACAATAATAAAATAAAATATAAGATATTATTAAATAAAATAAAAGACATGATATGTGTTATAGTTGCTTCAAAGACATGATATGTGTTATAGTGCAGAGAAATAGAGACTAGGAAGGGAGCAAGAAAATGGTAGGGTTTTGGTTCTGAATTTTACAGTAGGGTTTTGTTTTGTAGCAATAGCGAAGGCTAGTTTTGCAGATTCCGAGCACAACTATGGCGACGACCTCTGGGGGGGGGGGGGAGAATCCCTCCTACAGATAAATCATGACAGGGGAGAGTAGTGGCCAACATCAAGCAAGCGGTGTTGGTTCAATACCAGGGGCTCAGTGGTAGGCACAACAAAGAGGTCAGTGTTTTCTTAAATCGTTAAAAAAGCCCTGTTTTATCATTCCCCCAAATAAACTAGATAGGTATAGGGGTTATATGAAAGATCATGCATTAATTTGTAATTTTATAGGAATTTGGCCTACTGAGAAGGATCTTCTTAAATGTATTCATCTCAAATGGCAACCAAAAGGGCATCTAGATATCAAATTTGGTGCCAGGGGTTTCTTTACTGTTATTTTTACAAACTTATTTGATAAAGAACGGGTTTTTGAAGGGGGACCCTATTTCTATCAGAATGCGGTTCTTTTCTTGCGTCACTGGGAAGAATGTTATAACCCCGACAAGGAACAGTTTCTCTCAGCCCCAATGTGGGTGCGGCCGTTTTCTCTTCCTATGGAATTCTAGGATCCGGAAATTTTAGAAGGCATAAGTAACTCGCTTGGAAGGTTTGTCAAGATTGCTGAAATGACCCACAGGGGTCGTTATACATATTTTGCTCGAATTTGTGTATATATGAATATTTATGAACCTCTTCTAGAATCTATTGAACTTGAATATGCTGGGGAACTTTGGCAGCAACCGCTAGATTACGAACATATTCCTTTTCGCTACTGGCGCTGCCATGAATATGGGCACTTGTAAAAAACATGCCCTCTTAATGAGATGGATGTGAGACCTAAACAGACAAAGGCCGAGTTCGAGGAGATCAAGGAGGAAGGATTTCAGATAGTTACCACAAAAAAAAACAACTGGGACGCGCCCAAGGCAGTCCTCTGGTGCAAGAGTGGCCGCCTCGACAACTGACAAATCGGTATGAGATATTACAGGAACAGGATCAGGAGGACAAAGATATGGATACGCCGACTGATGAAATTCAGCCTCCCCAGCAATCCCCCATGATGATGGCTAAAGGGAAAGCCCCTTTGGAGGGCCCGGACCAGGTGGAGCAACAAGATCACCCGGAACAGGCTGAGATGGAAATAGACAATTTTGAAGGATGACCTCACAAAAGAAGAGTTACTTATGAAACAATTACTAAACAAATGGAAAAACCTGGATGATCGATTCATCCCTTATGATAAAAAAGAACTATATAAAGAGACATTTGAACAGTATCTTACAATTCAGGCACGTCGAGAGGTAGAAGCAGCAAATCAACAGTTATCTCAGCAATCAGTGGAAGTAACTACTTTACCGTTATCTCAGCAAGGGCCAATGCCAAGCCAAGAACTTCCTCAGAAGACTAAAATTGGAAAGAAACGAGGATGCAAAACCGTACAAGAATCTATTCAATTGGTGGCGGAAATGTTGGTGAACTCTGGACATATCGTGCCAATCTCCATGATGTTCCAAAAACTAAATAAACCTTCCTAATGATTATACTCTCCTGGAATATTCGTGGCCTTCATAGTAAAGGCAAACAGAGACATCTTCAGGATTAGATTGTAAAGGAAAAACCCCACATAATACTCCTTCAGGAGACCAAGTTATCTGGGGAGCGATTAACACACATTGTTGAAAGGTTAAAACCGCGTTATGAAGTTATGGCTATTGATGCTAATGGCACTGGAGGGGGAATTGCCATCTTATGGAACCCCTCAGAATTGGAGGCTACTGGATGGTTTGGATTGCGTCGACTTATCACTGGTAGGTTTAGGCAGATCGGTACTAAAGAATGGTTTTCTGTGTCTTCAGTGTATGAACCTACTATTCCAGGAGATAAGCCTGATTTCTTTAGAGACTTCAGAACTCTTAAAATTATTAACCCTGATAAGTACTAGATTGCCGGAGGAGATTATAATATGATAGCCAGTTTTGATGAAAGAAAAGGTGGTACCGGTAGATATCTTCAAGAGATGTAGGATTTTACTGACCTCATCACAGATACGAATTTTGTGGATGTTCCGACTAATAATGGCAAATTTACTTGGAATAATCGATGAGGGGGAATACATCAAATTGCTTCCCGTCTTGATCACTTTTAAGTGTCTGAAGATTTTGTGAGTCTGGATATTTTTTATAAAGCATCTATTGTGCCCTGCCTTGGTTTGGATCATTGGCCTATTCGTTTGGAGGTGGATATCAAAAAACAACAGAAGAAACGACCTTTTCGCTTTGAATGTTTTTGGCTACGTGACGCCTCTTTCCTACAGAAAGTTCGTGGCTGGTGGGAGGGGAGTCAGGTGACTAGCTGGAACCGCATGCACAAATTTCAATTGAAGCGAAAGGACTTAAAGCAAAAAATCAAAAAATGGAATAAAATGGAATTTGGCTACATTCATAAGGAGAAGCATAAACTTGAAGGGCATATGAACTAAATTCAACATCAAATGATTTTAACAGGGCGGACAGAGGACCTTATTCAAGAAGAGGGGTGGGTCCTTAGTCAACTGGAAGAACGGAAAATGCAAGAGGAGCTATTATGGAAACAAAAATATTGGATCCATTGGCTCAGAGAAGGAGAAAAAAATACGAGTTTTTTCCATAACACTATGATCCAACGCAGACAACATAATCAAATTTTTTCTCTCAAAATGGCGGAAGGGAATCAGATAGTTGAGCATGAGGATATGGAACGCGAACTTGTTAATCATTTCTCAGAAATCCTTTCGGAACCTAATCAGCATAGGTCGAATGTTATTGCTCGGGTTTCTACTGTCATTCCTAAGTTGGTGACTCGCGATCAAAACTTAGCTCTGCTCCGAGAAATTACTATGGCTGAAGTTGAGGATATTGTTAAGGAAATGCCTCGAAATAAAGCGCCAGGACCTGACGGCTTTACTGTTGAATTTTATCAAGCGTCCTGGCACTTCTTGGGTCAGGAGATTGTTGATCTAGCTGAGGAGTCACGCCGCCTCCGTCAGGTATTCCAGGTTTAAATCCTACCTTCCTCAATTTGATTCCGAAAACAGAGAAATGTGATACCCCTTCAGTTTTTTCCCCAATTGCTTTATGTAACGTCATCTATAAAATCCTTGCCACGATTATGGTGAATCATTTGAAGCCTATTCTGCCAGCTCTGATCTCACCTGAACAAACAGGGTTTGTCAAGGGCCAACAAATTCTTGATGGTATTATCACAGCTCAAGAGGCTATCCATTCTCTCCAACAACTTAAAGCTAAAGTTATGTTGATTAAGTTGGACTTGGCTAAAGCTTATGATAGTCTTAACTGGAATTATCTTCAGCATGTTTTATTGTCTTTTGGATTTGATGTTCAATGGGTTCAGTGGGTGATGTCCACAATTTCCTCTGCTCACTTCTCTATTTTATTAAATGGCTCTACTTTGCGCTCCTTTCATGCTTCTAGAGGTCTTCGATAGGGTGATCCCCTATCACCCTTCCTTTTCATCTTAGCAGCAGAGGGTCTAGGTAGACTTATTCAACAGAAAGTTCTGGCTGGCGAGGTTAAAGGGCTTAATTTATGGGTCCCTCATTTGACTTTGTCGCATCAACAATTTGTTGACGATATTATGCTATTTTTCCAGGCCACTCTTCGAGAATGCAAAGCGATTTTGGATATTTTAAACACCTTTATGCAAGCTTCAAGAATGATGGTTAAAAAAGGAAAATCCAATGTTTTCTTTTTTAATATGGCCCCTCAATCTCAGTGCTTTCTCACCTGAACCCTTGGTTTTACTTTGGGAGTATTCCCTTCTAAATATCTTGGCATGCCTTTTTCTAAAAATGTGGTCAGAAGCAGTTGTTGGAAAGCTCTTTTGACCAGAATTCAAAAACATATGCTCAATTGGTCCTTTCGAGCCTTAAACTTGCCAAGTCGGGTTATTCTTCTTCGAGATGTTCTCCAAGTCCTCCCTATCTACCAGTTGTCGGGCATGGCTTGCCCTAAAAAAACATGTGAAGATCTAGTTAGTCTGTATAAGAAATTTTTATGGCAAGGTGCCCAAGAAAAGAGGAAATGGGCTTTTTTATCCTAGGATAAGCTTACTTTACCTAAATCAAAAGGGGGGCTTGGTCTGCGGGACCCTTATATCCTTAATCAGGTCATGGGTGCTAAGTTATGGTGGAGGTGGCTACAAGGTGGAGCGGCGTTATGGCAGACTATTTGGGCTAGGAAGTATCATATGGCCTCAATGGTTAAAGAGCGGCTAAATTGCCTCACTATTGAAAAAGGCTCGGGATATGGAACCTTACCTCTGCCAATCGCCATTTAATGAGGCATCATAGTTTCTAGGAGGTTTGAGATGGTACTCACACAGGCTTTTGGGAGGACTCATGGCAGCAACGGGAGAAGTTGTTCACCCGACTGGATTTGGCAGAAATATTTTTGTTTACTCGAAACCCTTGCTATTTGGCAGTTCACCATTATTGGGACGACCAGCCTGACTCGTTCTGGAAGAGCTAGAAACACAAGGGTCATTGGCAACATGCTCCAGACACACACAACAATGGGAAAATTTTGCCAACGAACTCCGAACAAGGAAGATCCCTATACAAGAGGGTTCTGATGTTTTGCAATGGGGTTATCGGCCATGGGGAATGTTTTCGATTCAGGAAGCCTATCAACTGCAAATGCAACAACTGAATATCCCAGCTGATCCGTTGTGGACCAAGATCTGGGCTACTAAGCATTGGCTGAAAATAGAGCATTTCTTATGGTTGGTGGGGCATGGGCAGATTCTGACATGGGATCAACTCCAGAAGAGGGGAATGCATGGCCCATCTAAGTGTGTTATGTGTGAAGCCTCTACAGAAACAATGGAGCATCTGTTGAATACTTGTCCCAATATGGAACGGTTATGGCTTAACCTTCATCGCTTATTCCAAAAAAACGACCGACATGATAATAGTTTGCCCCAAACCATTGCAAACTGGAGGAAAGGGGGATACAAAATCCCTGTATTGAACAGAGCATGGGTGCTAGTAGTTGGTTTTATCCTTTGGTCAAATGGAAAGAACGAAATCATAGGATCTTTCAAGACTGCAAACTTAATTTTGAAGATATATGGACCCTTACTAAGCAATGAATCCATGAAACCATTCTGGTTGAAAAATGGGATCATGACGATTGGGTGGTTTCCTCTCAAGAACGACGCATCCTTCAAAAGTTAAATCTGGTAGCAGAGATGGTTGCACCCTCCTGCTAGAAACAAGTGTCGTTACCTTATCATGTTAGAACTACTTTTGTTCGACCACAGTTAGGATTTCTTAAATTGAGTTATGATGTCACGTCCAAGGGGAATCCTGGCCAGGCAGGCGCCAACGGACTGTTTTGAGATTGTTCAAGAACAACTCTCCGGATTTTTGCAATTCACCCAGGGCATTCTACAAATAATGAAGCGGAACTTGCCGCTGTGAAATTAGGACTTGCTATTACTTAGTGTGAACATTATAACAGGCTAGAAATTGAAGGTGATTCTGCCATGGTTACTGGCATTCTTAAAAAACTCCTTCACGGAATGAATTCGGAGTCGATTTCCAAGAGCTGGCGAACAGCTAGATTGATACAAGAAATTCAACAAAAAATCAGGCAAGTCAAGTATGTCATACCTGTGCATGTGCGACAGCAAGGCAACCAGGCAGCTAATTATCTTGCAAATTGGGCTTGCCGAAATGTTGATGGTCATTTGGATCGATCATGGCACCGAGAGTTGTTGCAGACAATGCCTGATCTTCACACCATTCTTACAAAGGATTTGGGTTGTAATACTCTGGATTCGAGTACTTCCCGCTTGCGATGTGTTGTACCTCGAACAGAGCACGCCTTACAATGCACAAGCCCTCACACGGGAGTTCCGTCTGATCATGTTAACGTGGCCACTATACGCCAACGTGGTGGAGGGTATGCGGAATATGTACGCCTACCACGTGGTGGGTGCGTGCAACTGATGCGAGGAGTTAACCGAAGGGACGCCCGGCACCCCCACTCTTAAATGATTTACGTTTCCTAGAGCCTCCAGATGGATTGGCCAGCTCGATTGTCAGTCGTGTTTTGGAAACCGTGCTGTGGGTGCCAGGTAAAGGTTTGCAAGGATGTTTGCCTTTTCATTGTTACTTGTTCCATTTGGCTTTTCGTTCCTGAGGTTTCTTGTGCATGCAGCGGTGTTGATTGCCAGGGTTTCAGGGTTACGGAGCTCTCTCAGCCGTGTCTTAACAGATTTTTCAGTATTTTCTACAATGGTAAAGCACGGCCGAAAGACCAATGGGGGAAAGGGCAAACAGTCCTCTTCTGAAACGCATAGGAAACGTGGCAGAAAGACGATTCAGCAGCACCTTGAAACTCTGGTTCAAACCTTTATGAATGACATTCCTAATTCTGTTCGTGGTCGCATCTATGGTTGGGAATCCGAGATTCTAGATAATATTGACTTAGAGGATGACATGGCTTTTGAGAATATGCAGACTGTGACTCCGGATCTTGGGCATACTCGAGGACAAACATCTCTGTTTCAGCAATCTGTTTGCACTTCTTGGATAATTAAATGTCTTCTTGCTAAAGCGATTATGTCTATAGCGGAGACAAAGGTGGAGACAAAGGTGGAGTCGACCCTGGCGGATATTAACAGGAATGTACAGGAAATCAATTTACGCCAGTTGCATCAGTATACGAGACTTGGCAGATTGGAGAAGGAGCTTAAAGCGCTGCAACAAGTCCCTGTTGAACTACCTGGAGCTTCTACCAAAGCTCCAGCACTTGTTGACTCTGAGGAAGACTAAAATTCTCTAGTTTCTTCTTGCATTTTGTGTTGTCGGTTCTAATATTGCTTTATTTTCGTACATGATATGGTTTCTACATGATATCCAGTATAGACAAATTTTGTTTCTGTTATTAAGACTTTTTATGTTCTAGTTGACTTATTTTGAACTCAGATGGCCAAAATACCTGGTTTCCTACGAGGAGGTTGAGGTCTAGTTTTGTATCTTTTGCCCGAATTTATTAATAGAAAATCAAAGGTACCACCTAAGCTTACAAAAAAATATATATATAATTGCTTCAGAAAAGACAAAATAAATAAAGACTTAACAAACGAAAAAGAAAAAGAAACAAAACAACATTGTAGGAGAAGAAAAAAAACAAAAATATTTTTTTTTTAAAGTTATATAAATGTATAATATTGTTTAAGTTAAAAAATTAAAAAAAATCAAAATACAAAAGTGTTTAAATAATTTTTTTATGATGAAAATAAATTCAACATCATAAAAAATCCTCAAATAAACAATTACTTACAAACTAAAATGCAGATTTTATAGCTCCACACACAATGTGAACGAAACTCAAATCATTGTTAAGCTCTCTAACTGGAACATAAACGAGATGCAGATTCTATGATCCGCACCACACAATGTGAAGGGAACTCAAATCATTGTTTACCTCAATAATTGGAATCTACACTTTTTTGAAGCTAGGCTGAGTCCAAGTCTAGGTCTGTTTTAATGTTGGATAAAAATAATTTGTCTAGGCTTTCATCGAGATGTTGCCAGTGAATACTTTTTAGGATAGTTTAATTTCGCGAAAGTAACGTTGAATAAAAAATACTTTGTATACCGAGATTTTGCCAAAAAAAATTATATTTATAAATAGTTTAATCCGGAGAAATTGATTCAACCCTAACCATCAAATTTGAACTTAGCACGAAACTCACATAAATCAATTAATCTGCAACTCCTTGTAATCTACACTTTTATAAATCTATAACTTTGTTTACTGCTCTGTTAATTTTGCCGCTCTGCACCTCTGCTCTTCCTTAATATGGCTATGGCGTGCGTTAACAGACGACCTCATGCGCTTATGTTTCCTATGGCTGCTCAGGGACACGTTCAGGCCATGCTGCAGCTCGCCAAAGTCCTGTACGCTCGAGGGTTCTACATCACTTTCCTTAATACAGAATTCATACAACGCCGCCTCCTCTCGTCCGGATCGGTGGAATCCCTTACACCTCGCCCCGACTTTAGGTTCGAGACGATTCCAGATGGCCTGCCTCCGGAGCATGGTCGAACCTCCAATCTACCCGACTTATGTCGCTCCTTGACTGATAACGTCCCTTTCTATTTCGACAAGCTGATTGATAAGATGAAGCATTTAGAAACAGAGGGTGCTGTTCCTCCCCTCACCTCTATTATTTCAGACGGGGTACTTTCTTTTCCGCAGAAAACTGCCCGGAAATTGGGAATTCCCAGAGTGGCCTTCTGGACGCACAGCGCTTGTGGCTTCTCCGCTTATTTCTTCATGCCTCTTCTTGTCGACAAAGGTTATATTCCTCTCAAAGGTATACTCACTATTATCGATTACTGTTTTTGCACTGCACCGATTTCGGGTCCTAACCCTCTCTGGATTACGAAGAGCGAGCTTACTTACTCTGTATCCTATTACTTGCTGCTGCAGATGAGAGGCGTTTCACAAATGGGTACATGGATCAAATAATCCCCTGCATTCCTGGAATGCCCCAATTGCGTGTCAAAGATCTGCCCAAATCATTGCAAGTCACAGACTCTTCCAATTATATCTTTCAGTTTCTCAGAAGTGAAGCGCAGGCCGCTCTGGAAGCAGATTTTGTAATTCTTAATACCTTTGATGAGCTTGATGGTCCTATAGTCGATGCACTCCGGACCAGACTTCCAGCCTTGTATACGATAGGCCCTCTTGTTTTACAGCCTGAATCTGGAGATGATGATAGAATATCCGATATCTCTGCAAGCATGTGGACTGAAGAAATTGACGGTATGAAATGGTTGGACAGTCAGGAGCCCTGTTCAGTTATATATGTCTGCTTTGGAAGCATAACTGTTATGTCTAACGAGGAGCTCTTAGAATTCGCGTGGGGATTAGAAGCAAGCAGGCAGCCCTTCCTGTGGGCTATTCGTCCGGATCTCCTTCATGGTCAATCTGCTGTGCTGCCTCGCGAGTTTTTAGAGAAAGTGGAGGGCAGAAGTTTCTTCGTGCGGTGGGCGCCACAGATGAAAGTGCTCTCACATCCTTCAGTGGGAGGTTTTCTGACTCACAGCGGATGGAACTCTACAGTGGAGAGCATATGTGCTGGTGTGCCCATGATATCGTGGCCTTCCTTTGCAGAGCAACTAACTAACAGGAGATTTGTTACCGAAGTGTGGAAGATTGGGTTGGCAATAAATGAAATTGTGAAGAGAGAACATGTGGGAGATGTGGTGGAGAGATTGATGAGAGGGGAAGAAGGGAGGCAAATGAGGAAGCGAATTGGCGAATTTAGAGAGGCGTCGATGAGAGCAGTGGGAAAAGGAGGATCTTCTTACAATAACTTGGAGAAATTTGTTCAGGAAATACAGAGGAGAGGATTGGCAGTCTCTTGAGGAATAGATCGTAAATGTAATCTGTCATTATGAAAAAAAAAAGGTTGAAGTTGAGATTCATGTTATGTTCAGGAAGCTTGTAACTTCGACAAAGAGGCAGTGCCAAATTACATCATCTTTCTTATTATAAGTCCCTGCCTTTAGTAGAATTATAGTGATCAGTAGATCGTTGACTTGCAATTAAATAGCTTTATCATTTTTTATCCAAAGTTTTACAGTGGCAATTCTCATCCATCTCAATTTTAAGCAAAGTTTCTAGTTTGAAAAAAACAGACCTCTTATTGCAGGCCTCGCTTATCCCTTGCTCATCCAATGTCCAAAGTCATTGTTTACTGTTATGCATGCTACCATCGATGCCACGACAGTCCTCTGCCTCCGCTTGTAGTGATGCTTTCACATGCAGTTCAAATCCTGATTGCATAGCCACACGAAGTGTTCCTCTAGTTCCTCGCCTTTTTCATTACCCAGGCAAAGCTCACAAAGCTCGCTAAGACGAGTTTAGTATTTATTTGTTTTCACGAAAATTGAAAAACACACCCTAGCCCTGGTTCTGGAGACAGATTCATCCCAATCCACTGGCATACTCTCAGCGTTGCACACTGCCGTCAAGAGTCAAGACTGCTCGTAACCATTCTAGCTTCTTCTTGGATGAACCCCCTGACAATGACTAATGGCTATGTGTGGCAACACTACCTCGCCAAGGAAACAGCTGCAAAGTCCTCGAGCCGGCAAACTAGAATTGGATCGACAATGGCACCTCCACAGGATCCAATTGCGAATGTGCAGACATCCTCAGAAAGAGCGTGCCATTTCCAGCGTTCTCATGGTCATCAGTATGTGGATTTTAGTTTTCCTCCTGAATAGGAGGGATTCAAACCCTAGACCTCAAATTAGCAGGACTAATAGTTGAAGCTTTAAATATTTGAAGTCTGACAATATTTTTGTTTAAAATCTTTATTCAGCAATGCAGGGAGAGGCCCTTCCTTTATTTAGCAAGTTTAATCTTTAGGAGGTCGAAGATTCACAGTGAGCTTCTTTTATCTTTGTTTCTGTAAACTGTAAGCGGTGCTTTGACTTGTCTTGAATTCTGCAGATATTTTAAGGGAAAGTTCATATTTATTGACAATTTGTTTTTACGTACTCAAGGTCTGTATATTAGAAGCAAACGATGCATTCTCTGGTAGCTTTTACTGTGTATACGGTTTAATTTTTACTCATATAGTCATGATTCGGTTTATTTTTGTCGGCCCTGTTATCCGGTTTCATATTTCCTTTTTATCTTTCTAGCAATCTTTTTTTTCACGAGTCCTTTTTGATGGTTTTATATTTCTGTTTTTGTTTTTTTTTCAAAATTGTGTTCAAATCGCTGCGACTTTGTAGATTGCCTTAAATGCTTCAGGATTGATTAAATTACCTTCAAATCACTCATCGGGTATAGCAAAACACAGATGCTGTGTTCAAATTGCTTATGTATGTCAAACAAGTAATTAGCTGAGTTTTTATTATTTGTTGATCTTATGGTTGAGGTACATATGTTTCTTTGTTGCTTATGTGTGTCAAAACAGGTAATTAACTGAGTTTTTATGAGTGAATTCAAGAGCACAAAGTATGAATTTAAGATGCTAAACAACAGAAACATAAAGAACAACAAACCATCACAATTGATCCATTAAAAAAGAGTTTTGATGAAGGAGTTCACCCCCTCCTGGGTTACATCTCCTTGATCCAGTTTCCATGGCTTGGGCTTCTATAGTAGCTCAATAGTGCAAAAATTTATGTTTACATGCATCAAATGTTCCTCAAACATATTCTAATGAGTTCAGAATGCCGAAATCTATCAAAAATGATTATTCATTCACTCTATTTGGCCTTCAGCTGATCTAGGCATGGTCTTCCTTCCTGGTGGCCTTGAGCTTCAAAATTATTCAAAGTGCCAAAAACACTTGTAGAATTGCTCCTCTACCTCTACAACCTATTCCAATGTGTTCAAAGCATGCCAATCTGCTAGAAATGACTCTTCGTGAGCCAAAATTGGTCGAAAATTGCCCAAGATATGGCCAATTAATTTTTTCCCTAGATTCCTCCTCCAAATTTGGAGAAGACTCTGGATAAGCCCGACAAATTTGGAAATTCCGCCGAATTTGGGGGCACTGACAAAGTTTTTTCCGTTTTAAAATCGAGTTTAATTAACTTAATCAGGAGATTAATGGTGATAAGATGAATTAATTGCGCACTAAGCACGTTATCCAAAACCAGATTAATTAACAGTTAATCGTGGTTGAATGGGTTAATAAACCCGGATTAGAATTTAATCCCTGCCATTTAAAATTTCCGCTTTCCCTCAGTCTTGCAACAAGGTTGTATGGGAGGGGGCTGGGCCCCTCTAAACCCCCACTGGAGATTTCAGTTAACTTTAAATATAAGACGGAGCCTTTGGTTATCGAGACTCATGGTGATAGCCCGTTGGCAAGGGTAGAGAGTGGTATTGGGGAGGTTGTGGGGTCGAGCCCCGACCTTGCCCCTCTATACATATTTTTCCAATCGTTGAAATATGCTCCAACCTAAACTCGGACATTAGCTTGTTTAAAATACTCCACCATAATGGTTTATAACCAATGCACCCTCCACCATATGCAGAATTTGGAGTTATATAAAATGCACTCCAATAATTAAATCCAGACTTCAGTGTTATAGCACATATATGCCACCACATAAATGTTAATCCAACCTCCTCAGAGCTTAGAAAAATTAATCATGCCACCATATAAAATTGAAATTCGATGCCAACCTTGGAGAGGGGGTCAACCAAAAGGGACACATGGCGACCTCTGGTTGGGCTGTCCTCCCACATTAAAAAATTGAATTCAACCTTAAGAGCATATCCTTAAAAAAAATTCACTTTCAAACTAAACTGGTGAATCTACTTTTGACATTTGTCAGAGTGCCACTGGGAAAAAACTGAATAATATTCCATGCATGGTGACTGGGCTGTCATGCCATCAACCTATCACTGTTATGCAATTTAAAAAAATATATATCCATGTTCTAAACGACGGTCAGCAGGCTATAACTTCTTCACCCGAAGTCGGTTTTTGACAAAACGAGTTGCATTGGATTTCTGGGGACGTGTCGATCGTTGTCGTTAAGTTTCCAATCAATTCTTAGAACTTTCATTTTTGAGCTAGATACTGAGCCTCTGATCATCTATGCCATGTTTCCCATAGTATACCAAATTTTTCCAAAGCAAATCCAAACATCTTTATGGCTAATGGTAGCTCATGTTTTGGTGGTCTATGCTATGTTGCCCATACTATACCAGATTTTTCCAAAGAAAACTCAAATAACTTTATCACTAATTTTTCTATAAGGTTTTGCAAGAAAAAATCTTGTTGTTGTTATGGATGTATTTGCTTGTATTATATTTAATTTACTTTGCTCATATTATTAACCATTGATATCAGATCTTAGGATTCTTTCAAAGAGAGATTGCAAAATTCATGATTAAGGAGGTAGCATAATTGCATGGACATGAAAACATTGGTGATTTACAATGAGGTAGCTAAGTGTTTCAAGGATTTGTAAGTGCAACACATAATTGAAGATAACCATGGAAAGGCAAGAAAAATATGATATTTGTAAGTGCGAGTTCAAAAAATAATGAAAATTCCCAAAGTTTTCGAAGTAATGGAAATAATAACAATATTAAAAAAAACATTGGAGATTCAAAAAATGAAAATAAACTACATGTAATTTGGCATACAATTGTACGTTCTAGTTAGGAACGTGTACTCTTGGTAAATTTTAGAGTGATGAGCATGTCAAATTCTCGAATACCTTGGTTATAACCATTGAAAGGGGATTTTTTTTTCAAAAAATTTCTCCAAGTGATGTTTAAAGGTGGAATGTTTGGTTAACTTTGACTAGGGAATGAGTCAAAGAGTTTTAAATCTATGGTCATGGTTTTCGGGCCCATGGTTTGGTGTCCTATGGTATGTTTCCCCTAGTATTTCATGTAATGAAGCCTATTAATAGGTTTGGAATCCTTCCTTGTAAGTTGTTAGAAATGAGTGAGTGTTAGGCTCACTTAGTCATTGGCTTAGCCACATTTGAATAGAGGAAAATTAAAGATCTTTGTGGTTGGTTTGCCATAAGGGTTGTCAAAAAAAAAATATTCCTTGTTGTTATGGATGTATTTTCTTGTATATTATTTATCTTGCATTGCTCATATTATTAACACTTAGTATTATAGCACACGATTCTTAGAGAGAGTTTTTTAAATTTGTGATTAAGGAGGTTGCATCACTCCATAGACATCAGAATATGGATGAGTCATAAATAGGTAGTCCAATGCTTCAAGGATTTACAAGAAAAAGATGTGGCATGAGATTCTGCAATACATGGTGTAATATGAGTATGGAAAGGCAAGAGAACAATGGAATTTGTAAGTGCAATTTGAAAAGACAATGGTCATTCCCAAATTTCTAGAGATAATAGTAACAATAATTTAAAAAGAAATTACACTGGAGATTCAAAAAAATTAAAGCACATGTAAATGGGCATACAACTATAAGACCTATTTAGGCATGTGTACCCTTGGTAAAGTATAGAGTGATAGGGGGAATGTGGGATTCCTATATACCTTGATTATAATATTTAAAGTGGGGAATGATAGGTTACCCTTGACTCTGGATTGATATATGGTTTTTGGTCCCATGAATTGGTGGCTCGTGATATTTTTCATAGTATTGGATATAATGATGTCTATAAATAGGCTTTGGATCCTTCATTGCGAGCAATAACTAAGGAGTTGTTAGGCTCACTTTGTCATTACCTTGGCTAAAATTGTCTAAAGAGAAATACATTATCTGTAAAATTGGTTTTTTTTGCAAAGGTTTTCTAAGAAACAACCTTATTGTTATGATGCATGTATTTGTGTGTACTTTGTTTATCTTTCCTTTCTCATTTTCTTACTAGTTTCATGTTAGTTGATGGCTAGCCATATTTTACCTCATTAATAAGTGAAGTCCATGCATTTTTAAATCTTAAAGCTCATGAAAATGTATATAGCCCACATTTCTTAAAAAGATAATAACATTGTCGCTCTAAGTCCATTGAGATTAATAGAATTGAAATATAATTTGGAGAAACTACCCACGTAGTGGTACCTGATAATAAGATACTAAGTTTTTCAATAACAATAATCATATTTTAAGAAGCAATTTACTAAATCTGGTTGAAATTATTACAAACTAAATCTTGTTGAAATTTTCAAATAATAATAATAAAATAAAATTTAAGAAATTAATATAACCTTCGATATATTTAAGTTTTCGGCGTGGTACTTGATAATAAGATACTAAGTTTTTCAATAACAATAATCATATTTTAAGAAACAATTTACTAAATCTAAGAAATTAATATAGCCTTCGATATATTTAAGTTTTCGGCGTGGTACTTGATAATAAGATACTAAGTTTTTCAATAACAATAATCCTATTTTAAGAAACAATTTACTAAATCGTGTTGAAATTTTCAAATAATAATAGTGAAAATTTAATTTAGAAATTAAATCTTTTTAGATATATTTCAGTTTTAAATGATTTTGTGTTGTTCTTGTTTTAATTTTTAATAATAATAATAATAGTATTTTTAAGGTTACAAGAGAATTTGAATATAGAGGAAATATCTTTTTTATTTTATCTAATAATAATAATATTTTTTTTCATGTGTATAGTTATTTATTATTTATTATATTCACACAATATATTAGGAAGTGATAAAATCTACACCATAGTGTATTGTAGAGTACTTAAATATTTTTAGTTGAAAAAAAAAACTTATTATCTCTTACATATTCAAGTTTAAGATGGATTTATGATGGTTTTTTTTTGTTGCATAATGTAAATTACATTATAACATCTCCTCACAAACCTACCTAATATTTCCAAAATTAGATCAAAACTATTCTCTTACATTGATTACAAATTTATTTTTCATATTTATAATGTAATTTTTTTAATTATTAATTCTTTTATAATATTGTAAAAATGCTATGAAAATATTAATTAAAAAAAATAAAATTGAAAGGTATACACCATTTATCATTATTAAGAGACATAGTTCTATAAGAAAGGATGCAAGGGAGTATTGTATTGGTTTTGTGGTAAATTCATATCATTTTGTAGTCTATTTTTTCGAAAAAGAGAGAATGTGAAGAGAGATGAAAATGTGTATTTAAGTTGGTAAATTGAAAATGTGTATTTTTTTTCTCTTTTTTTTTCTTTTTAACCATTTTGTCCTATTCTACAAATCCATGCACTGATGACAAGCTTGAAAAAAAACATGGAAGAACTGTGTAGCTGTGTAGACCTCACTATTCATCTTCATCATCGCTGTTGGGGACCTCCTCCTTGATGGGGCAAGCAGGTGTCTGCGCAGCTGCTTCGGTCGAACCTGCCACTATACGCCTAGGTGTGTGGACTGGTGCATAGAGGATGGGGGAGTTCAGATCTACGCCATCAAGGACACGCGTCCAGTTGCTGTAGGAATCCATCACCTAGATGTCTGAGTCATCATATTCCTTCTCTTATACCGGCAGCGGGTCAGCTTTGCGGAGCTGGGGGTGCGTCTAGGGAGTGATGGTAGAATTCCATGGACTGCCCCTTCCTCTCTGCGCAGCCCACCCAGGGGTTGCTTCCTCCTGTACAGGATCGAGGCTCCGTCTCGCATAAGATCCGGAGGAGGAGCCTTCCATCGACTCTAGTCGATTGTCCTCTCTACAGTGATAGCGGCCAGGGAAAGCTCCTCGCTGTCCACCTCAGATGGTTCTCTGATGAAGTCTAGGGGCCATGGTTCGAAGAGGCAAGGGGGAGGTGTTCAGATAGGAAAACAAAAAAGGGAAAGAAGCACAAGGGTGCAGGGGGTTGGAATAGTCGAGGGAGAGGTGCACAGGAAGGGAGACAACAACCCAAAAGGGGCTACGCAACTCAGCTCTAAGAGTAGGGCTTTGCAGCCTTCTGAATATCCAGAGATGCTAGAGTAGGGGTAAGGAGGCAAAAGGCAGAGATAAAGGTTTTTGGTTTGAAAGGGGCTGTAAGCTTATCCTTTTAAAGGGGCTAGGATGTGTACGAGGAGGATAAAAATGAGTAGGCCTCGCATGTAGCTTGTGTGCTATCATTGTTCACCTGAGCAAGCTCGAGGGAAGGTGGATGGCAGCAATACGGATTAATCATGATGGTCGTCTATGGTGATGGGTGTGAAGAGATGCCCTGGATACGGCGACACAGTTCCCGTCATCTCGTAATCATTCTTGATTCTGTGAGTCTCGTGTGGATAGCTAACGGTGTGAGGATCCACAGTAGTTGAGGCTCTGCGCAGAAGATCTCTGTCCTCCAAGGTGTGTGAGATGTGGTTGTCAAGCGTGTCAATTCTGTCACCCGCATCCGGGGAAGGAATCATGGAGACATACTAACTCATCGGTGGGTGAATAAATAGCCCAAGCTACGGAAAAGAAATTCCGACTACTATGACTAGTGCCATCATCGTAGCCAATGCAAGTTTGAGGGAGTGTCGACATCTGTAAATCAAGTGTAACATAAGATAATAATATAAGCAGGAGAAGTAGAAGAATATCATTAAAATATGTAAAATTTCCACACAAAAATATGATACAACAATGTATAAAGCATTCACGTAGTGAATTAGGCATAGTACTCTTTCCGTGAAAGCCCATTTATGGTCTTTCCTAAAGGAATGTCGTCATAATCAACTAGCTCATAAGCCCCTTTTTCCAATGCACATTATATGATGTAGGGACCATGCCACATAGGTTCAAACTTACTGGCTCCTAAGTTATCATGTTCTTGATCGTAAACCAAGACCAAGTCACCTTCTAAATATGTGCAAGGATTTACATTTCGATCAAAATGTGCTTTAATTTTTTTTTATGAGTATCGCTAGCTAATGTAGCACCACGACGAGTTTCATATAAGCGTGTTACATATAAAAATCATTATCCCTCTGCAGAAGTAGCATGTGATAATTTGATAGTGAGTTTCAATGACGAGATTTCACATTCAATGGGTAAGACTGCCTCTAGACCATAAGCCAACTGAAAGGGTAAATCTGGTTACAGTTTTTGCTAAGGTGTGGTATTCCCACAAAGCTGAGAAAATAATAAATGTTAATTTCGTTTATGAATTCCTAGAATTAATCGAAGCATAATATTTAAAACTTTTTTTACAACTTCTACATGTCCATTTACTTTCGGGTAATAAGGAGTTGAGTTATCATTGCGCAAGCCCAACTTTGCAGTTAGTTCAGTCATCATAAAGTTTTAAAAACGGATGCCATGGTTTATGACAATGACTTGTGGAACATCAAACCTAGCAATCACAAGATTGAATATGAAAAGAGCCGTGATTTCACCATCATCCTTATATGTAGGCATCACCTTGACCCATTTTATAAAATAATCCATGACTAGGATAATATACCCATGCCCCTTGGCTGAGTGAGGGTTGCATGTAATGAAATCAATGCTACATTTCGCAAATGGACCAATGGCAATAATTGGGTGAAGAGTAGCAGGTGGTGCACACTTTTTGCAATGATATATTTGAATGTTATGACATTTTTTGTCTTCAGTTATACAATCTTTGAACATGGAAGGCTAGAAATTCCCAGCATGTAAGATTTTTTGGCCATTGGAAAATCCTGACATATGACAGCCACATGCTCCAAAGTGACATTCATTTAAAGCTTTTTCGGCTTCATCACGCAACAAAAAACATCTAAAAATAGAGTCGGCACCATGGCGATAAAGTGTATCACCAATAATGTTGTATTGTTGAGATTGGTACCGAACTTGACAACGATCAGTTTCAGATAGCTCAGGCCAAAGTTTTTGAGTTTGGAGATAAAAAATAATATATCCATACCAAGGATCAAATGTATTGATGAGAAAGAGTGATTCATCGGGAAGAGAATCCTTTTCCAGTGTTTCTATTTTAGAATAGGGAAAGTCACAAATTCACTAAGAAAACACTAATCATTTATTTGATTTGGATTTTTTAAATTCTAAGTCAAATTCCTATAGGATAACAACCCATTTGGAATATTCCCCCCCCAAAAATATTTCTCATAAGAATGTAAACCATAGGGTTTCAATTTGAAATCACTATTTTTTTACGCAAAAGAATATAGTGACAGAATATTTCGATGGCTTGTATAGTTACCAAGGCAAATTTTTCCACATGTGCATATTTTATTTTAGATTTCGCAGGATTCCTACTTAAATAATAAATCATATGTTCATCATTAAATTCATCCTCCTGAACTAATACCATGTCGATGGTAACATTAAATGAATCTAAATACAAAAAGTAATCTCGATGATAATCATGTGGATGCAACAAAAGTGTGTGAGTCATCGCATGTTTGAGTGCATCAAAATCTTTTTGAGCAGTTTCATCCCATACAAAAGAGATGCCCTTTTTCAAAATTTGAGCAAAACCTTTAGTTTGCTCTTCATAATTTAGAATGAATCGATGTAAGAATTTTGCATTCCCTTGCAAACTTTGGAGTTGGCACAAATTGGAAGGAGGAGGAAAATTCACTATAACCTCTACATTAAGGGGGTAAACACAAATGCCTTCTTTCGAAAAATCCCAATAACCGAATATATTGTACACAAAAAACACATTCGTGAGTATTTAAGCATATATTGGAATGTCAACATCTAATAAAGATTTCTCTTAAATGCATTGGATGATCTTTGTGTTTCATTGAATGAGCGGTAGATCATCTAAATAAGGTTGTACAATATGATTAATATCATTAAAATCATAATAAATAGGTCATTGAAAGGTGCCGCCAACATTCTTCAGGTTAATGGGATTTTTCAATAAGAAAAATTTCCCCATGGACAAATGAGCACAATTTTATGCTGATCCATATGGAGTATGTCTATTTGATTGTACATAGAAAATATGTCTATGAAAGAGAATATTTCATTACCGACACAATCATAAATTATTTGATCGATATAGGGAGTAGGATAGTTTTCTTTTGGACAAGCCTTATTAATGTCTCTATAATCAACACATACTCGAATTGTCCCTTGTTTCTTGTTAACATGAACAATGTTGGAAACCCATTCAGTCAAGGGAACATGATAGATAAATCCTGCTTTAAGAAGCTTTTAACTTTAGTTTTGATAGCAGAAACCTTTCAAGGATGTACTGGTTGTAATCTTTGTCTGGTAGGCTTAGCACTCGGGTAGGTCTTAATTTTTTGAACAACAATACTCAGGTCAATTCCTAGAATTTCCTCATAAGACCAGGCAAAAATGTCGCAAAATTCTTGGAATATGGCTTTGTAAGTCTGAATTTATTCAAGTGAACATGAAGCACCTATAGGAATCTGTAATTCTGAATTTCATCGAGATATTAACCGGAATGGTCATAGATATATTCCCCAAATTCTTTATAGATTTTGATTCAAGGATCGATATAGGGCATTCAGGGTTATCTACAATCTCTGGGAAAAAAATTGTAGATAATTCATTCTCAATATTCTCAATGTTGGGAAGGAAAAAAAAAGAAATATATATATATATATATATATATATATATATATATATATATATATATATATATATATATATATATATATATATATATATATATATATATATATATATATATATATAATTAGTTTTTGAATACATAAATGATACAACCACTTAAATACATGGAATAAAATAGTATAAACCTACAACTGCAACAAATATTTTCACCATTCAAAAATAACCCTTAATAAAGGGTTATTTTACTTAAATAAGGAAGGAATTGATTTTTTTACTTTCAATTACTTCTCTTTGCACATTGAAATTTTTTATTGAGGTTCATACATATACATATGTGTTTTTTTCTAAAATTGATATTCAAGTAAATTAATTAACATGATATTAAAATGGTTTATCTAGGTAACCAATTGAAATATGAAAATATAAATAATATCATTTTTTAAAAATTATTTAAAAGAAATTTAAAATTTAATATAAAATTATCTTATTTCATATGATAGGGATATATTTAGGCCGTAAGGCGTCACTATTTGAAAACAACTCCCCTAGTTGCCACTGTGTCAACGTTTGAGCCATTTGATCAAATGTTAGATGATTGAAATGTTTTAGGCCATTAGATCAAGTAAATATTTTTATATGTGTTTTTTATAATGTTAGTTTTTTTTCTTTTTAATAAGTTAGATTTTTTTTTTTTTTTTTTTTTTTTTCTAAATAAGACTAAGTTCTATTACTGTAAGAAGATATGGTACATACAGAGGTGAGCCTTCTCAGGCCGGACGAGTTTCAGCAAAATAACAAAATAGGCGCTGCCCACAGGGGAAAACCATCGTGATAAGAGTTTGATTGCTGCCTCACAGGAGGAAACCAGCATTACACAAAAGACATTAAAAGTGTAACATTTTGGACCCTCAGTAAACTGAGACCTAGGACGATAACAGTGAGTATATAGGCCCACAGGCCAGAAATTCTGAAGATTCCATCTGGACCAAAACTCTGGCTTGAAAGAAACAAAAAAACTGAGAATTCTAAATACCATAATCGTCGGAGGGGGGTTCTTCTTCGATACGGCATCCAAATTCATAATCCTCATCATCCTGGGCGTGATTCGCTGTTGCAGCTCCGTCGTTCTGCGCCATGTGCATGCTTGGGCGACCAGTGCTGCTGCCGCCATGCTTGTCTCCCTCTGCATCGCGTGAGCCTTTCTGCACAGCTGAGCGGAGAGCGCGGTCAGACTCAGGAGGGCGGAGCTGAGGACCCGGAGAAATTGAAGAAGAACCGAACTGAGGGAGCTCCTTGAACTTCACTGTGATTGTGGCGACCACCATGGGTTGAGAGGTGAGGCAGGGGAAGTGAAACAAAGCCGTGGCTGGATTAGCAAGGTGGGCAGATTCAGCAGTGCGAGGTTCGGTGGGTGGAGGAGGAAGAGGGACACCAGGCGGAGGAGAGGGAGGGCGATGGAGCGGCAAGGTTCGGCGCCTGTTCGAGGCTCGAGGGGAAGCACGCTGAGGAGAGACAGAGACCGGAGAGCTCGAATTGGAGGGAGACCGGCGCCTGGAGGCAGACCTGGCTCGGGTGCTGCCTCTGCGGCATCTGAGCCGGTGCCTGAGCCGAGGCATGATCAAACGAGGAGGATGCAACAGGGGCGGAGAGAAGCGCAGCGAATGTTGCATAGACGGGCCAGGCGAGAAGTTCAGAGGCGGACCTGCAAGAAGGCATAAAGTACTCTGAGAGAAACGAGATCCAGATGTGAATTCTACACAGCAATGGATGCTACATCTTCGACCCAAGGCAGTTCGAGTGCTGGCGATCGTGGCTTCCTGAGGACAGCCAGAGCCGAGAGGCGCAATGGAGTTATACATTGTGACAGCCCAGAAGTAAGGCAGAATGCAGCATCGAAACATCGAGAAGGCGGTTATGCTCCTGCAGGTGGAGGACGGCAGAGAGTAATGGGAGAGACCTCGGCTTCCCCACCGGCTTGAATGCCAAGTAGGGTGGTGTGCCTTGGAGTAAATACAACTATGGTGAATTGAATGCGGGTGGCCGGCGTCCATATGGGTTTGGCACGCGCCGACCCGATTTCCCTTATCAACAGCATTCACCCGCATCCGGGTTTTTTAATAAGTTAGATTGAATTTAGGGTTTGGTGATGATAGAAAGGTTGTAATGTCATGTTTAACATTTTGACTATGTCAAATTACACAAATTTAAAAATAAAAGTAAATTAAATAGAAACATTGACATAATGTAATGAAAATTTTAAGTAGGTCAAAATACAATAAAAAATAAAAATAATAAAATAAAATAATGATAAACTATAAATAAAACCCATGGTATTCTTGTGGAATGTAGTTTCTTTATGGGGGAACTAAGATGGTCTAAATCAATCTTAACTCTAGATCTAAACTAATTATTTAATAGATTGAAATGTTTTAGGCCATTAGATCAACTAAACATTTTTATATATGTTTTTTATAATGTCAGTTTTTTCCTTTTTAATAAGTTAGATTGAATTTAGGTTTTGGTGATGATAAAAAGGTTGTAATGACATGTTTAACATTTTGACTATATCAAATTACACAAAATTAAAAATAAAAGTAAATTAAATAAAAAAATTGACATAATGTAATGAACATTTTAACTATGTCAAAATACAATAAAAAATAAAAATAATAAAATAAAATAATGATAAACTATAAATACAACCCATGGTATTGACCCATGGTATTCATGTGGAATATGTTTTTCTTTATAGGGGGAAACTAAGATGGTTTAAATCAATATTAAGTTTGGATTTAAACTAATTATTTAAAAAAATTATTTTTAAATGTTTATAATCATTATTCTTTTAAAATTTTACTTAATAAAATGTATCCAAATTTGCATTCATAATTTGGAAAATCTCACGAAGCTTATCTCATGTTCCATTCATTTAGATCTGAAGTATATGGAAGAAGAAAAGCAAGACAATGGATACTTGTCAAGAATGTATGATTCTGTAGAAGGAAATGACATTGACAGGGCTCCAGAGGACCAAATAGCAGAATTAAAAACATAAGAGGACTCTTCAGAAAATGGGTTACTCAAGGATTTTGGAATCCAGATGAGCTACATTATCTAATTGATTCAAGCAAGCACTTAAAAAGAGATATACAATAGTGATATAGAGACAATTTATTCATAAAAAAGAGAAAGCTAAAATTATAACCCGAGATAGAGTTATGGGAAGAGAAACATTCCAATTGTAAGGAGGACTCAGAAAATACTAGACAATGGACACTTACCTATTGCAATCAGTTGAAAAAAAAGTATCTCTAAAGGGTCACTTGGGGAGGAATCTATTATTTAAAATACTGGGAAAATAATTTCATTTCAAAACAAAAATGTACTATCACTAGGGAAGGGAGTTATTACATTTAAAATTTGTTCCCATTCTTGTCACTACAAAATTGATTGTTGCTTTTTATTTGATGGGAAAATAAATGATCTTTAAAAGGCACTAAAGTCTTGAATTATGATCCTTAAAGAAGTATTCCCTGATTATGAGCTGATTTTTTCTTCTTGCTTTTGGGTCTTCATGATGTTTGTTATTCTGACTGAGGTGAAAAGTTTCAAAGAAGTGGAATATTGGCCGTTCAAAGAGGAATTATGGAAATATGATTGTAGATAATTTATTAATATAAATTATTTGAATTGAGATTAATTAATCATCCCCAAGTGTTAAAAAGGGCCCAAATGTTTGCCAAAATGTCTCTTATCCATAAAATTGACCATTAAGATAACTCTATGCTCTATGTTCAAATGACAGGTGAAGGTGGATTTACCATACTTAAGCTTCTTAGTAGTCTCTTATGAAGTACAAGATGTCATAGTGATAAGTTTTTATTCCATTAAATAATTATAGTAGTAGAGCAGAGTCAGAGTTCTACGAGTAGTATCAGAGGAATTCAACAGAAGCAAATAATTTCGTGGAAGGGTGAAGTCTGCCCAACATGGTCATAAAAACCAAGGATCATGCAGAAAAAAAATAAACATGCAGATTTCGTCATATAGAGGTCTTTAGTACTTTGGCCAAAATGTCTCATCCATTATGAAAAAACACATCTTACATGCAATTAATAACAAAGAAGTTGTTCCACATCAATTACCCAATATTGTTAGTTTGATTTGAGGTCGAGTAAACATAATTCTCCACTCCTCATTCTTGAGGATCAGTTAGAGCCAAGAAAGTTCCTACTACCTCTGCTTTCTTATATGCTATTCTTTTCTATACCACAACCTTACAACGTTTCCTTTGTAACATGTCGTGCAATTGCTAGTTTATTTAATTAGTGAAATAGTTTTATCATATCTCTTTTGTATTGGGTTGTACTATCCATAAACAATAAAGCAAACCCAGTTAGAGTGGGACTATGTTTTATAACACTTTTAAGTAAAACTAATCAAATATGTATATTTGTTTTTTATTTTATTTTAATTTTTAATTTAAAAAATATTTTAATTTTATTTTAAAAGGGACAAGTGCATTACGAATGTGTCTCTAGCTAGCTACATTTTTACACAGTAAAATATTTTTCTTTATTAATATATTTTCAAATATATGTTAGACTTAGTAGTTAATCTCTGTTAGGACACTATGGAATAAAGAGTTAAGATTTAAATATTTAATAATTATGGATAGCTTATATTATTCTTTATGCTTATTAGTCAATCTCTATTAAGACACTATGGAATAAAGAGTTAAGATTTACATATTTAATAATTATGAATAGCTTGTATTATTCTTTATACTTATGACTCTTCTTTGTGTGATGAAAAATGACTATCTCATTAAAAAAAAATATTATTATTTTTTTAATTTAATAATAAAATTGTGTTAAATATTATAAATTTATAATTTAATAATAAAATTTGGTTTATATTATGATTTTTTAATATATAAATAAATTTTAATTTAAAAAAAAAATGATAATCTTAAATTTATATTTTTATATATTTTTATAAATGGTATTTTTAACTTCAATGAATGTCTATGAACTTTTACATAAAACTAAAATATATATTAAAAGAAATTCTTAAATATTTACAGTGCAACAATATCATAGGTTTATAATAATCATGGATCAGTGTCAACTGTTTCATGGTATACGCTGAGAGGCCATCGAGAAACATCATAAATAATTACTCTTTGCCCTTAATGCCCTTTCGTATTAATGAAGAAGCACTAACACATAAAGACAATAAATTACACTTTGCCCTGAACGCTCCCTTGGTATTAATGAAGAGAGCACTAACCTAACCCACAAAAGACAGTAAATATTTGAATGTTTATAACAATCATTATTAATTCTGCCATGACACACGTTGTGAGGCCATCAAAATCGAAATGAAATGCAATATATATTATTAATCTAGTTTAATTTATAAACAATAAAAATATTACATTTTTTATTAGAATATTATATAGTTATTTCGTATATAAGTTAGATTATATTATTATTATTATTATTAAAAATGATATATTTGTGGTTTAATTGTTTTGAGTTTTTTTAATATATTTTTTATTAAATTTAATTATGTAATTTTATTTTATTTTATTTTTTATAAAGTGAGAAAACTTATTATAATTTAGTTGTCAAACTAGTAGTGGGACAATCATCACTTGCTACTATATGTGAATGTACACTGACTCATTACTATTATTCAAGAAAAATCACACCATCTGCAATTACCCGCTAGTTGTCTATAAGTGCAC
The DNA here is from genome assembly GCA_034641835.2 of Pinus albicaulis. Taxonomy (NCBI): domain Eukaryota; kingdom Viridiplantae; phylum Streptophyta; class Pinopsida; order Pinales; family Pinaceae; genus Pinus; species Pinus albicaulis. The sequence continues at coordinate 160,107,461 of CM076580.1, forward strand.
AAGTTTTTATGGAGCATGAGTGAGCCTAATTGTTAAGAGCATGTGTTTTCTCCTAAAAGGTCACAAGTTCAAAACGAGAGAGGGGTAGAGTATGTATGTCTTTGTATACTTAGCAGTCAAATCGTTGCGCGAAGGTGGGTCCCTTGTCCCACAAACAAAGGGATAATAATAATAATAATAATTTCCAAATATCTCTGAATCTTGGGTCGTTAACTTATTTCCTTAGATAAATTTTATACAAACCAAACATTTTATTTTCAAAATACAAAAGTTATTTATAAATTTAAAAAGTAATAACCAACAAAAACTCCAATACTTAAACAACACCTTTCTCACTTGTAGTTTTTGGATGTCCTTACCTAGGATTCCAACTCTAAGAAATTTTGGATTTGATGTTTCTATGTTCGGCTTGGATTTCTCATCTCTTTACTCTTACCATTGTTGTCTTAATTCCCCCCCTCTAAGATTCTACTGCACTGCATTATTGTTAACATTGGAAAATCGTACAACAGAAGATGATGTTAATTAATGTCAAGCCAAAGGATTTACAGGGTAGGAAGACATTATGGAATCAAGAAATTATTTAAAATATCTAAGGTTTTAAGAAAATCAAATTTGAACTAGTCTTAAAATGCTAATTGCGCGCTTTATCCTTCGAGAAGAGTGCCTTTTGCACACCTTTTAGCTCGATAAGCGCGCATTCCTGAAAGTGAAAAAATGTCGCTTTTCGGGACCACACAAAGAAAAGGACAATTACTCCTTACATGAATGATCAGGAGATCAAGTCTCTTGTAGAAAAATGCTAAAAAATGAAGTTGCTCAGAATTGGTCTGAACCAGATTGAATGGAAATAACTTAGAAAAACGATCCTGTAGACGTGAATAGCACTGAAAACCGACGTCGTATGAGAAAGATATTCAGCTTTGAAGTTTGCTAATTTCAATTAAAAAAATGGCCAAAATTGTTTTTATAAAATTTTTTATTAAAAAAAGAATATTCCATAGAATATTCTGGGAATTTTCCGTGGAATATTCCATAGAATATTCTGCAGAATATTTCGTATGTGGCTAATCAAATGGCGCCACGTGGCCAGTCCGGAGGCCTCCATGTGGCCCCAAGGTGGAATGGAATGGGCATTCAAAAATTTGTTTTGGTCGCGGACGGGTTCAACCCCGGGTCGGGCGGACACAAACGGAGCGATTTAACCATTGGACCACAGAATGTTTCTTATTAAACGTTGCAACACATATACATTATAATGTTTGAAATGGATATGGGCGGGGCCATAAAGGGGCCAGCCCCTCCGCATGGAACCAATTGCCCAAAACCGTGGCACAACTCAACGGGTGCGCATATGTAACATTTATTTTCACCGCCAAACATGTGAACGGAATCGGCGGCGGTTTTTATGGTTTAACCCAACCTTGCGGTTTTCAAACCGTTTGTTTTAACATAAAACGCGGCGGGTTGGACAGGTGCATGTGATCACGTCCCCGGCATTTAATGTAACTGCCCGATAAAATGGGAGCGCGCTGCCAAATCTGGCCTTTGTTGCCATTTTAAACTGGAATTAACTCCAGTTCTCCACATTTAGTGGATTTTTTCTAGGTGACACTAGACAAACTTCAGTTAGCCATAACTTTGGCTAGGAAAGTCCATTTGGGATGAATTTTTTTTTTTGATTTTGGAGTATTGAAGCATTTTGGAGCTGTTGGGATAGGTTGCAGAGCCATCAGAGCGCTCTATCAGTGATTTTACCAGCGATTTTGGTTGTGGAGCCACTAGGGCCTAATGAAAGATCAGTTGTGTTGGACTATACTCATCCATTGGAGGTGAATGAATAGTCAATTTATACTAATTTCAGCCTTCTATTTCTGAATTTGCAGCTTATTTTTCCTTTTGAGGCTTTCTACATATTGTAATTCATAATTTGAGCATTAATGAAAAAGGGAAAAGCCTAATTAGAGGCTTTTGGACCTAGCAGAGGTAGCCCAAGAGAGGGGTGAACTGCTTAAACAAATGATTACTGTTATGCTGTGCATTTTTGTTGTTATATTTCAGATTCTGTTACATTAAACAGTAACTTTTCATAAGTACACTTTTCCTAAGAAGACTTATACAGTGAACAAAACTCATTAGTTCAACTTCAAACCACATTACTTCATTTGCAGAATACTTGAACTTGCTTATTCACACATAAAATTTTGATTAATGAATACTTTGCACATAAACAAATACTTTCATTGATCAGATCTATTTCAGTGTTTACATTTTATTTCTTTAGGCAGAGCCAGTTTGTGGGCCGGAAGCTTCTAGTTTCATCCTTTCTAGTAAAGGTGAAATAACCAGTAAAAGCCCCCTACTCTCAATCTCTGTATAAGAAAAACTTTATTCTCACAATTTCAGATCAGATTGGTATCAGAGTTCTAGGTTTTTCTTAAGAGTTTGTGAAATTTGTGCAAGAAGATTGTGTTATTCTGCAAAATTTGATGCTTACTAGGCTGAAATTGAAAAGAGGGGAAGGTGAATTGGTTAGAGAACAAGTTAATCCTCAACCAAGGAGGGCTAGAGTGCCATTATATCCACCTTCCATTTCATCCTCATTAGCCTTAGAATCAGCCACAAACATTTCTTCCAGAGAAGGAGAAGTACATGAGGAAATGGATCCCAAGGAAGAAGAAAGAGTCTTTAGAAAAGCTTTCTTGGACATGAATGAGATGGTTAGGATCCTCTATCAGGAAAGAAATGATAGGATTGCTGGAGAAGGGTCTAGAAACCAAAAAGAAGAAGGAGATTCTTCAGGAGGGAAGAAAGACAATGATAAGTCTAAGAAAGGGAATGGAGGAAATGGTGATCCTTCATCTCCATCGTCATCCTCTTCCTCCACATCATCCTCTTAAACTTCGGTTAATCAGTCACACAAAACAAAAACATCTCTTAAAAATCCTTTGTTAAAGCTTGATGTGAAGTTTGAGTTGTTGATGTTTAATGGTGATGTCAATGCAGAAAAATTGGATAACTGGATTAGACAGCTGGAAGTCTATCTAAGAATTCAGAATTTTCATGATGATGACACAAAAATCCAATTAGCCTCTTTGAGAATGGATGGAGCAGCTTTGGTTTGGTGGGAAGCCAAGACCAGGGAGGAGATTAAAAAGCATGGTAAGATAACTCTAACTTGGAATGAGTTTATTACTGCTATTAAGAAACAGTTTTATCCTCTTGCTCATATTCAGAAAGCAATCATGAATTGGAAAAATTTTAGACAACTTAAGGGTCAAAATGTGCAAGATTATACCCAAGAGTTTAGAAGGAGAGCACTTCTACTTGGAGTAGACTTACAAAGTCAAGACACCTTGTTCAAATACATAGGAGGTTTGCACAATTATCTGCAACATATTATTCTAATGTTTAATCCTACCAACTTAGATGAATTCTGTGTCTAGGCTACACATTTAGAAGCTAGAGGAAAGAATACTTTTGATGAGGATAGTAATTTCAAAAACAAAGGAAAGAAGAGAGTTGAAAATTCAAGAAAAGAAAAAGGAAAGTTCTTTTGCAAGAACTGTTCTAAGACAAGTCATGATGAAGATCATTGTTAGAAGCTTCATCCTGAATTGAAACCAGAAAAATATAAGAATAAAAACAAGACCAAAGAAAAGGAGAAAACTGTAGCAACAGTTGAGCAAGACTTAGGGTCAGACTCAGGAGATGAGACAAAAAGCATCGCCATGATTTTAAAGAACATTAAGGGGAAAGAAGTGGTGCAAGACACAATTCCCAGTTCTAGCTCTTTAAATTGTCACAAAGATACTCATGAAGAAAAGAGGAGGATATAGCTCTTCCATGTGAGAGTAATTTCAAAACATACCAAAATTGACACACTATTTGATAGTGGGTCACAAGCAAATCTTATATCTGAAGACTTGGTCAAGCAGCTTAAACTTGAGACCATTCCACATCCGAAGACTTATCCACTTGGATGGATATGCAAGGATGCCAATTTACAAGTCTCAAGGAAGTGCATATTGCGCTTTGCAATAACTGCACACTTTATTGACACAGTGGAACTTGATGTGGTGTCGCTTGATATCTCAGGTATTGTATTGGGAATTCCTTACTTATTTGAAAGGAAGGTCATCTTTCATCGCCATGAAAACAAGTATCACTTGTTCAAAGATGGTAAAGAGTACATTGTGAGAGCTCACAAGAAGAAGTTGGAATCTTCTTTACTCCATGCAAGTCAATTGAAAATACTGGTTAATGCAAGTCAAAGTCTAACTTTGTTAATGTTGAAACGACCAGATTTTGAGCATTTGCCTTTTTATGATGTTGCTAATGATTTGTCTCAGTTTGATAACAGTTTGTCTTTGAAAGAAGATGATATTATGTTGCACAAATTACCTTTTGGGTCAGCCAATGCAGTGAATGAAGTGTCAAAGAAAAGTAGTGTAAGCAAGAAGGACACACAATTCAGCATGGGAAAAATTTGGTTTCAGAATGGTAGAATTTGCCATGGGAACAGTTTGCAAGGTGAAATTTATTTTAAGTCTTCTGGGAAGTTTGATCAGTGTAAAAAAATTTTGTTTTCTGCAGATTATAATTGTTGTTCTGCAAATTTTAATAATTTGCATCATGACTCCGTCAATCTTAGAAATGGTCAATCAGTTGATTCCAGAGACAGATTATCATTTTCTCAAAAGCTTCATTTGATGAAATCGGGTAGATTTCAGTTATTCAAGGGTGGAAGAGTGGAGAATCAGTATCCACATCATCATTTTTAGTAATCAGAGAGATTTTGGGGTCCAAAAGCTTCCCATTTGGGAGGGTGATCAGGAGATCAAGTCTCTTGTAGAAAAATGCTCAAAAATGAAGTTGCTCAAAATTTGTCCGAACCAGATCGACTAGAAAGCGATCGGAAAAACGATCCTGTAGACGCGAACGACACTGAAAACTGACGCCGTATGAGAAAGATATTCAGCTTTGAAGTTTGCCAATTTCAATTAAAAAAATGGCCAAAATTGTCTTTATAAAAATTTTTATTAAAAAAATAATATTGTGGAATATTCGACAAAATATTCTGCAGAATATTTCGTATGTGGCCAATCAAAGGATGCCACGTGGCCAGCCCAGAGGCCACCACGTGGCCCCAAGGCGGAATGGAATGGGCATTCAAAAATTTGTTTTGGTCGCGGACGGGTTCGACCCCGAGTCAGGTAGACATAAACGGAGCGATTTAACCATTGGACCACATAATGTTTCTTATTAAATGTTGCAATGAATATACATTATAATGTTTGAAATGGATATGGGCGGGGCCAGCCCTTACGGGCCAGTCCCTCTGCATGCAACCAATTCCCCGAAACCGTGGCACAACTCAACGGGCGCACATATGTAACATTTATTTTCACCGCCCAACATGTGAATGGAATCAGCGGCGGTTTTTATGGTTTAACCCAACCTTGCGGTTTTCAAACCGTTTGTTTTAACATAAAACGCGGCGGGTTGGACGGGTGCATGTGACCACGTCCCCGACATTTAATGTAACTGCTCGATAAAATGGGAGCGCACCGCCAAATCTGGCCTTTGTTGCCATTTTTAACTGGAGTTAACTCCAGTTCTCCACATTTAGTGGAGTTTTTCTAGGTGACACTAGGCAAACTTCAGTTAGCCATAACTTTGGCTAGGGAAGTCCATTTGGGACGAATTGTTTTTTGATTTTGGGGTATTGAAGCATTCTGGAGCTATTGGGACAGGTTGCAAAGCCATCAGGGCATTATATCAGTGATTTTACCAGCAATTTTGGTTGTGGAGCCACTAGGGCCTAATGAAAGATCAGTTGTGTTGGACTATACTCATCCATTGGAGGTGAATGAATAGTCGATTTATACTGATTTCAGCCTTTTGTTTCTGAATTTGCAGCTTATTTTGCCTTTTGAGGATTTATACACTGTGTAATTCATAATTTGAGCATTAATGAAAAAGGGAAAAGCCTAATTAGAGGCTTTTGGACCCAGCAGAGGTAGCCCAAGAGAGGGGTGAACTGCTTAAACAAATGCTTACTGTTATGCTATGCATTTTTGCTATTATATTTCAGATTCTGATACATTAAACAGTAACTTTTCATAAGTACACTTTTCCCAATCAATCTTATACAGTGATCATAACTCATTAGTTTCACTTCAAACCACATTACTTCATTTGCAGAATACTTGAACTTGCTTATTTACATATAAAATTTTGATTAATGAATACTTTTCACATAAACAAATTTTTTCATTGATCGGATCTATTTCAGTGTTTACATTTTATTTCTTTAGGCAGAGCCAGTTTGTGGGCCAGAAGCTTCTGGTTTCATCCTTTCTAGTAAAGGTGAAATAACCAGTAAAATCCCCCTACTGTCAAACTCTGTATAAGAAATACTTTGTTCTCACAATTCCAGATCAATGAAGCCACCTAAGGACAGCCCCCAACGCCTCCTTAGGCACTATGTGAGCACACAAAGGAATATTTGGAGCACAAAATGGAATCATACCTCTCCCTTGGGTCACCATCCACCATGTACCAAGGGAGGGAAGGAGGATTTGAAATCCCCTATATAAAGCCACTAATAGATGAAGAATGGGTGATCACATTTTTATGCTGGCCAGAATTGCCCAAGCAATACCAGCAGTGTGTGACCCGGAGCTAGAAATAGAGATGACTCGATTGTTGGCCACCCAACAATCTTAGTCCATCACAACAGAGAGAGAGGGATACTGCACCAGAAGCAGAGCTTGGAAAACAACATCCTTGCATCGAGACTTAGAACCATTTTCTAGGGGCCCTTTAGCAAGTGGGTAAAATTTCTTCTCCATATCAAACATTTAATAAGAAGAGGCCTAGAGCCATCGTTTGCATTATTATCATTTTGACTCTCTTCAATAGCTTCTGTATATTTGTGCTTTAGTTTTATTTTAATCTGAGCATACATTTGCATACTCTTTTCTTCAAGATTATATGCTTTTGAGCTCCACCACTTTCTGTCTGTTACCAATAGTTTATAGGGGTACACCACACCCCTTAAAATGGTGCGATTTCATACACCCGTGTGTCAAATCCACCACAACAATTACCATGACGCTACTGAATAAAAAAACTCATGTGGTTATGTTACCTTTCTCCACTCAGGGTTATATTAATAGTATGATGTAGCTAGCCCATATCTTGTAGGCACGAGATTTTTATATCACCTTCATTAACACCTAATGTATATTAGTATAAATCCATCTTAATCGTGGATCTAACATGCACTCAAAAGGATCAAATTTTTTAAAGTGCAAAACTTTAGAGTAGTTTCAAGGTCAAAACTTTTTTGAAGTGCAAACCACTTTTATTCAAAATAGTTTCAAGGTCTTCATACCATTTTCCATACTAGTATCTTGAGGGATTTGGTTGACATGAAAATCTAAGTTATTTGAGGACAAAGGCTCTCCTCCTTTACAAGTATCCTCTTAGATTCTAACACTCTTTAACTCCTTAAATATAAACTGAAATTTAAGCCTCCCACATATTGTTAAGGCCTTGATAAATAGGAATAAACCATGGGGATATTTTGATGGAACTTACAAGGGAAACCCTCTCATCTTTGGTTCGGGTTTCATTTAATTATTCTTTTATCAACATTATATAATAGGTAAGGTCAGCTTAGGAGTTGGGAATAATGAGTTTAGTGCACTTCTTTCTTTTCTTAAATGCACCATGGATAAATATGTACATAAGGTCCAAATCTTCGGTGACTGAGAATTTATTATTCAATGGATGTATGGGAAGTTACAAATTGGGAACCTTGCATTGAATCATTTTTCAAGGAAATTAGAGACATTTATGTTTTATTTCATGAGATTTCCTTTTCACATGTGTTTTGAGAACTTAATTTATAGGAAGATAATCTATCCAAAGAAACATTGCTCACCATAGATAACATTTTTCTCTATGAGGAATAGAAAGTTGGTTTTATGATTGCTCATTGACTGAACAATTTTATAATATGATACTTTCTCTCTATGACTATCTTTCATGATAAAAGATTTAAGAATGAATTATTAAGGACCTATTTTTGTCAGCTAAAGGACATTGAAAGATAAGAGTTTTTTATATGTTTTAGTTTGATGATTTCTCTTTATGTATTTTTTGTGTGTGTATAGATAAGTTTGGAGACAATTTTCTACCTCATAGTGTTATATGCATATTTGGAATGCACTTTTTAAACTTTAAGAGAAATAAAAAGTATAATTTTTCATGGTAAAAGAATATATATAATAATGGTATATATGAAAAAGGAAATATTTTAAAAAAATTTACTTAATTAAAAATAATTATTTAAAAAAAAAAACTATATATATAACAATTTAAATACGAAAAATAATTATTTTAAAAAGATTCTCTATATAAAAATTTAAAAAGAAAGATTAGTATGGAAAATTTAATACAAATTTTGAGGAAACTTAAAACAAATATTAAAAAAAGAAAAATAAAGTAAAAATAAATAATACAAAATAGCGAGGCTACAAAGTGGGGGTGATCCATTTTTTTTTAATATTTTATTGTTCACAAATTTTCTTTGCAAAAACATTAAACTTCCATGTCATGGTTTCTAAAATGCTACAATTTTAAGCCTGAAGAAAAGAGGGTAATGTTGATAACATGAGCTTAATTTAGCGTTTGGTCTTAAGATTTTGGTTTTAATGGTATTAGTTGTCATGACTATGATTTCAAAAAACTTATAGTTTTATCCCTAAAAAATGGGTGTTATAATGTGTACCATTTTTTTTATTTAATGAAGATTTAGTTTATGGTATAACTATTAACATTACTTTTCAATTCAAGAGTTGATTGTAATGGTTTTTTTGACAATATTATGACATTTTAAAGTTTATGGTTGCAAAAAGTGATAATGTTAACCCTAAAAAATGGTGACATTAGTAACACCACTTTTCAAAACAAAAATTAATTTTAGTATTTTTACTCAAAAATATAATTTTTCAGAGTTAAAGATATTTTTTAAAATCACAATTAAGTTAGTAATTGTGTTACCCCTCTTACAACAAAAAAAACAGATTCAAATTTTGAAAAAAGAATGTTCATGAGTTAGAAAAAAAACATATAACATGTAATGTAATATTAAGGGATTCTCATTTGGTTGCAATTAATTACGCCGAAGGCGTTTCTAATGTTGATATGAAATTTATTGTTAGTTAATGTTGTGCTAATATCAGTTTCAGAATTAACATGAAAGTGCTTTGGTTTGCTTATCACACAAGGGTTTATACAAGTGTTTATGAGTGACAAATCATTAAACTTGATGAGATTAAGTGTATTTCATGAACTTAAAAGCATGGAAACTCAATGTTGAACAATATCATAATAAAACACAACAAGCACAAATAACAGAGACAAATACACAAGTTTTTGTTGAAGGAGTTCACCCCTCCTGGGTTACATCTCCTTGGTCCATCTTCATAGTGTGGGCATTTGTATTAGTTTCAATTGTGCAAAAATGTTGTTCACAGTCTCTTGTTGCCTCTAAAACCTGCTCCAATGGCTCCAAAACATCAAAATATACCAATAAATACTCTTCCTGAGCCTAAATTGGTAAAAAATTGCCAAAGTTATGGAAAAACCAATGTTTCCTAGTTTTTCTCCACTAAATCTGGATGTCCACCGATTAACGCCATTAAATGTGGAAGTCTGCCGAATATGGTGGGTCCACCAAAGGCGCCGCCAAGATAAGTATGTGATTAAGTGGTTTTTAAGTGGGGTTAACAATGTTTAGCGCTAACCCACACTTATCTATTATTGTATTAATACATGACTTAACACATTTAAATCTACCCAGATCGCATCGCAGACTTATCACAGATCACAGATGTTAAACCCACTATAAATCATTCTATGTTTCCTGCTCTGTCTTGCAATTGCGATACCTCAATGCGATCACATCACAGACTTATCGCAGATTGCAACCCTGCTACAAATCATTCTATGTTGCCTACTTCGCCTTGCGATTACGATACCCCGATGCGATATATCACATAGCAATTTCACCACCTTGCTAACGCTTTATGTTGCCTGATCCCAGTAATTCCCACTGTGATTGGTAGGACCCACCTTATTGCCATGCCACTTATCGCACAATCGCAAATTGTAAATCATTTGTTGTTCCCTTATGTCCTCCGCTCCTAAACTTGTGATGTGAGATGGTTGAATGGTTAGGAAATAGGAGAAAAATTCAATTTCCCCAAGCAACATTGGCGAATCTAGAGATGACACTTGTCACTGGCTAAAAAACTGGAGAATATTCCCTAAATATTCTCGAGGTGCTAACTGACTGCCAAGTATTATTTTTGTCACTATTCTGCACAATTTCTACATGTTTGGGAAAACAAACAGCAGACCATAACTCACTCATACAAGCTCAGATTTTGATGAAAATAGTTATGTTGGAATCCGAGTGACAAGCTCTATTTGGTCATTCAGTTTCGAAGCATTTCTGAGCACTTTCACTTTTTGGCTAAATATTGAGCTCCTGATCATTCCTCCCCACTAGAAGCCTTTTGGACCCCAAAAGATACTATTAATTGTTCAACAGGCGAGGATACAACTCCCTCACCCTTTCAATCTCTATCCATTTGGCCTTTGAATGATTTTGTCCCTTGAGTCCCACTCTAAGTTATTCGACATTCCCTCTTCGTGAAGTTCTCATTCTTCTGTCAAGTATGAGATCTTGCTGAAGTTCATCTATATATTCTGACGAGAAATCATCTATTGATGGTAGCTGAACATGCTCTCCTTAATAATAAATCAAAGCAGGCTCAAACAATCTCAAATTCTCAACATTAACACCAAAATATATTTACATATAAGGAAGAAAATCTAGCTTAAATGCATTAGTACCAATATTTTCCAGAATTTTAAATGGACCACAACGGATTGGCTTGAGATATTTACCTTCCCCTTGTAATATTTCTTTGCTGATATACAACCAAACTTCATCTCTAAACTAGAATTTGTGATCAACACGGTGTTTTTCATGCCTTGCCTTGTAGCTTCTTTGACTCTTTTCAAGTTTCTCTTGCACTGTGTGATGTATCAATTGAATTTGTTAAATGAACTTCCTTGCCTTATCTATGTCACTATGACCATCTTTAGTGACATATTTCTCATGGATGAACTCCAAAGGCGATCTTGGAAAATAACCATAACATGCCTCAAATGGCGATGTATTTGTGGAAGAATGCTTTTCTATGTTGTATGCATGCTGAATGTAATGCAACTGTTAATCCCAAAACTTGGGATTTTTGCTGAAATAACCTCTAAGAAGATGAATAACTGACCTGTTTACCACCTCGGTTTGACCATCTGTTTGCGGATGAAATTTTGTACTCTTCTTCAACTTTGTTTCCATCATGTCCCATAATTTTGACCAAAAATTCCCAACAAACCGGGAATCCCGATCACTTACAATAGAAGTAGGAAGACCAAAATGAACCCATACAATTTGAAAGAAAAGATTAACGGTTTTTTCAGCTGTAATTGTTTTCTTACATGGCATCAAAAGTCACATTTTGCTGAACCTATATACCACAACATACAAATAATCATGACCTTTCCTTGACATAGGTAGGCCATCTACAAAATCCATTGAGATACTCTCCCATGGATGTGAAGGAACTGGAAGTGGAGTGTGCAATCCAAGTTTCCTATTGCTAGGATTACTTGTTTCACATAAATAACAACCTCTAATAAAACGAGATACACTATTAATCATCATGGCGAATAACAATACCTTTGGAGATTTGCTATTGTCTTGCCTACACCGAAATGTCCAACAATCAATGATGTGTGCGCCTCTCTTATGATACTGTTTCTTTCTCCCCATGGTATACATAACTTTCCCAAGTGATACAACAACCTATTATGCACATGATAATATAACTCTTCATTTTGGTTTCCTTGAATCAAGCTTCCATACACATCTTGAAAATCACTATCATATGCATGTTGTTCAATGTAACTTTCATGCGTAATTGAATTGTGCTTGAATATAATAGATGAATTTACAATAGGCCTAAAAAATATCAGCTACCTTATTGTAGATTCCCTTTTTTCACCTGATAACCAAATGGAATTTTTGTAGAAATCCCATCCATCTGAAATGTCTTGATTGCTGCAACTTTGACTGTGATTGTAAGTACTGCAATGGTTGATGGTCGGTATGGATAATGGTCTCTTTCCCCATAAAATAGTGCTTCCATTTCTTTACACTTTGTACCAATGCATATAAATCTTTATCATAGGTGGAATAATTAGTCATAGCCCCATTAAAAATTTCAGAATGAAACAAAATAGGCTTACCATGTTGCATGAGCACTACTCCCATAGCATAATCAATTGCATCTGTTTGGATCTGAAATGGTTGTCTAAGATCCAGAAGTGCTGATACTGGTGCTGAAATTATATTTTCTTTAAATCATCAAATGATTTTTGTTGTACATCTCCCCCATGGAAGACTTTCTTAACACTTGTCAATGCATTTAATGGAGCTGCAATGGAAGAAAAATTAGCAATGAATTTCCTCCAATAGTGTGTTATCCAAAGAAAGCTTCTTACCTCTGTAACTGTATTGGGCTTGGGCCAATTCAGAATGACCTCTACTTTGGAAGGGTCTATCTTCAACTCACCTCCTCCAACAGCGTGTCCCAAATACACTAAAGAATTTTTACCAAACTCTCACTTCGACATCTTTAAAAACAATTGCTCTTTTTTCAAGACATCAAGTACCTTGTTCACATGCATGACATGTTCTTCTCTTGATTTGCTGAATATAAGTATGTCATATAAGTAAACAATGATGAATTCATCTATAAATGGTCTAAGTACATCATTCATGAATCTCATTAAAGTAGTTGGAGCATTTGTTAGACCAAATGGCATAACTAACCACTCAAACAATCCTTGTCTAGTTTTGAAAGAAGTTTTCCAAATTTCCTCTTCAACTATTCTAGCTTGATGATAACCACTTCGCAAGTCTAACTTAGTGAAATATATTCCATACTTCAACTGATCTAGAAAATCATCAATGCGTGGGAGTGGGTAACAATTCCTTACCGTGATTTGATTCAGTGCACGGAAATCGATACACATGTGCCAAGTCCCATCCTTCTTTGGTACCAAAACAATTGGTCAACCACATGGAAAAGTAGATGGGCATATGATACCTTTGTTCAACAATTATTGAATTTTCTACTTGATTTCCAAACTCTTCATAATTTACAAGCGATACATACCAATGTTTGGAAGTGGAACATCCTGCTGCAACTAAATCTCATGTTGAATTACCCTTTTGGGAGGTAACCCACTTGGTTATTTAAACATCATGCCATGCCGACTTACCACATCAAAGAAATCAGATTTCAATTTTTCATCACATCCTTTTTAAGATTCATTGTCAACATCATCCTTTTTCTTAATCATGAGAAGAACAAAATTTTTACTTGCATTAACTAGCCTCTTCATTTTCCCTGCATTAACTAAAGAAATATTCAGTTTCTTGTGATGAGCTCTCACAATATACTCCACCCCATCCTTAAGAAAATGATATTTGTTCTCATGGTGATAAAACATTGCTTTCCTACCATACAAATATGGACTTCCCAATATAATCCTAGAAATTTCAAGTGGAACCACATCAAACTCGAATTCATCAACAAGGTTTGCAGTAATATAAAATCTAAATATGTGTTTCCTTGTAACCTATGAATTTTAATTCTAAACTATCCAATCCAAAGGGTATGGTTTATGATGTGGTACAGTTTCAATGTTAAGTTTTTTGACTAAGTCTTCTGAAATCAGGTTTGATTGTGACCCACTATCAGATAATGCATTAATCTTTGTATGATTTGAAATCACTCTAAAATGGAACAATTCTATCCTTGTGTCTTAATTTGGAGTGTTTTTGTGACTATTTGAGGAACTAGTACTTGCTATGGATTCCTTTCCTTTATTAACCATGGTTATTATCTTGGTCTCATCTCCTAAATCGGATCCAAGGTCTTTTTGTGTGGTAGAAGTCATCTTTTGTTTCCCTTTGTTATTTGGTTTCTTTGGCCTTGGTTCGGGATATAGTTTCGAACAGTGGGAATCATCATGCCCCTCTTTGGAAGAATGTTTCCATGTATTTTCCTCCGTTTTCCCTTACCCTTGAATGGCTTCTTCTTACTACCCTCTTCCTAAATGTTTTTTCCCCTTGCTTCAAGATGTGTGGCTTGCACACATAATTCATATAAGTTTTTTGGGTTAAACATGAGGATAGTATGTTTCAAGTAGGAATGTAAACCCCCAATATATTCCAAGAGTGTGTCTTTTGAATTCAAGTTTACTCCTAACAACAATCCCTCTTTCTAAACTCTTGTGTATACTCTTGAACAATTTGGGCTTTGAGTTGCCTAAATTTTTTCCAACTCATTATTTATTTTTGCATATAGGCTAATGTATAAAACTATATTTTAATGGAAGAAATGAATTCAACCCAAGAAATGGATATCTTACCATAGATTCACATTTCCTATTGAGTCTTTTCCTCCCACCAAAATAGTGTTGCTCCTTCTAGCCTTAATGAAGTTGACTGAATCTTTATTTTGTCCTCTTTTAGACTCTGAATTATATAGTATACTTCCAATTGAAAGATCCAATTGTCTAAATTCTCTGCATTTACCTCACCATTCTACATGGGAAGTTCAAACTTGATGTCCAACTTGATTAATGGAGTTTTTCCTTTTGGGATTTTTTAATGAGTGTGGGTGTTTTTTGTGGTGGATGTGGAAGATGAAGATGCAGATGAAGATGATGAGGATGATGATGGTGGAGATGGAGGTGGCTTTCCTCCATTTCCTTTCGAACTATTCTCTTCATCCTTCTTACCATCTGAAGATCCTTCTCCATTTGGAGGCGTAGAACCTTCTCTTGCTCTTTCTGCAGTGAATGCATCAAACATGATTTTAACCATTCTTTGTATGTATTTGACGTCTATATTAAAATCCTCTTCTTATGAATTTCCATGAGCCTCTTCAAATCCTGACATAATGGCTAAGGATTCAATCTCAACCTCTGATGCTTGTACTTTCTCAATCACTTCAGCTTCTTATGCAATTTGTACTTCTTCAACCTCAACTATTGGAGATGGAACTTGAGGTTATTCAAGTGAAACTTTGAGTGGAAATTTGGGTGAATATGATGCTTTCTAAGCTCCATTTCTTGTTTTCCTAATCTCCGGAGTAAAAACCAATAGCTTCCCTTATCCTCTCTGCAACTTCAACCTTGTAAGCATCACAAAATTGCAACTATTAAAACCCTTCTTGCACAATATCAAGAAAAGAAAGAAATACACCTTTAGAAACCTTGTGTTATGATACCAACTTGATCTAAAATTGATTTTTATTTAATGTTGTGCTAATATCAGTTTCAAAATTAACATGAAAGTGCTTTGGTTTACTTATCATACAAGGGTTTATACAAGTGTTTATGAGTGACAATTCATTAAAATTGATGAGATTAAGTGTATTTCATGAAATTAAAAGCATGGAAGCTCAATGCTAAACAATAACATAATAAAACATAGCAAGCAAAAATAACAGAGACAAATACACAAGTTTTTGATGAAGGAGTTCACCCCTCCTCGGCTACATCTCCTTGGTCCAACTTCATAGTGTGGGCCTTTGTATTAGGTTTAGTTGTGAAAATGTGTTGTTTACATTCTCCTATTGCCTCTGCAATCTACTCCAATGGCTCCAAAACATTAAAATATACTAAGAATGACTCTTCCTGAGCCTAAATTGGTCAAAAATTGGCAAAGTTATGGAAAAACAAAATTGTCCTAGGTTTTCTCCACTAAATCTCGATGTCCGCCAGTTAACTTCATTAAATGTGGAGGTCCGCTGAATCTGGCGGGTCCTCCAAAGGAATCGCCAAGGTAGGTATGTGATTAATGTTAAGATAAGTGGTGTTTAAGTGGGGTTAAGCGTGTTTACACTAACCCACACTTATCCGTTATTGTATTAATACACGACTTAACGCATTTATATCTCCGTAGATTGCATCACAAACTTATCGCAAATCTAAAACCCATTATAAATCATTCTATGTTGCCTGATTCGTCTTGCAATTGCAATACCCCGATGCGATCACATCGCAGAATTATTGCATATCGCAGATTGCAGATTGAAACCTTGCTATAAATAATTCTATGTTGCCTGCTCCATCTTCCACCACCTTGTTAAGGATTTATGTTTCATGCTCCTAAAAACTCCTGATGCAATTGGTAGGACCCAAATTATCACCACATCACTTATAGTGCAATCACAAATCACAAATCATTTGTTGTTGCCTTATGTCCTCTGCTCTTAAACTTGTGATGCGAGATGGTTGAATGCTTAGGAAATAGGATAAAAATTCAACTTCCCCAAGAAACATTGATAACACTTGTCACAGTTTCACTGGATGAAAAACTGGATAATATTCCCTGATGATTCCTGAGGTGCTGACTAGACTGCCAAGTCATCAGTCTGTCACTGTTCTGCATAATTTTTACATGTTTGGGAAAACGAATAGCATACCATAACTCACTCATACTAACTCGGATTTTGATGAAATGAGTTGCATTGGAATCCTGGTGATGAGCTCTATCTGGTTGTTCAGGTCTGAAGCATTTTTTAGCTAAATACTAAGCTCCTGATCAAATGTGGGGTAGGATGACACTATAGAGATTTCGATGAAAACTCATGAAAATTCCATGTGGTGTTTTTAAGTCAGCCCTCCATCCCTCTGTTGAAATTTTCCTAGGAAGCATCCTTTTTCCATTAAACTTAGCCCACAGATGTTAGTGACTCTTCATGTACATGATATAACTGAGTGACTCTTCCTCTACATTATATAGTTATATGCATGTTCATCACCTGATTGATTAACCTATTTCACAAGCGACTCAGAACTACTACAAACGGGGGTTGATTTAGGAACAACAACATCTGATAAGATTTTTTCAAATTCATAGACAACTGGAAGTCTCTCTTGCTACCAGACCTACGAAACTTAATGTGAATACCTACCTGCTAATCAAGATCTTGATACCCATTGATCTTGTTTCAAACTACCCATGGTGATACACCTGCTACAATCCTGTTATAATCCAGCTACAACATGATACTAGTCACCCTAGTTATACAAACAACCTTGACTATTTACCTTTCAATATCGACTCACAGACTTGAACCTATAGTACATTTTACTCTTTGTGTGCACGATACAAGTGAGCGACTTTGTTCTGCCTCTGACTCACCAAGTAAACCACATTTATGGCTCTAGTTCCATCTGGCTTAGATTTTATGCCTATGGTGCTTTCTACTTCAACCTTTACATCTATGGTGCAGAAATTGTTAGGAATTATCCTATTTCCTTGATCCGAATATGGGAAAGCTAGTTTTGCTATGCTAGCTCCGTCATCAATTAAAAATAAATGTGTTTAGGATTGTCTCAGATTAGCTAGCTGTGAAAGGGTTTATGTGTCAAGTTTTAGTGTCTTTTATGAGAAATTTATTAAGTAAATTATTTGTTAAAAACACATACAACAAATAAATTGAATAGAAATAGCACAAAACAAACACATTACACAATAGTTGATAATAGAATTCACCCCTCCTGGGCTACATCTCCATGGACCTGCTTCAATTGGCTATGCCCGCTTTGGATTAATTTCCAATCCTCTGATTACATGCACCTACAGTGCTCCAATGGATTTTCAACTTGCTCCATTGGCTTCAGTAGATCCAAAAACCTCAAGATTCTTCAAAATCTTAAAATGGTCTTTAGATGATCTACGCATGACCCCCTCTCTTGGTGGCCCTAGTCTTATTTAATCTTCAAAGTGGAAAAATCACTTGCAGAAGTGCTCCAACACCTCTACAACCTACACCATCATGCTCAGAGCATCAAAATCATCTACAAATGACTCTTCTTGAGCCAAAATTGGTTGAAATATGCCAAATTTATGGCTTCTTCAGTTTTCCCTAGGAAAAGTCCTCCAAATCTGGAGAACTTCAGTTAGCATTGCTTATTTTGGAGGCGGCGCGAAATTAGGCGAACTCCGCCAAATCCGCCGTCATATTAAACGGGTTTTATTTGCATATAACACTTAGTTAAATGTGCTAAGCAATTTTTATCCAAATCCGCAATTAAAACTTGATTAACGCATAATATAATAATTATAAGTTTAATAATCCATATTACCATCAACCTCCGTGCTTAGTGGTAGCTTCGCTCGCCCTTGGTCTTCTTCTTTAGGTCCTGTGGTGAGGGGGTTGGTATGAAAATAAGTATATGTCGAATGCATATGATAATAAGAACTGAGTTGTGGTATGTTGGTAATGAGGTGCGCTCGCTTGGGGGAGGTCGTCAGGTCGAGCCTCGACCTCCTCCTTTTCGTTGGTAATATATTATTCCACCCAAAAAACTATACCATAGTATATGACCTTTGAAAAATTAATATAAATTCAAACCTTTGGTATAATATGAATTCGGACTTTGGAGTTATAATAAAACCCCACCTTTGAATTTGACATTTGAATATTTAAAATTAGGCCATATAATAAAATTTAATTCAAAAATAACATATAAAGTTTGAACTTTCACCATATAATAAAATTTGGACTTTACCATAGTTGAACCTTGGAAGGGGGCATGTGGCAGCCTCCAGGCTAGCTTCGTGTCCTCATGCCATCGGTTCTTCTCCGCAATCCAATGAGAATGCAACAAATCACCCACTTAGACAACTAACCAAAAATTGACACTTGGCATAGTGTCATTGGGTAAAATTGAAGGAATATTCCAAGAATATCCTTTTTTGCTGACTAGGCTTCCATGTCACCATTCTGTCCTATTTTGCAATTTTTTTAGTTGTTTAGGAAAACGAAAAACAGGCTCTATCTTCCTCATACAGATTCCATTTTGAGTGCACAAAGTGCGCCAAATTCCTAGTGATGAGGCCTATCTCATAGTTCTAGTTTGGTGCGATTATGAGAACTTTGAATTTTTAGCAAATTCCCCCCCCCAATCCAGATTTTGGTCACTCCTTCCCACTACAAGCTTTTGGACCAACAAAGACTGATTATCTCATGAAAGTTGAATATTATTCTCTTTCCCAAGTTCTATAAACTTGATTCTACTTGGAAAAATTGCCATGACAACCACTTGGGTTCATTCACATGCCTTGCCTTGCAAATGGATTGGCTCTTCAACCAATGTCCTCATTTTTCTACCGACCCAATCCAAAACTTGATGGATTCTTGCTAACTAATAAAACAATTTATTGTACCAAAGAGATCCCTCGGTGCTTGGAAAAATAACTGATGGCTTTCCCACTGAGAATCATGTTCCTCTTTTGCACACACATGCATTTGATGCAAGCTTATCCTTGGGGACCACTTTCCCAGATTAATCCCATCTAAGTGAACTACAACACTGAGTTCTAAAATCATTAATAACAAGAAAATAAATGACCATTATTTTACCTCCATGGTTCCAAATTCCACATCTGGAAAAATGCATTCGCCATCTCTTCCGCTTCTTGGCGTCAACACAAAAAATGGTCTACAATGGTTGTTGTTTTGGCTACAATTTTTTAGCATATTGTCCCTCTTTCCCATCATCCTACAATTTTGACATGCTCCTCATGCAATGATTTGGGAATGAAGGCTAATCATGAGCCTCTCCCTCAAGAGTGGATCTTCCCAAAATCCCGCGACATCTTGTCACAAACACAACCATCAATCTGAAAAACACATCATGCAAGAAAAATAACTTGACGACATATCCTTTTGCTCCTTCAAAGCTACAAATGTCACATCATGTTAACATCACCATGTAATCTTACATGTTGGTGTACAAACCATTGACCAAATGTAAGTCGACAAAACATGCCTCTTCAAACAACTGACTCTCAAGTCAAACAAAAACATGTACAAATTTCCATCTTTGTTGCATCTAAGTGAGTAAACATAACTCTACCTTTCCAACAACAAACTGATGTAACCATCACTTACCAAAACATTTCAATGGTGCTTCTTTTAGCTGCACTTCATCATGTAAATCATCATGATCGACATCAATTTTGGAATACCCTTTTCCATTCTTTCCAATCTCTCTTTCCACCTTCTTAAAATGTCATGGATGACTTGTTGGATACAAAGTCCAACACTTGTCTACAGGATGACCTTTCTTATGGCAATGAGTGCAAAATAATTGCATCTTCTTTTCAACATGGTTTTCTTTGTCCAATGGACCTTTGGCTTGTTGCCTACTTTGTTTTGAAAGTTTCCTATGCATGGATATCTTATTCCAACACCTTGAAATAATATGGTTATTCAAACCACAAAAGGAACATGAAAACTTTCTTCAAATTTTATTTGAAGATTTACCATGTTTATCATAATCAAAAGCAACTTGATTAAAGGAATATTTATACCTAGCACATTCACCTTTGTTGCCTTCTTGAGGAGGTGAATTTGATGAAGTAGCGGCTCTCTTTGGAATGCCAACAATGGCTTAAATGACTTTATATATTTCAACATCCTCTTGTTTTTCATTCCCAATAGTTGCATGCTTATGAGCATCTTCTTGCAAAGTGGGTGTAAAATGTTTGCATTCCTCATGAACACAATCTTCACAATCTTGAGGTAATGAACATGAAATTAAATTCCTTCTCAGAACACCTTCACATGCCTCCTTGGCTTTGGAGCTTTCACCATCATGTTTTCCATAGCCAAGAACCAAATACCTAGGCCTTTCCTCAACAACAATTGGCTTAACTATGACTTGTGCATGTTTTCCCAATCCTTTACCTTCATAACCCATTTTCATCAATAATTTGGACCCTATTCCTCTAGTGTGTGTTTCAAAAGCCCCTACACATTCATTTTGAGAAGAAATAGAAGATAAAATTTAATTTCATACCTCTTTTCAAGTACATACTTGGCTAAGGTTTCCTTCGCATCATGGAGTTGAGTCTCCATCTCATGCATCCTTGCTATGGTTTCATTTGCATTATGGAGTTGAGTCTCCATCTCATGCATATTTTCAAGAAGCTATTGCTTCTCCTCCTTCATGGCAATCAACTTCCCTTGAAGTACAATTCTCTCCCTCTTATCTTCATACATCTCTTGCACCATATCATTCATGATGTAAAGCTTATGCAACATATCTTTATCAAATATTTTTGCTAAGGAAGGTTGATTAGAAACAATACTTGATGAAGCTGCCATCACTCTTGTAATGTATAAAAATCTTCTTTGATGTGATTTTCGAACTGAGCTCTCAATCTTGACCTTCTCTTCACACACATAACCTTGCACACAGTTAAATTATCCTTACACAAATACAAAACCAATAGATAATTCTCTAGCTAACCTTCGATAAAATGAGCTAAACTATTCTCTGATACCAACTTGATCTGAATATGGGAAAAATAGTTTTGATGTGCTAGCTCCCTCATTAGTTAAAAATAAATGTGTTTAGGATCACCTCAGATTAGCCAGTTGTGAAGGGGTTTATGTGTCAAGTTTTAGTGTCTTTTATGAGAAATTTCTTAAGTAAAGTAGCCGATAAAAAAACATGTACAACAAATAAATTTCATAGAAGTAACACACAACAAACACATTACACAATAGTTGATAACAAATTTCACCCCTCCTAGGCTACATCTCCATGGACCTGCTTCAATTGGCCAGGACCTCTTTGGATTAATGGTCAATTCTCTGATTACATGCACCGACACTACTTGAATTTCTCTAAAACCTGCTCCATTGGATTTAAAAGACCCAAAAACCTTAAAATAGACTCTTCAAGCTCTGAAAATGGTCTTCATATGATATAGGCATGACCCCCTCTCCTCGTGGCCCTAGGCTTCTTTAATCTTCAATGTGGAAAAATAAATTATAGAAGTTCTCCAACACCTCTGCAACCTACACCATCATGCTCAAAGCATCAAAATCATCTAGGAATGACTCTTCTTGAGCCAAAATTGGTCGAAATATGCCAAAGTTATGGCTTCTTGAGTTTTCCCTAGGAAAATTCCTCAAAACCTGGAGAAACTCCAGTGAGCACCGCTAAGTTTGGAGGTGGCACCAAATTTGGCGAACTATGCCATCTCCGTTGTTGTCTTAAATGATTTTAATTAGTAGATAAGACTTAGATAAATGTGATAAGCACACTTTATCCAAATACGCAATTAAAACTTGATTAACGCATAATACTGTTAGGTTCTCGTGATTTGGCAGATTGACGGACCAAATGACGAAGTAACATCAAACCAATATTTGGAGCCCTAGGACCTAGCCTTCCTAGACTCAGAGAGGGCTCTCTCTAATGAAGCGAAGGATGTGAGCTTGTTCGCTTAGTTTTTTTAGATTTTAGGCTAGTTGTTAAGTGTGTTTGTTTGTTTGTTTTTTAGTTGTTTGGGGAAAAAATGATCAAGTGGATCAAAATAGAACAAGAAAATGAGATAAATTGGGCTATGGGGTCAAAATCAAGCCAAGGATGTAAAGACAATGGGTAGGGTGTACTACAGGGCTGATTTAGTATAGCGAATGGATATTTCAGGTGGTTTATGAAGTGAAATGAACATCAAGTTGGTGCAAGACAAGGGGATCTTAAGCATAAATAGTTTAAATAGCAAGTATTCTTGTGGTTGGGCTAACCATTAATCACTACGAATCCAACTCAAACTGATAGATGCATAAAATAAACATTTAGGTGACGCATAGAGGTATAAGACCCTCTAACTGTGGGAAAATCACCTTCAGTGGTTGAGAACACATGTAAGGAAAACCAACAGCTCAAAATGTGGAAAGGAAACTCCTAAGAAACACATTCAATCTGATGAGAAATTTGAAATAAGTCTGCAAGTATAGGCAGAGGGCAAGATCGAAACACGACCTCTCTGATTTAACCTAGACAATCAATACTTCAAAGGATATTTCTTTAATGAGGTTTAAACAGCTATGAGTAAGCAGGGCATACCATGAATCAAACAAGATAGCATGTCATATTAATCATTAAGGAAATAAATAACAAGTTCTTAGTGGACCAAAGGGCAGTTAAGAATCCTTTGACATGACTAAGAATGATGAAAACATAGAAGCTCTAATGAATCAGGAAATTTGATGAGCCTCCATGGGCATACCTCAAACTATTATTTAGTAACCTACAACAAGCAAGAAGCATGGATACATATGTTAAAATCTAAGAAAACATAACCGAAAATAAGTACAATACCATTTACCAACCCATGGAATCCTGCACATAGATCCTCTCCATCATCTAGGTAAGCAAGACAAGCTATTCACTCCATAAAACAAGTCTGATCATCAAAACTCATAACATATATTGCTCTAAGCTCAGTCAAGTTCTTAAGCTCTTAAAATTATAGCTTGTTTATCAACTCTTCAACCAACAATATTACAATGATTCTCCATGAGTTATATAGGAGAATGAGAAGATAAGCTTCACAAAACTGACTAGAAGCTCATAGGCTAAAAGCTAAAATCTGATTTTGTCCTTGAGGATTTCCAAAGCCAAAGGTACAAAATATCCTCAAAATATCTACAGAATGCTAAAAAGGGAAAAAATATTGACTTTTCATTACTGAAAATGGCTAAAAAATTCCTAACTCACATTTGGATAAGCCAGTACAGAAAACTGCCATTTTGGCAAAATGCTGCAGGAACGTAGCAATAGAAAATTTCCTGTTTTGCAGACAACTTTTGAGGGACCTCCCAATGTCGAAAAAAGGCTTGTGATGGCTCGTTGAAAATACCTAGATGTCTAGTTTCTGAAAATACTTTATTTTTCCCAAAGTTATCAATGGAAGTATCTCAAAAAATGAAATGAGTGAAAAAAACCAAAAAAGTAGCCTTTGTTGATATGCGAGGAAGAAAGTCAAAAAATCACTATTTTTCGCCTCTTTGGGTAATCAAAACACATCCTTTGGATATGAAATTTTCTGAGTAGATTCCCTTGAATTTATTCCATCTAACCAAATGAGTTTCATGAGCTGAGGATGCTCATAGCACCCATGGCAGTGCCTTGAAAAATGTGCAATTATGGCCAAAAAACACAAAAAAATAAAATCTTATCAAAATTTGCTCAATTTTGGCGAGCAAGCCCCTCATGGGTTTTCAGAGGAATGTAGAGAAGCTAAGGTGAATATTTCAAGTGCTGATGTGCCTTTCTCCACTTTTTCTACAAGGCATCTTCTTTGGGCAGTTTTGAGTTTTTCTTGTGCAACCTTCAATTTCTTTCAGGCAAATTGATTTAGCTTTTTGTAGTGCTTGGTCATCTTCTTTTGTATGCTCAAGTTTCTGTTAGATTTCTCTAACTTATCCTCCAAACGATTTTTGGCCCTTTAAATCAATTATTCTTTGTCATTCTCTATGTCTTGGGCGAGCAAGGAAGTGAGAGGATAAGATCGGACAAGGGCTGCCTCTTCTTCTTTATTTTTCTGCAAAGCTCTCTTGAGACCCATAGTCCTAGGCCTCTTTCTCATTGGCTGCTCTTATTATTCAGTATCATTGAATTCACCCATAAGCTCTTCAAGCTTAACTTGTGCTTTGGAGGCTTCCCTTTGGTACTTGAAAGCCCAGGCCTGCAAAACTTCCATTTGACCACTCATTTGTTTGTTTTGCATCTCTAGAACATGTATGAAGTCCTTTGAGATTTCTAGATCAGCTTGCAGTTCATGAATTTAGTCTTCTCTGTTTCTCAAAAGAGCCTCAAGGACTCTAGCTTCATTATCACTATCATCACTATCTATCTGTATGATATCAAACTCCCTTTTCTTTTCATGACTACTCTCCTCTTTTTCTTTCCCCTTGGCTTGAATAGACTTCTTGTTCCTCTTCCTCTTTGGAAATTCAACAATGCTCTTTTTAGGTAGTTTGACTCTACTCCTTAGTGCTCTTGTGACATTGCTAGTCACTGCTGGAATGGTCTTATTCTTTGCTGATCTAGTGTTTCTAGGCTTAGCCACTTTTGGAGGAAAAGTCATGGCCCCTTGCCTAGGAGAGGCAGCTAGCACATGCTCAACTTGGTCTTTTACTTTGCTGCTGCCATCATCATCTTTGTCACTGTTTTCTTCTGTTTGAAGATTTCCTTGTTTGTGTTTACCATCACTATGCTCATGGTCACTAATTTGGTCCTTTTTCTCCATGCTGCCCTCTTTGGAATGCTCATTGTTTGGTGTTTGATTTTCGTCATCATTACTTGCTTGAGGGTTGTCTTGTTTCTCATCATAAGTGTCCTTTTGAGGACTATCATGACCCTCATCATAGGTGTCTTTTTTATGACAATCATGACCATCATCATAGTTGTTTTGGCTGCCACTTTGTATGTTTTCTTGAGGGCTGCCTTGTTCATCTCTGTCCCTATTTTCTTCATCGCTGTTGTGCTCTTTACCTTCACTGTTTTGTCCCTCATCACCATCATGCTTACTACTGTGATGGATGCCATCATGTTCCTCTTCATGACTGTTGTACTCACCATAAATTTTTTCATGCTCATCATCACCCTATTTATGCTCATTGTCATGCTTAGATTCTTCACTTTGTCCTTTTTCATTACTAGTTCTCCTTTTGTCACTTTTCCCTTCTTCACTAATAGTTTTCCTCTTCTCTTCTTCACTCTCAATCATAGGAGATTTTTGTTTTTTAGGAGAGGATTTACTAGAAGAAGGAGAAACATGATGAGTGGACGGTGAGGAAGGCGCATGAGATGAAGAGGCAATGGAAAAATCAGGATGGGAGATGAAAGAGTCCCAAGAAACTCCCTTTTTCAAGCCGATGGAGGATGATGATCTTGATAAGGGAATGATGAAATAGACAAGCTTGTTGTTGAGCCGAGGTTTCTTTTGGACAAGAGAGGCCATGTTGTCAATGCTTCTATAGATGAAGCAGTTAGGTTCAAAGAACTTAGTTCTCAGGAAATGCATAAGAGGCGTGATATGATAGATAAATCCGGGAAACCTCCCTTCACACGTGAAATACTTCATGATGATTTTCATGAGAGCGCATAGCCGGTCAACAAGTGGGAAAAGGGAAAATAGCTTGGCAAGCATCCTTATTTTTCGGTTTTATTGAACCACTTTTCTCCTATATAGGGTATCTTAGTAGCTTTGGAGATAGCCCTAGGAGAGAGTTTGAAGTCCAGACCTGCTAGATGGACATTCTTTCCTTGTAGCCTCAAAGCAAACAAATGTGTTAAAGGAGAGTGACTTTTTACTTCTTGGACCTTTTGGCAAAAATCCAAGTGCCCTACTTCATGGAAATTGAAGAGTACTGAAGGGGATTATTTCACTTCTTGAGTTGTCAAAGACTCAAACCTATTGTGATATCCACTCCTTCCATACTTCTTTGGAGGCATTTTTTCTTTCCGATACCCTTCACTGACTTACCAAGGCGAACCGTTTTAAATGATCACCGAAAAATGCCCTCAATCAAAAACACTTTTTACTCTTTGTAAAACTAAGTTTGTCCTTAGTTAGCCAACAAGTTTTTGTTAAGTGAAAACAAACTCCCTTTGTTTTTGACAATACAACTCTTATTTTTATTCACTGTTTTCCTTTGTTTCTAATAAAAAAGGGGCATCACTGAAAACCACTATGTTTCTTCTGATATCACTGTTTTAAGGGACTGAGCAAACCCCTGTGAACTGATAACAAACTATTTCACCCAGTCATTATCTTCTTTTTGTCAAAACAAAGAATTCACTCTTAGAAAAACATTGTGCTCTTCCTTTGAATAAACTATCCTTCTTTGATGATCAATGTTTCTCTAAAAACAAAAGGTAGTCTCCTTGTCACTGAGTGATAAGCCTTCAAAACAAACTATGTCTCCTCTTTATAGATTGTATGATCTTCTATGTGCTTGAAAAAAAAAATTAATACTTGCAAGGTATAAGTCTTTTAAAAAGTGATTCCTTGTTTTATGTAGTTCAAACCTTCAATCTGAAATGATGGCTTTCCTTGTTTTAATCACTGTTTTCTCTTTAATAGGTGGAAGGGCTTCTTTTTCAAATGAAAACCAATGCACCTTTTATACTATATTTGTGAGCAAACAAAAAATATTTATAACTTTTTAAAAACATGTTTCCTTTCCTTTGGGCACCAAAAATCTTTCCCCTTGGAAGAATATGCTATCTTCAACCAATTACAGCAATAAAATCTTTCAAACTGTCAACCACTCTCTCCTCCTTTTTCACTGGTTTCTCTGTGGTTTTAGCAGGAAAGTTTCTTTTGGATGAAGTTCAATTTGTTTTTCTTATGAACAAGATGTTCTTCTCTTTAGAAAAGTCCCTTGATATTGTTGGAGATGATTTCACCGTGAAAAAAATACTTTGGCACTTTGGGAACTATTTTGGTGACCTATGTTGATAGTGGCCCGGGCGCCTGGGCGGTGGGCTGTTCAGGGGTGGCTCGGGCGGTGTTGAAAATAGATGGGAAAATGCAGGTAAATAGGAGTGCAAGGGCAGAAACTGTAAGTGGATAATGGCCAAATTACAGGGCAGGTGAGAGGGCGCTTTTACATGCCTTGATGGCTTGGAAAAGGCAAAAATCACACGGGTGATGGCGTTCAGACAGCGACTCTGGGCCGTTCAGAGTGGCCGGGCACCGGGCCGTTCAGGAATGGGCACTGCAGAGGTTAAAAAATGGCACTTTCAATTTTGATCATGCAAGATAATTATGTTCAAAACATAAGGCCGGTGGGAGGAGGGCTTATTGTGGCTTGAACGCTTGGATGTGGTTGAAAAACACACGGGCGCATTGTTCAGAAAAGGCATTGGGCCGTTCAGTGATGGCCCGGGTGAACGTGTCACGTTTGATTCGGGCGTCGGGTGCTACACAGGCGTGATGCGCAGTGTTACAAGTGTGCCGCACCTAGAACAAATTCCTTGTGATGATGCCTACAGGCGCGCCGTGCTATTGTATAGGTGTGCCGCGTATGAAAAACCATGGATGCTGTGAAAACCACTGTTTTCTCCTTCAACCAATGTTTGCAAAATGACTTGAAAACGTTTTTCCTCGGGCTTTCTATAGCTTTTGAGGGTTTTAAAGTACCGTTTCCTCCCTGTTTAAAATGAAAAACCTCCTTTATCATTCGTTTTTAAAACAAATTGACTTTTTTGCATGGGCATTTGGATTGGAACATAATCTCTGTTTTTGTTGTTTGAACGAAGACTTTTGAAAAATAGCTAATGCCCTTTAGCTCTGTTGCCACTAAAAAACCCCTTATCCTTGATGATTTGTTTTAATACTTTGTTTTTCACAAAGGAGGTTACCACACTATGATTTGACTCTGTTTTTTACAAAAGGAATCTATCATAACAACACTTTTGCAGTTTTAAACAAGACCTTATGTGCTTGTTTCAGCCAAGAGTTTTCTTTCAATTATGAAAAGGGCTCTCTGTCAGTCCTTGGAACCATAATGAAAACACACTTGCTTTTGAAGGGATAGGGGAGCAAAACACCACTGCTGTAGCTTCTTGAAATCACATATGCAAATCTATCTGTTTATGAAGTGAAAGAAGGTTTTATCCTCTGATTAAAAACATTTCAAAATGTAAATTTCCTGTGTCTTTTAAAACTCTATCTCTTATCATTCTATGGGGACATTCTTTGATTGAAAGTGAAACATGTTTTATCACACCTTTAACCTTTGAATGAGCTCTTTCATGGTGCAAACATTTGGAGGGCTGATCCTTTGCCTTTTTGTGAAGGAGGCCTACAAACAGTGAAGGTTTCAATCACTTACAATGTGTCGTCTGTCCTTTGACTGCGTTGGAAGTAACCTTTGGTGCTCTCCCTTCATTCATCACTTGGAAGAATTATTTCTATAACCATAAGGGATTTGTAAAAATAAGAATTCCCTTTTCACATACACATTCTATGTGAATTCTCGCTTATACCAGTTTGCAGACATGACTAGAAACATAGCTTGGTCTATCAATTTCATCATTCAGAAAGGCTTGTTTAATCAAAATTATAACCTCTTATTTATCCTTTGAAGGAGGTTGTCATAAACACAAGATCAGTGGTCTCTAACACCAGCATGCCAACCTTCTGCCTGTAATATGAAAAATTCCTTTAACTTATCATTTCCATTCGTGACACCATTATTCCTCAACCTTATCTTTCCAATAGAAAACTTACTCAAACACAATTTGAAACCCTGCTGATGCATCCACTTTTCATTTTTGGAGGAGGTGGCTCACAATAGTTTCTGAAGTCACTTAAGAACATGTTGGCCCTCTTCTTGTCTGTGAAGGAGGCCACAACATGTATTTCTAACCATCTGCTTTTTGAAGGAGGTTCCACCATACACATGACATTTCATCCATTTCAAACCTGTCTTATTTATCTGCAATATGTGTCTCTGCTTGAAGAATACCAATAGGAAACAAAGTGAATTCTGACATTTGTCATTATGAGGCATGGTCTGAGATGTATATGCTTTTGTAAAATATCATTCTGAACACTTAGACCAGAAACCATATGATTTATATTATGGAGAATGCTTATATTATGGAGAATGCTTACTACAAAATATTATTGACTAACCTTCCTTTGACTGTGTTTTCAGGGGTATCTTGAAATTTCCCTTTGACTAATTTTCACATCCCAGGCTTGAGGTAACATAAGAAGCAGTTGTCTTCTTATGCCCTACATGATGATAATCTATGGAATGTTTATGCAGTACTGCTTTTGGAGGAGATACTGAAACACAGTTGATTAGCATTACATCAATCTTTTGTATTCATGTGACTTGGAGGATGATCTTTGTTCTTCAGGCAGTTCTTGGATCTAAAACCATACCTATTAGTTTCCCTTCACTCACTGCACTCCATTGGTTTCACTGATGGAAAAATAATTCATCATGAAGGACCTATTGAAATTTTTCCTTGTGCCCTCACCTGTATACTGATCAACATTCAATTACACCCCTGCAGAGATGTAAAAACATACGACTTTGAGCCTTGGAGAGCTCCTTTGGTGTTTCATGGAGATTTTTCGTGATCTAAGTATATTTCTTCAGATAGTGAACATCCTCATCTTTTCCTGATCTGGATCTTTGTGAAATTTTTCTGAAATGATATAGAGTGACCTCTTAGTGGTGCACAACCTATGGATGGATCAAGACTTGTTATGCAGAATAGGAACTCATTCAAAGCTGACTGGTACTAGACAGAGGCTTTTGGCTTACGATGTCTTAGCCAAGGAAAAACTCCCTAAACACCACTATCTAACTTAGGGACAATCTTGAAAGATTCTGAATGTTTTCTCAGGAATGATCAGATTTTCAAGTGACAAGATGACCAGGGATAGGGTTGCAGAAATTTTGTTAATTGTTGGATAGTGAATGGCATGAGAAATAAGGGTAAATGATGGAAAATAATTTACAGCTATGACGGCTACAGACAGGGATATTTTGCTGAAATCAGATAGGACTTGACAGCTGAAGTTTTTTCTCATCATAGACTGACAGGAAGGGGTAGGGGGACAAAAATTATTTCGGGGTGTTTTCTAGATGACAGATTTGACAATTTTGAGATCAGCTTCTAGAAA
Organism: Pinus albicaulis; assembly: GCA_034641835.2. Classification (NCBI taxonomy): domain Eukaryota; kingdom Viridiplantae; phylum Streptophyta; class Pinopsida; order Pinales; family Pinaceae; genus Pinus; species Pinus albicaulis. The sequence continues at coordinate 160,138,161 of CM076580.1, forward strand.
ACTAAGCTAAGGAAACTATTCATCAGCAACAGGTAAAAAATAATGATGAATAACAGTGGCTCCATTTGGGGAGGGTAGCTCCTTTTCAGGAGGTGTCCAGAATTGCAGATCTCTGGCTTGTGAAGACCAGTGCCTTATCTATTGGCACAAAATTCTTCCTTTCTTGATGCTATTTCTAAAAATTTCCAACATGATTAACATCAAAGTCATATCTACCTACCCAGCTATATTTTCTAGCATTTTTTCTTCTTTTAGGTGCATTTGAACTAGCAACCATTTGAAATGATATTTTTTTTTTTGAAAAAAGAAAAACTATCTAATGCTACACTTATATCTTCCTGGAGTTCAGATTAAACTGATGAACTCTTTTGTTTCTCTACATATACTACAATTGACTGTCAAGATTAAGCTATTTGACAGGATTTCATTCACTAGTCTAAAGAATGAAATTGAAAAATGATCAAATCAGGATTAGACAGTCTGATTTGTCATGTGTTTGTGGCATAAAAATAAACTGCACACAAACATTATTTATGTACAAGATGAAACTTAGAAAAATCAGGGCTAAGATATACAAATTGTTTTTTCATCCCTATTTTTCTCTTTGGTTCTGTTTTGAGCATGTGGAACCAGCATTCTTTTCCTAATCTAATTTCATTGATAAGTCAAGCTTACACAATTTGACTATCATCTCTCTCACTAACTTATCAGCAATCAATTTAAAACATGTTCAGTTATGATTAGGCTAGATAACTGAACAAGATATCTTTTGAGCACTAGTAGTGGCATTTAGACTTGCGCACTTTCAGCATGACTATTTTTTGAGTATGGGGCTTTTCATGGTGTTTTCAAACCACCCTCTTTTTCTACTTTTCTACCGTTTTTGTGTTTTCTATTTTTTGATTTATTTCTTCAAGCAATGGTATGTACAATGATTGAAAAATCTGAAACTAGAACTCCTGAAAACGGTGAAACTTGAGAATCTTATCTTCATAAGGATCTCCTAATGCTCTTGTTCCACTCAGCTCTTGAAAAGAAAAGTTTGGAAAATTTTCTCTTTTAAGCATAACATAAGGATTCGTCCATGAATCTCTAAACAACCATGTGTCTTCCTGTTGTACTTCTTTATACCTTTGATCTCCACTTCTCCTTTTTCTGTAGATCTTTTTCAAATAATGCAGATATTCTTTGTCATTTTTAAAGCTTATGATGACATCATCAAGGTACATCATGACAAGGAAATTCAGAACCGGGAACATAGCTTTCTTGAGGGCATCTTCGGTGTTCATTGGTTTTGGACAGATTGGTTTGAACATGAAGTTGCCACTAGTATATTTGAAGAAATCTTTGAGCTGATCTTTTTGAAGTGGAATTATTCGATGGTATCCTGAAAAATTATCACTCAAAACCACATGATTAGAAACTCCTATTTTTCTTATGATATGATCTGTTTTTGGAAGGGGATGGATGTTGTTTATGAGAGGTTTATTTATGTTTCTAAAATCTAAACATAACCTGTGTTTAGTTGTCTTCTTTTTGAGTGACCATGTTTGACTAGATTTTTTGTGTTCTTTTTTGAAAGGATGATATCTAGAGAAGACAACATTTCTATGGTGTTTTGTATTCATTTTCCGGCATATGCTTGTATTGTGAAGAATGTTGTCTAGTATTGTATTCCTTAATTTCTGATATAGAGACAAAATCCTAGGTAATTTAAACAACTCAAGTTTTTTACAATTGTTTTCATCAACTTCCTTATCATCAAAACTAGTGAATATCTTTTTAGGATCTGTGGAAGCACTAGAAATGGTTAACATTTCATTTGGAGAACTGCAATATTTAGAGGGTGAAGCGCTAAGATATGGCAAGAACATGAGGCTTTCTGGCTTTTGGTTTCCCAAGGTTGTTGTGTTATGCAAATCCATTAGCGGCTTTAAATCAAAAGAGAGTTTCAATTGTGTGTTTGATACTTGTATTGGGTTGAGATCACTTGCTTGAGAATTTAAAATGATTACTTCTTCCAAAGTATCAGTTTCAGTTTCTGGTGAATCAAGTTTTATTTCATCAAAATGCAAGTGCATCTGGTCATGATAATTTTGAGTATCAAATTCATCATATAGAGGTTTTTCTGGCTGTGATACTATGCTTGAACTAATTTCAGTTTCACTTGTGTTTTCATTAGTGTCATCTTGCAGGTGTAAGATGAAGGAATCCATGTTTGAATGTATGGAATAAAGAGGTATGTTTTCCAGTTTCTATTGACTACTGACCATATATTTCATGTCTGATTCACGATATAATCTTCTTGGTTGGTTGAAACAGGAATAGTAGCATAACACATGTCTAACTGAATGTTCCCTTGGAGTTTAGCCCCCCAGATTCTAGATAAAAGCATTCCATATTTCGGGGGAATGTCTGCTACCACTATGTCCATAACCAAATGTTTAGCTAGGACTTGTGCCAGACTTACACACAGGTCTTTGATTAGGCCCAAACATTTGACTATGATCGAATCAAAAGAGTACAAGTCTTTGTAAGGTTTGGTTATTTCTAAGCCTAATCTGTCCATTATCACTTTAGGCATGAGATTGTGAGAGGCACCGGAATCTAGCATAGCGTTATGTAGGATATGGTCATGTACATTCAAGCTGATGTAAAAAGGAAGAGTGGTTCCTTCTTGACACTTTCCTTCTATCTTTGGTCCAAATAACAGTTTGAGAGTGTCATCAGCTAAGTGCAAAGTGTCGGTATCATTTCCTATGTTTAAGATTTATATAACCTGAGATTTATAAGAATTTTGAGCTATTAGTTCAGTTAGGGGCATATTTATTTTGATTTTAGCAATTTCCCCTTCGAAACTGAAAGGTACTTGATATTTTGACATGTTTTCATCAGCTTTTTCAGCCATTACCTTCTCTACTGATCTATCCTTTTGATTTTGATGTGGAGCTATTTTCAGGATGGTACTTTCAAGAATTTTGGTGGAAGTGCTGGCACAGTTTGGGTTGATGTTTGATTGGCTAGTTTTGTCTTTGTTTAGATCAGTTTTCTTATCCATAACATTAACATTGTCTGCTGGTTTTTTAAAAATAGCTTCAGGAGTTTTCTTGATAGCATAATCTGAACTGTTCTTTTTTAAGTTTTCCTAGTTTTTATTCGATTTTTCTTGGTTTTTCTTACTTCTGAGATCATATTGCCTATGGACTTCCATTATGGAATTTTGTAAACCAATTTCATGGTCTTTGGAATCTTCATAGTCAGTTTCATCTTGGTATGAGGAGAAGAAACTTTTTTCTTCTTCCGTGAGATAAACCTCACCCTCATTATCAGAGCCTATTAGGTTTAGATGATTTTCCTCAATATGTTCAATGTCTCTTTCTCCTTCATCAAGATAATTATCTTGGAAAGGAGGCCTGATTTGCTGATCATTTTCTCTCTGTTTGTTTTGAGGTGGGTCCCTTCTAAAGTTTTGATTCCAGTTTCTGGTTTGTGGGCTTGGCTGGTTTTCCCTAGGAGGTGTTCTATCACTGAGACTCATTCTTTCCATCATTATTTCTATCATTCTTTCCATTTTTCTTTCCAGGTTGTCTATTTTGGCATCGGAAGAGGATGTAGAGGGAAAGGTTTCATCTCGGTATGTGACCTTCTTTTCTGATCTCAACCTAGCACTCTTTTCAGCAAGATTTTCTTCCGCACTAATAGCCCCCTTTTGCATTTCTTCTAGAGTTGTAGGTTCTCTTTCTCTTAGCTGATATGTCATATCCGAATCAAAACCTTCTGGAAATTTCACTAGAGCCAAGCCGGGTGGAGGTTTCATGTTAGGTGGGAGAGCATTATAAACACTGTTGAATCTAGTACAATAATCTTGAACACTTTCTCCTGTGTTCCTCTTAAGAGTATTATATTCAGAGAAGACTTGAAGTGGGTTTTTCTTGATTTCCCATTTGTTTATGAAAGTTTGGTATAATGATGGGAGATCATGTATGCTATGAGGAGCTAAGCCTTTAAACCATTTTTTAGCTTCGCCTCCTAGGCTTTGGGTGAACATTCTCATCTTGATGGTTTCATCTAACTCCATGTAATCAAAAGCATCATTCATTCTATCTACATGTTGTTGGGCAGTAGTGGATTCAGCCCCGGGAAAGTGTGGGATCCTAGACTGATAGTCATTTGGCAAAGGTGCCAAAGGCTGAGGTAACACTAGGGGTGCATACCATGTTGCCATGATGGTTGGTACTGGTAAATTTACAAGTGGAGGATTTGGTACGTGAGATGAAGTGATTTGAACAGTGGTGTTGTGAGTGGGAGTGTTAGAGGTGCCTGGACTGATAAACTGATTTTGAGTAGACTTGGGATGGAAAGAGCTAAAGTGGTGGAGGAGCTAGGTTGTGACTTGGTTCTAAAAAGACTTATTGTATGGTGCAAGTCAAAAGTTTGGTCTAGCAAGGATGTAAGATTTTCAGGTACTGAGCTTGCTCTATGAAGGCTTCTATCGGTAGTTAAATCACTAGTCTTAGAATTTTGCCACAAAATATTTTCTGGGTCATCAACTACGGTAGGAGGATTTGGGTCTGGATGAGATATGGTATGAATTCTCCGTGAAGCCAGGTTTCAGATTCAAACTTTTAGAGAGGATGAAAGTTATGAATGTTTTTAACAACTTGTCTTCTCTAAGTTTTGTCAAACTAGCTCAATGTATGGTTTAGACTTTTCAAGGTTGTTTGCAAAGCAGTCTTATAATAGTTTATGGAAGCTTAGCAAAGTTTTCAAAAAGGCCTACTGGAGGCTAGTGGAGTTGCCAGGTGGAAATATTTTGGTTTTTTGAGGATATATTGTCTATGGTCCACCACCAAAACTTGATATGAACAGTCAATATAAAATGTTTTTGTGAGGTTATTTTTTGAGTTTTTAAGGTGCAGTCTGATTTGTAAGAGTGTCCTAAATTTGTTTTCAGCACTTAGCTAAGGTGATGAAACAAAGAGAGTTTACTCTAATGGCTTTATTAGTTGATTTTAAGATTTAATCTGAAGGACTAATGAGTCAACAACAGTTTGCTAGACAGTCATGAACTCAGAGAGTCTCACCATAATCGCCATTATGTTAGTGTGGAGATGAGGTGGCAGATTCACTAGATTTTCTTGAAGACAAGGGATTTATGGAGTCCTAATATGTACTTAGATTGTCACTAACTCAGAAAAGTCCCACCGTGATCGCCATTATGCATGAGCGGTGGGGTAAGTCAACAAGATAGTCTTCTTAAGGGATGCTGAAATGTTTAGGGAATTCGAAGTTTGTTTATCACTCAAAGTCCCACTGTGATCTCCATTATGTAAGGTTCCCATGATTTGGCAGATTGACGGACCAAATGACGAAGTAACATCAAACCAATCTTTGGAGCCCTAGGACCTTGCCTTCCTGGACTCAGAGAGGGCTCTCTCTAATGAAGCGAAGGATGTGAGCTTGTTCACTTAGTTTGTTTAGATTTTAGGCTAGTTGCTAAGTGTGTTTGTTTGTTTGTTTTTTAGTTGTTTGGGGAAAAAATGATCAAATGGATCAAAATAGAACAAGAAAATGAGATAAACTAGGCTATGGGGTCAAAATCAAGCCAAGGATGTCAAGACAATGGGTAGGGTGTACTGCAGGGCCGATTTAGTATAGCGAATGGATATTTTAGGTGGTTTATGAAGTGAAATGAACATCAAGTTGGTGCAAGAAAAGGGGATCTTAAGCATAAATAGTTTAAACAACAAGTATTCATGTGGTAGGGCTAACCATTAATCACTATGAATCCAACTCAAATTGATAGATGCATAAAATAAACATTCAGGTGACGCATAGAGGTATAAGACCCTCTAACTGTGGGAAAATCACCTTCAGTGGTTGAGAACACATGTAAGACAAACCAACAGCTCAAAATGTGGAAAGAAAACTCCTAAGAAACACATTCAATCTGATGAGAACTTTGAAATAAGGTTGCAAGTATAGGCAGAGGGCAAGATTGAAACAAGACCTCTCTAATTTAACCTAGACAGTCAATACTTCAAAGGAGATTTCTTTAATGAGGTTTAAACAGCTATGAGTAAGCAGGGCATACCATGAATCAAACAAGATAGCATGTCATATTAATCATTAAGGAAATAAATAACAAGTTCTTAGTGGACCAAAGGGCAGTTAAGAATCCTTTGACAAGACTAATAAAGATGAAAACATAGAAATTGTAATGAATCAGGAAATTTGATGAGCCTCCATGGGCATACCTCAAACTATTCTTTACTGACCTACAACAAGCAAGAAGCATGGATACATATGTGAAAAACTAAGATAACATAACTGAAAAGAAGTACAATACCATTTACCAAGCCATGGAATCCTGCACATAGATCCTCTCCATCATCTAGGCAAGCAAGTCAAGCTATTCACTCCATAAAACAAGTTTGATCATCAAAACTCATAACATATATTGCTCTAAGCTCAGTCAAGTTCTTAAGCTCTTCAAAGTCCAAATTTTTTATCAAATCTTCAACCAAAAATATTACAATGATTCTCCATGAGTTATATAGGAGAATGAGAAGATAAGCTTCACAAAACTGACTAGAAGCTCATAGGCTAAAAACAAATATCTAATTTTGTCCTTGAGGCTTTGAAAATCCCAAGGCACATAATATATTCTAAATATATATAAAATTTTAAAAAAGGAAAAAATATCGACTTTTCATTACTGACAATGGCTAAAAATGGCCTAGTGCACATTTGGATAAGCCACTTCAGAAAATTGCTTTATTGACAAAATGCTACATGAACGTAGCAACAGAAAATTCCCTGTTTTGAAGACAACTTTTGAGGGACCTCCTGATGTCAAAACGAGGCCCGTGATGGCTTGTTGGAAAGCCCTAGATGTCTAATTTCTGAAAATACTTTATTTTTCCAAAACTGATCACTAGAATTATGTGAAAAACTGAACTGAGTGGAAAACACCAGAAATTATCCCTTTGCTGATATGTGAGGCAGAAAGTCAAAAAATCATTGTTTTTCGCCTCTTTCGGGGATCAAAACACATCCTGTGGATCTGAAATTTTATGAGTAGATGCCCTTGAATTTAATTCATCTAATGATACAACTCTCAACAGCTGAGGATTCTCCAAATAAAAATGGTGGCGACCATGAATTTCTGCAATTAGGCCCAAAAATGTCAAAAAACAAATTCTTGTCAAAATCTGCTCAACTTTGGCAAGCAAGCCCCTCATGGGTTCTTAGAAAAATGTAGAGAAGCTGAGGCCAAGATTTCAAGTGTTGATGTGCTTTTCTCCACTTTTTCTATCGAGTGCCTCTTTCGGGCAGCCTTGAGCCTTTCTTGTGCAACCTTCAATTTCTTTCGGGCGAATTGATTTAGCTTTTTGTAGTGCCCAGTCATCTTCTTTTGTAGTATCAAGTCTCTGTTAGTTTTCTCTAATTTATCCTCCAAATTTTTATTGGCCCTTTCAAGCCATGATTCTCTATTATTTTCTATTTCTTGGGTGAGCAATTGAGTAAGAGGATAAGATCGAACAAGGGCCGCCTCTTCTTCTTTCTTTTTCTCCAAAGCTTTCTTGAGTCCCATAGTCCTAGGCCTCTTTCTCCTTGGCTGCTCCTCTTCTTCAGTATCACCAAATTCCCCATAAGCTCTTCAAGCTTGGTTTGTGCTTTGGAGGCCTCCCTTTGATATTTGAAAGCCCGGGCCTCAAAAACTGCCATTTGACCACTCATTTGTTTGTTTTGCATTTGTAGGACATGTATGAAGTCTTTTGAGCTTTCTAGATCAGCTTGTAGGTCATGAATTTGGTCTTCTTTGTTTCGCAAGAGAGCCTCGAGGATTCTAGCTTCATTATCACTATCATCACTGTTTATCTATATGATATCAAATTCCCTTTCCTTTTCATGACTACTCTCCTCTTTTTATTTCCCCTTGCCTTGGATAGACTTCTTGGTCCTCTTCCTCTGGCAATTCAACAATGCTCCTTTTAGGCAGTTTTCCTCTACTTATTAGTGCTCTTGTGACATTGCTAGTCACTACTGGAGTGGTCTTTTTCTTTGTTGATCTAGTGTTTCTAGGCTTCGCCACTTTTGAAGGAAGAGTCATGGCCCCTTGCCTAGGAGAGGCAGCTAGCACATGCTCAACTTGGTCTTTTACCTTGCTGCTTCCATCATCATCTTTGTCACTGTTTTCTTCTGTTTGAAGATTTCCTTTTTTGTCTTTATCATCACTATGATTATGGTCACTGATTTGGTCCTTTTGCTCCATGTTTCCCTCTTTGGAATGCTCACTATTTGGTGTTTGATTGTCACTATCATTACTTGCTTGAGGGATGTCTTGTTTCTCATCATAGGTGTCTTTTTGAGGACTGTCATGACCCTCATAATAAGTGTCCTTTTGAAGACTGTCATGACCCTCATCATCATTGTTCTGGCTGCCACTTTGTATGTTTTCTTGAGGGCTGCCTTGTTCATCTCTGTCCCTGTTTTCTTCATGGTTGTTGTGCTCTTTACTTTCACTGTTTTGTCCCTCATCACCATCATGCTCACTGCTGTGTTGGCTGCCATCATGTTCCTCTTCATGATTGATGTGCTCACCATTAATTTTTTCATGCTCATAATCATCTTGTTTATGCTTACTATCATGCTTAGATTCTTCACTTTGTCCTTTTTCATCACTAGTTTGCCTCTTGTCGCTTTTCCCTTATTCACTGCTAGTTTGCCTCTTCTCTTCTTCACTCTCAATCATAGGAGATTTTTGTTTTTTAGGAGTGGATTTACTAGAAGAAGGAGAAACATGATGAGTGGATGGTGAGGAAGGCGCATGAGATGAAGAGGCAATGGAAAAATCAGGATGGGAGATGAAAGAGTCCCAAGAAACTCCCTTTTTCTCAATTTGATGGAGGATGATGATCTTGATAAGGGAATGATGAAATAGAAAAGCTTGTTGTTGAGCTGAGGGCTTCTTTTGGACAGTAGAGGCCATCTTTTCAATGCTTCTATAGAGGAAGAAAGGTAGGTTTAGCAATTTAGTTCTTGTGAAATGCATAAGAAGCCTGATATGATAGGCATAAATCCGAGAAAACCTCCCTTCACACGTGAAATACTTCATGATGATTTTCATGAGAGGGGCATAGCTGGTCAACAAGTGGGAAAAAGGGAAAATATCTTGGCAAGCATCCTTATGGTCTGGTTTTAGGAAGGGTTTGTAGTGATTCAGATCTAGGTATGTTTTCTTGAACCACTTTTCTCCGATATAGGGGATTTTGGTACCTTTGGAGATAGCCCTAGGAGAGAGTTTGAAATCCAGACTTGGTAGATGGACATGCTTCCCTTGTAGCCTTAAAGTAAACAAATGTGTCAACGTAAGGCGACTTTTTACTTCTTGGACCTTTTTGCAAAATTCCAAGTACCCTACTTCATGAAAATTGAAGAGCGCTGAAGGAGATTCATTCACTTCCTGAGTTGAAATAGGCTCATACCTATTGTGATACCCACTCCTTTTGTCATTCTTTGGAGGCATTTTTTCTTTTGATACCCTTCACTAACCCACCAAGGAAAACTTTTTAGATGATCACTGAAAAATGCCCTCAATCAAAATACTTTTTACTCTTTGTAAAACTAAGTTTGTCCTTAGTTAGCCAACAAGTTTTTGTTAAGTGAAAACAAGCTCCCTTTGTTTTTGACAATACAACTCTTCTTTTTATTCAATGTTTTCCTTTTTTTCTAATAAAAAAGGGGCATCCCTGAAAACCACTATGTTTCTTCTGATATCACTGTTTTAAGGGACTGAGCAAACCCCTGTGAACTGATAACAAACTGTTTCACCCAATCATTATGTTCTTTTTCTCAAAACAAAGAATGCACTCTTAGAAAAACATTGTGCTCTTCCTTTGAATAAATTTTCCTTCTTTGATGATCAATGTTTCTCTAAAAACAAAAGGTAGTCTTCTTGTCACTGAGTGATAAGCCTTCAAAACAAACTCTGTCTCCTCTTTATAGATTGAATGATCTTCTATGTGCTTGAAAAACAAGTTTAATACTTTCACAAGGAATAAGTCTCTAAAAAAGTGATTCCCTGTTTTATGTAGTTCAAACCTTCAATCTGAAATGATGGCTTTCCTTGTTTTAATCACTGTTTTCTCTTTAGTAGGTGGACAAGCTTCTTTTTCAAATGAAAACCAATGCACCTTTTATGAAATGTATTTGTGAGCAAACAAAAAAGATTTATAACTTTTTAAAAGCATGTTTCCTTTCCTTTGGGCACCAAAACTCTTTCCACTTGGAAGAATATGCTATCTTCAACCACTTACAGCAATAAAATCTTTCAAACTGTCAACCACTCTCTCCTCCTTTATCACTGGTTTCTCTGTGGTTTTAGCAGGCAAGTTTCTTTTGGATGGAGTTCAATTTCTTTTTCTTATGCACAAGATATTCTTCTCTTTAGAAAAGTCCCTTGATATTGTTGGAGATGATTTCACCGTGAAAAAACTGCTTTGGCACTTTGGAAACTATTTTGGTGACCTTTTTTGATAGTGGCTTGGGCTCCTGGGTGGTGGGCCGTTTAGGGGTGGCCCGGGTGGTGTTGAAAACAGATGGGAAAAGGCAGGTAAATAGGAGTGGAAGGGCAGAAACTGTAAGTGGAAAATGGCCAAATTACAGGGCAGGTGAGAGGGCCCTTTTACATGCCTTAATGGCTTGGACAAAGGCAAAAATCACATGGGTGATGGCGTTCAGATAACAACACTGGGCCATTCAGAGTGGCCAGGCGTCGGGCCGTTTAGAGGTGGCCCGGGCCGTTCAGGGATGGGCACTGCAGAGGTTAAAAAATGGCGCTTTCAATGTTGATCATGCAAGATAATGATGTTCAAAACATAAGGCTGGTGGGAGGAGGGCTTACCGTGGATTGAACACTCAGATGTGGTTGAAAAACACACAGGCGCTTCGTTTAGAAAAGGCACTGGGCCATTCAGTGATGGCCCAAGTGAACGTGTCGCATTTGAGTCAAGTGCCGAGTGCTACACAGGCGTGTTGCACAGTGTTACAGGCGTGTCGCACTACTGTACAGGCGTGCCGAGCATGAAAAACCATGGATGCTGTGAAAACCACTGTTTTCTCCTTCAACCAATGTTTGAAAAATGACTTGAAAACGTTTTTCCTCAGGCTTTATAAAGCTTTTGAGGGTTTTAAAACACTGTTTCGTCCCTGTTTAAAACGAAAACGTCCTTTATCATTCGTTTTTAAACCAAATTGAATTTGTTGCATGGGCATTTGGATTGGAACATAATCTCTGTTTTTGCTGTTTGAATGGAGACTTTTGAAAAAAGTGCTGATGCCCTTTAGCTCTGTTGCCACTACAAAACCCCTTATCTTTGATGATTTGTTTTAATACTTTGTTTGTCACAAAGGAGGTTACCACACTATGATTTGACTCTGTTGTTTACAAAAGGAATCTATCATAATAACACTTTTGCAGTTTTAAACAAGACCCTATGTGCTTGTTTCAGCCAAGAGTTTTCTTTCAATTATGAAAAGGGCTCTCTGTCAGTCCTTGGAACCATAATGAAAACACACTTGCTTTTGAAGGGATAGGGGAGAAAAACACCACTGTTGCAACTTCTTGAAATCACATATGCAAATCTATCTGTTTATGAAGTGAAGAAGGTTTTATCCTCTAATTAAAAACATTTCAAAATGTAAATTTCCTGTGTCTTTTAAAACTTTGTCTCTTATCATTTGATGGGGACATTATTTGACTCAAAGTGAAACATGTTTTATCACACCTTTAACCTTTGAATGAGCTCTTTCATGGTGCAAACATTTGGAGGGCTGGTCCTCTGCCTTTTTGTGAAGGAGGCCTACAAACAGTGAAGGTTTCAATCACTTGCAATGTGCCCTCTGTCCTTTGACTGAGCTGGAAGTAACCTTTGGCGCTCTCCCTTCATTCATCACTTGGAAGAATTATTTCTATAACCATAAGGGATTTGTAAAAATAAGAATGCCCTTTTCACATACACATTCTATGTGAATGCTCGCTTATACCAGTTTTCATAGATGACTAGAAACAGAGCTTGGTCTATCAATTTCATCATTCAGAAAGGCTTGTTTAATCAAAATTATAACCTTTGATTTATCCTTTGAAGGAGGTTTTCATAAACAGAAGATCAGAGGTCTCTAACACCAACATGCCAACCTTCTGCCTTTAATATGAAAAAGGACTTTAACTTATCATTTCCATTTGTGACACCATTATTCCTTAACCTTGTCTTTCCAATAGAAAACTTACTCAAACACAATTTGAAACCCTGTTGATGCATCCACTTTTCATTTTTGGAGGAGGTGGCTCATAATAGTTTCTGAAGTCACTTAAGAACATGTTGGCCCTTTGCTTATCTGTGAAGGAGGCCACAACATGTCTTTCTAACCATCTAATTTTTTAAGGAGGTTCCACCATACACATGACATTTCATCCATTTCAAACCTGTGTTATTTCTCTGCAATATGTGTCTCTGCTTGAAGAATACCAATAGGAAACAAAGTGAATTCTGACATTTTTCATTATGAGGCATGGTCTGAGATGTATATCCTTTTGTAAAATATCATTGTGAACACTTAGACCAGAAACCATGTGATTTGTATTATGGAGAATTCTTACTACAAAATATTATTGACTAACCTTCCTTTGACTATGTTTTCAGGGGTATCTTGAAATTTCCCTTTGACTAATGTTCACATCCCAGGCTTGGGGTAACATAAGAAGCAGTTGTCTTCTTATGCCCTACATGATGATACTCTTTGGAAAGTTTATGCAGTACTGCTTTTGGAGGAGATACTAAAACACAACTGATCAGCATTACATCAGTCTTTTGTATTAATGTGACTTGGAGGATGATCTCTGTTCTTCAGGCAGTTCTTGGAATTAAAACCATACCTATTAGTTACCCTTCACTCACTGCACACCATTGGTTTCATTGATGGAAAAATAATTCATCATGAAGGACCTATTGAAATTTTTCCTTGTGCCCTCATCTGTATACTAATCAACATTCAATTACACCCCTGCAGAGATGTAAAAGCATATGAATTTGAGCCTTGGAGAGCTCCTTTGTTGTTTCATGGAGATTTTTCCTGATCTAAGTATATTTATTCAAATAGTGAACATCCTCATCTTTTCCTGATTTGGATCTTTGTGAACTTTTTCTGAAATGATATAGAGTGACCTCTTAGTGGTGCACGACCTATGGATGGATCAAGACTTGTTATGAAAAATAGGAACTAATTCAAAGCTGACTGGTACTAGACAGAGGCTTTTGGCTTAGGATGTCTTAGCCAAGGAAAAACTCCCTAAACACCACTATCTAAATTAGGGACAATCTTGAAAGATTCTGAATGTTTTCTTAGGCATGATAAGATTTTCAAATGACAAGATGACCAGGGATAGGGTTGCAGGCATTTTTTCAATTGTTGGATAGTGAATGGCATGAGAAACAAGGGGAAATGATGGCAAATAATTTACAGCTATGACAGTTATAGACAGGGATGTTTTGTTGAAATCATATAGGACTTGACAGTTGAATTTTTTTCTCATCATAGACTGACAGGAAGGGGTAGGAGGACAAAAATTGTTTTGGGGTGTTTTCTAGATGACATATTTGACAGTTTTGAGATCAGCTTCTAGAAAACTAAGCTAAGGAAACTAGTCATCAGCAACAGGTAAAAAATATTGATGACTAACAAATACAATAATTGTGAGTTTAATAACCCATATTACCATTTACCTCCACGCTTAGTGGTAGCTCTACTTGCCCCTGGTATTCTGCCTTAGATCCTATGGTGGGGGGGTTGGCCCGCGGGGCTGGCCCACTCCTTACCCCCGCCGCTCATACCATATGAAAATAAGTATATGTCGAATGAATATGTATATAAGAACTAAGCTATGGTATGTTGGTAATGAGGTGCACTTGCTTGCGGGAGGTTGTGGGGTCGAGCCCCGACCTCCCACCAACCTCTGCCCTTCTATTGGTAATATGTTTTGCAACCCAAAAAACTATACCATAGCATCTAACCTTTAAAAATTTAATATAAATTTAAACCATTGGTATAATATGAATTCGAACTTTGGAGTTATAATAAAACCTGACCTTTGAATATGACATTTGAATATTTAAAATTCGGCCATATAATAAAATTTAATATGAATATAAGATATGAAATTCGAACTTTCACCATTTAATAAAATTCATACTTGACCATAGTTGGACCTTGGAAGGGGGCACGTGGCGACCTCCGGGCTAGCCACATGTCCTCATGCCATTGGTTCTTCTCCCCAATCCAATGAGAATGCAATAAATTACCCACTTAGACAAATAACCAAAAATTGACACTTGGCATAGTGTAATTGGGTGAAATTGAAGGAATATTCCAATAATATCCTTTTTTTCTAACTAGGCTGCCATGTCACCATTCTGTCCTGTTCTACAAATTTTTTAGTTGTTTAGGAAAACGAACAACAGGTTCTATCTTCCTTGTACGGAGTCTGTTTTGAGTGAAACGAAGTGCCCTAGATTCTTGGCAATGAGGCCTATATGGTCATTCTAGTTTGGTGTGATTTTGAGCACTTTTAATTTGTGGCAATTTTTTTCCCCCAATCTAGATTTCGATCATTCCTCTTAGCGAAGGAGGAAATTCATGCAGTTTCCTAGGTAACATATCCTACTTTCTTTTCCTCTAGGATTTTGATTTGTTTTCTATAGAATTATCAATTAGGTTGGTTGAGATGTGAGACGTGCCCTGATTTAGATTGAAGTTATAGCTTCCAAGCCCAACAGATAAATGTATATATGACTTGCAGGTTCAGGTTCCTTTGTTTCTGGCCAGAATTAAATACACTGTAAAATTCATTTGTTTCAAACATACTTAGAAAATAAGAAACATAAAGCAATCAAGAGTAAGAGCCTACCTTGATCAGGGGATACGATATGATGTCAACTATAGAGGTCTTCCAATTTTTATGTGGGTACCCACCAAGAGCCCCATGAGAGTCTCCATAGCCACCCATTCCATTTTATGAGGCATGATTGTCATACCATAACCTGCATTGTATCAGCCAGAGACACCAAAATTGTAACCACCATCGCCATAAAGATACACCGTCGTAGGTAAACCTATATTTCAAGACCATAAACTGCTTCCATTGTTGCCTCTGTTGAGACACGGTTATTCCTTTTTTTCCTAAAGACTGTTCCTTTTGTGGATACAACTATTTTGGAAGTTCCCTCGATGCGCCTGTCAATGCAAGTTGGTGCTCCTAAAAACTTTCATTTCACAAACTGATAAAGCATTAGTAGCACTAGTAAAGGATAATCAACAATAATATGTTTAGGGAGGAGATCCTTGTCTGTTGGGAGGTCCAGGGCTAGTTTTTTATTCCAAAGCCCGTCGTCCATTGCAAGGATTAAATTCATGTGCCATTGCAAGGATTAGCTTCCTGTGCCAAGTGGGGTAGGGTTTATACTTAATAATTGATACTGGCAAGCAATTGAAGTGTTGTCTTAACCATAAACATTGTACGACAAAATTGTGGGCACCTGTGTCATTACTGGCTTCGTTGTAACATATAATTATGGGCACCTATGTCATTATTGGTTTCGTTGTAACATAGGATTGCGAGAACCTGTGTAGGTGGTTTCATTGTATGTGTACATGGATCCCAATGTTTTCAGAGGAAAGGTTGTGTTGTGTGAGTGCAGGGATAATCCCAGGGTGACCAAGGGGTTTGTAGTCTAGCAAAATTAAGTTGTGGGAATGATACTTGCTATCAATCCATTTGATGGCCAAGGGCTCATCACCGACGCCCATTTACTCCCCGCTGCTACAGTCGGAAGCGATGGTTCGGATTCGATCTACAGATATATGTTGTCAACCAAAAACCCCACCACCACCATAATATTTCATTGAACCCAATTGGGTCTCAATCTTTCTCCTATTGTAACTTCCTTTTCTAGCAGAGGGCTCAACATGGTAACAATTGAGCTTCTAAAACGTGATATTATAGCCCTCGGTGTGAAAATTTTCGCTGCTTGGACCAATGTAGTGAGTCTTATCAGTCTCTCATTTGATACAAGGCACACATAGTTCAACATTATATCTTGGACTATATTTCATACACCCACATTAGTGGGGTCACAACATTGCTGAAAGGAGTGCATCTCGACTAGAGCCCCGTTGCAACTTCCCTCGACAGTCAATTCAGAAACAATTTGTGTGGCGCTGGCTTGGAGCGATGGCAAACATGTTGTCCGAAGCCTAATTGTAATAATGATATAGTAACCTTCGTAACCCTCCTATTTTTTGTTTCTCAAGCACTTTGTATTTGATATACGGAAATATAATAATAATGGGAGTTATAGCTTTTTTCAATTATGGTTATGTAAACTGAAGTGTGATGTTTTTTAAAGTTATAGTTCTCAATTACATGTTTTGAGTTTCTTCTGTTCTGCTTGACTATGCTTATGATTAACTGATATAGTGGTTTAAAAATTTATAACTCAAAAGTAATATAAAATATTTGTTTTCATATAATCTTTTCTAATTTTATATTACATTTTTTTTTCATTTTTTAATTAATAATAAATTACCTTATCCTAATTATCTATTTAAATTTATTAATATCATATCACATTATTATGTAAGTGACTGAGTATGATTTTTTGTTTACTTATAATAGAAAGTAATTTAATTTATACTTCAATTAAGTAAGTTAATTTAAATTTAAATTTTACATTTTGTTTGTTTGTTTAAATTAATAGAACCTTTAAATTTAATTTATTTATATATTATATTGTACAAATTTTATATACATAATTTTTTATATATCTAAACTCCTTATTAAAAATATTTTTAAAATTAAAAGATAAAGAAATTTTCACATTTTCTCACATTAATTTTATTATTTATTTATTTTTATTTTATTTTATTTATTTATTCATTTATTTTTCCATTCAATTCCCCACCTCTATTAAACGTAATGAAAATATAGTCCCACCAAACTTATATATATATATATAAGTTAAAAAATCTCCCAAGCACTCACATTGTATAGACTACATAACTAAAACTTATAATTCCAAAAAAATTATACCAAAGTTTAAACAAAATCAACTAAAATCATATCCCAAATAAATTTAAAATATTAAATAATTAAACCACTATAATTCTTGCAACCTCATAAATAATTATAAAACATTGAAAATGATGTGGACTACATTTTTCTCTTGATTGTCATTAAATTTTCCATAAACAAATCATTTGATGTGTAAAGAAACCTTTTGTGAGATAGTAATTATAAAATATTGGAAAGGAGATAGATTACATTGTTTAATATCGTTTGTCATTAGAGTTGCCATGAAAAAATTAGTTCATCTATTGGGATTATTTGGATTATTAAACTTTTTGTGATGCAGGAATTATAAAACATTGGAAAAGAGATAAGCTACATTGAAAGAATAGAAAATTAGGAGTAATAATTCTTTTAATAATTTTTTTATCATTTTTTTTTCAATTTTACAATTTATATTCAATTTTATTTTTAAATATTAATATTTTCAAAATTTTGATTTAATTTCAATTACATGCATTTTAATATTATTTATTTATTTTAAATCTATATCATTACAACATTTATAGGAAAAAATGTGATTTTCTTTTGTGAAAAAATTATATTAAATTATGAAATATTTATTTACTTATTTGTTAATCCAAAAACAATGTTATTCAACAATATATATCTACTTATAATAAAATGAAAAACCTTTATATATATATGAAAAAAATTGGCATTTTTGTTATTGCATTATTATTAAGTATTTTTTCAATGTAACAAAAAGTAATATTTAAAAATAATTTATGTTGAAATATGCTTCTCGATACTTTAGGTTAATATAATAATAAAAATATTTAGAAATGAAAAGATTATAAACTGTATAAAATATCTTATAAGAAATCAAAAAATAGTTTTCAGAGCCTATTGTTTAGATTGTGGTTCATTATTAGGACATCTCTATCTTGATGATGAATCACAGTAAGTAATTCCAAAATATCCTGAAAACTACTTTCACTATTTTGTGAAAATTTCTAAAAAATATCTTATATAAATTATGAATCACATAAGTGTTAAGCCTACATTGTGAGATTATAATCTAAATAAACTTCAATGATTATAATCTATTTACTTTTTAGATAAAAACTGCCTTTCATATTATTGTATTATTATTTAGTGTGTTTTTTTAAAGTCAATGTAGTAAAAATTAATATCAAAAAGTGATTTAATGTGAAAAGATGTATAATTTTATTATATTATTAATAATAAGAAGAATATTTTGGGTTTTATTTTATGTTATTGTATTTATTATTAGATATTTTTGTCAATGCTATATAAGAAAGTGATTTTTATGTTAAGAAATGCCATAAAATAATATTTTTATCCTAATATCTCGTAATATTATATGTGTAATATGAAGAGTTTTGTTGTGTTGTATTTTATTGCATTATGATTAAGTAGTTTTGTCAATATAGTTTAAAAAATAGTATTTAAAAATAGCTTTATGTGAAAAGATATTATTAATACTATTCAAACTTATTATTATTTTTTAAATATTTATTTAATTTATAATTACATTCTTAAATTTGTTTAAGAAATAAATAGATTTTAATAATATAAAAATATTATATATTATCTTAGTTTTTATGAAAAATAATAATAATAATTATAAATAATAGAATTTCATTATATTTTGAAAAATACAAAAATCAATAAATAAAAATAAAAATAAAAATCAATAAAAAAAAATATTGTAAATGATAGCGGGTATTTAGATTAATTATAAAAATTTAATAAAAATAATGTAAATGGTAGTGTGTATTTAGATTGATTATAAAAATTTATAGTGACAAAATATATAAATTTTAAATTTTTATGAGAAAAAAATTGAAATTTAATTATTTAAATTTTTATTATAATTTTTAATTATATTTATAAATAAAATAAATAATATAAAAAAACTATATAATTATTATTAAATAATAATAATAATATAAAAATTAGTAAAAATAAAATAAATAATAAAAAGAGTATTATAACTCTATAATTACAATAATAAAATAAAATAAAATAAATATTATAAAATAAAATAAAAAGACATGTCATGTGTTATAATTATAATAATAAAATAAAATATAAGATATTATTAAATAAAATAAAAGACATGATATGTGTTATAGGTGCTTCAAAAAAGACAAAATAAATAAAGATTTAGCAAAAGAAAAAGAAAAAGAAACAAAAACAATACTATGGGAAAAGAAAAAGAAGCAAAAACAAAATTCTTTTTCTATATAAGTGTATAGTATTGTTTAAAGACTTCACGAATTAGCATGTTTTTTTTTCTGAAATTAAGTTAAAAAATTCAAAAAAAAAAATATGATAAAAATAAATTCAACATCATCAAAATCTTCAAATAAACGATAACTTGCAAACCAAAATGCAGATTTTATAGTCTGCCCCACACGATGTGAACAAAACTCAAATCATTGTTAAGCTCTCTAACTGGAATATAAACGAGATGCAGATTCTATGATCCGCACCACACAATGTAAAGGGAACTCAAATCATTGTTTACTCAATAATTGGAATTTACACTTTTTTGAAGCTAGGTTGAGTCCAAGTCTAGGACAGTTTTAATGTTGGATAAAAATAATTTGCCTAGGCTTTCACCGAGATTTTCCCGGTGAATACTTTTTAGGCTTTCACCTAGATTTTCCCGGTGAATACTTTTTAGGCTTTCACTGAGATTTTGCCAGTGAATACTTTTTAGGATAGTTTAATTTTGTGAAAGTAATGTTGAATAAAAAATACTTTCGATTTTGCAAAAAAAAATTATATTTATAAATAGTTTAATCTGGGGAAATTGATTCAACCCCAACCATCAAATTTGAATTTAACTCACATAAATCAATTAATCTGCAACTCGTTGTAATCTACACTTTTATAAATCTGTAACTTTGTTTACTGCTCTGTTAATTTTGCCGCTCTGCACCTCTGCTCTTCCTTAATATGGCTATGGCGTGCGTTAACAGACGACCTCATGCGCTTATGTTAAAAAAATTGAAGTTGAGATTCATGTTATGTTCATGAAGCTTGTAACTTCGACAAAGCGGCAGTGCCAAATTACATTATCTTTCTTATTATTATGAATGAGATGCTCAGGAGGGTTGCATCTTCGAAAAAGATGCAGTCACAAAGTAGTTATCTTTTTTTTTATCAGAAAAGTTTTAGAATTGAAGTTCGAAACCACCAGAATCATTGGTTTGATTCTTACACTGTTCCGCTTTGACTAAGCAATGTTAGAGTTTGGAAGGCTTTATATCTATATCAATATCAATATCAATGAAGTGTCGGTTGTTCATTGTATCTTTTTATTTATCAGCAAAGTTTTAGAATTGAAGTTCGAAACCACCAGTGCCATTGGTTTGATTCTTACACTGTTCCGCTTTGACTCAGCAATGTTAGAGTTTGGCAGGCTTAATATTAGTATCAATATCAATGAAGTGTTGGTTCACTATTACATATCTGAAGACTTTTTTTTTAGACAATAGAAATTGTCTTGAAAAGTCACTTTTTATTTTAGTTATTTTAAATCAAAATTTAATATTAACTAAATTGTTTTAAATATAAAATTTAAGACAAAAAGAGTTTGAAACAAAAAAAAAAGTTTTAAGACAAAACTTTATATTTAAAACAAAAATGGTTTGAAACAAAAATATTTGAAGACAAATCTTTATATTTAAGACAAAAATAGTTTAAGACAAAATGTTTTAAGACAAAACTTTATATTTAAGACAAAAACACTTTGAGACATAAATATTTTAAAACAAAAACAATTTAAGACAAAACTTTATATTTAAGACAAAAATCTTTTGAGACAAAAATATTTTAAGACACCAACAATTTAAGACAAAAATATTGTAAGACAAAACTTTATATTTAAGACAAAAACAACTCGAGACAAAAATGTTTTAAGATGAAACTTTATATTAAGACAATAGCAATTAAGACGAAATTCATTTAAGACAATTAACAATTAAGACAAAACCATATCAATTGAAGATAATAATATCTAGCATGACTTGCAAAATTGACTCTAATAGTGCACCCTAAGTCTGTTAGCGTGCAGGTTACTACTGTCTCGCGCCTATATCGAGGTTGGTATTTCACTTATCATTCACATTATCTTATATAAAGACAACAATTTATTGGCCTCTTCGTTTTGGTGGGGTAGCTGACTCTAAAGAACGCGACAACTTTTCCTAGCAAGATTTATCAGACATCAATCTCTCTTATGTCCCTTAGATCTCTATTATACGATTAGAGACAACTTGTATGTTGTTGCATTCGAAACTACTAAACAAAGGGGGTTGTTTAGACAAAAGAAATATTTTGTCTTAAAATTTTCGATACAAGGCACTAGTAAAAAAGAAAAAAGTAAAGGATTAGGGGTTTGTCTTGATGTTGTTGATGGGTTCTTCAAGAAGCAGAGCAATGGAGGTCGAAAACAACTGATGGGATTTAGGGAAATAGAGGCCGACAACAAAGTTTCTTGGTGAGAGGAGCAACAGAGGAGCTCTCATTAAACACGGATATGTAGTAACATAGTTGAAGTACTTTTCGGGGTCTCTATCGATTGTGTTTTTTCACTCTTTAATTTATTTTGAATGCTACTTCTATATGTTGGTTGCTTCTATCGGTACATTGTTGTGCTGAAACTTCTAACAATCATCGAAAACATGGATTAGATTCACTAAAAGGATGGTGGAGACAAATTACAGAATATTCGTTGGTAGACAATATGCCTACTTCAAAATCTCTACAACAACTTTTGCGAGAACCAGACGCCGAGGAAAAAAGATAGGATTGTGGAAGCATTAGTCACAAAATTCACAAGGGCGGTAATTTTGGTTGTAAGTGCGGAGGTAGATGGATTAAATGTAGCATTTGTTGGTGCAATTACTGGTGTTGTTTGGACATGCAATGCATCTAAGCATAATTATCTGAGCTAGATTCAATTTTTATCCTGATTTTGAATAATATCAGGGATCTCTACTGGTTCTTTTGTTTCAAGGTACACTAATAACAATTTATTTTCCACTCTAGTTGTTGATATACTCTGTGGTCTATCTGAAATGCACTAGCTGGTTGTTTACATTGTCTTTCTTCTAAACCTTTGCTCCTGTGGATCTTCCTTCTCCTTCTCTGGTTTGGGAATGGTCAATCAAGGGATTTTCGAGGATCTTAGCTACTACCTATTTTTATTCTTTATGGTCTATATGAGACACACTGGTTGGTTGTTTTACATGGTATTTCTTCATAACCTTTGCTCCTATGGATCTTCCTACTCCTCTATGGGTTGGGATTGGTCTATAGGAGGATTTCCGAGGATATTTATTGCTACGTAAGTGCATTAATTTTGATTGTTGGAGTTGGTAACATATTTCAATTTTGAATTCAACCATGAAGGAGTATCTTGGGGTCATTAGTTGGTCTGGGGGGATATTTATTTTCCAAGTTGGTCATTGATTATATGAGGGACAATCCATTAATGGTTTGCAGCGTCATTGAATATCTTTGTCGATTGTGTGCTTGATTATATTTTATGAAGGAAATTGGTCGATGGTGATTAGCCAATCTATTTTATTTGAAGGGGTTTCCTAGTAGATTGATCTGGTGACAACCTACATCGAGTGGTGTCAATAATTGACACGTGACATTAATTTACCTTGTCTACATATTTTATCGAGGTTTTTATTAGACACTACTACATAAGGTATTTTTTAGTAATGCTCTCTACTTTGATGCACATATAGGTGGGATTGCAGAGTGTTCGTCGTGTACATTGTACAACTGGCCTTTACATCTATCGGCAGGATGTCACTTGATACTGAAGGAAATTGGGGCGGTGATGTGCCATTGCTCGATGTATTGGTACATGCGACTATCGAGGCGGAGAGTCGTGGCTGCCCCAAGTCGAGAGTCTATCCATTTGGGACATCTCCTATACATGTAACTATACACGTGGATTCGAATTTTTCGGTATCCCCATTGGTTATTGAACCCCAATGTGGTAATCCAAGGAAAAAAAATTTCCATCATTCGTGGAAAAATAAGGAAATTAAGGTTGATTTGGATTATTAGAAACTCGTTTTTTTATTCTGATATTTTTTAGGACCGGGTGGTAGGATTACAACAATGAGATTTGGTGGGTAAGTGGTTTCATATATGAATGGATGGCTCTCAGATGGCGTCCTGGGTTAAAGAACATTGGTACCTTATTCTTAAGTACTCTCCTCTTTTCAAGATTCTATATAATCAATGGTTATGCTTCCACTTTATTAATGATGGAAATGTTGTGAAGATTTTGGGATCATATTGGATTCATGGTTGTGGTTTCCTCTCTTTAAATCACTGACATGTGGGATTTGATCCATACCTGTAATTTCCACGAAAGAATTTGGTTTCAAGCTAAACTCCCTGGTTTACCATTCGTATTCTGATCATGTGAATCACTAATGATGATCGAAAATTCCATTGGTAAATTTGCTTTCCTGATGGAAGCAAGCCTGTTACAGAGAGATAAACATATCACATAGATTTTGGTGGAGGTGGACTTCACTGTTGGCCTTCATGAGAGGTGGAGCTCAATTCAGTGGCTTCTCTACTAGGCAATCAATTTACTATTGGGTAATTCCTTTTCATTGCCTAGGTTGTCATAATGTTGGACATTTTATTGACGAGAGCCCTCGTAGATTTGGAAATTGGCAACATGGAATATCAAAGACTGTTTGCGATGGGGATCATCCATTGACATCTATGCACTCTCTGACAGCTCAGGAGATTGGTTAGCACTCTCTCTCAGGTAAGCTTCAAATCACACCACCTATGACATGTCTTGAGCAACATATTTGTAATAATCTGGCATTGAGTGATGTTTCTCTTAATAACTCTACTTTCTGTCCTTTATGTATTGTTTATCCACATATGTAGTTATCACATTCTAATTGTATTGAACATTATTCATTGTTATATGTACCTGAAATTGCCGCTTCTTTGGACAATTTGGAATATACCCACACTTTATCTTTTGATGTGAATGGGATGACCTCCACTATTGATGACTCACTAAATGTTATCCCTAACCCTACTGACATTCAATTTGGGAATTCTTTTGGAGACCTTTCTCCTACCAATTCAGTCGGGAGTGATATTGAGTTTCTTCGCCTTCACCCTGGTATCCATCTAGAGACCTTGTTGATTCATTCATCATCCTCTCCTAAGATCTATATCAGTCCCAATTCTCGTCATAATGTGACCATTAGGAAGGAATGATGTTCGAAACCTTCGAATCATTCGAATGGGGTTGATATTGATCTTCATAATATTTCTGCAACATTGGATCATGGTCGATCATATTCTTGTACATCACCTTTTGTACTTCAAATGAGCTCTCAAGGAATATACACTAAGGGCACGGGTTTGGAATAAGTGCATAGCTATATAGAGCGCAAAGGGACAAAATATTACAAGAAATAATGGTAGGGAATATGGTAGTGAATAGGAGCTACAAGAGAAGATAGCTGAATTGGGGCCTATTGCTCTGATACCATGTCAGGCCAAGTTTGTAATTCCAAATCAAACTGTGTTTTTCATTAAGAGAGAATGTGAACATATACAAGGTGAGGGAGACTATTGGGTTTCATCTCCCAATGTCTCTTTGTCTTCTAACTTCCTTTATTTCTTTCTATTTATAATATTTACATAAGTTTTCCTAATCCCCAAGATTAGTATCAACATTTCCAATCTGAAGTCTTTCTATTTATTTTCTTGTTGCGTGAGCACACTCGTAAGCCATAGGGGATTCACTTTATTAATTATCATGTTCATTAATAAATGGGGTTTTAAAATTGTGAAAAATAGAGCCAGTATATTATAGATATTGGGGTTGGGTATTTTGGGTAGAGGGTTATAGGTTTTGGAGGTATTAAAATGAGTTTTTGGTAAAACTAGGGGATATCTACTAAAATAGGCATGTAGTAGTATTGAATATTTAGTAATAAAAAGAAAAGGGTAATCTAAATCGCGAATACATTGATGGTTGTTTATCTCACCACTTGAAAGGATTTTACAAGTTCAAACAACCACATGAGGGACAATATTATACACTAGTAGTACCTTTTTACAACATTTCAAATCATATGTGAATGGAGAGGACTTTGCGAGGGTTTTCTGTGAGGGTTAAGGGTTTATAGGATTTGATAATTTATCATAATGTTGACACGAGGAGGCGTTATCCAATGTAATGTGGTCAGAGGAGGTGGATTCAATTGTAGGTTTGGTCATGGCAAATATGCCAAAGGTTGCGAGGTTTGTTCTAGCGGTTGGTGAGGATAATGAAAATTATTCTTTGCTAAGGAAGAGAAAATTGGACTACTCTTCTTTGGTGAGAGCTATACATAACAAGGGGGCATTGGCAAATGCATTTGTGCATTTCGATGCCATTGTCGACGTAATTTTCTTCTCAATGGGTTGTCCTGTTGGTTAGTTGGTGTTGGGGCACAATATGATGGGGACAATCAGGGATGAGGTTCATCACTGTGAAGGATGTCGTGATGCCATGGGCCCTACATTCCTTTTTCTCAGCTTATATGTTAATGTGGGTTGTTGGATTGCATCGGGGTGGCCATGGTTGGGGCTTCGTGATCGTTTTGGTTCCTATTTGATATGATTTGGGTTATTCCATGACGACTCTATTGGTGGCCTTGTGCCATTTTATTCATGGTTATATGTTGGGGTTTTGACCTATTTTTTAATGGTTTTTTTCCTATATTTTGGTAATTGAGATATGCACCCTTTTCTAAGGGTTATTTTATGTAGGCCTATAAGCCTAGTTTTCTAGATTGATAAGTGGTTTCCCATTGTTTGGAAATTTGACAAATGCACAATAGTTCATAGCTTAGTAGTTGTATCACAAATAACTTTTCTCGATTGGTGCACCTCACACTGCCCCATCATCTATCCATTGGCCCTTGACTTGACTATTAGTTATTGAAAATAACCTAATTCTCCATTCTTAATTAATTAAATTGATCCTTTTGAAGTCACTAGTACCAGCATTATCATAGGCACAATCTAAGTCAGATCAAGGTTTCTCCTGCTATTTACTGCTGATGGGTGGGGGTATTCTCTAACACCCCTTTCATTTAATCCAATGTCCATAATTTCAATGGACTGAAGACGATGGCCAAGGCTATTAAATTAAATATATAATAAACTCTACCATTGTGAAGCATTTAAAAAATGAGAAGATCACAGATGTGAATTTTTTTATCTTGTTTATTAAAATGTTATCACAATTGACCAAAATTAACAATCCTATAAAAATTTTCCATTTTATTAAAACACAGGTGGGACTACTGCAAATTTATTCCAAACACCAAAACTCAAGAGGCTGGAGTTGGTGATGGGACTTGTTTTCATATTAATTGTATCCTCCTTCACTAGGGCATATGAGTGACACCTCTAAAGATTTGAGAACCAAAATTCTTTTAACCCAAATTAAGGAAAATTAAGCCAAACGGTTAATAAAAAACTTGAAACTACCAAGAAAAAACTTTTAAGATATTTTTATAAGAAAAAATAAATCTTTTATCTTAAACATTTAAAATCATCTCAAACATTTTTGATGTGAAAACCTATTTTCATGGTAAACATTTAATTTTTTCTTAAAATCAATTTCCTCTTAAAATTTTCGTTGAAAAACAAAATTGTCTTAAAATTAAAATTTTGAGGTCATATTTCACTATATTTTTCATATGAGGTCATATTTTTTGCTAAAATTTTCGTTACAGGTTCACATCGTCATGGCCGGAGGAGTGTATGTCGTGACAGAGCGTAGGTCTGCCAGTTGGATAAGTAGGAAAGGATGTCCAGTTGTGGATAACAATGTTACTATTGAGCACGAGCAAGATGCCAAAGAAGGAGCAATATGTTAAAGAAGCAAAGGAGGAAATTATTATTTTCTCAGAGAATTTTATTTCCTGGGAAGCTCTTTGAATATTTTGATGAATAATTTTTTAACCTAATTGGATAGGGTTCAAAACTGTTAAGCGGAGCTTGCAGAGATAGAACTATCTGGAACTTCTTACAGAGTACTCGTCTCTGTATTTCTCACAGGGTAGTCTCTGTACTTCTCGCACGATGAGGGTTATGAGAATCCCAAATGATGGAATCGATAAGGGTCGTCAAGTAACAGTATCTGTATTTCTCACATGAAAGTCTCTGCATTTCTCGCAAGGCAAGGGCGGGGAGAATCCCAAATGATGGATCGAGGAAGCCCGTGAAGTACCGATCTCTATATTTGTCACAGGGCAGTCTCTGTATTTTCCATGCAGGGTGAGGGAAGGGAGAATCCAAAATGACAGAATCAAGGAAGGCCATCAGTTAGGTTACAAGGTAGGCACTGTAAATGTAACATTAAAATTTCCAAAATGGAGTAATAAATTTGCAAAGTAATATTGGGTACCACGAGCACTGAGGAACACAAAAGCCTTGCTTCCATTTATATGTAGATCTATCCCAAGCATAGAAATACAATCATATGGATGGGGAAGAGCCGAGGGTTGCAAGTAGATGCTGAAATGATGGGGTTGCAACTTTTCATTTTGTTTTATATTATGTAAAGTGTGTTTGTGAGAGGATCATTGTCCATTTCTACAACATTGCGAGGCCCGTTTAAGCCTGGGATTATGCCCCTGGATCCCACTCTATGCAATGGAAGCGATTATTTTCCCAACAACGATCCTCACCTCATCGAGGGAGTTGATTCTTGCAAATAATGCTTACGCTTTCAATTACCCCTCAATCCATGTCGGTTTCTTGGGCAACAGGTCTGTCTATTTCTCAATCCTAGTATCATTCATTCATATGCCATTGGATAGTTTAAAAAATAATGATTGTTACCTAAATATTTTCATGTTGAGAAATTCAATTTCATATGTTTAGTTTAAAGGTTAAATAATGTTGTGGTGGCGATGCTCAAATCAGACCCAAGGTAATGCCATTAGATCCTTACTCAGTTGGGAGTGAAGTGTATTATGGCACTAAAAGGGGTATACACTTCTTTAAATAGTAAGGGACATCTGTGATCTATAGCTAGACATATACAGACAAGGGGATTTTAAATTACATCTTGATAGAGCCATAATGCCTCCCCACAATACCAATTTTATCCTTAATGTCTATTACTTTTATTAGCCAAATTTTTTAGCCTATAGTGTGAAATCATGACTCGATGACTGGTACCTTAACCTATTGGTTTCCTTCGTCAAAAATTCTCCTCGACCCTCTTAGCAGTTGGGGGAAAGAGATTCCTAGCAGTTATTGGGATTTGAGTTGGAACCTGATTTTTGGATTGGATGGATGATGTGGTGTGACCATGTCGATGGAAAACATTCATAAACTACATGGTTGAAGAGATAAACCAAGTAGCTAACCAAAGCACAAAAATTGTGCTTAAAATATTTTTCTTGGTAGCTTTCTTCATCGACTACTTTATTGTTGTTCATCACCTAAATGGACTCTCTATTATCTATGTCTGATAATAGGTAACAAGAAGAGTGTGGGGAGGTTACATGAATTTGGGCATGCCTCATAATATCATAAAGATTGGAAGTGTGAGAGAACATGGATGTACGGTTGAGGTCGTATCCCAAGCGGGACCATCATTTGGAACCTCCAATTCGAGGTTCCCACCCATGTGGGAAGAAGTCCCAAATGACTACCTGGAGAATCCTGATAAATGCTCATTTCCCTACTTGTCGTGCTGCCATAACCTGTTCTATGGATTGTTTAATTTCTACAACCTGTGCTTGAGTGAGGTCCTCATCCAAGATAAATATTGGGGAGGCTAAGGGTATCCTCAAGGAGCCTAGCCCCCACTTCCATAGGATCCGAAGAAGGGTGAGGTAATGGGAGACCTCTCACCTTGAGATTCAATTCTCTTGCTTGTCTGGTGCGTTCTTCCACAAGTTTTTCTTGCACCACCTCCTCAACTGCTGCAAGAGGGGTAGGAGTTTTATCCTTTGTCCGAACCACTTGTGCCAAGGAATTGATGTGTGTCTCAGTTCTTGTTTGAAGGTGGCCTGTTGGTATTGAATTTCTTCATGCTTGCTTTTAAGGTCGATAATTTCTGCAGCCAACACATCATTTGGAGGATGGAGAATTTCCTACTCTTTGATTTCATGTAATATCTTCTTAAGGGATAAATTATCCCCTTCCACCTCTGAAACTCTGGCAGAGAGGGTGTGTATTAATGAACAAAGCTTGTTGTTTTCAGTTTCCAAAAATTCCATTTTCCGTAGCATTTGTTTTACCTAGGTTTTCCAGAATGAGAAATCTGACTCCATGGTTTTTTCATGGACGTTTCAAGCTGTATCCCTTGACCCTCAGCCACTATTGCTATAGGTTTAGGAAAAAATGGGGTCTCTAACAGGATTTCAAGAAATTGGTTTACGTCCATGTCTAAGTCCATAAGAGGTACCGTAAAAATACTGCATGGATAGGAACTATTACTTCAGTTGTTATACAATTGATTCGTGGTACTCGTAAAACACTGATCGTGCATCCCCGAAACATGTTGCAACTCTCTTCCTTTCCTGGTGCTTGCCTCTATTGTTGTTGTTTTTCTTTTCTTCCCTCCTTGTCTGCGCTTCTACACGTTGTCAAACTAGGCATGAGACTGCAATTGTATGGAAGTCTTTGGAAAATAACAAATCTCTTACAAAAATAGCTTTCTTGAGTCTGGAGAATCAGAAGCACTGCAAAACAACTTTGTAGTGGCGTAGAGAGTAGAGAGACTCACACAACTGCTTCACAAAACCATACTTCTCCATATCGCCCTCGTGGCAACAATTTCCCTTTGCGCATTCTATTCTATACATTCCCACTATCGATGTGTGCTTCTTTGTTCTCCATTTTTTATTTGTCTGGTCAGATGGCGCTGCGGAAAGCATGACTCGAGTCAATTTTTTATTGTTATTCCTTTGTAATTGCAGAATGCTTCTTATTTTAGCTTAAGGTGGATGAGGATCTCTTGACTTTTTCTTTTTTTTTTAAATTGAGGGCCTAGATTGTTTCTCAAGGGAATATGCTCAACATATGCTTCATTTGAATGTTTATCCTCTGTTGTAGTGTGTTACAGAGTTTGTTAGGTTGCAATGACTTTTAGTAAATTTAAAAAATTAGAATTGTGCCAGGTGACTCCCCCCTAACAATTTCCTAGGAATTTAAGATTATTTCAATTCTAATAAGTTCCTCATTGTTATTTCTAACATTCATTTATATATAAGAAAATTTTATTTAGCAAAATAGTCCATTAATTTTAATAAATTGAAAAAAATAGATTCATGCCACATGGATCTCCACCCACCACTTTTCTAGGGATTTGAGATTATTCTAATTCTAATAAGTTCCTCCATAATAAATCCCTCATTATTATTTATAACATTCATTTATATATAAACAAATTTTATTTAGCAAAATGGTCCATTACTTTTAATAAATTGAAAAAAATAGATATGTGCCACATGGATCTCCACCCACCACTTTTCTAGGGATTTGAGTTTATTCCAATTCTAATAAGTTCCTCCATAATAAATTCCTCATTATTATTTATAACATTCATTTATATATATAAAAATTTTATTTAGCAAAATGGTCGATTTTACAATAAGATGTGGATGTGTATTTTTCTTTTAAGTTAAACTTGACCCACAACATTTTTCTACATGGTTAATGTAAACATGTGCATTAGTAAGACATTATTAATGTTGCAATAGTTTTTTTATTATTATATTTATGAAACCTTAAACTATATCAACTTCATTAATATTTTTAATATAGTTGTACTAGTAAATAACTTCATCAAATAAATATGGTTCCTTATTCTCTTAATAAAAAATAAATAAATAAAAAATCTTAATCAGGTCGCCTTCCAAAAAAATTAAAACATTTATTTAAAATCAAATTATAATCTAATCTAAAAATCTTTATTTTTCTGTGGAGAGTATATTTTTTATATTAATTTTAATTAACCCGGTTTCCTTGAACTCTCCCATGAGATTTTAAGACTTCAAATTAAAATTTTCTCTGGACTCTTTTTATTACACTTAAAAAATTCATTTTCTGTGGCTTGTTTATTTTTTTATGAAATTTTCATTATTTTATATTAAATTTTAATTAGGTGCGTTTCCCTTGAACTTTCAGGAAAGCTATCTTAAATTTTTCATGTGCGTGGCTCTTCTTCTCGCTGACATATATCCTCAACGCGACTTCTTAGAGCGTCTTCAAATTTTCATGCGCATGGCTCTTCCTCCAGTTGGTGTAGCTTCACAGAGGGAGATGAGAAGGATGTGGAGGCCGTGGACCAACATGTGATCTTGCTCTCATGCCAAGACTCCTCTTTCTCTCATGCCAGGTCTCCTTGGAGAATCTGACTTTCGCGCTGGACTTCTCTCTGCCAACTAGGGCAATGTTGATGGTTGTGTACAACACAAGAGAAATGGTGTCTCGTTCAGGGCCGATTTCTGGAAACATGTAGAGGATATGGTTTTCCCTCTTCTTCCTCCTTCTCCGTTGTTTTTCTGTGACTTTTCCTCAGCCCACACTAGATTTGCCTTCTTATTCCTCCTCTTCCATTTCTATTTTGTGGCTCTGCTCCGGCTGGGCGCTGGAAACAACACCAGGCGAATGGGGCTCTTCACCATCTTGGATTGGATCATATCAGTGTTGATTTCTGGAAAGAGGCAGATGATATGGATTTTCCTTCTAGTTCCTCCTCCTTCGGTGTTGTTTTGTGGCTCTTCTTCAGGCACATGATGGAATTTCCCTCTAAATTAAAAATTTTTACCTGGTCTAGCAGAGGTTTTAAAGTGATGTTTTTAAGCCTCAAAGATTCTTCTACAAATTCAACAACCAGGTTTGAAAATCCAAAAACACATTTTTTAGAGAGTCCTTTTTCAGATGCAATCTTTATTATTTAGTGTATTTAGGAGGGCATGAAATTCAACCCATTTGTTTCTATCTTCCTAATCTAATATTGAATGATAAGCACCATTGATCAAGCATATGTAACATCCCATTAGCACCATGGGCCAATTTTACACTTTCCTTTTCCATAGAGAAAAACCTAACTTCTAGATTTGTTAATTTCTGAGGCTTAAGGTCTAAAATTTCTTCAGTTTTGGAGGTGCTTTTATATCTTCATAAACATATTTAATTTTTTGGAAAAATTCGAAAGGGGAAAAGGAAAAACCTAGAAATAATGTTGCATTTCTGGTATCTATATTTCCCATGATACCACATGTTGATCATCTCAGCTTCCTATTAAATTTTGTCAAACAATATGGCTTAATCCTTTCGAATCTCCTCTGTTTGCCCTGAGAAAATATTTTTCTGCCTATTGTTACCTCTGCCCAGCCTCAAAATCGTATTTAAAATGGCCGAAACCCGCATTTAAAAACATGAAAAGTTTGGCACCTTTCAGCCCTGGCTCCTCAGTCCTTTTCTCTATGTAACCTGGGTGCCAGACCAAGTGCTAAAACCGGAGGTGCTTATCACATACGTATATTGGGCGCGTTTGGCACTATCGATCTGTACAGATCCGACGGCATTCACAAATCTTCATTGCGCCTGTGGCCCACTCCGTCCATCGCCCGAATCGCACGTCCACCATCCGATCAGCCTAAAAAATCAACGGTTCACAGTACTCCCGCTCTGGTGGTCCCCATGCGTGAACACTGTTCAAAACCCGCCAGTTTTCATCGCACCGCTTTTCGAGGCGGGTGATATTTCTCAAATCGGAGCGATTCCATACATCGCTCACCGCGTATCTCCGCGTACAGCTCCAAAATCACCCTCCATCGCGCATTATTGTTCGATCAAAGTCACGGCGCGATATTCATGACAGTCGTTCTATCTGGAGCTCTTCATCCAACGGTCGTCACACTCCGAAGCTGCACGAATGTTAGTCCATGTCAACAGTGCCCCTGGCCCACCGTCTCATTGCCCTCCGATGCATTTTCAACCGTCGATCTCGTTTTGAGATCGAACGGTCCAGATCATCTGCCTACCCTGACATTGACTCGGTCCTCCTCCACGTCATCATCCCACGTGTTTATCGCATTTTTCCTCCACCATTTATATATTCCACTCATATGTTATATTTTAATGTTTTTCATTATAACTTTGGCCAGTCCGTCCGCCATTGTTCCACTGCATTTTTCATCGCCACCCCGCATACCTCCACCATTTCATCATGCCGTGTTGCTACACCTTCATCCCCACTGCATCGCCGTCCCCATGTATTTGTTTTCTTGACGAGTTTGCGGGTTTTGCAAGTTTACAGCGGCGGAAAACTATCATAATTCACAGTCTCTATTGCTGTGATAGACAGCATGTCAAAGGACCATTTTTTCAAAGCTGAATTATGAAGAAAGCCCCAGGAAGGCAAATCAATAAGACTTCCATTAAATAAGCGGGGTTAAAATCTGTCAAACCCTGTAGGGACATTCAAGGCACTGATTTCACAGATGAAGATATTAATGGAGCAGCAGAAAAATATCAGTGGATGATTGAGGAATTCAATGCTCAGCATTGAGGATTTTCAGCCGTGACTCAGGTTTTAGAAGGCAGAGGGTACAATGCACCAGAAACAATACCCTTCATTTTTCATTTCAGCACCATTTTCTTTTAGGAAAGGACGGAATGTTTATGTGATTTCTCTACTTTGCCGTGTTCCTGGAGAGATTTATACCCAGTGCATTTATTTCATTTAGTAGGCCACAGAGTACAAACAGCATTACAAAGTCATCGAGCAGTATGGGCGTGCACGTCTCCACCATTTTGTTTTAATGATACAATTAAATGTTCATCACCTACTCCCTTTTTCGAGTTTTCTTGTTCTCCTATAAAGCTCCCAGAGAACAGATGATTTAGGGTTCCAGATTTTATTAGAAAATTATGCAATGAAAGGTTTTTTGTATACATTTTTTAGAACTCTTGTATGAAGGCTCAGAGCCCATAGGGTTTCAGTGAGGAGGAGTTCCATCTGTTAAAGAGGATTCTGGTATTTGGTATTTCACAGTCTGTAACTTTTTCTTATGTGTTATTTAAATAGATCATTTCATTTCATTCGTCTTTCATGTATCATGTTTTGGAATGCGAGTGGCTCACTGATTTGTGGTATGGATTTATCCTAGTTGATACCCATGCTTGTATTAGTCAAGCGCTTTAAATACGGCTCATGCATGATATTATGTTCCATTAGTCATCTAAACCGCATTTCTGCTATATTAGTTCTTTGGGAGGGTGTTTTTAAAATTCTATTATCATGTATGGATTCTTAGATTGGTAAGCCCATGCATGGTGGTATTGTGTATCTAGATATCAGCTCAATGTTAACTAATATCTTCTCAAAATTTCATTCACTACATACATCTTCTGATAACTTATTTCTGTGAAGTATTTCTGAATCGCCCGCTTTACAGTAAGTTGTCTCTGAATTGCCTATTGCTTTGTATCGGAGTTTTGCATGTTGCCTCTGCAATATCCCTTCCTCTGTGTCAGTTTCTGAAGGTCTTGGTCCCATTCAGATTAATTTTCCTTGTTATACAAGAGTAGCATGAGAGCTTGTTATTTTTAACTCCCTCTGTTATACCATATGCTCCTTGCTATATAAGATGTCCCAGGCACTGGTCTATCACAACTCTAGGCTGTCTCTAGGAGTGACAACACCACACAGGGTAATGTTTTTTGGTTTATTGTCTTCCTGATCTGCTCTAGGAAAACCTAGGAAACAACTGAGTAATTAGTCTATTTTCAGTGTTAATTACTCCTCTGTTTGGACTAGTTAGTCTATAGCCAGCGTTAATTACTCCTCTATTTGGACTAGTGCTTCTCCAGTTGCAGGGCGGTGTCCCTGATAATCATGTCTTGTCAATACTTTAGTGGTTAGTACAAATGATAGCCACATGAAGTATTTTTCCATGATATTCATGCAAGCAACCAATGACACAAGAAATCTTAAGTTAAATGATAAGAGAAAATTCCAATTCACAGAGAATCCAGAAGCCATACTATGATAGATGAAATAAGAGATGGATGCACCTTAAGTGAATAATATCAAAATAAAGGAATTTAGGCCACACTGCACTGAAAGAAAAACTATTCAACCAACATATTTGAAGAGGTGTAAAATATGGTATATTCAAACCCTATGTAATGTCCTCTTCTAATTAACCCAAAAATAAACTGTACTTTTCATTTCAAGAAGTCACAAGACACATATTTTAATAGCTTTTATCTAAACTTATATTACACCATTTAATTTCGGTCTCACTTAGGATTGGTCGAGAAACATGAATGCCAATCTTAAATAACACTTTTATTTTCTAAAGTTACTGACATCTGCAATATGATGTATCCATACTATCTCCTATAGTCTAAATTATTTAGAAAATGTTTTGTTTGTTGATTTTACTCCCTATAGCATCTAAGTGGATGTTGCTTTTAATCCTATATTATTCGTGATGGATTCAATCCATTAAAAATTATGCATAAAGTATCACTGAGTGTGACTTTCAAAAAGTGTCTAGCGCTAGCTAGATATAGATAAACTTCTTTAATATAGTGATGAAAATTTACAAGTTTTCTCAAGAATGTCCACTTTCAGCTTCTTATCTCTTGTTTACTTTATATGGTTCATATTTCCATTTGATTGAGATATAAATAATCTACTCCAATGACTCATTTGGACTTAACACTCTTTCAACTATAATTTCCCTTTTTGTATCTCTTTTTTCACCACCTCATATCCCAATCATTATGAATTCAAAGTTTTTTTTTGACATGGATAAGAAAGCTACCATCGAACAAAAACCATTATATGGATCAATAAATCCACCCAACCATTATATGGATGAATTTAAGCTTTGAGGTGTTGAACAATTATCAAATATTACATTTTCAAGATTTGTTATAATGCCTCTATCAAGAGATAATTTCCCTGGTGATACCTGGGATATGTATGGCTCCCCTTGGCCTTTCTATTGAACCTCCCAGGTATTTTTCTTATGTAGTGAATTTTCAATGACATGGAGAAAAATGCTATGTATCATTTCATCATCTTCAAACCATCATGGACATGTCATCCAAGTAACTTGGTATCTGATCCTAAACTTCTAGATGTGCTTGATTGATGTCTTGGACACTGGTGTAAAGTCTCCAGCTAGACATTGCATTGCCAAGTTAGAGATATTGGACAATATTAGAACCCTGGTGACCATGGTTTTTAGCATCAAATATTATATTGGTGCCCTACCTTGAATTTTGTTCAAAAATGAGCATGGTTTGGGTAGCATCATCCTCATGAAACAGTTTCGAGAAAAAAATAACAATGTTGTGGTTTCATCAATCATTCTGAAGGCTCAATTGATCTGATCTTGCTCAGATTGACATGCATATTCTGTTACTTTTAATCAAATGGCACCTTGATTTTAAATAGATAATCATATTGGCTTAATTTTTGTGTTTATCTACATGTTTCAGGTATCCCTTGCATGCTGATTCCTATGTCGCTTAATCATTTCATGTAACATGGAAGAAATTGGGGTGAAAGTTGAAGAGTATAATTTATTTTAATATTATCATTTACCCAACATTGCAGAGGGTAGGGTAATGATTGTGTTTTCTTTCATCTCTATAAGTGGCTCTATTGGAATTCATACCTACTGGATCAAGGTTTTTATACCTAATACTTCATGATGACCTTATCAAGTGGTTGTTGTAGTTGCATAACCTCTAAGCATCTTCTGGTTGATGTTTGAACCAGTTGAATGAGAAGTAAAAGGAAAACATATTAGTTATTTTTCATTATCATATTTCACAAGGATATGCCAAATTTATAGTATACGAAGGATGATATGATCTGATTCTCATCAAACTAAACAAGATTTAAACCATCACATTCAACACACATGGAGCTTGCAAAAAAACTCAGATTATCTCATGCTTTCAATTGCCATTAACTCAAATATTGTTTTATTTCATAGTGTTTCTTGTTATATATACTCAGCCTTCAGTCCTCCATTGATGGCCATATGATCTGATTCTCATCAAACCAAACAAGATTTAAAGCATCACATTCAGTGCACATGGAGCTTGCAAAAACACTCATATTATCCCACGCTTTCAATTTCCATTAACTCAAGTATTGTTTTTATTTCATAGTGTTTCTTCTTATATATACTCAACCTTTAGTCCTCCATTGATGGCCATGATTTTATATACTTGCAGGATCTCTAGGGGAAGGCCAGGTCTGAAAATTTCAATAATCTGGTCAATAGTATTATTTCATAACAAGTCTTCTTATATATACTTAGCCTTCAGTCCTCCATTGATGGCCATGATGTAATACACTTTCAGGATTTCCATGGGAAGCCCAGCTCTGAAGATTTCAATTCTATGACCAATAGCTGAAATACTATTGAATGAACTGAAATCTGCAAATCTGGGTGCCCCTTTGAAATTCATATTTTTTTGTGCCCATCATCCTACTTGCAGTCACAATACTGTTCACAATATAAATTACTGGTTATGGATAAGACTTGGTTATACCAGGGTATATTTCAATCTTCTTTCAGATTTTATAGTTCCAGCTATTATCATATATATATATATATATATATATATATATATATATATATATATATATATATATATATATATAGAGAGAGAGAGAGAGAGAGAGAGATTTTGGTTATGATTCATATTGGTATTATCTTTTATTGAATTTATTTATTTTATAGGTTATACTAGGCTAAGTATAGGTCGGAGGAAACCCATCTATTGAATGGAAAAACCATATTTTATTTTATCTTAATGATAGGTGATTGAGCCTTGAGATTGTTAGGTCTCTATAATTTGCAAGATTGGCAAATACAAACTACAAAGCCTACATATGAACCACTTTGGGATTCTAGGATCTAACCCTCCTGAATCCAGAGAGGGATCTCTCTATAAGTGAAAAGATTGATTTATCTTTTAAGGTTTTTAGTATGATATTAGGCTAGTTATTAAGAACAAGGGTTTTTTGTTTGTTTGGTTGGTCAGGTATGATTTTTAATTGGATGGAACATCACAAAATGAAAGAGTTCAAAAGAGGTGAAGATGCAAGTATATTGAGAAGTGTTCAGCAAATAGGATTAGTGTGAAAACAACTTTAAACCATTGGGCAATGGAGTCACAAAAGAGTTTAATTGTACAACAATTTCAAGAGTGGTCCAAGGGGAAAGTCATCTATATCAAAAGATCCTTTAGATTAAATGATGGAGTGGAACATTAAAAGTGTTGAGAAGGTGGAAAAAGCGAATAATTTCAACAAGGATTTATCAACTTTCCATACAAGAAAATCATTTTTAAGCAACTGTTTGAAACCAACCAAAGGACAGGGCTAACCATAAACTTCTTTGGACAAGCTTGTATTAAAGCTAACTTATCAGATAAACAATCCAGTAATCCACATGACTACTTTCAGAAGGGATGAAAACATATAAGAAAAACAAAGTGCAGCTTAAGATCAAGTCAGATGCATTAAAATCTAGGCCTGCTTTCAACATGCTCTTAGGGAAACCTTCAAGCAACCTTTGGAGAAAGAACTAAAAGACAGGGCAAACCACAAACTTTCCTAGTTTAACTCTACTTAGCATGTAATGAAAATATCATTCAAGAACTTCCTTTCAAGTTTTGCACATCAAGACATGGACTAACCAACATTCCTTGATAATGTTTACACTTAACTTAAGTCATTCTTAAATACTCAATTGGAGGAAAACATAAAGATAAAGCTTATCAGTGAGAGTAGGGTACTTTTAACAGTAAATCCTAGCTCTATATTTGTTGTTCTTTATCAGAGAAAAGTGAACAAAATGGCATACATGAAAGGAAAACAATAACAGTAAGAGGTACTTCATCAATGATATAGACCAGGATCCCAAAAACTAGCTTGTATATTGATTGTCAATCCAGTTACATACTTCAAGTCCAATGTTTCATCACAGCAACAACTTCCATTAGCGGAATTTTGAGGTCTAAAATAGGCCTCCTAAGGAAATAATAAAATAATAGCTAAACCAATAAAATAATATTTATGAATTTTCAATTCACTTTTGCACCACAATCCATGTAACCATAGTTAAAATCAATTCAAAAATTGTACCAAAATAAAATTAATAAAAAACTTGTATTGATGTGACTATAAATAAGAATGAGCTTTTCACGAAAAAATCATTATCATTGAACAACTAATGCATTTTTCCTTTGTACTTAAATAACTTAAAATAAAATATAAATATAAATTCTTAAATTCTTAATTATATTATATGCTATTAATTAAAATTTATATTATTTAAATTGTATAATAACATGTAATTAATATACTATATAAAAATAATATAATATAATATAATAAATATATAGGGATATGCATTGTTTCTTCTAAGAAATATGAAATGACAATAATATATTTTTATTCAAAAAGTGTGAAATGACATTTATTATGAGTACTTTACTTGACTTTAAAAGTAATTAGAGAACTACCATGGTTAACCATGAGTTTTTATCCACCATTAAGAATGTGACAAGTAAGTACCTTTAACTCAAGAAATGCCACCTCAACCATTAGGGATGATGTCATCCCCTAAAATGTGATTGGTTCTCATAAAGTGAATTTTAATTGTACATTTTCCTTAAGAGACCCATTTTAGACCTCAAAATTCCCCTAATGTCTTCTCAATCTAACTTCTCCAATAACTTAACAGAGCTTCAGAGCTTCAGAATTTATTTACATTCAACAATGATTCGATGCAGCAACTATTACATTAGAAATCCAATAACCAACCCTTTACAATGTGCTCCTCAAGGAGATTTTATAAGAAGATGAGGAGGTGGGATGAAAGAAAAGATCTCTAGGTTCAATTAATATAAGTTAATGCCTCTCTGCCTTTGAGAAACTCAACAGAGAAGATTTTTGGTATTTCCTCTGTACTAATGGGTTTTCATTAAGTATTTAGCCGCTTAGCAGATTTTGTTGACTTTAAAACTCTTTAGGCAGGCTAGCAATAAATTTGGTTGCTTTAAACAAAATATCACTGACTAAGGCAATAACTATGCCTTCTTTTGATTAATTTTGAAGTTATAGGTGGTGCTTTGGTAGTTGAAAGGATATTTTAGCTTGTGATCTGGCAGTGGAGGCTTCCTTTGACTAATATAACTTTCTGCTTAACCATAAAACACTTTTAATTTGCTTTCAGTCTGTGATTTAGGCTTAACTAGCCTTGATCTTCGCTTCGGGTCTTCGTTCTTTGATACTGTCTTTATCTCATTAAACCTTGATTTCTTCACTCTGATACACTTTTTTTGGCTTGTTTACATAGGTGGCTTTCTGCTATTGGAGGGATTCTATTAAACCCTGGATCGTGATCCTGATGTTTTAAACTTGGATTTCATACCTTGCAGATCATTTTCTTCATTGGATTAAGGCACAGAATCATCACTCCGAGCCTTTTTGTCACCTTTCTGTGACTGTGGAAAAACACAGAACAACCACCATTAAGAACCCTGCAAAACACACAAACTCATTATAAAATCCTACAGAATTTTGTTAAGATTGCTTCAGAGGCTCGTGAGGGCGGAGGAGCGGTGAGGAAAAACGTGGATGCAGCAGAAAAAGGGAGGAAAATCCTGGCAGAACAAATAACCAGGTAAAAAAAAAAAGGAGTTTGGGTGTGACAGCGAACATGATTTGTTGCATTAGAATAATCAATGGTGGAGATTGCTTGATCAAGTCGTCTGGGAGAAGGTTGGGTGAAAAGTGAATGGGGACAAGATTAAAACAGGATCGTCCGATCTCAGAGATCGACGGCCAGGATTAAAAGATAAAAAAACAACGTTGGCGGAGGGAGCGACATAGCGGAAAACCGGTAGTGGATTTTGTGTTGCGTTTGGGGGGTAAGTGGTATTGTAAAAAAATCGCGATTCCATACAATGAATAACACGTGGAAAATGAAAACCACCTATTTCGCGCAGAAGTAGCGCACTGGGAAGCGGGGTAAAAAATTACGCGATATGCAGTTTGAGCCGTTGGATGATGGGTAGCAAATCCAACAGCACGGGTTGAGCGCGATGGATGAAGAGCTGCGGGGTAATAGTGTATGTGGGGTCCATGGTGACATCAACAAAATTGGTGCGTAGTGGATGGGTGCAATGGGCTATCGGGTTAAGTCCCGATTGTTAGATTTCTTTAATGG
Organism: Pinus albicaulis; assembly: GCA_034641835.2. NCBI lineage: Eukaryota > Viridiplantae > Streptophyta > Pinopsida > Pinales > Pinaceae > Pinus > Pinus albicaulis. Next base: position 160,179,633 of record CM076580.1, read on the forward strand.
AGGGTTACGATTAAGAGAAGAAGCAGATATGAAGAAATGAAGGGAAATGGAATGGGCAGAAAGGAGGATCGATAGGAACCATTGGATCGTGAGGATCGACGGCTGAGATCTGTCGATGGGGGAGAAAGAGAGGGGCGGGGTTTAAAAAGGGGAAGTAATGTGGGTCGTCGGATTTAAGAAGATCAACGGCTTAGATTCCATCGAAGAATCGCATCAGCGGGAGGAAAGGGAAAAGTGACGATGCAATGTGCCGATGCGATTGAGTGCAGACCATCTGATCTAAGGGAGATTGAGGGTGGAGATTTAATTGTGGGATCGCATCGGCGAGAGGAAAGGGAAAAATGGAAATGCAATGTGCCGATGCGATTGAGCGCGGGCCGTTTGATCTAAGAGAGATCAACGGTTAGGATTAAATCAGCGGGTTGATGTCGGAGGGTTATGGGCAGAGTGCGAATGAATCTTAGCCGTCGGTTCTTGTGGATTCAACGGTTGAGATTAAGTTGGGGGATCGGCATTGGAGGAGGGAAAGGAAAGGATACAAAGGAGACATGTGATTACCGATTTGCGATGGAGCGAGAGTCGTCGATCTGAAAACTAGATCGACGGGGGAGATTTAACGATGGAAAAAAAAGGAGGAATGGCGGGTTTTGGAACGAGGAGCAATATGGGCCGTTAGATCTAGGCATAGCAGATCAGATCAACAATGGATAATTGATCGCGAGATCGCATCGGTGGGAGGCAAATAACCATGAAACATAAGTAAAATGTGTTTTTGCGATGCGATGAGCGCTTTGCGCCCAGTCACAGTGCGGGTCATATGCAGAAAAGGGGCTGGGGCTTAAGGCCGAAAGGGGCTTAAGGCCTTTATAGAAAAATGAAAGTTTTTAGGATTTTTGAAGGGTTTTTTGAGGAATTTAGAGGTTCCGATTGGGGTAAAAATGGGGTTTTAAACCTTATAAAGGGATTTTCACAAGGCTTTAAAGGGGAATTTGAGGGAATGAGAGGTAAAATGAAAGGGTTTATGGATGAAATGGAGAAGGAAATGGAGAAGTGTAATGATGAAAAATGGAGTTTTAAGCAGTCTTTCTCTTGGTAATCAGCAGGTTCTTTAGGGCTAAAAGTGAAACAGCAGTGAAGATTAACTCCAAGAATAATTGTCATCATAAGACTTCAAGAACTCACAATTTGGACATAAATTTTTTCTTGAAGGTTAAAAATATTTAGCCACCATTTGGCATAACAAATTTTTATAGGTGGATAACAAAGATAACATCTATACTTTTGTAGAGGAGCCAACCAGTATTACTATTCTGCAGTTTGGAAATTTCCTATATGCAAACCATTGTTGTATTGTTATTATTATTATTTATGAGATTCCAGATTGTCACGAACAAGTCTTCATATTAATCCATGGATGGTCATATGTTATATGATACTTATATTCATTTTTTATTCATTTTGGTACTGAAAGATGAGTTTTTTTCCTTGTGTAGGAAATTATAATAGTTAACTTGTGAATATTACCATTCTACAGGAAAATGGTTTCTTGCAAACTAGTTATAGTTAGTGGAATTTTCTTGTTTAGATTTTCAACTATTTGGAAACACACAGGCACTATTTTTTATCACGGTTCATATGAGATATGAAGGAATTAAAGGAGAAAGTTAAGTTAAAGTTGCTTGTAGGAATGAGAATATATTATTATTTTGCAAACAATTATTTAACGACTATTTTTTTTTGAAATGTAATATCTTACAATTTTTACAGCAGTCATTAATTACAATTATTTAACGACTAATTTTTTTTTGAAATGTAAAACCTTACAACTTTTATAATAGTCATTGATTTTTCATCTATTCATATGATAATAACAGGCTTTCAAGGCCACAACTGCTAGCAAATTCACAAGGTAAGTTTTTACTGTTATTTTTTTCTCATTTCAGATTTTATTTTTCTGGTATAAATATTATGTAAAGAGTCCAATTGAAATCTTTTACTATTATAGGTTCACTTTTGGATCCTATCTCAAAATTTTGTCACATAATTTTTTTTTTAGATACGAAATTCTCATAACACTACTTTTCTTCTACAATTTTATCAGGATTTAGATTTTGTGCCCAGCTGGTGATGGCCATGACTATTTCTTGCAGATGTTTAACTAGGATCTGACATACTCAGTTTATGAGTTTTGCTACTAAATTTAAGGTTTTGTACTTTAAACAATTTATTTAATGTAATTGCATTTCATACTTCTAATATTTTAAAAATGGTTACATCGATGCAAATTCCCTATCACTTTTTGGGTGATGTCAATTTAATATCATTCTTTCAATCCAAAGTAATATCATTATTTTTATCTCACTTTTCTGATGATGTGAATGAGTATGATGCAGGCAGAGCAGTCTCCAACAACAATTTCATCCTCTCTGCCACCTTTTATACATGAAAGTTCTTATCATCTCCACTAAATTCTGGTTTCGATGGTTTAGAGGAGAAGAGATGTGAGGATGATACCTCGTCCTCGTTTATTTTCAAGATTCATGTGAAATATGGCCCTTAATCTTGCCTGTCACCTCTAGGAGGCTTGGTAACTCTTCTTCTTGCTTATTTAAGCATGTGTCTTTTGTTGTTTTTATCGAATGCGCATAGTGAAAAAGGCTACAAGATAAGATGCATTGTTTGCACTCTTTGATGTTTGATGGAAAACAACAACTATAATTTTAAAGGTTGTTTCTTTTGTAATTTTACAAACAATAGCTCCTTGACAACATCATTGGTGCTATATCCTTGACAACATCTTTGCATTGTTGTTCAATCTACTTAATGTTTATGCTATAAGTTTTGGCCTTTTATCCTCCTAATTCATTATGGCTATAAATTTTGGTGTTTTATCTTTATAATGCTTTCTACTATAGGGTTTGGGTTTGGCCTTTTTGTTGAAGGAAAACATCATGGAGAAACCCAAATGATGTTTTTCCACATTCTTGCATGGCATCCCTAGAAAACTTGTTGGCTACTCTACTAGTGTGCCTCACCCAAGGGGATTCAAACAAGGCACTTAGTGTCATGAAAGTTGAAACTAGTAAAATGCCTAACAACAAGAAGTTGAGCTAACCCCTTGTGATAGGCTATGGCTTCTTATCCTCTCGATGCTTTTAAGACCATTTCTAGACGTGTCGACTTGTCTTACATAAAAAAGATAAATTAGACAAGGTTTCTTACTTTCTTTGACTTTATATTTCTTGACCATGACCAAAGCCTTTGGTTATCCTCTAGCATGGGCAGTTGACCAAAGAAAAATCAGAGGCATCACTTTGCTTAAGAAAAATATTGGTGAACTTGTTAATGGATATGTTGTAGAGGACTTGTTTCTCAAAATTATGGAGGATGATGAATTATTCTGAAATATGCTAGAAATTTTGGATCTCTTTTGTGAGCTTTTGGGTCCAACATTTAGCGAGTTAAAATTAATTGCCTATTGGAAAAGCCCATGTGAACTGTTGAGTGGCTAGAGAGCTTGTGGTAGGATTCGATAAAACCAAGGGAAATTTTCAATTGATTGGTTTTATCTTTACTCTTTCAATCTTCCATCATTTTTCTTTGGCAATAGATATTGTAAAGAGCTAGAAAAAATAAATTCGGGTGATTGAGCAATCAAATGCAACTAGAAGTCTGACCAAACTTGCACCATAGTGCTAGCGATCAAACACACATATTTTTTAATGTTGGACCCCCACTAACAGCTTCTTATAAAATTATTATAACACCACTCCCATCCTTCTTATGGGTGAAGCTTGATGGGGAGAACTTTGTTCATAGAGTTGTTTGGAACAGGTGTTTCTCCTCAAGAGAGGTCATTCTAGCAATTATCTATCTTAAAGCTCATAGAGGGAAGATAGGTGGAGTTATAGAGGAAGATTTTAGCTCTTTGTGCTAAATATATCTTCACATATATAGAGAAAAAAGTGGTTGTAAAGATCCTCCTATGCAATTGTGTAATTGCAAAAAAACCATATAGCAAAATAGCAAAAGTGTCAAAGAGGCCTTAGTTTTTAGCAAGATATGCTTGCATCAACATTGATTGAAGTGTGGACATTGGAATTATTTTAGTGTAGAACATTTAGAAAGATTGAGGATTTTTCAAGCCATTCTTAAGCTAGGAGGGTTATTAATTTATTACATGGCTCTGTTTCAATATGCAGACTCTTTGGTGGACATTGATGATTGGAGGAAATGTTGAAATATTTTGCATGAATCATTTGGTTCTAACCACTCACCGAGTCAAAATGAGGATTATGATAGTCAAGGACTTATATACTCCTTGCAACAAAGTGAACAAGATAGAGGTGTCTTGGAAAGAACTTAAAGGACAATTCAAGCAAGAAATGTGGATAAAATTATTTGATGGAAGGATTAGGAGTGGAATCATTCAAAACCCTTCTAGAAATATAAGCTTGCTATGTTTACCAATGGTTGATGGGAACTTTATAGATTGATGTCAAGATTACGTAGCCTAGAGCCTTAAATATATGCTCTCAACTTGGCACTACAAACTCGAGGTTTTTTGGAGCCCCCCATTAAATTAAAAAAAAACTTGTTTACATGATCTTTAGTTTATTGGTTTGGACTTGGTTGTTTATCTCATCTTTGTGTCCCCACACTTAATTTGTTTATGGTGTCATGGAAGAAATTAAGCATATTATTTGCTATTATAAAAGGCTAAAGCTAGCTTGATGTGAAGCTAAATCTCTGTATGACTACTTATGTTGGACCAAAGTCATGGGATTCATCAAAATTGAACCTTGAAGTTGAAAGTTGATGAACCTCAATGAAAAGTTCAAATTTTTCTAGGTTTGGTCCTATTACCTACCATTTCATTGGGTACTATAAAGGGGTAATCATGGTGTCCATGTTTAAGGATCTGATTATTACTGAGTTTGAGGTTCTTCATTGGTGTTATGCATTCTTGCATTCATTGACTACACATAATTGCAAGTACTTGTTATGAAAATACACCAGAAGCCCTCATGTGAGTCCTTGGAAAAGGATATTACCTACTCAATGCTTATCGATAATGGCATACCTCATAATTTTGACTATATATGGAGATTTTTAAGGATTGAGCAGAGGTGTACTATTCAAATACCCGATCATGGCATGGTATGATTCAAGTAGCACTGGATGCACAACTTCACCCAAAGACATGTGATTAACTTGGAGTAAATTGTATGACATTTTCCTTTTTCTTAAAAGCAATTCTTGAAAATTTATGGTCATTTTGCTTCCAGCATACCCTAATCACCCTAGTACTTTGGCCTATGGCAGGAAATCTTCTTATCCATTTTCCATTCAGATAATGGGAGACACAAGATCTACTTATGCATGACATAATAAATTCTTTAATGAGAAGTCACAAATAATAGATTTTCCGAATAACTGGTTGTCCTAACAACTGTGATGCATAGTGTAGCAAAGAAAATTAAAAAAAGCATTCTAACAATCTGCAACAATTTTGTAATGTCATAAACAACCAAAGGATCTGATTTATCCCTTGATGCCTACATCATTTTCTTCAATAAGTAGTTATAGGACCACTCAATGTTACCCCACATGATTTTGGGTAATATATTTCTCCAACTTGGAGACAAGTGTTCTTATTGGGAGCAGTTGAGAACCCTAAAATCTCATCCTTAACACTATTTCTAAAATGAAATATATGATCTAGTGTAGCCACATCAAGTTCTCGGGGAAGCAACATCGTTTTTCTGTGTTAGATTATGTAGCCACCTCAAGCTATCAAGGAAACAACATCATTTTCTTGTGTTAGAGAATCATACAGAATAGGGAAATGTTAAAGGTTGCATCCTTGTAGGTTTTAACATTGTTTGATATTGTCTTAAAAAGGTAATAAAGCACCTTTTCACCAAAATTACTTTCAATTTTATATTTGCCTGAGCTGCCACATATATTTTTCCAGCAAACCTTACATACCCTTCTGATAGTAATGATTCTTCATTATAGGTATACCTATGGTTTCTTCGTTTTGATGAATCAAAGAAAAGAATAGCTACATCTTCCCATAAAAATAGTGCATATTTTGTTGATGATAAAGGCTTATGTGTACAGTAGTATCTATATTTATTCTTGTTTGGTTCATTGATATGAACACACAGATGTAGAGTACGTTCCTCTTTTCTTTGGAGTAGACTCACCAACCTAGATACTTATTCTCGATACTGTGCAAATAGGAACACCATTTATGATTCCTTCCATGTCATTGATGGTGTCTTTGCTTAGGATGGTAGAAAATCCTTCAACAACTGGTTGTCCTAACAGCTGTGATGCATAAGGTAGAAAAGAAAATTTTAAAAAGTATTCTAACAGTCTGCAATAACTTTGTAATGTCATTAACAACCAAGGGGTCTGATTTAGTCCTTTATGCTAATTCCCCTTGTCATTTTTAATTTAGTTTTACTGGAGAATTCTGAGCTTGGTGCCACCACATAGTTAAAAAATGAAACATCTTTGTTATGTACCTTCATCACCCTTGTGGCATGGGGTTGCCTCATTTTCATTTCCTGTATGCTTGAAAGGGTTATCCAATTTTGATCTTTACAACATTTTGAATCTTAGGAGAAAGTCCGGGAAATAGAGAAGGCACTTTTATTTGGATGTTTAAAAATTGTCCAAATTCACATTCCAGGAAACCATATATGTTATTTTCAAACATGTCATCAATTTTAGGATAACCATTTTCTATTTTGGTCCTGAAATAATCACCAAGATACTCTGAGTTGTAGGCTTGTTCCTCATCTTTACTACTTGTGCATTTTGGGTGTTCTCCTACCATAACAACCACTTTATGTTCTTGATATATGTTGTTGAAATACCAAGGCCATTTTCTATTTTCATTGTAGCAACACTTTTATGCTCAAATTTCAAATAACAAGCAACTGCCTCTATATGTTTCTAATTCTGAAAAACGTATTTCAAGTCACCAATATTTATAAACTCTCGGCTAATGGTCTATTTACTTTGCAAAAATCTGCTCCCTGTGCATATTGTGTGTCATCCACGACAGGGGATCTGATTGCATCTGGTTCTACATGTTTTCCATAGTCATCATCAGCCCCTGTATTAGTATGTTCACAATGACTCTCATCATACACATCTTAACAAGGGTCTTCATCAATGTCTTTGGAATTCAATTTTTCTTCACTTCTTAATTCACAATATTTTCTCTCAATTTTGAATCCCTTGGGCAAATCATCATTTGTCTATCTATTTTTTTGTTGCTCTTCTCTATCCACATCACTTGTTTTCACATTATCCAACATGGAGATATGTTACTGGAACTCTTGTTACCAATAGGGAGGGGGAGGATATATTTATCCCTAGAGTGAAAAAAATGGCTCAATTAAAATTTAGGGTATAAGTTTCCCTTCAAAGCAATAAATTCATTATCAGAACCTGCAGTAAAAATCTTGGAAGCCTCATGTGTCTCTATTCTTGACTTGAAGCATCAGTGCTACCATTTGTGTGGCAAGAAGCATTACCTTCTTTAAATTTTTTATCAACTTTACAGTGTAACTCATGAACACCTACAATTCCATCATACCCAATTTTTGTCAATAAATAATTGGTAGAATATGAATTCCTTATTTGTTAAGGACACTCGCGGGTTGCATCAGGATGGTTCTACCTCTATCAAGAATTTATTGCTGCATATTGTCAGTCTAGGTACAATGATCATGGAGGCTATAGGGATGCTGACAGCTCCTAACATGTGTCTTCAACACATTTACTTGTAATTTGATCCTTCTTGGGCTAAAAAATGACTGCTTCATTTCCAGATTTCTCTTCTGCTACTTTGCAAGCCTCAAACCTTGCATTTTTCTCTTCGAAACACATGTCAACAACTTTATCATCACCATATTCATCCTCTCCTTCAATATCATATAATTGAGAGTATTCAAAATTCACAAAATAATATTTATGCTTCTCCTGTTCCAATGGCAGACTAAGGGTTTCATCACATGCAAATTCAAAGGCACACATTTTTCTTACATCAGTGCACAATAATTTGTCATTCAAGTCATCCTCATCTTTATCACAATGACGTCTAAAATTTAAACTGTCACATTCATGAACTCCTGTGAATGTGAATTCTATTATAGCCAAATTGATTATTGTTATAACAATGTAATTAATCTTATAGCAAGGTTGCCTCGTGAGCTATGTGAAGATTAAACAATAAGTTCAACAGGAATAAACTATCAAAGTTAACTCTAGACATAAGTTCCTATTGTCTAGATAGGTTAAGTAGGAAATTGTAGATAAATAGAACGAATTTTTGTGATTTTTGCAGCAAAAAAACTCTTACCATTACCGAATGATTGATATGTGTGATGGTGGCTTTATGCACACCAAAATCCCAGGATGAACAAGCTATTCAAAATTTCTCACTACATTTTAGAAATATATACTAAATACTATTAAACTATAAGAGTAACGGAAATTGTTCTTTTCTGTCAAGATAGTAGTTAAAATAGTTTCTATGCCTATTGCATCTTGTCCTTGTCAAGAATTTACTATACTGTATTTTGGTCTTTGAATGTTACTGTACTCGGTACTGATCTGTATCCTTCTATAAATAGGAGTGTATCTTGAAAGATTTTATAATATTTCTATCATATGGTCTCTCATGAATGTTTTGATCTTGATCTTGTTTCCATTGCTTTTGTGGGGTATCACAGAATCATTGAAGCAATAATCCATCCTTTATAAACATAAACGTTTTAGATTTTTTCCAGTGTTTCCACATACAAGTAGGGTTCACAGAATGGTCATTTTTTGTGACTTTTTGGTTCCATATGGTGTTACATAATGTCCTGGAGCATAACCCTTTGTTTAACAATACCATCTGCTTATTGTTGGATCAAATGTGGTGTCAGCGCCTAATTTAGAGCTTCATAAATCAGGTTTAAGTTGTATAATAATTTCTTCTTATAGTTGGTTCAACCTTAGTGCCAGTCATAACTTGTTAAGTTTAGATCTCTATAAATCGGGTCAAAATAGGCCTTAAAATTTCATATAACTCATATTTTGTTCCCTATTTTTGTTGAGACTTTAATAGACTTAATTTTTTAACTTGGACTTTTGCTGAAATAATCAAGGACCCAGATCCCTTACAAAAAGAGGTGTTTGTAATTTTCTGGCTTTTCCTTCCTATGAGTTTAAATCTTCGAGATATGGAAGATGGACAAGTTGTAAATTCTTGAACTATGTTTTGTCCTCATCAATATTCATGACTTCCAATTCTATATTTTTGCTTAATATTGTCTTGGCATTAACCAATGGGTTGAGTTTCCTAGGAAGTCTAAAAATAACTATTGGTTAGAGAAACTGCTTATTTGTAAGTTGTTCATATGCAGTTTTAATCATTTGTCCTATGACTCCTATCAATTCAGCAAGAAGACCCAAACTTGATGTAACCCTTTATCTACTAGATAAGGAGAAATGATGTTGTCATAGGGTCACTTGTTTAAGGATTTGCAAGACAATTACATTCTACCCATGATTAATAATCCAAATGTGTTGTCTACCATTTCACATGCTTTCCCAAGACACACTGTTATTTTGTCTCATAGTACCTGTGTAACTTGTTGCGTCTCATATACCAGGATAGTATTTCGTCTTTTGGAAGTCTACATGGATTTGTAACTCCTATCCCATGTGCATTTTTGGACTCAACTATTTTTATGTTTGTCCTTGTGTGTCCAATTGAGATTTGTAACTCTTAATAGCAAATTGTAAGTCCATGTAGGAATAAGATAAGTGTACCTTAGAGTTTTAAGGTGTCAATAAGGCGTGGATTTGCCTTCTCTGTAAGGCATGTATAGTCGACATGTATTTTCTACTTTCCATTCATGAGTAATCATAGTTCATTTTTATTTCCATTAAAGGGATATGCTCTTAGGTTATATAGTATATACTATATACTTATAAAATGTAGTGGGAAATTCTGAGTAACTTGTTCATCCTGGGATTTTGGTGTGCAGAAATCCACCTTTATACATCAATCATTCGGTAATGGTAAGATATTTTTTCTGTTGCAAAAATTACAAAAATTTGTTCTATTTATGTATAATTTCCTACTTAACCTATTGAGACAATAGGCACTTATGGCTAGAGTTAGCTTTGGCAGTTTATTCTTGTTAAACTTATGTGACTAATCTTCACATAGGCCATGTGGAAACCTTGTTGTAATATTAATTACATTGTTGTAACAATAATCACTTTGGCTATTTTACGTGATTGATTATATATATACATATATAATATTTTTTACTAGGGTTTATAGTCAACATTAATGAAATTTTTTTATTTTCACTGTTCGGTGTTTGTAGTGGACATTAATGAAAACTTGTTATTTTCAATGTCTTATTTTCAAGATTTATGGATATATTAACGATTAATATTAGGTCCTTGTTATTGTAGATACCTCCAAAATGGAACATGTTTCTACTTCTTGGCATTGGAGTCCATTCATGCCCCAAGAACTAACTGGCAAAGTTGGACACGCTTATCCTGATACACAATCTCACAACCAAGTATAGGTACCATTTCTACCAGTGTTTGATTCCCTAAATGTATTGAAAAACTTAAAAGCTACAAATCTGATTATGATACACAATCTCACAACCAAGTATAGGTACCATTTCTACCAGTGTTTGATTCCCTAAATGTATTGAAAAACTTAAAAGCTACAAAATCTGATTTCTAGATCATTTTAATCCTGAAGTTTTCAAGATGCGGACTAGATTTGAGCTTTGGCTAACATACACACATAAAACTTCCAACCTTTTGTTGCACCCATACCCATCAGTTCACCACACAAATACCTCGCTATGTCATGGATATAAAGGTGGCTAAAGTGCAGATTTGGTAATTGTTTGGCTATATTTGGGTGGCCTTTCACAAATATATGGAATATTTTCCTATCCTTGAGTACAAGGTTTTCAACAGATGAATATTATACTCATGAAAATACTTGACTATAAGGAGAAGCATATAGGAAAATATTTTCAGGCAGAGCTATGGTGGTGGGTTTCTTGTTTGTTTATCATTAATGGTGATCTGTCAAGACTTCAAATCTTTGTTTTTTTACTTCATTCGGGTGGGATGTTTTCGGCACCGAGAGCAAAATTCAATATGGCTCCTCCCCTATTTCCTAACAAGGACTTCAGTAAAAGTCAGGCCCAAGACTGAAAAATCTCTAGAAACATGATCATCCTCACCACATACCGCTTTGTAGTTCCAATAGTGGTCGTACTAGTAGCAGGATACAGAAATATGCAATATTTACACACTACTATAGGGGGATGTTTAAGAAAATTAACTAAGAAGAATATAACATTTCATTTGAAACATTTAATTAAATTCATTTGGATCTGTTATCATATACGAGACTTTTCACTGTTTCAATTTTTATATTAAAATTGGTTGCTAGATACGCAGAATTGAGGTTTTCATATCCACATTGCAGGGAAGGTTTTCATATAGACATGGCAGGGAGGAGCATAGGTCGGGCTAAAGGAGCTATTCAGCTCGTTGAATGAGGTTTTCATACAGACATGAGTGAGTTCAAATGAGCTAAAAGAGCTATTCATTTTGCTGCAATAAATAAGACATGAGTGAGTTCAAATGAGTTAAATGAGCTATTCATTTTGTTGCAATCAATCAAACTAAGTGGTAATGGTGTCAATGAAGCCATCTGAAGCCTTTTTGGAACTTTTTTCTTTTTCTTTTTGAAAATTTTGATTTTTTTTAATGCAGAAAGCAATGTGAAAGTTAACAATTGTGTCAAGATATTAACGTGTGCTATTTCTATTTACTTTTCTCTGTAGAACTAGATAGATTGTTTGTAGATTATTCTTAGTTGCTTTTCTCTGTAGGACTAGATTACATTAACGTGTGCTATTTCTAGTTACTTTTATCTGTAGGACTAGATAAATTGTTTGTAGATTATTTCTAGTTACTTTTCTCTATAGGACTAGATTAAATTGTTTGTAGATTATTGTGTGTATTATTAGCGTGTTGTGTGAGTTATGCTATAGGGGTGAGAGATTGAGCTAATTCCATTGAGTTATTTTATTTGTAGGATTAGATTAAATTGTTTGTAGATTATTATGTGTATTATTAGTGTGTTGTGTGAGTTATGCTACAGGGGTGAGAGATAGAGCTAACTCCATTTTTATTAAGTTAAAAATAGGGGTTGTATGATTACAGATTTTATAAATATTATGCCATTATGTCTTGAGCATTTTTTTAAAAATCGATCCCTATATATGCAATTTTAGGACGGTCATAACTCGTAATTCTTTCAAGTGTGCTAGCTCAATAGAAGAGCACCTGCTTTATAAGTAGGAGGTTGGTGGTTCGATTCCACTGTGCCCTAACATGAATTAATTAATGCATTTTATTTTTAAATTAAATATTTTTTATATTGATTTATTTCAATGGTGAGATATTTTTCTAGATTCACCATTTTATATTGTATTGTCTCTACAGAGACGGAAGTGATATTGTATTGCTTTTAAATATAATTTTTTATTGTCTCTAGAGAGACAAAAATGAAATCGTCTTTACAAAGACAATAATGTGTGTTATATATGGTCTTTACAAAGACAATAATGCTTGTGTTATACATTATCTTTATTGAGACCATTTTTTAAGAAAATAATTTGAGACACCCGCTTAAAGACAATATTTAAGACAATACACAAGTTTTTTATTGTCTCAACTTAAGACAATTTACCCATAAATTGTCTCAAATATTGTCTTGAACACCCCTCTTGTGTAGTAGTGGTTGTTCATTGTATTTTATGTGTGATAACTATTTTATAGGATATATTTTTTTTAAGTGTTTAAATTTAACTAAATTTGGCATGCCTTACATCAATATCAATAAAGTGTTTGGTTGTTTATTGTATTTTATGTATTATAACTATTCTAGGGATTTTCAAAGTGTTTAAATTTGACTGAATGTTTAAATAAACATATTGTTTTCTATTTAACATTCGACCTTATAGCTGATCTTCCCTGATCTTAATTTGAAAACGAAAGAAAAGCTACTCACTCAATAGACACTCTACTCTTTGGATAAAGAATGTAAGATCTACACTCAATACAATTACAATAAGTGTAAAGAGAAATGGTATTACTTTCCAACCAATATCATATCTAAGCTAGAAATGGTATTACTTCCAAACAATATCACATACTTTGAAAGAGAAATGGTATTACTTTGAGACTGAGGTTAACGTGACAAAGTTATGTGGTGTTCTTGAGAGTATGTGTGGTACTACTTTGACACTGAGGCTAACCGGACAAAGGTCGATGGTTTTTTAAGAGTATATAACTGTGTTTAATTTTTTTTTGTTTTCTAAATGATAGGATCATTTTGGAAAAAAAAAATTTGTGTTATAAAATGATTAAAAAATGTAGAAAATAATTTTTTTTCAAATCTTAAATGTGTTTTTTTAAGAGTGAGATTGTGAATTTTGTTTTTTTAAATATTGTGAAAGAGCATTTCTGAAACATATATAGATATATTATGGAAGGAAATAAATTATCATTCACTCATATTATGAGAGGCAATAGACAATTCATAACCTGCCTTATTCATAATAATATTTTCCAGGTGAGAAATTTCCTCGATTCATCGATTTTTTTCACGGTATATGTCTGCGATGATGAATCTGATGGAAACACTTTATCTGACACTCTCAAAATAATTCTGGTGTGTAAAGTTGGTATACTCTCCTTCCACATAATAAAGGTGATTTTTCTCTCATTTACTGTTTGTTTTGTTTTGTTTTATCCTTCGTTACAATAAATTTTGACAATCTCAAAATAATACTTGTGTATACCATAAAATTGTAATAAAAATAGAGCATTTCAAAAAATATATATAAAATTTGGTTTATAGAAAATAAGTACTTTATTTTTAGAAAACCAACAATACTCTAATTACAATGTCAAATGTTTAAATGTTATCAATTATTAAAAATGTTTTTCTTGTAACAATAGTACATAAAATGAAATAAAATAAAGAATGTGTTTTTAGCTTACTAAATTTGATAGAGAAGCTCACTTAGTTGTATTTTATATAAAAACATATATAGAAAAAAAAAAAGGATTTAGAAGAAATATTGAAAAATAATATTAATGTAAAGTTGAAGCTCAAGCTCAAGAATAAGGAAAGCATACAAATATAATATTTGAAGCTTATTTCAGATTTTAATTAATAAGCAGCATTATTGGTAACTCTAGAGTATTAGACATAATTACTCTTAAATTGCTAATATTTTTGGTAATTTACATGTAGATTTTAAATTGGGAAAAATTATTAATTAGGCCGACATACCTTTCTTTTGAATCAGTGCACCTCACTTTTTCGTTTACCATTTTCATATGACCGTGATATTTTTCCTAACTATAGTTACACAGCGATTTCATATGACCATGACATCTGTCCAACTACATTTTCACAGCTATCTCTCCCTCTTCCTCTTACACTTTCCGCATTTGACATAAGGATGTCTCCATTTTGTAGGTGGATGTAGTGGCAAGTGGATGTACTATGACTGTTAAGCTTACTACAATTGTCTAAGATCCCTTTTGCAAGTTTTCATGTTGGTGGGGGATTCAATCAAAGTTGATGATTTATTTATGGTGAGCAAGGAGCAAGGGTTTTCTGAAGGGAAGCTTTATGATGCTATATTGTTGCTTGTTGGGGAAAGGCTAAATGAACTTGAAGTAGAATTAGATGATTTGGTTTATTAACAACTCCTACAAAACATGAATGCAAACAATTTACATGCAATTGGAATGGTTAATTATAGTTCTCGGTTTGTTAATTGGGAAGCAAACAATTTTCTAAATCAAATACCATTGGCAGAAGATGGAGAAGATGTTTCCAATTTGAAAGAGAAAATCATGTTGGAGTCTGTAAACCAGGCTTCAAAAAGTAATGGCATTCATTAATAGTTAGAAGGCCTTTGAAATGAACATGAAAAGGGTTATACTTATGCAAATTACATTAGACTCCATTATGGAAATGTTTCCAGACTTCAAGGTTTCATGGACCCAAGCTTACTTATGGGGTTTGCTGCTAGAGGTATGCTTATGAATGGTAAGTGTGAACTAGATGAGAAAATAACATTTCATAATTGGAGTCACATAATTCTAATGCAGATCGGTTAATGCATTGGCTGAAACGGTTATATACAATTGGTTTTACCAAAAAAAAAATAGTTCTACTAATCGCGAAATTGGCTTTACCAATTTTCTTGAGTTGAAAGTTTGAGCTAAGTAATGGAGCTTTTGTACTCCAGTATAACCATTAGATAAGCTAACCACAAGGTTTTCCATATTGAGGAAGTGAACATTCTTAGCAATGATGAGAACTTTCAGGTACATTGACAAAGGTTTGAAGCGGAATTGATATTTGTAATTGCCAGTGGTTAGCATTAATGACTCGCCATTGAGAAATTTCTTAATAATCTATTTTGCACACATTGATTGCCAGAATAAAAGCATTCAATGTGGTTGAAGCTTGTATCTAGAGGGGGGGCTATGTGCGTGCAAGTAGTAATTTTAGCTTTTATCTTTTGAGTCCGCTAATCATTTTAAACATTGTATTGACCTTGGATCGAAGAGAACATTTTGACCTATATATGCCAAGTTTAAGTTGCAATACACGCATGCTTGATTTTTTGAGTGTTTTTTTTTTTTGCTTTTAATTTATTTCAGTATGCATGCCCTACATGTCCATGATCATTTGGCATAAAATATTGTATGTTGTCTGTTGTGCTTGTAAATTTGTTTGCCTCGTTGTCTTAGTTGTTTATTGAATACACAAGTTAGAGCTAAATCTCTTTTCAATTGAATGAAAATTGTCATAAAAAAATTGTTTTTGCTCAAAGGCACTTACAATTTAGAAGGATTATAGAAGAATTCCCCAACCATGTTTAATTATTCTTGCTTATGCATAGTAAAAAATGCCAAATTAACA
The DNA here is from genome assembly GCA_034641835.2 of Pinus albicaulis. Classification (NCBI taxonomy): domain Eukaryota; kingdom Viridiplantae; phylum Streptophyta; class Pinopsida; order Pinales; family Pinaceae; genus Pinus; species Pinus albicaulis. Next base: position 160,195,714 of record CM076580.1, read on the forward strand.
GCCTTGTGACATATAAAAATAATGTGTTAAAACTCACTTTAAATATATCTTTTAGAAGTTTTAATAATATTGAAGTTGAAATATATCTCTTAGAAACTTAATGAATGTGAGACAAAAATGAATATAGATTAATTCATTTGTTTCTTAAATAAAACATCATTTCATAATTTTTTTTGTTTGCTTGGTAGTGTGGGTCCTTACATGACTTCATGCCAAATATATGGTCTGGGAAACCACGACTGAGGGGCATTTAAGCCGTCAAAATCAGTCGGGAATCGCACCTGGCCTCAGCCACACCAACCCTTATCATGGTTGGATATTTTTTTTGCCTTTCAGGGGATTGGAGTGGGTGAATTTTTCATCACTAATGTTAACGTCACAATATTGGAGTGGGTGAATTTTTCATCACTAGTGTTAACATCACACTCTTCACAGCCGAACCAATCCCCCATTGGCAATTCACAATTTCATAATTAATTAAAGATCAATTTTTTTTTTTAATTATATAAATTAAAAGCATTCAATTCATAATGAATAAATAATAAAAATATATTTTAAAATGAAAAAATTAACAATTTTAATGATCTAACTTAGCTTTCTATTCATTCATTTGTATAGTTATCCATTGATCCAATTAAGTAATTAAGTTAAGTTTCTTACTTATTTGAGAAAATTACGCTATATTCTCAATTTGATTTTTCTATTTTCATATTAACACTACAAAAATCAATTAAATTATAATTTAAGATATTGGATATATATATATATATATATATATATATATATATATATATATATATATATATATATATATATATATATATATATATATATATATATTAAAACTATCACAATTTAACAATCCCATCAACCTTTTTACAACTTTTGAGAATCATATACTTACATGTGGTTGAGCCAACGTGGCAGACCCAACTTTGATCGGGATGACTAATTCCATTTGGTTGCTCGTTCCACTTGGGCCGACTCGCCCTAGTGCATCCAGGTCGCTTTATTGGTTGAATGTCGTTGTTCAGTCGGTCTACACTGGCGCCTCAACGACTTGGTTGTGATGGGATGTCCTCATGTAGAGGTGGGCACACTCAAGAATTCCTAGGGGCATTACAGATACCTTACAATAAAATATTCCAAGTCTATTTATTTGCTTCATTACTATATAATATACCATGCACCCCAAAATAACATTTACTATAAATCTAATAATAGTCAAATTTATTTAATAGTAAAAAATGTTAAATATCATGATTCACCAATAACATATCTCAAATTTATTTAACAGTTAAAAACACTAAATATCATAATTCACCAACACTATGGGCCAAGGCCGCAAACCACATCCTATAAACCTAACAATTTTCTCTCCAAAGTCAACCAAAATTTATTCAAGAATGATAACACTAAACTTTAATTATATAAACTAGCATTTGCACCGAGAGGTGCAAAGTAACACTAGGGAGTGGGGATACATATTTCATGTAAGATTATTTTTCTTTTGAAGACACCTTTATTTGTTAATGTAAGCATTTATATCAAGCGAGAACAATTAAGACTCACAAACATATAGATACTCATGAGCCTTTAATAGCCTAGTGTATCATGGTGATAACTAAAACCAAAAGTATTATTTTACATCACTCTAGCATGTAACAAATAAGCATACTACTTTTTTTCTTGGAAATTATGTCGATGGAACCTTGAAACTGAAGGGGTTTTGGCATTAAAAATTATATGGATAATAAAAAATTGGACCTCTTTCCCTCGATAATAGATTCATTTCCTCTAGATGCCCTCAAATTTTTGAACCAATTTTGACTTCAAATTTTCCAGTGTTTTTACCATGTTCACATTAGATCTAATGGCTTTGAATCTTGCTAGTGCATTTCTCCTAAATTAGGTTATAAAGCACTAATAGAGAAAGAGAAGACCAATATAGTTGCTGGTGAAAATTTATTTGAAAATTAAAATGTCCCACAAAACTCAAGATATTTGTATGATTGTCTTCACCTTGCATTCAATAAGAGAAAAAAAAGAGAAAAAAAGTTGTTTATATAGATATAAAAACAATGCATAATGCATGATAATGAGAATCCATCTCTCCAAACCATAAAGGTTGGTTTGTATGGAGCAATCACAACATAATTCAGGATGTAAACCATTTGAAAAAGAAAAAAAACATCAGTGCTGTGAAACATAGTTCATGGAAGTCCATCTGCCTCTTCGAAAAAAACATGAAAATGCAGCATAAAACATATAACTCTAACTCATCATCCGTTAGTAAATAAGGATCATCAAAAAAACCACCAAGGGAGTACACACTCGGTTTCAGAAGAAATAGGCACACCCAGGACCAAAACCCGAAGGATTGGTTCAAAAAGAGGTCCAAGGTCATTCCCAACTTTTTCGGAACTTAATCCAACTTGGCCCTTGACACCACTTGCATATATGACTTGGAAATCACACTGCACTTTAAGGAAACAGAAGCATACATAAACAAATTATCAGCCTTGAATTTTATAAATCATGATTCCTGATGCCCAAAAAGAGGTCCAAGGTCATTCCCAAATTTTTCGGGACTTAATCCAACTTGGCCCTTGACACCACTTGCATATATAACTTGGAAATCACACTGCATTTACAATATAATTAACACATAACTTTAAGGAAACAGAAGCAGACATAAACAAATTATCAGCCTTGACTTTTATAAATCATGAATCCTGATCAGGACGAGCTGAAGGCCTGTCAATATTATTCACCACCACTAGAATAGAAATTCAAAGCTCTATAGTTTTATTTCATACAAATCGCGTTTTTGGCATTGGTCCCTCAACAGAGTCCACCTGAAAAACAATTAATGACAACCGAATATAAAATTTTTGCCAGACTGATCAAAATAAAGGAAGTCCAAGCTGATCTATATTAAAGAAAAAAACAAATAAGTCTGCAGTATCACCCTTGATAATTTTCCACAAGTCTTTCATCTAAGAGGTCTCATAGGCCAGAATGATGCCCTTTTTTACTAAAGAACTGAATAATTTTACTTTATGACATGTTTAAAACTTAAAACCACATTTTCAATTTATAGTAACAGAAATGATGCATCTCACCAAATAGGGAATGGCAATATGCAGCTTGTTTTGTTATAACTAAAAATCATAATACAGTGGTATTGCATGCCTGAACCATTTGAATAAAGAACCATATTCATTGGACGTATATGATAAAATTAATGAAATGGCTCTCCAGGTGAGAACCTGGAGAGTGTACAAACACACTCACACAATCTGATACATTCAATCAAGGGAACATCCTAGTAAATATAGGCTTTCTCACAATCTGGTGGTTTGAACCACTCCCTGAATATTAGGATCTGAGATCTAGAATTAGAATCTCAATCCTATCCTAACTGAAATTTCTCCATTAATTTCTAACACTCCCCCTTAGTGGAGAAAGGGTACATAACAATAACATATGATAACATAGGCCTGCTGGTCTAGTCTCAGCTAGGCTTACAATGGTAAAAATACATAAAAACTTGGTAACAGAGTTTTCATCTTGGTCTTTATGCTTGTGAGACCATATTTGTTCATTCATGGATGAGGCTTCATCTTCACTTTCTTTGTCATGAGATAGTGATGTATCTTCACCTCATTTCTTCCCCAGTGATGGAAAGCTTGAACGCTTATCCTCGCCCTTTTGAAAGTTATGACAAGCTTAATAGGAAATTTTTTTCTCTCACCATTTCTAGTGTCACACATGTAAATTTCAGCAATGTTTTCATCTACACACGCATAAATATTCATGAGATTATCACATTTTAAATTCTCTCCAGCTCTATCTTCTTCTGCCACGTCTTCACATTCAGCTTCATGTGGTTCGTCGAATTCATCTTCAACACTTTTTTCCTCTTTACATCCTTCCTGAAGATCAACTTGTGACTCTTTAATATCAGGATCTTGCACAACAGATTGTGCCTCTTGTTTCTCGTGGTCATCAACAGAACCACATTGTTTTTCTGAAAAAATTCCGAACTTAAAAATACTACTTATGCTAATGCCTCCAAATTCCAACATGAGAATATCATCATCATCATCATCAGAATAAAAAATATCTAAAAATATATACATGTTGTTAAAAGGTCCAGCTTATCTGGTTTTGTCTTGCTTCCAGATTTCGACTCCACTCGATCCTCTTACGAGCTCCAACAACCCCGTTACCACGCAAGCGGGAATCCTCCCTTTGGCAGCTCTTCAGCAGTAGAACCTTGTATATTGTGGATTCTATGCCAGGCAGGTCTCAGTGCCTTCGACTCTTGCGACGAGCAACAAATGACCTCTCAATAAACTAGAAACATTATTGATATCCAATTCTGATGCATGTAATTCTCTACACATTAACTAATGTCCCAGAGCTTTATCTTGACCCCTATAACCAAATTCCCCTCCGCTGACCGAGCTTTCTAGCAACCAACCATGGCCACTTATCCATTCCAATTTAGTGGCCACCTCTTAGATTTGCAGCTCCTCCCAATTGGCGACCAAATTAAAAAAAAGTTAAACTGAACATGCACATTCACCTTTCAAAACTTCACAAAATAAAATAAAATACCAATTCCAATTGGGACAATAGCAGGAACCAAAATATTGAATGGATGTCTATCCTGAAACTCTCTCAATGTATTTCCCTCTTCTCACACGCACACACAAATAGGAAAAAGTTTACAATCCATCCAGTGAGCGGTGCAGCTGACTGTGTTTAGTCCAAAAATATAAGTGTGCCTGACTAAGCTATCAGAAACTCCCGATTGCAAAGCCGAGGCTCGAAAACAAAATGCAGAAATTTCTTGTCAATGCGAAATGTTATGGCGTGTTAACTCAAAGCAGGGAGAAATGGTGGAATCCTCCAGAAGAGTGCATGACCATGGCCTCCCATTCTCCTCTGGTCCAAATTACTGCTCTGATCGCTCAATTGGGCAAGATTTTCCAAAACTCTACTTAAATGCGATCAAATTCCATAAAAATTTCAGCATTCTCTTTCACAATTGTTGGAGATTACTCAAACTCCGTAGCACGGGAATGTTTCACTATTCGGTTGGCAGAAGAATGCAACAGAGGTTCTGCATTAGGCGGCAGTTCCTATGCACTTTGGCTAGATTCCTCGTGCCACAGAGCCTTCACAAACGCCCGAGAAAACTACGCGAAGCTCTATTTCCAAATCTTGAATAACAACACGCAAAAAAAATCCCTTCCCTTTTCCTGCACCTAAACTCGGAGATCTCTCAAGAGAATCGAAGACGACCGATCACCTGTTCCTTGCCTGTGAGTGGCACACTAGCTGCTGCCTGTCAGCTTCACCTTGATCAACAGCTGGATCTCAACATCTATGCCTCAGCCGTCTCGCACCCGGTCACCGTGCATCACGCAACACTCCAAGCTCACGGGCTCACATCTCTCGATCTCACGTAGCACTTTACGTTCTGAGCTCACGGTTCTGCTATGCCTCCTGGCCTAGATAGTGCCCAGGAATAGAGATAACGTGATTTTTGATTAATGACACGACTAGTCTCTGAATTCTGCACCAAATAAAGCGCCTCGATCTCTTCTGCAAATTATTAAACGGTTGTGGACTCCCTCCTCAGATCGTAGACACAGAACAGGTCCACTTAGATTCCACCTGAAGCTCTGATACCATGATAAAATTAATGAAATGGTTGATCTCCTGGTGAGAACCTGGAGAGTGTACAAACACACTCACACAATCTAATACATTCAATCAAGGGAACAGCCTAGTACATATAGGCTTTCTCACAATCAGGTGGTTTGAACCAATCCCTGAATATTAGGATCTAAGATCTAGAATTAGAATCTCAATCCTATCCTAACTGAACTTTCTCCATTAATTTCTAATAGTATATAACTCTTTATTGTCTTCTAAATTCTATCATCTAAGGTTCCTGTTTCACCCTTCTACTAATTACTACTTAATGAGCATTTAAAGACAATCAATAAACTAAAGAAACCTGAACATAACATGCCAAAAATTGACTTTTGAAAAGTGAAGTAGCATACAGAATAATATCAACTAAGAGTCCAAATATATAACTCACTGTCAACAAGTTAGATATTCGACTCTATTTTAGGGATGCATTAATTCAACACCAAACAGACTGTTGTTGTTGCTAAGAGCGGGTGATTAAAAACCATAAAACAATCATGCTACTTGCCACAAAGATTTTGATATTTCTGGATCACTGTGTGGTTCTAGAACATATGCAAGTTATTTATGATAAATATGTGCATACTAGCTCAGGGAATAAATGATACCACAAGAAGAACACCTTCCACCATGTTAAGCACGTGTTCCACTTCCCCTCCAATGTCTGAATGAGCTAGAGTATCAATGACGTTAATCTTTGTATCCTTGTAGCATATTGTTGTATTCTTGCTGAGTATTTTTATGCCCCACTCTCTCTCCAGTGCATTGGAGTCCATAATTATTTCTTGAACAGATTGATTGTCACGAAACACCTGGGATGGAAAACCCAGATAAAAGAAATTTATGTTAACAATAATAATGGATCCTTAATGATGACCTTGGACTAAAAGAAATCAACTACAACTTTCCAACTATGGCTTTCCGTGTGCTTGCTTAGAGAAATTTCAGACAAATAAAAGCACCTTAATATATATAAAAAATGAAGCATACATGCTTCAAGCAATGCATTGGTTGGATAATCTATTCATTGTCAGCTAGAAGTTTTTCCATTTTCCTTGGCATATAGTTTCATCTGCCAAAGCATATCATGCAAAATAATAATAAAAAATTTGGGATGGAACATATGGATCAATAAACAAATTCAACGAGGCAAAAAGGCTATCATCAAATTGGCAAAGGGAAAAAATTACAGTGCCAATAAAGAACAAACAAGAAGGAACTATAATGACGACTATATTGACCTCTCTATACACCCATTCTTACTTACTGCATATGTGGGAAATTTATTGGGCTGACCACTATTACATATACATTTAACCCCCTATATACCCCCATTCCTTAGCTAGAAATCTATAAATTGTGTCATTTATTTAAAACTTTAAACCGAATCAAAATTCAAGGAGAATTAATGATTTGGAATGCTTACAATTTGAGAATATATTACCAAAAATCCCAATCATGATCAAATATTCTCATTAGAAAACACCACAGACTAACCTTCTTGAAATAAAGTGGTGCTTCCTTAGCTATATCATTGGGCAAAGGAATGCATTCAACCGAGCAATGATGATGCTGTTGTGCAAGGCCCATTGCAGTTTCTATAAAAATTACATCCTTGCCCTCTTCTGCATACATCCTCAGAAGAAATTTTTTGAAGTTGCGAAGCTCCTCCCACTCATTATCATCAAGATTTCTAGTTGATGCTACATGTTGTATAGAAAAAATTAACCACTTAGATCATTGATCATTTCTCTTCCCCAACGAGATAATAATATAAAAAATTAAAAAAATATGGCAATTGCTGGTATCAAAACAGAACCAACTGCATGATAACTATACCTGCATTGGTAAAATATAGTAGTGCCCAGTCACAAATGGTTCCCATGAAGGCAACATTAAGTGAAATTTACAATTGAGATTGTTAGATGCTTCGATCTTGAAGGATTCTCAAAACAGAGCTGGCAATGCTCTTGCTGACTTATGATGCGCTTTTGAATTTCTATTGGACTATTCTTGCCCATCTATTGTTTTAAATTGATCTTATTTTTTCTTTCTCTTGTATCAGCAATGTCATCATAGTCAGACTCATCAACTGGTTGATAACAGTTTTGTATTGTTTGTTGCGAATAATCTTTGAAGCCAAATTTGCATCTGCATCATCCTCTTTTCTTTGCTTAGACTGAGTGCCAAGCTTCCTCGTATCAAATTTGAAAAATCACAGGTTGTGTACACTAAGTTACCAGTTAAGCATATGGAATCTTTATATATAAAGCATATATATCAAAATATAATAATTCAGAGTCCAAACTCACCATCCTTTCAATAAAAGCATTCAAATTAACAACTGTCTCAAAGTGGCCCAGTAGGTTAGCTTGGGTAGTTGAGTGTTGTGTAGTCCCTATAAGGTTATAACACCAAAACTGCAACCAACTGATTTAACGGTTAACCAAAGTATCATCCTCGAAATGAGGGAAAGTACCCAGTAGATTTCTCAAGATGTGCATGTCCTCAAAAACATTAATTACTTGAACCATATTCACAATCTATCTACATAATAAAATGAATAAGGATTTACAAGATAAATAACTGCAATTCAAAGAATATAAAAAAATAAAACACTGTACCAAAATATAAGACAATGAGATTAATAAGTTCACACAATATCACTTTATGAATACAGGATCCAAAAGTTCACATTGCACAGTGAATTGAAAATGGATCCAGAACTAACCTATTCATAAATCAAAAGTATAAAAACAGTGTAACAGACATTTCCTAACACAATTTTAGAAATATTAGCGCACATAACACAAAATTGTATCTTCCAAAACATATTCAACCCCATTAAGTAACAAAATCAATGGGAAAAACTATCGTTGAGCTCACATCCATGAATGCACGCACATAAAAAAAAGGTGTATGCAAACCAAAAAGGATTAAAGAATACAAAACAAAGTGCTTATTAATTTATATGTTCTAACACAAAAAATACATTCATCTGTGACAAATAACATTCAAAGTGAGCCACCATTCCCCATATAACATTTTTGAAAATAACCTCCTCAGCAATAACATTAAACAGACCACTGGAGAGTAGTCTAGAATATTCCATAAGAAGATAACACTAAAGAAACTAGTGTTCTCCCCCATTGAGGGCAACTGACCTCTACCATCCTCCTCTGCACTCAAAGATCATTCAATTTTGTTGGCTGATATGCAAATAGCCTTTCTTTTGGCTGATGCATAATAGGCTACAAAAACAAAGATGTCGATTACGTTCTACTTTTCAATATATTCCTTAACATTTTTCAACCAATTGATATTTTCCTTCCTCTCCTTGTTTATCATATATTTTCTCAGGTAATTTGTTAGAACAGGCTTGATGCCTCATACTTCCAGGTATTTATGAAGGGCCTTATGTAAACTTTCATCGAAATCGCTAGTAACCAATAAACATAAGATCCAAGCCAATCAATAAGATCCAATCTATAAACCGAACCTGTATATATTTAAAACCCTCAAAAGCCTAAAGTTCCAAATCTCTAAACCCCAGAAGCCCGAAAATTCAAACCCCTCAAGTCCTATAGGATCCCAAAAAACTTGAAAATACAACGACTAAACCCGAAGAAATTTGATAGCCTACCCCTAAAGACCCTTTAAACCCTGAGAAGACTAGAATGAAAGAAAAAAGATTAAAAACAGAAAGAGAGATAAGGCATCATGATACTCACTTGAAGTCAGGTCCATCATCTGGAATTCGATCTCCTGGAATTCGATCTCCTTCATCTGATGTATTTTTCTGTGGGTGTTTGAAGGCCATGGCATCAATTGAAACCTCTTTGGCATACCCAGTGCAAATAAACTCGAGGAAAGGACCCTCTCCTTTAGAAATAGTGACTGTTAGATAAACATGGGGTTCAACAGAAGTGATATCATTGTCACTATCTTCTTCCTCCACCTCCTCGTCAGCCATGTCCCCTAGCATAACTTCAAATTTTATATCCTCGTTAGCATGTTTCTTCTGCAAAATAACCGCCTGATTGCCCAGCGTATCTTCGATCTCCCAGGGAATGGTGCTCGGGGGTTTAGGATCCTGTAAACACATTCAATACAAAGGAATCATGACCATATGCAACACTTCAGAGTACTATCATAATCTCTTAGGGGTTTTTCTTTTAATTTACCTCCGTGGGAGGGTCCAATTCAAGCACACACTGAATCTCGTCTTCAATTTCATATAGAATGCAACTAAAGTAGCCGCTCGGCTGGAAACCCATGGTATTCCCTTGATTATTTCTTTCCTGCAACAGCTTTGAAATGCAGAAGCAGTGGCCGAAATGATGAGCCTCTGATGCTTTAAGCCTATGAAAGCCTTTGGTGCTACAGAGGAGGCTACCCTGCAGGCAACATAGAACATAGACATTAAAAATACAAATATCTCCCAAACTAAAACCCTATGGGTCTCACCTAGAGTAGGTACTGTTGGCCGAGATGTTGTGTAGTTTATTCTGCAAGCACAGCTTGTTAGACATGGAATATTGCTCAATGGTGAATTAGGTATAGCCATAGAGCTTCTACAACACATATTGCAGTATTTTCCACCGAGGAATATAGAGATACTCTGCATTCTCTTCCCTATGAAATCAACACTACCCAAGGCTCTCATCTTCCACTCATCTGTAAATCTATGGAACCCTTCCAATAACCGTCTCTCCGCAAAATAGAACCGTTGGTTGTGTGTTCTCGCGCTCATCCTTTGGCCTGACCCTGTCCCTATTCTGAACCCTCATTTTCGACTTCTTAGAAACGATAGCAGCTGTGAGTTCATCTTCTTCTGCAATGTTCTTGGAAATTCCGTAGTCGTCCAGCAGGCAATGGCTGAGCTCTGGTAGGGCATGAGCGAGGATGAAGATGAGTCTGGAAACGCAGGGGCGATCCAGTTCTAGGTCGAAGTCGTGACGTGCAAACCCTTGGACAGATAGGAAAACAGAAAGTAACAGTTGGTAAAAGTCCCAGATGGAAGACTTTTATTGGTTTGAGGAGGTGCCAAGTGTCTAAATTTTATTGGCTAGAAGGGCGATAAGAAAAGATTCTCATTGGCTGGGGTGAACAGTGTCTGCTCACCCAAATCCAGCAAAGAGAACGCCTCCGACGTAATGATAATGAAAAATAAAATTTAAAGAATATATGTGATTTTTTTAGTAAGACTTTCGATGATATTCACCAATACCATGGGCCAGGGCCGCAAACCACATGCTATAAACCTAACAGTTTTGTCTCTAACGTCAACCAAAATTTATTTAAGAATGATAACACTAAACTTTAATTATATAAATGATAATGAAAATTAAAATTTAAAGAATATATGTGATTTTTTTAGGAAGACTTTTGTAAGACCTTGATGGATGGATGCTTAAGAATGGGTAAGAGCAATTAATGAAAAACAATATCAATATATGTGATTTAAAAAAAAAAACAGTTTAAATAACATAAATCAATATCTCATTAAAAAAAATTTCATAGAAATAGAAAATTTAGACATCAAGTGATATAAAGAAATCTATATTATGGCACAGATTTCATATTGTTGACCACACTCAAACAATAAATTTAGACTTTCATTTTTCATTTAAGATTGTTTTTGAGAAATCTAATAAAAAAAATTCAAAAAATTAAGAGTATTTGAATAATTTTTGTATACTGAAAATAGATTTAGCACCAAACATTCCAAATTTCAAAACTGAACCATTATAATTTTAATTTCAAAAAATTTATGTTGGTATTTTTTTTAAAAGTCTGGCTAAATCCTGCCAAACTTTTTTGGTGAAATTGTGACTTGGTTAGACTACTGTTTTTATAAATACATCTCTAACATGTGTTTATCATACAACTGTCGTGTTAATTTTTCCGCTCTGCACCTCTGCTCCTTGTGAACATGGCGTCCATTAATATACGACCTCATGCTCTTATGTTGCCCATGCCTGCTCAGGGACCTCTTCAGGAGATGCTGCAGCTTGCCAAAGTCCTGTACGCTTGAAGATTTTACATCACTTTCCTTAATACAGAATTCATACAACAGTGCCTCCTCTCATCCAGATCGGTGGATTCTCTTAAACCTCATCCCGACTTTAGATTCGAGATGATTCCAGATGGACTCCCTCCTGAGCATGGTCGGACCTCCAATCTAGGCGACTTATGTCGATCCTTGACTAATAACGGCCCTCTCTATTTGGACAACTTCATTGATCACAAGATGAAGCATTTGCAAACAGAGGGTGTTGTTGTAAGCAATTAAAAACAATTCTTAAATGCCCAGTAAAAAATATATGCGGAATATAAAACTATAATGCCCAGTAAAAATCACATACCTCCAACCATTGGTGCTATTTACACTCACAATGAATTTTTTGTATGTAGACCACGAGCTCCAATTCAATCTGAACAGAATTGGAGGTTAAGATCTCTAATAAAAGCGCGGATGAATCTCGTGGATGTCCTTCATAAATCTACTACTTCTCTATTAACCATTTCGAGATCAACAGACCCCTTCAACATCTTTACCCAACAATCAGCTCAGCCTATGTATCGATTAATTTGCAGTGAACCAGAGTGAAGAAAAGAGCTTCTACGAGTGGGTGGATAGATAGATGTATCGATATAACTATAGAAAATCACTTCAAACTTTCAAGAGGTCATAGGATTCGACCTGGGAATGTGCAATTAATGCCTATACACTATCTATAAATAAGTGCTAGAGTCGTAGGTAAGTGTAAAGCTCGCAACTTCCTTGCACGCCATACCCCATTAACCTCCATTTCTATTATTACTAATGGTATCAAAGCAAATCTAAAGAACACCCAAATGAAGAAAATCTGAAGGCACTTCCAAGCTCTTCTCACTCTAGCTTGATGGTGTAAAACTGAAGGGGATTGAGTTAGTGAGCTTGGGGACCAAACAGAAGAGTTTATAGCCAAGCTTCCATCAAGCTTCTATTGGCGTGTCAAATGTTCCACTGATCATGGTAGAGAACTTCAGTGGGAGTAATGGACCACTTCAGAAGCGCCCAACAATAAATTAATGAATTGCAGTTGATTTCCATAATTTAAGGAAATTACTGCAGTTGGTTTCCATAAATTAAGGAAATCACTACAGTTGGTTTCCAGAATTTACTGCAGTTGTTTCCAAAAATAACTCCAATTGGGAGAGGGAGCATAACATTCTCCCACTTGGTCCATACTTCCAAACTTTATGTCTCATCTTAAAACCCATTGATAATCTGTATTAAGCAATAGATACATGAATCATGGCGATAAGCCCTCTAATGATGAGTAGTATCTTCCATGTATTACTATGTATTTATTCTTATTAAAATTTATGTGGCAACAATTTCTTAATGAATAAACCCCATGTTTATTCTTGGTCCTACACAGATGAATTCTCTCAAATCAAATTAAGGTGCACATAAATATGAGAAAAACATCACTATAATTAAGAATTTCATTAAAAATAACATTGTTCATACAATGAGAATCTACATAATGGAACCAAGTCCCATATTCATTACATGATCCTTGAATTTAAACGGTGGCATGCCCTTAGTCAAAGTATCAGCGATCATCAACTCAGTGCTAATGTGCTCAATGACCACTTTCTTTTCTTTAACACGCTCCCTTATAGCTAAATACTTAATGTCGATGTGTTTATTTCGACTCCCACTTTTGTTTTTCTTAGCCATAAAAACAGCAGTTGAATTGTCGCAATATATTCTCAATGGCTTAGAGATAGAATCCATAATTCTAAGCCCAGAAATGAAATTCTTAAGCCATACACCATCTAAAGTAGCCTCAAAATAGGAGACGAACTCGGCTTCCATAGTAGAAGTGGAAATTAAGGTCTGCTTGGCACTCCTCCATGATACAGCTCCATTGGCCATCATAAAAATGTATCCTGATGTTGATTTGCGTGAATCAACACATCCAACAAAGTCAAAATCTGAGTAGCCAATCACTTCCAAATTTTCCATCTGTATATACATAAGCATGTAGTTTTTGGTTCCTTGAAGGTACCTCGTTACTTTCTTTGCAACTCTCCAGTGGTCTAAACCTGGATCACTCTGATATCGTCCCAACATTCCCACAACAAATGCAATATCAGGTCTTGTGCAGACCTGAGCATACATTAGGCTTCTGACAGCAGAAGCATGTGGAATGTTCTTCATTTCTTCCCTTTCAAAGTCGTTCTTCGGGCATTGGTTCAAACTGAACCTATCACCCTTCACAATGGGAGCAACACTTGGTGAACAATCCTTCATCCGAAATCTCTCTAAAATTTTATTAATATAGGTTTCCTGAGACAGACCCAAGATGCCTCAAAATATGTCTCTATGGATCTTAATGCCAATGACATAAGATGCATCACCAATATCCTTCATATCGAAATTTTTAGAGAGGAATTATTTCATCTCATGCAGCAAACCCTTATCATTGGTTGCTAGCAAAATGTCATCCACATATAAAACAAGAAAACAGATTTTACTCCCACTGACTTTAAGGTATATACATTCATCCATAATGTTTTCTACAAAACCGAAAGAAGAAATTACATTATTAAATTTCAAATACCATTGGCAGGATGCTTTTTTTAATCCGTATAATGACTTCTTGAGCTTGCAAACCAAATGCTCACCATCACTAGAGGAGAATCCTTCAGGTTGTTTCATGTAAACCTCCTCCTCTAGATATCCATTGAGAAATGCCGTTTTCACATCCATTTGGTGCAACTCCAAGTCAAAATGGGCTACTAATGCCATAATAATGCGCAAGGAATCTTTCTTAGATACAGGAGAGAAAGTCTCCTTGTAATCGATTCCTTCTTTCTGAGTGAATCCCTTTGCAACAAGTCTAGCCTTGTATCTCTCAATGTTGCCCAATGAGTCTTTCTTTGTCTTAAAGACCCATTTACATCCAATGGATTTTGCACCATTAGGCAACTCAACAAGATCCCAGACTTCGTTACTCTTCATAGAGTTCATCTCTTCCTTCATGGCATCGTACCATAATTCTGATTCTTTGCAACTCATGGCTTGTGAAAAAGACTCAGGATCATTTTCGGCTCTAATGTTGTAGTCAGATTCCTGTAGATACACAATATAATCATCAGGAATTGTTGATTTCTTTGGTCTAGTAGATCTTCTTAATGTTGTACCACTATCTTCCTGAGAAGTATGTGGTTCAACTCGTTGTTCAAAAATTCTTGGCAATTCTTGAACTATCTGATCTACTGGAATATCGTCGGCAGCCTGTGGAACTTCAACAATTGGTTTTTCAACACCAGTTTGTACTTGAGGGGTGTTGTGAACAATAACCAATCTATCACTTGAGGTGGAAGGTTGAGATTCTGAATGATCCTTCTCAGAAACTATGTTCCTGGTTTGATCGCTCCCGCCGATCAAGTCATTTTCAAGAAACTTTGCATTTCTTGATTCCACAATCCTAGTGCTGTGAGATGGACAATAAAATTTGTAACCTTTAGACCTTTCAGCATATCCAATGAAATACCCACTAATGGTCCTTGGGCCTAGTTTCTTCTCTCGTGGATTATATATTCTCACTTCAGACGGGCATCGCCAAACGCACATATGTCGCAAACTTGGTTTCCAACCTTTACATAATTCAAATGGCATTTTAGGAACAACCTTGGTTGGAACTCAGTTTAATATATACACTGTTGTCTTAAGTGCTTCAGTCCACAAGGATTTAGAAAGATTGGAGCTGCTAAGCATACTCCAAACCATGTCCAATAATGTTTGATTTATTCTTTATGCTACACCATTCTGGTCGGGTGAACCAGGCATGGTGTATTGGGCAACAATCCCATGCTCTTGAAGAAATTTAGCGAATGGCCCAGGTGCTTGTCCATCTTCTGTGTATCTACCATAATATTCTCCACCTCTATCTGATCTCACGATCTTAATTTTCTTGCCGCATTGATTCTCTACTTCAGCCTTAAAGATCTTAAAGGCATCTAATGCTTCTCTCTTTTTATGAAGCATGTAGAGATACATATATTGTGAGTAATCATCTATAAAAGAGATGAAGTATCTCTAACCATGTGATTCCATGTCTGGACTACATATATCAGTATGTATGATCTCTAATATGTCTGAACTCCTATTGGCACCTTTCTTTGACTTTTTGGTATGCTTTCCCTTAATGCAGTCCACACAAGTCTCAAAATCAGTAAAATCCAGAGTATTGAGTACCCCTTCATTTACCAATCTTTTAATTCTTTCTATGGAGATATGACCTAGTCTCCGGTGCCATAATTTAGAGGAATTTTCATCAATAATACATCTTTTAGTGCCAGTGTGAACATGCATTGAATCATAAGTGACATTGTTTTGTAAATTAATGCAGTAAAGACCATTAGACAGAATACCATTCCCAACATAATCAGATTTATAAAATAAACTGAAGGATGTTTCTGAAAAGTTAAAGGAATATCCAAAAGGTACAAGCCTTGAAACTGAAATCAAGTTTCTAGAAAAACTTGGTACATAAAAGGTCTTTTCTAATTCTAAAACAAATCCACTACTTAAATTTAAATAGCATGTTCCTATAGCCTCCACATGCGAGCCCATCTTGTTTCTTGATAATATGCTTTGCTCGCTTCCCACTGGCTTCCTTCGGTTTTTCAAACCATGCAAGGAATTCGAAATGTGAATTGTTAATCCAGAATCAATCCACCAGGTGTTAATATTGACATTAACCATATTAGATTCATAACAAAAAAACGAGATTCGATTACCTTTGTCTGTAAGCCATTTCTGAAATTTGGCGCATTCCTTCTTCATGTGTCCCTTCTTTTTACAGAAGAAACACTTGGAATCCTTCTTGATATCGGCTTGGGGAGGCATTTTACCTTTCCCTTTCCGATTGGCTTGAGATTTTCCCTTTCCTCGCATTGCCAACATTGCACTTTCTCCCATTTCCATCACCAGTCTCTCTTCCTCTTGAACACACATGGTCATAAGTTCATTAATTGACCATTTATCCTTATGTGTGTTGTATGACATTTTGAAGGGTCCGTATTAGTGTGGAAGGGTGTTCAGGATGTAGTGCACCAGGAAAGACTCTGATATTTCAACCTCGAGTTTCTTCAATTGAGTCGCAGTGTCCCTCATTTGCATGATGTGCTTGCGCACACCTTTTACACTGGTGAGCCTTAGGGATGAGAACTTCATAATTAGGGTGCTTGCTAGTGCCTTGTCTGAAGTGACGAATTGATCATCAATGGCTTTCAGCAAGTATTGGACCTTTTCATGCTATTCAATGGAACCACAAATTCTAGCTGAAATTTTAGTCTTAATGAACATCACGCTTAGAAGATTAGATCGTTCCCATCGTTCATAAAGCGTGATGTCCGCTGCAGTGCTGGTATTATTGAGTGCCGGTGGTTCGTCTTTCCTAATAGCATAGTCTATGTCCATCCACCCCAAATGAAGGAGAACTCTCTCCTTCCAGACCTTATAGTTATCTCCCTTAAGTTCAGGGATATCAGTACGAATTTTAGAGAAATTTGTAGGTTGCACAACTGCATAAAATTAAAAATCACATGCTTATGTTAAAATTGAGGCATAAATAAAATTTCATGCTTTAACAATGTAGATTATGTTTTAAAAATTGAATCTAATAACATAAAAATTCTCTGTGGACTAAATTTTTAATTCAAGCAGATTCAATTTATCTTTTGAACTTGGGTAAGTTATGAATATTTTATCCTAATTAATTACTTAAATATAATAAAAATTCATGTGGGATAAAATTTATTATATTTAATATAATTAATTACAATTAATGTCTAAATATTCTTTATGTAATCATAATCAATCATAATATATAATTTTATTTAATTAGAGATGTTGTGGCTATTCTCTAATTAATTAAAATTATATGGATCACTAGACATTATTTTCGTAAAATCAACTGATAATTTGCATAAATAAAACTACAACATTCATGCATAATATTTAACCATGGTTCTTGTATACTCATTCATAATAACATGTTTTAATTAAAACTTAAATAATTAAATCATGCAAACTAAATACGAGTCTTCATATTAAATAATTATATAATAGCATATTTTCCAGATTGCATATAATTAAACTAAATAAATATCATATGCATAAAAATTGAGCAGACATATTTCCAAATAAATGTTTTAATTCAAAAAAATTTTAAAAATAAAACATTTAGCCAAACTATGTCTACAATCACCAAGGCGGAGATAAAAATGGCTCCGATACCAAATGTAAACAATTAAAAACAATTCTTAAATTCCCAGTAAAAACTATATGCGGAATATAAAACTATGATGCCCAGTAAAAATCACATACCTCCAGCCATTGGTGCTATTTACACTCACAATGAATTTTTTGTACGTAGACCACGAGCTCCAATTCAATCTGAACAGAAATGGAGGTTAAGATCTCTAATAAAAGCGCGGATGAATCCCGTGGATGTACTTCACAAATCTACTGCTTCTCTGTTAACCATTTCAAGATCAGCAGACCCCTTCAATATCTTTACCCAGTAATCAGCTCAGCCTCTGTATCGGTTAATTTGCAGTGAACCAGAGTGAAGAAAAGAGCTTCTACGAGTGGGTGGATAGATAGATGTATCAATATTGTTAGGAATCTGTAATTTATTAGCAAGATTGGCAGAGTCCAATTACAGAAGCAACATCTTTTCAACCAACTTTGGGATTCTAGGATCTAGCCCTCCTGAATCCAAAGAGGGATCTCTCTATGAATGAGTTTAAAGATGTGATCTTTAATAGCTGAAATTGTGATATTAGGCTAGTTATGAAGAGCTTGGGTTTTGTTTTGTTTGTTTTGGTTGGGCAAGGACATGATGAAAGTGAAGGCAGTTTCAAAATGAAGGGTGAAGGTGTTTGCAGATGAAGGAATGATTTGGCTGACAGAAAAGGCAAAGACAGTTTTAACCCATTGGGCTATGGAGTCATAGGAGGATTTTTAATTGGACAGCAAGGTTCAAGCAGGATCCATGGGGCAAGTCACTTATGTCAAAGGATCTCTTAAGATGATTTTATGGAATGAAACAGATAGAAAATGAAGAACAAACAAATGAAGATATAGTAAAACAGCCTGAGATCAAGTAAGTTCTTTTAAACTATATTGCTTCAGCATGTACTTAAAGAAAAACATGAGAGTTTTCTGAGATCAGGTTAATACCTTTAAACTAGCCTGCTTTTAAATTCTTTCAGTTAGAAAACATTAAAAAACAATTGAAAAGCTTAAGATCAAGTAAGTGCCTTTAAACTACCCTGCTTTTAGCATATTCAATAAGGAAAACATAAAAGTATTCTGAGATCAGGTTAGTACCTTTAAACTAGCCTGCTTGGAAATACTTTCAGTAAGAAAACATTAAAAGACAGTTGAACAGCTTAAGATCAGGTAAGTGCCTTTAAACTACCCTGCTTTCATCATGTTCAATAAGGAAAACATGGATAATAGTGAAAAAGATCAATTTAGATCAGACAAGTGCCTTTAAACCAGCCTGCATTGATGTACTCTTCAAAGAGAACGTTCAAATGAAGAAAACATAGACAATAAAGTTTTTAGTGAGAGTAGGGTACTGTAGAAAGTAAATCCTAGCTCTATGTTTGCTGCTCTTTATCAGAGAAAATGAACAGAATGAAAACATTAAGAAAAATAACAATTGACAGTGAGGAACACATCACCATTGACACAAATCAGGATGTCATAAATCAGTAGCTTGTATTTGATGTTCAAACCGGTTACAATCAACAAGCCCGGTGGGTCTCTACAACTTCAAACTTCTCATATCAGCTTGTGTATCTTTAAGTTGCAAACAGGGCATCAGTAGCTTCAGAATAAATATTACATGCATTCAAATGTCCAGAGACCAACCTTTGCTCATCTTCTACAGCAGTATTTATAGAAGAATGAAGAGGTGGGAGGATTTCCCCGGGGTCAAGTATCATTAATTATGTGATCAATGCAATTCCTGGCCTTTGGGAACCAGGCAAGGCATAAGGTGGGAATGTGATCGTTTATAACTCTGCTTTATAACTCTGTTTGTCTCTTTCGAGGCCTAATGATTGAAAAGATCTGCTTCTGGACTGTTCTTTAACCTTTAAAATAGTTTTGCCAACAACTTAGAGATAAGATCCTCGATTAGTATTAATTGTTCGGCGGCCTTTGATTTTCTGTGCGGTTGTAGGTGCCTTTAGAAGTTGGAGAAGGTTCAATTAGCATATGTTTTGGCGTCGAAGTAACTCTGTAGCCATTCTTTGCGTTGAAGTCCCCGTAGGAGTAACTCTTCGGCTACATTTGAGACAAATATCTGATCCTGAGCAATAAATTTGGCCTCTGATTGAATACCTTGCGGCACAGGTGGCATTTCAGTAACTAGAGGGATCAATTTGCCTCAATTGCGGCAGTGGAAGCGCTCCTGTCGATAAAACCCTTAAAATATTCTTTAAACTGTGTTTTAAATCGAGGATTAGGCTTTTGATAACCTTCTTAGCCGTAATTCTCGTAAAACTGTCTCTAATCCTCTGTTCTGATACATTTTGGTCTTCGGCACTGATACTCTTTGACAGTGCCCTTTTCATGGTGTTTTTGCTGGTGTGCAGGGCTGCGCGGGGTTTGTAAGGCATCCATGCCTAAGAAAACATTGATGAAACGTGCATTTCCACCCTGTGGATGATTTCCTTTGACGAATCGAAGACGAGAGATTCGTCACCCTCTGCCTCTGAATCTTCTTTGGAAATAATGAAAAAAATGATTAAAAACCCTGCAAAACACGAAAACTTAGTATAAAACCTACGTATATAGGTTAACTGCATCGGAAGGCGTGCGAGGAGATCGGAGCCGTTGGATGGCATCATCCAACGGTCAGGATTGATTGGGAGCGATCGTGGAATGGGTGAAAGAAGGATTAAATCCGAGCCGTCGATCGTGCAGAGATCGACGGTCGAGATTGAACGAGGCGGTCAGAGGAGAAGGATGAATCTGAGCCGTCGATCGCGTAGAGATCGACGGTCGGGATTGGGCAATGGAAAGTCAAACGGAGATATCGGGTGGTGAATTGTGGGCCTTCGATCTGCAGATCAGATCGACAGTGGAGATTTATTTGCCGTTGAACGATGGCCCGGCTATCGTGCGCTCACCTTTGTTAACCATCGAGAAACTTTGGCGAGCGATTACCGTTGGATCAGTGGGCCCAGATCGGACGGTCCACAGCGATATCGTTGGGCGTCCCAGTCCAAACATTAACGCGCGATGGACGACGGATGGACAGCGGTTTTACAAATAGTACAAGGGACATGTGTCAAGCGATGTATGGAATCGTTGGCCATCGGGAAAAAACCTCCCTCCGCCGAAGAGTGGTGCGATAAAAACCACGCGGTTTTGGGAAAATGGCGCATGACTGGGGGGTCCACAGGGAGGCGCGCTCCACACCGTCGGATCTATCGATTGAATCGACGGTCGAGATTTCTCCATAATTTGCACGGGCGGAAAAATGAATTTCGATGGTTTAAATAAATATCAAAGGTTTTTTAATGGTTTGCGAATAAATATTTATTTAAACTGGATAAGCGCTCGACTAGCTCAGCGCGCGGTCACGGTGCCAAGGTGTATAGGTGGAACGGATAGGGACGTAGCCCAAGGGGGCTTAAGCCCAATACGTAGAAAATATGCATTTTAATGCTTTTCGAGGATTTTCAAAGGAATTCGGGGATTCTGATAAGGCTAAGAAGGGGTCTTAGAACCTTATAAAGGGGATTTTGATGAGGGGAAAAGGCGGAAATGTGAAAATGAGGGATTTTTGTGGGAAAATAGGGGGATAGAAAGATGAGGTTAGTTTGGGAAGAAGGGAAAGGAAAAAATGGTGTTTGCAGCAACATTTGGCCTTGGAAATCAACAGGATTTCAGAGTCTTTTTGGGATGTAAACAAAAGTATAGGATCTGGACAGAGGCAGGAGGCCTTCAAGAGTCTTCAGGAGCCAACAATTTTTAGTAATAGAATTTTTTCCTTGAAGGCTCAAAACAGATTTAGCCACCTTTTGATATAATCAAATTTTACAGGTGGCTAACAGATATAACTATAGAAAATCACTTCAAACTTTCAAGAGGTCATAGGATTTGACCTGTGAATGTGCAATTAATGCCTATACATTGTGTATAAATAAGTGCTAGAGTTGTAGGTAAGTGTAAAGCTCAAAACTTCCTTGCACGCCATACCCCATTAACCTACATTGCTATTATTACTAATGGTATCTAAGCAAATCTAAAGAACACCCAAATGAAGAAAATCTGAAGGCACTTCCAAGCTCTGCTCACTCTAGCTTGATGGTGTAAAACTGAAGGGGATTGAGTTAGTGAGCTTGGGGACCAAACAGAAGAGTTTATAGCCAAGCTTCCATCAAGCTTCTATTGGCTATGTGTCAAATGTTCCACTGATCATGGTAGAGAACTGCAGTGGGAGTAATGGACCACTTCAGAAGCTTCCAACAAGAAATTAATGAATTGCAGTTGATTTCCACAATTTAAGGAAATTACTGCAATTGGTTTCCATAAATTAAGGAAATCACTGCAGTTGGTTTTCAGAATTTACTGCAGTTGTTTCCAAAAATAACTCCAATTGGGAGAGGGAGCATAATAGTTGTTCCTCCCCTCACCTTTATTATTTCAAAGGGGGCACTTTCTTTCACACAGAAGACCGCCAGGAAGCTGGGAATTCCCAGAGTAGCCTTCTGGTCACATAGCGCTTGCGGTTTCTCCACTTTCTTCTTCATCCCTCTTCTGGTAGACCATGGTTATATTCCTCTGAAAGGTATATATTATCTATTATCGAATACTGTTTTTTCACTTCACTGATTTTGGTTTCTAACCCCCTCTGGATTACGAAGAGAGAGCTTACTCTGTATCCTATTACTTGCTGCTGCAGATGAGAGGTGTTTCAAAAATGGGTACATGGATCAAATAATCCCCTGTATTCCTGGAATGCCCCAATTGTGTGTCAAAGATCTGCCCAAATCATTGCAAATCACAGATTCTTCCAACTACATGTTTCATTTTCTCAGAAGTCAAGCGCAAGCCGCCCTGGAAGCAGATTTTGTAATTCTTAATACCTTTTATGAGCTTGATGGTCCTATAATCGATGCACTCCGGACCAGACTTCCTGCCTTGTATACAATAGGCCCTCTTGTTTTACAGGCAGACTCTGTAAATGATGATAGAATATCTGGTATCTCTGCAAGCATGTGGACTGAAGAAACTGAATGTATGAAATGGTTGGACGCTCAGGAGCCCTGCTCAGTTATTTATATATGTTTTGGAAGCATAACTGTTATATCTGACGAAGAACTCTTAGAATTCGCATGGGGATTAGAAGCGAGCAGGCAACCCTTCCTATGGGCTATTCGTACAGATCTCCTTCGTGGTCAATCTGTTGTGCTGCCCTCCAAGTTTTTGGAGAAGGTAGAGGGCAAAGGCTTCTTTGTGAGGTGGGCGCCTCGGATGAAAGTGCTCTCACATCCTTCAGTGGGAAGCTTTCTGACACATAGCAGTTGGAACTCTACTCTGCAGAGCATATGTGCTGGTGTGCCCATGATATCGTAGCCTTCTTTTATAGAGCAACTAACCAACAGGAGATTTGTTAAAGAAGTGTGGAAGATTGGACTGGAAATAAATGAAATTGTGAAGAGAGACCATGTGGAAGACATGGTGGGGATATTGACGAGAGGGGAAGAAGGGAGGCAAATGAGGAAGAGAATTGGTGAGTTGAGAGAGGCGTCGATGAGAGCAGTGGAAAAAGGAGGATCTTCTTACAGTAACATAGAGAAGTTTGTTCAGGAAATACAGAGGAGAGGATTGGTAGTTTCTTGAGTAATAGGTTGGTCTTAAATTTTACAGGTCTTAAATATTAAATGTAATCTGCCATTAGGGAAAAAAAATAAAAAAATTGCATGTGAGATTCATGTGAAAAAGAGACATTGTCAAAATAGATTAGGTTTTTATTATTATCTATGTGATATTGGATTTGTGGGTTTTGGTTAAAGGGTGATGAGGTAGGTTGTTATAGCACTCATCATAGGTTCAATTCCATTTTCCTAATAAAAGTGATGTATCTAGAGAAGTTAATGAAAATATAATCTTAATAAACTTATAAAAAAAATTATATAAAGATGGAGAAAATTATGACTTTGAAAAAATACACTGCCAAAAATGAGTTATCTTTCTATTTATCAGCAAAGTTTCGGGATTGTAATGATTGTAAGTTCTGGTTAGGCTGTTCCTCCAAACAACCAAAGTCATCTGTTTGATTTTTACATTGTTCAGCTTTGACTCAGCAATGTTAGAGTTTGGCTTGACTTTTACATCAATATCAATGAAGTGTTTATGTATGATAACTATTCTATGGGATAATAAAATGTTTCAAAGTGTTTAACTTTGGCTAAGTTTCATATAAAGATTTGAATATCTTGTTTTCCTATTCAATATTGTCATTAGTCTTCCCCTAAACTTAATCTATATTTTAAAAAAAACCAAATAAACGACTCAGTCAATATACATTAGACTGTTTGTTTGAGTAAGTGGATAAAGAATCTAAGCTATGTTGTCATACATACAATTAAGAGAAATGGTATTGCTTCCCAGCCATATCATACACTTTAAAAGAGAAACGGTATTACTTTGAGACTGAGGTTAACGTGACACAGGTTCGTGTTTTTTTTTAAAGAGCGCGTGTGTTTTAAGAGTATAAAACTGTGTAAATGTTTCCGAAATGATAAGATTTTCATTTGAGAGAGAAAATGATTAAAAGATATGGATTTTTATTTTTTTAATTCAATTGTGTGTAGGTATTAAAATGATTATGTGTATGTGTTAAAATGATTAAGAGATATGGAAAATAAAAATAAAAATAGTGGGTTTGTTTTTCTGAATATATATATATATATATATGATCTAAGAATTTTTTTCTATCGACTTATGAATGAGTCAAAAGGGTTTTAAATCCATAGTCATGGTTTACAAGCCTATGGTTTTGGTAGTTTATGGTATGTTACACATATTATTGCTTATAATAAAATCTAGATCATCTCTAGCATGGTGCCAGAAGTGAGTGGATGTCGGGGTGACTTGGTTTTTAACTTTGAGTAGATTTTTCCAAAACAAAATAAAAAAAATTTACGGTTAATTTTTATATAAATGTTTTGCATGAAAAAATATCGTTGTTTTTAATTTTGATTAGATTTTGCCAAAGCAAAATCAAACATCTTTATGGTTAATTTTTATATAAAGGTTTTGCAGGAAAAAATATTGATTCTGTTATAGATGTATCTTCTGGTGTTTATTTATTTGACTTTTCTCATATTATTAAGGACCACTATCATAGCTTAGGATGCTTTAAGAGGAGATATTGCAAAATTCAGGATTAAGGAAGTGGCATAGTTGCATGGACATGAAAACATGGACTAGTCACATTGAGGTAGCTAAGTGTTTCAAGAATTTGTGTAGGTCTATCTTAACTATAGATTTAGTAATGGCCAAGAGGGATCAAATATTTTGAGGTGCAAACCAATTTTATTGGGAAAATTTTGAAAAAATGGGCACTTGAAAAAATGTTTGTATCTAAGGAGGTTTTCCTAAAAATAACTTAAAATGTTAAATAGTGACATTATTTGAAATGTTCTAACCGTAAGTTATTTTTTCAATTGTTTTATGTAATATATACATAGATTTTTTTTTAACTATATATAATATATACATAGTTGAAATTGAAATCTTTTACTTATGATGATCTTAGAACAAGATAAGGACGACTTCAGGGGACATGTTTAAACCTATTTACCGCGAATATATTTTGGGAAGAACGTCAAAGGAGTAGGCCTGGTGATGTCAATGATATTCATCAGAAACCAAAACTTCTATCCCGAACAAGGAATGCATATTCAAACGTCAAAGAAAACCACCTCCATGAATCGAGTAAATCAAATCTCCTTCTCATTGTGCTTCCTCATTAGTTTTCTATTGCTTTGTGCTCTACTTTAGAGGGACCAACTCCTCCACCATTTCAAGGTCTTCCAAGTGCCCCATTTCTCTTTTCTACTCTATCATGATTCATCAGTCATTTAGTTATAAAGAATATTCTTGCTTCTCAAGTCATCGAGTGTCATTTGAAGCAAATCAAAGTCCAAGTAATGATGAGTTAAATACAGAACCTCTAATACTCTTATAAAGTAGCTATCCGCCATGTGTGTTTCAGTTATGTGTAAGTTTTTTTAGTAAAGGGTGCAAAACCAATTAATGAATGAAAGAATATAATTAAACTAGTGGTTCTCGACATTTTTCAGTGTCGAGAGAACATATGGCTAATTTAATTATGCGATTTTTCTATATGTTGATGGGTCTAGTTGTGCTTTGAGCTTCAAGAGCATCAACTACATGTTAGTTTTATGAGATCCTTGTGTGATAGATAGGTCAAGTTGTATGGTCAAATTTTGAACAGATTCATTAACTAGACAACTATCGTAAATAACTGTTAGACACAATGAGCTATGGCATCCATAGGATGGTTCATTAATTTTGAACATATTCAATAACCAAACAGCTATCCTAGATAACTCTTAGACACAATGAGCTATGTCATCCATAGGATGGTACATTACTTGACTATTTTTTCTAACAACTACAACGAGCTATGTAACTTGTTAGAATAAAGTATTTCAACATTGTTGATCATGCAAAGTTAATCAACAATGGTTAGAGGTAGTTACGTTTTAAATGGAGGTCAAGTGGTAACTCGAAGAGATTCCAAAGTGGATGTGTCAGAGTGTTGATGAAAACCAGTAAGAGGGATCATTAGGGGAATTTTGAGGTCTAAAATGGGCCTCCTAAGGAAATTATAAAATAATAGTGGAAAAAATCAAATAAGATTTGATGACATCATCAAATTTTAGAGGGAAAAATGAAAAAACTACCTTTTCAATTCATATTTTCAACTTATCTCCCAAAGTTTTTACTCAAATTTCGAGCGGGAGTACTTGTTGGATGCGGAATTTAATTCCCCATCCAAGGAGTACCCATGTTGCATACTTTTGATGGGTCCTACTACATGAAAAATAAGAAATACATAAAAAAACAAAAAAATGTATTTCTCATTTTTCTAGAAGAGTTCATCAAAAGTATGCAACATGTAAGGCAATTTCTTGGATGAGGAATTAAATTCCGCATCCAACGAGTACTCCCGCTCGAAATTTGAGTAAAAAATTTGGGAGGTAAGTTGAAAATACGAGTTGAAAAGGTAGTTTTATTATTTTTTAATCTTTTTACCATTTTATTTAAAAAATGGTGAATCATCCCCCATGTTTGACATCATCATCTTGAATCCTATTGGTTCTTATAAAGTTTATTTTGGTTGTACATTTTTCTTAGGAGGCCCATTTTAGACCTCAAAATTCCCCTAATGGCAACTTACATGAGAATTGTAATTGGTGTTTTCTATAATGATGTAATGTAAGCATCAAAGGGGGGACTTGGAATAATGCTTACAATAGTATATAGGTAAGATTAGTGTATTGGTTGTTGATTTTTGTTGAGATATTTTCTCGAGAAGTAATTTCTTGGTATGTAAACTATTGGATCTAATAAAGCACTATTTATATGGCATGTATCTGGGCTTTGTAGTAGAATAATACGAATTGTTTTGAGCAATCTATGCACCATATCTATTTCTCAAATATATATATATATATATATATATATATATATATATATATATATATATATATATATTGTACAACCACTTGAATACATGGAATAAAATAGTTTAAACCTGCAATTGCAACAATATTTTTCTCCATTCAAAAATAACCCTTAATAAAGGGTTATTTTACTTAAATAAGGAAGGAATTGATTTTTTTACTTTCAATTACTTCTCTTTGCACATTGAAAATTTTTATTGGGGTTCATACATATACATATGTGTTTTTTTCTAAAGTTGATATTAAAGTAAATTAGTCAACATGATATAAAAATTGTTTATCTAGGTAACCAATTGAAATATGAAAATATAAATAATATCATTTTTTTTAAATTATTTAAAAGAAATTTAAAATTTAATATAAAATTATCTTATTTCATATGATAGGGATATATTTTATTTAACTAGTGAAATAGTTTTACCATATCTCTTTTGTATTGGGTTTTAATATCAATAAACAATAAAGCAAACACAGTTAGATTAAGACTATGTTTTATAATACTTTTAAGTAAAACTAATATATATTTGTTTTTTTTATTTTATTTTTTAATTTAAAGAATATTTTATTTTATTTTAAAAGAGATAGGTCCTTTACGAATGAGTCTCTAGCTAGCTACATTCTTACATAGTAAAATGTTTTTCTTTATCAACCTCATACAAATTCAACTTATTTTTATTTTTACTTCAATATTCATACCCTAATTTCATTTTGAATTGACATCTCATTGCTATATTTGTGATATGATATCTCAATATTATACTAAGAATTGATTATATTTAATAATTACAGCATAAATACTCTCTTATTAAACTAAATTTTGTAACTATAACATAAACATCTCTCCTCACAAAACTCTACTCTTTAGATTATATTTTTATGTATTTAAAATTACAATTCTTGACTTTTTATCACTTCTAATCACTACTTTCATTTTATAATTCTTATCTATTTTCTATTTCCATATATAAATATATATATATATATATAAAAGATTTGATTTGAAATTTTAAAAAAAAATTGGTTTTTTCATTAAATTTGACTTTACAATTTTGAATGCAAATAAAATTTATAATTTCTTATTATTTAAAATACATTTTTAAATATATAAATTAATTCAGTATAGTATCTTGAACATCTCTAAAATACTTGAACTTTTCATTTTACAACACTAAAATTTAGTGTTTAATTTTTTTATTATCGAATTTCTAAATATATATATTCCACCCTAGCCCTATATTTCTTAAAATACTTCTCCAGGTTAACCTAAAAGATATGATGTAGAGAGCTAAAATCTAATTAAAATTCAAAGAATTAGGTCCATAAATTTTCAACTTTAGCAGGTAAATAAAAATAAAAAATAATTTCAATTTTTAAATATTAAAGATAAATAAAGATGTTGAATAATAATTTTTATCATCAAATTAGTCATTTAAAAGATAAATATTTTTAAATAAATAATAAATATTTATATATATTTTTAAAAATCTATTTGAGTGAGCCTGATGGCTAAGAGCATTTGTTGTCTTCTAAGAGGTCACAGGTTCAAAACCAGAAAGGTAGAGTATGTATGCCTTAATAGACTTAGCAATCAAATCTCTTATATGCCAAATCTATCTTTGTTGAATATTTAATTATTATAGATCACTTATATTGTTCTTTATGCTTATGTCTCTTCTTTGTGTGATAAAGAATCGCTATCTCATTCAAAAAAGATATTATTATTTTTTAATTTAATAATAAAATTGTATTAAATATTATAAATTTGTAATTTAATAATATAATTTTGTTTGTATTATGATTTTTTTAATGTATAAATAAATTTTAAATTAAAAAAAAAATGATAATCTTAAATTTATCTATTGTTATAAATGGTATTTTTAACTTCAATGAATGTCTATGAACTTTTACCTAAAACTAAAATATATATTAAAAAAAAAATCTTAAATGTTTACGATGCAACAATATCATATGTTTATAATAATCATGGATCAGTGTCAACTGTTTTATGGTATACGCTAAGAGGCCATCGAGAAACATCATAAATAATTACTCTTTGCCCTTAATGCCCCTTCGTATTAATGAAGAAGCACTAACACATAAAGACAATAAATTATACTTTGCCCTGAACGCCCCCTTAGTATTAATGAAGAGAGCACTAACCCACAAAAGACAGTCTATATTTAAATGTTTATAACAATCATTATCAATTCTGCCATGAAACACGTTGTGAGGCCATCAAAATCGAAATGAAATGCAATATATATTATTAATGTGAAAGGCAATATATATTATTAATCTAGTTTAATTTATAAACAATAGAAATATTACATTTTTTTAAGTACATTATTATATAGTTATTTTGTATATAAGTTAGATTATATTATTATTATTATTATTATTAAAAATGGTATATTTGTGGTTTAATTGTCTTAAGTTTTTTTAATGTATATTTTTTTTAATTTAATTATGTAATTTTATTTTTATAAAGTGAGAAAATTTATTATAATTTAGTTGTCAAACTAGTAGTGGGACAATCATCATTTGCTACTATATGTGAATGTAGACGGACTCATCACTATTATTCAAGAAAAATCATACCATTTGCAACTACCCGCTAGTGATCCATAAGTGCACAAGTTTTTATAGAACATGAGTGAGCCTAATTGTTAAGAGCCTGTGTTTTCTCCTAAAAGGTCACAGGTTCAAAACCAGAGAGGGGTAGAGTATGTATGCCTTTGTATACTTAGAAGTCAAATCGTTACGCAAAGGTGGGTCCCTTGTCCCACAAACAAGGGGGTATCATACACCAATTTGGTGTATGGCTTGGTTGTGACCTTAAAATTGGATAATAATAATAATAATAATTTCCAAATACCTCTGAATCTTGGGTCGTTAACTTATTTCCTTAGATAAATTTTATACAAACCAAAAGTTTTATTTTCAAAATACAAAAATTATTTATACATTTAAAAAATAATAACCAACAAAAACTCCAATACTTAAACAACACCTTTCTCACTTGTAGTTTTTGGATGTCCTTACCTAAGATTCCAACTCTAAGAACTTTTGGATTTGACGTGTCTATGTTCGGCTTGGATTTCTCATCTATTTTCTCTTACCATTGTCGTCTTAATTCCCCCCCTCTAAGATTCTACTGCACTGCATTACTGTTAACACTGGAAAATCGTACAACTGAAGATGACATTAATTAATGTCAAGCCAAATGATTTACAGGGCAGGAAGACATTATGGAATCAAGAAAGTATTTAAAATATCTAAGGTTTTAAGAAAATCAAATTTGAACTAGTCTTAAAATGCTAATTGCGTGTTTTATCCTTCAAGAAGAGCGCCTTCTGCGCGCATTTTTTCCCGATAAGCGTGCATTCCTGAAAGTGGCAAAATGTCACTTTCCGAGACCACACAAAGCAAAGGACAGTTACTCCTTACATGAAGCCGTGTAAGGATAGCCCCCAACGCCTCCTTAGGCACTATGTGAGCACACAAAGGAATATTTGGAGCACACAATTGAATCATACCTCTCCCTTGGGTCACCATCCACCATGTACCAAGGGAGGGAAGGAGGATTTGAAATCCCCTATATAAAGCCACCAAGAGATGAAGAATGGGTGATCACATTGTTATATTGGTCATAATTTCCCAAGAAATACCAGCAGTGTGTGACTAGGAGCTGGAGATAGAGAGGACTCGATTGTTGGCCACCCAACAATCTTAGTCCATCACAACGGAGAGAGAGGGAGAGTGCACCAGAGACAGAGCTTGGAAAACAACATCCTTACATCGAGACCTAGAACCGTTGTCTAAGGGCCCTTTGGCAAGTGAGTAAAATTTCTTCTCCATATCAAACGTTTAATAAGAAGAGGCCTAGAGCCATCGTTTGCATTATTATCATTTTGACTCTCTTCAATAGCTTCTGTATATTTGTGTTTTAGTTTTATTGTAATCTGAGCATACATTTGCATACTATTTTCTTCTAGATTATATTTTTTTGAGCTCCACCACTTTCTGCCTGTTACCAATAGTTTATAGGAGTAGACCACACCCCTTAAACTGGTGTGATTTCGTACACCCGTGTGTCAAATCCACCACAAAAATTACCATGACGCTACTGAATAAACAACCTCATGCGGTTATGTTACCTTTCTGAGGGTTATATTAATGGTATCATGTAGTTAGCCCATATCTTGTAGGCGCAAGATTTTTATATCACCTTCATTAACACCCAATGTATATCAGTATAAATCCATCTTAATCATGGATCTAACATGCACTCAAAAGGATCAAATTTTTTAAATTGCAAAACTTTAGAGTAGTTTCAAGGTCAAAACTTTTTTGAAGTGCAAACCACTTTTATTCAAAATAGTTTCAAGGTCTTCATACCATTGTCCATACTAGTATCTTGAGGGATTTGGTTGACATGCAAATGTAATTTATTTGAGGACAAAGGCTCTCCTCCTTTACAAGTATCCTCTTAGATTCTAACACTCTTTAACCGCTTAAATATAAACTGAAATTTAAGCCTCCCACATATTGTTGAGGTGTTGATAAATAAGAATAAACCATGGGGATATTTTGATGGAGATTACGAGGGAAACCTTCTCATCTTTGGTTCAGGTTTCATTTAATTATTCTTTGATCAACATTATATAATAGGTAAGGTCAGCTTAGGAGTTGGGAATAACGAGTTTAGTGCACTTCTTTATTTGCTTAATTGCACCATGGCTAAATATGTACATAAGGTCCAAATCTTCGATGACTGAGAATTGATTATTCAATGGATGTATGGAAAGTTACAAATTGGGAACCTTGCATTGAATCCTTTTTCAAGGCAATTAGAGACATTTTTGTTTTATTTCATGACATTTCCTTTTCACATGTGTTTTGAGAACTTAATTTATAGGAAGATAATTTATCCAAAGAAACACTACTCACCCTAGATAACATTCTTCTCTATAGGGAATAGAAAGTTGGTTTTATGATTGCTTATTGACTGAACAATTTTATAATATGATACTTTCTCTCTATGACTATCTTTCATGATAGAAGATTTAAGAATGAACTATTAAAGACCTATTTTTGTCAACTAAAGGACATTGAAAGATAAGAGTTTTTTTTAATTTTTTGGTTTGATGATTTCTCTTTTTGTATTTTTTTGGTGTAAAAATAAGTTTGGAGACAATTTTCTACCTCATAGTGTTATATGCATATTTGGAATGCACTTTTTAAACTTTAAGAGAAATAAAAAGTACAAATTTTCATTGGAAAAGAATATATATAATAATGGTATATGTGAAAAAGGAAATTTTTAGAAAAGTTTACTTAATTAAAAATAATTATTAAAAAAAACTCTATATAAAAATTTAAAAAGAAAAATAATTATTTTAAAAAGACTCTATATAAAAATTTAAAAAAAAAAGATGAGTACGGAAAATTTAATACAAATTTTGAGGAAACTTAAAACAAATATTAAAAAAAGAAAAATAAAGTAAAAATAAATAATACAAAATAGCAAGGCTACAAAGTGGGGGTGATCCATTTTTTTTTTTTTTAACAAATTTTCTTCGCAAAAACATTAAACTTCTCTGTCATGGTTTCTAAAATGCTACAATTTTAAGCTTGAAGAAAAAGGGGTAATGTTGATAATATGAGCTTAATTTAGCGTTTGGTCTTAAGATTTTGGTTTTAATGGTATTAGTTGTCATGACTATGATTTCAAAAAACTTATAGTTTTATCCCTAAAAAAAGGGTGTTATAATGTGTACCATTTTTTTTATTTAATGAAGATTTAGTTTATGGTATAGCTATTAACATTACTTTTCAATTCAAGAGTTGATTGTAATGGTTTTTTTTGACAATATTATGACATCGTTAAGTTTATGGTTGCAAAAAGTGATAATGTTAACCCTAAAAAATGGTGATATTAGTAACACTGCTTTTCAAAACAAAAATTAATTTAAGTGTTTTTTACTCAAAAGTATAAGTTTTTAAAGTTAAAGATATTTTTTTAAATCACAATTAAGTTAGTAATTGTGTTACCCCTCTTACAACAAAAAAAGAGATTCAAATTTTGAAAAAATAATGTTCATGAGTTAGAAAAAAAAACATATAACATGTAATGTATTATTAAGGGATTCTCATTTTGTTGCAATTAATTATGCCGAAGGCGTTTTTAATATTGACTTTAAATTGACTGTTAGTTAATGTTGTGCTAATATCAATTTCAGAATTAACATGAAAGTGCTTTGGTTTGCTTATCACACAAGTGTTTATGAGTGACAATTTGTTAAACTTGATGATATTAAGTTTATTTCATGAACTTAAAAGCATGGAAACTCAATGTTAAACAACAACATAATAAAACATAGCAAGCACAAATAACAGAGACAAATAAACAAGTTTTTGATGAAGGAGTTCACCCCTCCTAGGTTACATCTCCTTGGTCCATCTTCATAGTGTGGGCATTTGTATTAGTTTCAATTGTGCAAAAAATTTTGTTCATAGTCTCTTGTTGCCTCTGCAACCTGCTCCAATGGATCCAAAACATCAAAATATACCAATAAATACTCTTCCTGACCCTAAATTGGTAAAAAATTGCCAAATTTATGGAAAAACCAATGTTTCCTAGTTTTTCTCCACTAAATCTAGATGTCCTCCAATTAACTCCATTAAATGTGGAAGTCTGTCGAATCTGGCAAGTCCGCCAAAGGTGCCTCCAAGATAAGTATGTGATTAATCTTAAGATAAGTGGTTTTTAAGTGGGGTTAAGCGTGTTTAGTGCTAACCCACACTTATCTGTTATTGTATTAATACACGACTTAATGCATTTAAATCTACGCAGATCACATCGCAGACTTATCACAGATCACAGATGTTAAACCCATTATAAATAATTCTATGTTTCCTGCTCTGTCTTACGATTGCGATCCCCCGATGTGATCGCATCACATACTTATCGCAGATCGCAACCCTACTACAAATCATTCTATGTTACCTACTCCGCCTTGCAATTACGATACCCTGATGCGATATATCGCATCGCAATTACGCCACCTTGTTAACGCTTTATGTTTCTTGATCCTAGTAACTACCGATGCGATTGGTAGGACCCACCTTATTTCCATGCCACATATCACGCAATCGCAAATCACAAATCATTTGTTGTTGCCTTATGTCCTCTGCTCCTAAACTTGTGATGCGAGATGTTTGAATGCTTAGGAAATGGGACGAAAAATCAACTTCCCCAAGCAACATTGGCGAATCTAGAGATAACACTTGTCACTCGCTGAAAAATTGGAGAATATTCCCTAAATATTTCTGAGGTGCTGATTGGACTGCCAAGTATTCAGTCGGTCACTGTTCTACACAATTTTTATATGTTTCGTGTTAGCCACCCATAAATTCTGTCATATCAGGTGGTGGCTAAATGATATTGGATAGCCTTCAAGAAACAATTTCATTGCTAAAATTGCTAATGCTTAAAGTCTTTTGATGAAATCCTATCCTTTGGACAATCGTCACTGCTTTTCCCCTTTTTTTACTCATTATTTTTGTTGTCAATACATGAAGAAAAACTGCTGCAAGCACCATTTCCCTCTTTCCCTTTCTTCCAACTATCCTCAGTTTTTTATCCCTCCATTTCCCATGAAAGTCCCTCATTTTCATGTTTTTCCCCATTCCCCTTCATCAAAATCCCCTTCATAAGGTTTAAATATTCCCTCTTTGCCTTATCGAAACCCTTAGATCCCCTTGAAAATCATTAAAAACCATAAAAACCAACATTTTGTACATATATGGGTCTTAGCCCCTTCCCGCATAAATCCCGGGTCATATGACCCTTCATATGACCCTCGGCCCCGCAGTCAAGCGCCAAGTCTTTAAATATTTCTCCGCTCGAAGAATAAAACCTTTGATTATCTTAATTCTTCGGTTTTTAATTAATTTATAACTTTCCCGTCGGTCCGAATTTCAGTTTAATCCCCACCGTCGATCTGATCTGCAGATCGACGGAGCAGAGTACATCTCCCCGGTGGTCCCCGCCATCCACTAGCCGATTTCCGAAACCGCGCGGTTTTCATCGCACCACCTTTGGGCAAAGGCGGTTTTCCCCCGATCGCCAGCGATTCCATACATCGCGTGACACACGTCCTGTGTACTTTTTCAAAACCGCTTGCCCATCACGCGTTATTGTTTGGACGTGGACGCCTAGCGATATTGCTATCCACCGTCCGATCTGGGGCGGGCCATCCAACGGCTATCGCTCGCCGAAGATGCCCGATAGTTAATCGGGCTACAGCGCGCCATCCAGTTAATCTCCGTCGTCGATCTGATCTACAAATCGACGGTCCATATTCCATCGCCCTGATTTCGTCGCCCAGTCAATGATTCTCTGCTTTTTGACTTTCCCCTTTGCTCCCGACCGTCAATCTCTGCGCGATCAACGACTCTGATTTAATATTTCTTCCGCCTTCTCCGATCAATCCTGATCGTTGGATGATGCCATCCAACGACCATGCTTCCTCCACGTGTCCTCTACAGCAATCAACCTATATATGTAGGATTTTATAATAGTTTTTTGTATTTTGCAGGGTTTAAATGGTTTTCTCGCCATTTTCGAAGAAAATTTGAGGGCAGAGGATGACGATCTTCCTGCCTTCGATTCATTAAAGAAAATCATCACAGGATGTTAAAAAAACGTTTCATCAGTGTTTCTTCAGGCATTGATGTCATATCGCCCCTGCGCAACCCAGCATATCAGAAAAACCATGAATCGGGCACAGACACAGAGTATCAGTGACGAAGGCCAAAATTTACTAGAACAAAGGATTAAAGACAGATTTTGCGGGGATCACGGCTAAGAATGTTTATCAAAAGCCTAATCCCCGATTTAAAACACAGATTAAAGAAGATCTGAAGTGTTTTATCGACAAGAAACCCTCCACCGCCACAAATTGAGGCAAATTGACCCCTCTAGCTACCACGATGCCACCTCTGCCTCAAAGTATTCAATCAGAGGCCGAATTTATTGATCAGGACCGGATATTTGTCTCAAAACGCAGCCGAAGAGTTACTTCTGCAAGGAACTTCAATGCAAGAAATATATGCAGAGTTACTTCGACGCCACATCGAGCCTCAAAGGTCAACAAAATCTCCCACCGAGCTTAAATCTTTATGTAAACATTTAGTACAGCGTACACCCATGTAAGTTTCTTCATTGAGCCCCCCAAAGGCAAAGAAGCCATTAAGTTTGTATTAATTGTAATTGGAGATCTTTTATCAGATCTCACCTCCTCTTTCTTCTATATATACTTTTGTAGAGGATGAGTGAGGGGTTGTTGGTTGTTGTTTGATCACAAGTTGTAATACTGAAACTCCTAGAAATAAATACATAGTCCATTGAAGTTGAAGAAGAAATTGAAGTCTTGGAAGCCTTGATGATATTGTTGCATGCTTGTTCCTGAGAAGGCTCTATCATTGGATCTATGAGCTTGGCTGTTGGTGAAGTATTTTGAATTGTTTAATGTTTTCCCCTGTATATCAAAAGCCTAATCCCCGATTTAAAACACAGATTAAAGAAGATCTGAAGTTTTTTATCTACAGGAAACCCTCCACCGCCACAAATTGAGGCAAATTGATCCCTCTAGCTACCACGATGCCACCTCTGCCTCAAAGTATTCAATCAGAGGCCGAATTTATTGATCAGGACTGGATATTTGTCTCAAAACGCAGCCGAAGAGTTACTTCTGCAAGGAACTTCAATGCAAGAAATATCTACAGAGTTACTTCGACGCCACATCGAGCCTCAAAGGTCAACAAAAGCTCCCACCGAGCTTAAATATTTATGTAAACATTTAGTACAGAGTACACCCATGTAAGTTTCTTCATTGAGCCCCCCAAAGGCCAAGAAGCCATTAAGTTTGTATTAATTGTAATTGGAGATCTTTTATCAGATCTCACCTCCTATTTTTTCTATATATACTTTTGTAGAGGATGAATGAGGGGTTGTTGGTTGTTGGTTGTTGTTTGATCACAAGTTTTAATACTAAAACTCCTTGAAATAAATACATAGTCCGTTGAAGTTGAAGAAGAAATTGAAGTCTTGGAAGCCTTGATGATATTGTTGCATGCTTGTTCCTGAGAAGGCTCTATCATTGGATCCATGAGCTTGGCTGTTGGTGAAGTATTCTGAACTGTTTAATGTTTTCCCCTGCTTTCATTATGTTCCATAACTTCCTACTACAGTAGGATAGAAATTATTAGGCTAAGAAATGACTCTTGGAAGCACCTTAGACCTGTTCATCCTTCAATGTTTCATGTTTTCTTCTGCTGAAGTATTTTAGAGTCTTTAATCTATCTCTTTAATCTTCATGCTTATTTATTTCCTTAATAGTTTGAACAGTTGGTTTCATCATGATTTATGGTTCTCCCTGCTTGTTTGCTGCCACTTAAAAAATGTTATTGAAGTCTCCCTTTGAAGTTATTTTCTTATAGTGAATCAAAGAGGTATGTTTTGATCTTGCCCTTTGTCCTCACTTAAACAGTTGGCTTAAAGGTCTTTTATATTTGTGATCATAGATGTGTTAGGTGTTCCCTCTTCTATGACTGCAATTATCAGTAAATCTTTTATGTTTTCTAAGTCATTTGAAATAAAATCTTTGAGGAAATAGGGTGTTCCCCGAATCTTAGATTTCATTTTAAAGGTTGTTTTGAAATCATTATTTGCTTAAAGGTGTGATTTGTAGAATTTATGGTTAGTCCTGTCTATCAAAGAACTCTTTATTGTTTGAAATATGCTTTCAAATTCCCTTTGTTGAGGATTAAACCACTCTTTCCAAATCATTAATGTTCATCTCATTCCAAAAACAAAAGTATCTTGTGGCCAAGTTAGATTTTCCCTTTGATATCCCAAATCCATTGATGAGTATGTTATGACCTCTTTTTGACTCTATTGCCCAATGAACCAGATATTTCTCTGTCCTATATATCTTTCCTAGGCCTTTCATGTTCTGTTGTATCATTCCAGCCCAACCAAACAAACAAATAAATACCTACACTTAATAACTAGTCTAAAACCAATACTAAAAGCACACAAGATAAACCTTTGCAAACAAAATTTTGAGAGATCCCTCTCTGAGAACAGGAGGACTATATCCTGGAACTCTAAATATTGGTTCTAATGTTGCCTTGTCTTTTGATTTTCCAAACTATCAAAACACGGGACACCAACATAATGGCGATCATGGTGGGACTCGAACCCAGAATCATTTTTTATTTTTATAAAACCTTGTGAGTTAAAAGCAGCGTTTTTCAAGCACTACCAAAGAAGTGGTAATCATGGAAAACTTGTTTGAATCAGTGACAAGCTAGGTAAAACCTAGGATTCTCTTAAGACTTTATCTAACCTTGAAAGATCAGCTGGCTTAGCCATAAGAGTAAATTGTCTTTGTCTCATAACCGTAGCTAAGTTTTGAAACAGAGTTAGCTTATTTTTTTAAAAACCATACAACTGAAAAAATAACTCAGAAACATCAAAAATATTTCAGATTGGTATTCAATAAACATGGTGGCGGACCATAAAACTTTTTACCTCTGAAAAGAGCTAAAAACTTCCACTTGGCGACTCCACAATCCTTAACAGACCTTAAGACTCCACTGGGAAGAACCCTTATTTATAATATCATTCAAACTCAGTTAGAGGACTGTATGATTGAATTTCAAACAGATCAGTTAGCCTATTAAAGATTGTCATATTTGGTTAAACTTTTCTTTTAACTGGGTCTGAAACACATAGCATAGTGGCTCCTAGAAATATTCATACTAGAGCCTACCCTGACCCAAACCCACCGGGAATAGTTGACAACCCTGAAAGTATCCTTAAGAAGTCTCCTAAAATAAGATTATCAACTATTTTTAGATCACCTTTGAGAGCTAATTCAGTTCCTGAAAATCTTTCAGCTCTACAACAATCTCAAGTTGACTTAGTAAATCCTTTTAGAACTAGGTCTCTTGGTGATTTAGATAAGTTAGACCTTGAGTCTTCACTATCATCTCCTGAAAAAAGTGAACCTCTTAGTAGCAGAGAATCAACACCTCCTGATTTACATTTCCTTCACAACTTAGGTGTCTCTCATCCAAGATCAGCTCAGCAGTCTATTCCTGGTCCATCCACTTCTGCTCACCCTTCATCCACTGTTCAAACCACTACACCTCAGCCCACTGTTCCTATTATTAATCCGCTCCTTGTAAATCCACCCCCACCACCTATCATGGCAGCATGGTACGCTCCCCTAGTCCTTCCTGTACCATTATTCAATCTTCCACAGGATTATCAGTCCAAAATTCCATTATATGATGCTAGCAATGCTACAACTGCATCACAACGTGTGGATAAGATGAATGACTACTTTGACAGAAATGAAATTGATGATGATTCTGTCAAGCTTAGGTTATTTTCTCAGAGCCTAGGGGGAGAAGTAAGAAAATGGTTCAAAGGTTTAGTCCCCCATAGTATTAATGATCTCCAAGGCTTCAATCAAACGTTCTTAAATAAATGGGAA
Source organism: Pinus albicaulis (assembly GCA_034641835.2). Lineage (NCBI taxonomy): Eukaryota > Viridiplantae > Streptophyta > Pinopsida > Pinales > Pinaceae > Pinus > Pinus albicaulis. Next base: position 160,235,838 of record CM076580.1, read on the forward strand.
GTTAAGAAAAACCCTCTCCAAGTCCTTTCTAACTACATGAACCTCCATAGAAACACTGGGGAAAGTGTGCAAGCTTACTGCACTAGATTCAATAGTGTGTATAATGCACTTTCCCCAAAACTAAAACCTCCACAGGGCTCAGCTTTAAACAAATTTCCTGAAGGGTTTGACTCTGACATGACCTATCAACTGAGAGAAAGAGATTTTGCAACTCTTGAAGATATGCAAAAGGGTGCTCTTTCTGTGGAAGTCAACTTAATGGAGAAGAGAGCAAGAATGAAAACTGAGAAGAGAGTATCTTTTAGAGAAGAGTCCACTCCTTCTACTTCAAGCTCAAAAATGGAGAGGATGTTAGAAGAAATGATGAAATAGATGAGCATAATTAAGAAAGCACAAGCAAATCAAAACCAAGCTGCTCCTCAAAATAGAAACCAGAATTTTAGAAGAAACCAACCTCCAAACAGACCCAGGGAAGATGATCAACAGATCATTCCTCCTTTTCATCAGAACTATGTAGATCAATATGAGGAAGATAGGGAGTTGGAAAGGTTGGAAGAATCCCATGTAAACTTAATTCGACCAGATAGTGGGGATGATGTTTTCCTCACTGAGGAAGAACAAGATTTTTTCTCTTCTGATCAATATACAAACACCTATGAAGATTCTGACGACTATAGATTGGGTTTTGAAAATGCGATCATGGAGGTACACAAACAGTATGATCTTAGGAACAAGGAAAGCATATATAATTCAAAAGATAAGAACAATAGTACTGTTGTCAAGAAAAACGCAGAAACTCAGTCCAAAAATACAGCAGATAAAACCAACATTTCGGCTAAAAAACCAGATTTAAACAAAGACAAAGGTGTCCAGCCAGATGTTGAACAGAGTACCCCTAGCACTTCAGTTAGCGGTCCTAATAAAACTGTCCAAATTACCGGTCCAAACAAGGTTCAGCAAATAAAATTTGTTGAAAAGAATTCAATCGAGAAAACAAATGTAAATACAAACAAGTCAATTATTCCTTTCAGCCTTGAGGGAGAGATTGCTAAGATAAAAATTACCATCCCCCTAGCTGAACTAGTAACCCAGGAAGTGTACAAAAACCAAGTTTTGAAAGCTTTGAACCTAGGAAGTGATACTAACACCTTAAACTTGACAGATGACAAACCTGAGTTGTTGTTTGGTCTAGAAGTTGAAGGGAAATATCAAGAAGGGGTTGTCCCTCCCTTCTATGTTAGCTTGAATATACATGAGAAAATTTTACACAATGCCATGTTAGATTCGGGAGCTTCACACAATCTGATGCCCAAGGTGGTAATGGAGAGCTTAGGCTTAGAGATTACTAAACCATACAAAGATTTTTATTATTTTGACTCAAGCCGAGTCAAGTGTTTGGGTTTAATCAAAGACCTGTGTGTTAATTTAGCTCAAATCCCTGCTAAGAGTTTAGTCATGGACATAGTTGTAGCTGACATTCCCCCTAAGTATGGCATGCTCTTATCAAGATCTTCGGGAGCCAAACTTCAGGGAAGCCTTCAAATGGACATGTCTTATGCCACCATTCCCGTTTTTAACCAAAACAAAAGACTATATAGGGAATCTCACATGAAGTACATGGTGAGCAACATAGACAAACCAAACAACTCTCCAATCTATTCTATTCAATCAAGTTTAGATTCCTTTATCTTATGTAACGAAGATGAAATTACTCAACAAGATAAACAAAACATAGACTCAATCAGTTCACCACAACAATACAATTTTCCCTTTAATCAAATTCAAAACATTGACAATCAACAGCAACAAGAAAATGAAAATAAGGATGGCGTACTTTGGAAAATAAATTTTGATGGATCTTGTAATAAAACAAGTGCAGGAGCAGGTGTGCGGATTCAAAATACAAAACAGAGTTTTTCATACAAATTGGATTTCCCATGCACTAACAATATTGCTGAGTATGAAGCACTTCTCCTAGGCTTACAAATGCTTAAACAGTTAGAAGCCCAGAAGATATCAATCTTAGGAGATTCTAAACTTATCATAAAACAAATCAAAGGAGAATACTCAGCTAAAAATCCAAGACTTAGGGAATATCGAAACGCTGCCCTTGATCTATTAAAAACCTTTGAAAAGTATGAACTTATTTTCATTCCAAGAGAATTGAATCATCTAGCAAATGAACTCGCTTTCAATGCCAGCAATTGCCAAAAACCTGAAATAAATCAACAGCTCAGTGTAAAAGTAAAACACAGGCCTGTTGTACCTGATAACGAAGATCACTGGCAAGTGTTTGATTCTGACAAACACATAGATGATTTCTTGAAATCAGAAAATGATTTCAACATACCAATATCAGAAACCAGCCATAAAGAAAATTGCTTATATATTGAACAAATCCCAGAAGTTGAAATGACATATACTGCTGATATAAATCACTATGAAAATCGTTTTGAAGCAGAGATAACTGACAATGCAGACCAAGAAGACTTGGAAGTTCTACAGTGCAAAAATGATAAAATTCCAAGAGGTCTATCACCTTTAGAACACCTTTTTGATTTTAACGATGGAGCCAAAGAACCAAGAATGGGGCCTGTGGAAACAGATGTAGAAGAACATAACATAGGCATTCTAGCAGAACCTAAGATGATTAAACTATCCAACACTCTCTCAACTCACATAAAATTGCAGTATATAGAGTTGTTCAAAGAGTTTAAAGATGTTTTTGCTTGGGGATAAAAAGACCTAAAATCATATGATACCAGCATCATCCAACATAAAATTCCTTTGAAAGAAAATCAAAAGTCTTTTAAACAAAAACTAAGGAGAATAAACCCTCTTTTACTCCCTTTAGTTAAGGCAGAAATTGAAAAGATGCATGTTGTTGGAATCATAGTACCCATAAATTTTCAGAGTGGATATCAAACTTAGTTTTTGTTAGAAAGAAAACAGGGGAAATCAGGCTCTGTATTGACTTCAGAAATTTAAATAGATCCTCCTTAAAAGACAACTACCCCTTACCCAAAATGGACCATATACTTCAGAATGTAGTTGGGTCAAAAAGGATTTCCCTCTTAGATGGGTTCTCAGGTTACAACCAGGTGTTAGTGCTCCCAAGTGATCAAATCAAAACTGCTTTTACCACACCTTGGGGCACCTTTATGTATGTCAAAATGCCTTTCAGATTAATGGGCCACCTTCCAAAGGGCCATGGAGATAGCCTTTTCTGAAGACATTGGCTATTTCATAATCATTTACCTTGATGACATAATTGTTTTCTCAAAAACTGATGAAGAACATTTGATTCACCTAAAAAATGTTTTTGAGAAGTGTAGGAAATTCGGCTTATCATTGAATCCCAAGAAGACACTCTTTGGCCTCCAAGAAGGTAAACTTATTGGCCATATAATTTCAGAAGAGAGAATCAAAATAGACCCTACAAGGATAGATGGCATATTGCAGATCAGCCATCCAAGGAGCCTCAAAGAATTGCAATCTTTCATCGGAAAGATTAATTTTCTAAGAAGGTTTATTCCTAATCTTGCTGAGCTATTAAAAAACATTACAAACATGCTTAAGAAAAATGTCGGTGTAAAATGGACTTTACCAGCTAAACAATCATTCGAGTTGGTCAAACAAGCTCTTACTCAAACACCAGTCCTGATTAGTCTAGATTTCACCAAAGACTTTTATATCTTTTCTTTTGCATCTGAGCATACAATAGCTGCAGTTTTACTTCAAAATAATGATTTGGGGCAAGAACAACCAATATCTCTCTTTAGTAGGGCCTTAAGAGATGCTCCTCTCAAATTTAACATCATGGAGAAGCAAGCCTTAGCATTAGTGAAAGCATTAAAAGACTTTAGGGTCTATATTTTACACTCACATAATTGCTTTTGTTCCACATATTGTTGTCAAGGACATTCTAAATCAAGACCCTGATGGTAAAAGGGGAAAATGGATTGCAACTATTCTTGAATATGACTTAGAAATTAGGCCCACCAAACTAGTTAAAGGGCAGGAATTAGAAAAACTTATGGCTAAGTCTAACTTTCAAGCACTAGACATAAATATGGTAGATGTGTTGGAGGAAATAGAAGAATCTACTGCTCATTTTATTGAAGAAACATTTCTGAATTCTCCTTGGTATGCTGACATTATTTATGTGCTTTTATATTTAAACGCCCCTCCTTCTCTGTCTAAAACTAAAGCTAGATTTTTGAAACAAAAAGCTTTGAGTTTTTTCATATTAGATGGAGTATTATATTGGAAAAATGTTGCAGGAATTTTGCTTAAATGTTTACTTGAAGATGATGCAGAAAAAATCATGCATGAATTGCATGACGGAGAATGTGGAGGACACCTCTACTGGAAGGCCACAGCAAACAAAATTCTCAGATCCGGTTACTATTGGCCTACCCTTTTCCCAGACACTCAAAAGTTGGTCATGTCTTGACATAAGTGTCAAATCTTTGATGGCAAAAGAAAACTTCTTCTCTTACCCTTACATCCTATCAGAGTTGAGGCACCTTTTCAACAATGGGGTTTAGACTTCATTGGGGAAATTTACCCATCCTCTTCAGCTCAACATAAGTGGATCCTCACAGCCACTGAATTCTTTACCAAATGGATAGAAGCTATACCCTTCAGAAATGCTAATGATTCTGTCATTATCAAATTCCTTGAAACAAATATCCTATCCAGATTTGGTTGTCCCAGAAAAATCATAACAGACAGTGCTGTTCCTTTTAAATCTAAGAAGATGGTTGATTTCTGTTACAAATACCACATAACCTTAGGCCATTCCACTACTTACTATCCCCAAGGAAATGGATTAGCTGAATCTTCCAACAAAAGCCTCATCAATATCATTAAAAAGCTGTTGGAGCAAAACCAGAAATCATGGCACAGTAAACTGCTTCATGCCTTATGGGCTGATAGGCTAACTACAAAGAAATCAATAAACATGTCCCCCTATCAGCTAGTCTATGGTATGGACGCAATTTTTCCCACCTCATTAGGAGTTCCAGTTATGAAGCTCCTTCAAGAAGTGTAGATTGAATAGAATGATATGCAGAGAAGAATCAACCAGACAATCCATTTATAGCAGACCAGAGAGGAAGTCTATGAAAGAACACAGTTAGTCCAAGAGAATATGAAAAAGCTATTTGATAAGAGGACTAAGGAAAACAATTTCCAAGTTGGAAATGTTGTTCTTAAATGGGATTCAAGAAGGGAAGAGAAGGGAAAACATGGCAAGTTTGAGAACTTGTGAAAAGGTCCCTATATTATTCATGCTAAGAGGGGTCACAATGCATTTTTCTTGAAAGAATTGAATGGAGAAGATCTATATGGAGATCCGGTAAATGGCAGGATGCTCAAGCATTACTTCTGCCAAGAATCTTGAGTTTTAAAGCATTTTTATCTTTTATTGTAAATATCATAGTCTTACCATTGCATTCAAAGTTATGAAAATCAAAAATACAAAAACAGAGAAAGAAAGAAAAGAGGGCAGATTGTGAAAACAAGAAAGGTATAGCCCCATACCAAAAAAGAGAAACAAATATGAAAGTGTGCAAGCTCAAAATGCCACTCCTGAAAAACACACTCCTAGTTAGTCAAACAGTTTAATCTTGACTAATTAGCTTTAAATTTTCTGCTGATAGGATAGTGAATGCGATTTGCCAAACTGTTTAATCTTGGCTTATCATTAGATAGTTTAGGATAGAAATTAAAGGTTCAAACATTTTCAAAATCTGAACCTAAGTTTCCAAAAAGAGATGACTCAAATCTATTTTATTTTCTGAGTCAAAAAAGAAGTAATTCTAGTTCTAATTAGCTCAAAATTTGAACCAGATAACAAAGGAGGAACAGCTCAAACAAAAATCAAAACTGAGCTGTTAAAAAGAGAAGGCCATGATGAGAAACTTTCAAATCTTAAGCCTTCCATTTTTTATTTAATTTTCTGTAAAATAAATGTCTATGTGCAGCTTATTTTTATGCCATAGATCACAGCAAGTCAAACAGTTCAATCTTGACTTGACTGTTTTTAAATTTTTGTTTTAGAAATTAGAGAATTAAAATATGTTGGACAGTTCAATCCCAACAGATGGTAGAATAGGTAGAGAAGCATCTGAACTCAACTGTTTAATCTGAGTTCAGGGAGAAATAAGGAGTAGAATTAGATTAGTTTTATGTTTTCAAAAGAATAAAATGTTGTGAAAAGAGTTTTCCAATCTAAGTGCACTCTAAATGAAGAAAAAATGTTAGATCAGTAGGATTGGGTAGGTAGAAGCTTGTGTTGGTAAAGAACCATTTTTTTTATGACTGCTAATATGTTTTCAGAAAAAATCATCTCAGCCAAGGAAAGGAAGCCAAATGGATGAGGCAACTGATCAGCCTCCCAGAGAATCCTAGTTTGAAATTCTTGATGCCTTCAAAAAGGCATCATCCCCGAGTGGAGCCACTATTAGCCACCCATAAATTCTGTCATATCAGGTGGTGGCTAAATGATGTTGGATAGCCTTCAAGAAATAATTTCATTGCTAAAATTTCTAATGCTTAAAGTCTTTTGATGAAATCCTAATCCTTTGGACAATCGTCACTGCTTTTCCCCTTTTTTTACTCATTATTTCTGCTATCAATACATGAAGAAAAACTACTGCAAGCACCATTTCCCTCTTTCCCTTTCTTCCAACTATCCTTAGTTTTTTATCCCTCCATTTCCCATGAACGTCCCTCATTTTCATGTTTTGCCCCATTCCCCTTCATCAAAATCCCCTTCATAAGGTTTAAAGATTCCCTCTTTGCCTTATCGGAACCCTCAGATACCCTTGAAAATCATTAAAAACCATAAAAACCCACATTTTGTACATATATGGGTCTTAGCACCTTCCCGCATAAATTCTGGGTCGTATGACCCTTCATATGACCCTCGGCCCTGCAGTCGGGCGCCAAGTCTTTAAATATTTCTCCGCCCGAAGAATAAAACCTTTGATTATCTTAATTCTTCGGCTTTTAATTAATTTATAACTTTTCCGTCGGTCCGAATTTCATTTTAATCCCCACCGTCGATCTGATCTATAGATCGACGGAGCGGAGTACATCTCCCCGGTGGTCAATGCCATCCACTAGCCAATTGCCGAAACCGCGCGGTTTTCATCGCACCGCCTTTGGGCAAAGGCGGTTTTCCCCCGATCGCCAACGATTCTATACATCGCGTAACATGTGTCCCGTGTACTTTTTCAAAACTGCTTGCCCATCGCGCGTTATTGTTCGGATGTGGACGCCCATCGATATTGCTATCCACCGTCCGATCTGGGGCGAGCCATCCAACGGCGATCGCTCGCCGAAGATGCCCGACAGTTAACCGGGATACAGCGCGCCATCCAGTTAATCTCCGCCGCCGATCTGATTTGCAGATCGACGGTCCATATTACATCGCCCTGATTCCGTCGCCCAGTCAATGATTCTCCATTTTTTGACTTTCCCCTTTGCTCCCAACCGTCGATCTCTGCGCGATCGACGGCTCTGATTTAATCTTTCTTCTGCCTTCTCCGATCAATCCCGATCGTTGGATGATGCCATCCAACGACCATGCTTCCTCCACGTGTCCTCTACAGCATTCAACCTATATATGCAGGATTTTATAATAGTCTTTTGTATTTTGCAGGGTTTAAATGGTTTTTTTGCCATTTTCGAAGAAAATTTGAGGGCGGAGGATGACGATCTTCCTGCCTTCGATTCATTAAAGAAAATCATCGCAGGATGTTAAAAACACGTTTCATCAGTGTTTCTTCAGGCATTTGTGCCATATCGCCCCTATGCAGCCCAACATATCAAAAAAACCATGAATCAGGCACAGACACAGAGTATCAGTGACGAAGGCCAAATTTACTAGAACAAAGAATTAAAGACAGATTTTGCGGGGATCACGGCTAAGAATGTTTATGAAAAGCCTAATCCCCGATTTAAAACACGGGTTAAAGAAGATCTGAAGTGTTTTATCGACAGGAAACCCTCCACCGCCATAAATTGAGGCAAATTGATCCCTCTAGCTACCACGATGCCACCTGTGCCTCAAAGTATTCAATCAGAGGCCGAATTTATTGATCAGGACCGGATATTTGTCTCAAAACGCAGTCGAAGAGTCACTTCTGCAAGGAACTTCAATGCAAGAAATATCTGCAGAGTTACTTCGACGCCACATCGAGCCTCAAAGGTCAACAAAAGCTCCCACCGAGCTTAAATATTTATGTAAACATTTAGTACAGAGTACACCCATGTAAGTTTCTTCATTGGACCCCCCAAAGGCCAAGAAGCCATTAAGTCTGTATTAATTGTAATTGGAGATCTTTTATCAGATCTCACCTCCTCTTTCTTCTATATATACTTTTGTAGAGGATGAGTGAGGGGTTGTTGGTTGTTGTTTGATCACAAGTTGTAATATTGAAACTCCTTGAAATAAATACATAGTCCGTTGAAGTTGAAGAAGAAATTGAAGTCTTGGAAGCCTTGATGATATTGTTGCATGCTTGTTCCTGAGAAGGCTCTATCATTGGATCCATGAGCTTGGCTATCGGTGAAGTATTCTGAATTGTTTAATGTTTTCCCCTATTTTCATTATGTTCCATAACTTCTTACTACAGTAGGATAGAAAGTATTAGGCTAAGAAATGACTCCTGGAAGCACCTTAGACCTGTTCATCCTTCATTGTTTTATGTTTTCTTCTGCTGAAGTATTTTAGAGTCTTTAATCTCTCTCTTTAATCTTCATGCTTGTTTATTTCCTTAATAGTTTGAACAGTTGGTTTCAGCATGATTTATGGTTCTCCCTTCTTGTTTGCTGCCACTTAAAAATTTTTATTGAAGTCTCCCTTTGAAGTTCTTTGCTTAGAGTGAATCAAAGAGGTCTATTTTGATCTTGCCCTTTGTCCTCACTTAAACAGTTGGCTTAAAGGTCTTTTATAGTTGTGATCATAGATGTGTTAGGTGTTCCCTCTTCTATGACTGCAATTATCAGTAAATCTTTTATGTTTTCTAAGTCATTTGAAATAAAATCTTTGAGGAAATAGGGTGTTCCCCGAATCTTAGATTTCATTTTAAAGGTTGTTTTGAAATCATTGTTTGCTTAAAGGTGTGATTTGTAGAATTTATGGTTAGCCCTGTCTATCAAAGAACTCTTTATTGTTCGAAATATGCTTTCAAATTCCCTTTGTTGAGGATTAAACCACTCTTTCCAAATCATTAATGTTCATCTCATTCCAAAAACAAAAGGATCCTGTGGCCAATTTAGATTTTCCCTTTGATATCCCATATCCATTGATGAGTATGTTATGACCTCTTTTTGACTCCATTGCCCAATGAACCAGATATTTCTCTGTCCTATATATCTTTCCTAGGCCTTTCATGTTATGTTGTATCATTCCAGCCAAACCAAACAAACAAATAAATACCTGCACTTAATAACTAGTCTAAAACCAATACTAAAAGCACACAAGATAAACCTTTGCAAACAAACTTTTAGCTAAATATTGAGCTCCTGATCATTCCTCCCCACTAGAAGCCTTTTGGACCCCAAAAGATACTATTAATTGTTCAACAGGTGAGGGTACAACTCCCTCACCCTTTCAATCTCCATCCATTTGGTCTTTGAAGGATTTTTTCCCTTGAGTCCCACTCTAAGGTATTCGACATTCCCTCTTCGTGAAGTTCTCATTCTTCTGTCAAGTATGAGATCTTGCTAAAGTTCATCCATATATTCCAACAAGAAATCATCTATTGATGGTAGCTCAACATGTTCTCCTTAATAATAAATCAAAGGAGGCTCAAAAAATCTCAAATTATCAACATTAACACCAAAATATATTTGCATATAAGGAGGAAAATCTAGCTTAAATGCATTAGTACCAATATTTTCCATAATTTTAAATGGACCACAACGGATTGGCTTGAGATATTTAATTTCCCCTTGCAATATTTCTTTGCTGATATACAACGAAACTTCATCTCTAAACTAGAATTTGTGATCAACACGATGTTTTTCATGCCTTTCCTTGTAGCGGCTTTGACTCTTTTCAAGTTGCTCTTGCACTGTGTGATGTATCAACTGAATTTGTTAAATGAGCTTCGATGCCTTATCTATGTCACTATGATCATCTATAGCAACATATTTCTCAAAGATGAAGTCAAAAGGAGATCTTGGCAAATAACCATAACATGCCTCAAATGGCGATGTATTTTTGGAAGAATGCTTTGCTCTATTGTATGCATGCTGAATGTAATGCAACTGCTAATCCCACAGCTTGGGATTTTTGCTGCAATAACCTCTAAGAAGATGAATAATTGTCTTGTTTACCACCTCATTTTGACCATCTGTTTGCGGATGAAATGTTTTACTCTTCTTCAACTTTGTTTCCATCATGTCCCATAATTTTGACCAAAAATTCCCAAAAAACCGGAATCCCGATCACTTACAATAGAAGTAGGAAGACCAAAATGAACCCATACAATTTGAAAGAAAATATTAACGGTTTGTTCAGCGGTAATTGTTTTCTTACATGGAATCAAAATTCATATTTTGTTGAGCCTATCTACCACAACATACAAATAATCATGACCTTTCCTTGACATAGGTAGACCACCTACAAAATCCATTGAGATACTCTCCCATGGATGTGAAGGAACTGGAAGTGGAGTGTACAATCCAAGTTTCCTATTGCTAGGATTACTTGTTGCACATAAATAACATCCTCTAATAAAACGAGATACACTATTAATCATCGTGGCGAATAACAATACCTTCGGAGATTCGCTACCATCTTGCCCACACCGAAATGTCCAACAATCAATTATGTGTGTGCCTCTCTTATGACACTGTTTCTTTCTCCCCGTGGTATACATAACTTTACCAAGTGATACAAGAACCTATTATGCACATGATAATATAACTCTTCATTTTGGTTTCCTTGAATCAAGCTTTCATACACATCTTGAAAATCACTTTCATAGGCATGTTGTTCAATGTAACTTTCATGCGTAATTGAATTGTGCTTGAATATAATAGATGAATTTACAATAGGCCTAGAAAAAATATCAGCTACCTTATTGTAGATTCCCTTTTTGTACCTGATAACGAAATTGAATTATTGTAGAAATCCCATCCATCTGAAATGTCTTGATTGCTGCAACTTTGACTGTGATTGTAAGTACTGCAATGGCTGATGGTCGGTATGGATAATGGTCTCTTTGCCCATCAAATAGTGCTTCCATTTATTTGCACTTTGTACCAATTCATATAAATATTTATCATAGGTGGAATAATTAGTCACAGCCCCTTTAAAAATTTCAGAATGAAACGAAATGGGCTTACCATGCTACATGAGCACTGCTCCGATAGCATAATCACTTGCATCTGTTTGGATCTCAAATGGTTGTCTAAGATCTGGAAGTGCTAATACCGGTGCTGAATGTATATTTTTCTTTAAATCATCAAATGATTTTTTTTGTACATCTCCCCCATGGAGTACTTTCTTGACACTTGTCAATGCATGTAACGGAGCTGCAATGGAAGAAAAATTAGCAATGAATTTCCTCCAATAGTGTCCTTCCCCAAGAAAGCTTCTTACCTCTGTAACTGTATTGGGCTTGGTCCAATTCAGAATGACCTCTACTTTGGAAGCTTCTATATTCAACTCACCTCCTCCAACAATGTGTCCCAAATAGACTAAATAATTTTTACCAAACTCGCACTTTGACATCTTTAAACACAATTGCTCTTTTTTCAAGACATCAAGTACCTTGTTCACATGCATGACATGTTATTCTCTTGATTTTCTGAATATAAGTAAGTCATCTAAGTAAAAAATGATGAATTCATCTAGAAATGGTCTAAGTACATCATTCATGACTCTCATTAAAGTAGTTGGAGCATTTGTTAGACCAAATGGCATAACTAACCACTCAAACAATCCTTGTCTAGTTTTGAAAGAAGTTTTCCAAATGTCCTCTTCAACTATTCTAACTTGATGATAACCACTTCGCAAGTCTAACTTAGTGAAATATATTGCATACTTAAATTGATCTAGAAAATCATGAATGCGTGGGAGTGGGTAGTGATTCTTCACCGTGATTTGATTCAGTGCACGAAAATCGATACACATGCGCCAAGTCCCATCCTTCTTTGGTACCAAAACAATTGGTGAACCACATGGAAAAGTAGATGGGCGTATGATACCTTTGTTCAACAATTCTTGAATTTGATTCTTGATTTCCAAACTCTTCATAATTGATAGGTGATACATACCAATGTTTGGAAGTGGGACATCCTGCTGCAACTGAATCTCATGTTGAATTCCCCTTTTGGGAGGTAACCCACTTGGTTATTTAAACATCATGCCATGCTGACTTACCACATCAAACAAATCATATTTCAATTTTTCATCACATCCTTTAAAAGATTCATAGTCAACATCATCCTTTTTCTTAATCATGAGAAGAACAAAATTTTTACTTGCATTGACTAGCCTCTTCATTTTCCCTGCATTAACTAAAGAAATATTCAGTTTCTTGCGATGAGCTCTCACAATATACTCCACCCCATCCTTAAAAAAATGATATTTGTTCTCACAGCGATAAAACACCACTTTCCTGTCATACAAATATGGACTTCCCAATATAATCCTAGAAATTTCAAGTGGAACCACATCAAACTTGAATTCATCAACAAGGTTTGCAGTAATAGCAAATCTAAATATGTGTTTCCTTGTAACCTTTGAATTGGAATTCTAAACTATCCAATCCATAGGGTATGGTTTATGATGTGGTACAGTTTCAAGGTTAAGTTTTTTTACTAAGTCTTCTGAAATCGGGTTTTCTTGTGACCCACTATCAAATAATGCTTCAATCTTTGTATGATTTGAAATCACTCTAAAATGGAACAAGTCTATCCTTGTGTCTTCATTTGGAGTGTTTTTGTGACTATTTGAGGAATTGGTACTTACTATGGCTTCTGTTCCTTTGTTAACCATGGCTATTATCTTGGTCTCATCTCCTAAATCGGATCCAAGATCTTGTTGTGTGGTAGTAGTCATCTTTTGTTTCCCTTTGTTATTTGGTTTCTTTGGCCTTGGTTCGGGATATAGTTTCCAACAGTGGGAATCATCATGCCCCTCTTTGGAACAATGTTTCCATGTAGTTTTCTCCCTTTTCCCTTACCCTTGAATGGCTTCTTCTTACTACCCTCTTTCTAAATGTTCTTTCCCCTTGCTTCAAGATGCATGGCTTGCACACATACTTCATCTAAGTTGTTTGGGTTAAACATGAGGATATTATGTTTCAAGTAAGAATGTAAACCCCCAATATATTCCGAGAGTGTATCTTGTGAATTCAAGTTTACCCCTAACAACAATCCCTCTTTCTAAACTCCTGTGTATACTCTTCAATAGTTTGGCCTTTGAGTTGCCTAAAATTTTTCCAACTCATTATTGCTTTTTGCATATAGGCTAATGAATAAAACTATATTTTAATGGAAGAAATGAATTCAACATAAGAAATGGATAACTTACCATAGATTCATATTTCCTATTGAGTCTTTACCTCCCACCAAACTAGTGTTGCTCCTTATAGCCTTAATGAAGCTGACTGGAACTTTATTTTGTCCTCTTGTAGATTCTAAATTCTACAATATAGTTCCAATTGACAGATCCAATTGTCTAATTTCTCTGTATTTACCTCACCATTGTACATGGGAAGTTCAAACTTGATGTCCAACTTGAGTAATGGAGTTTTTCCTTTTGGGATTTTTTTTAATGAGTGTGGGTGTTTTTTGTGGTGAATGTGTAAGATGAAGATGATGAGGATGAGGATGGTGGAGATGGAGGTGGATTTCCTCCATTTCCTTTCGAACTATTCACTTCATCCTTCTTACCATCTGAAGATCCTTCTCCATTTGGAGGCGTAGAACCTTCTCTTGCTCTTTCCGCAGTGAATGCATCAAACATGATTTTAACCATTCTTTGTATGTCTTTGAAGTATATCTTAACATCCTATTCTTCTGAATGTACATGATCCTCTTCAAATCCTGACATAATGGCTAAGGATTCAAGCTCAACCTATGATGCTTGTACTTTCTCAATCACTTGAGATTCTTGTGCAATTTGTACCTCTTCAACCTCAACTGTTGGGGATGGAGCTTGAGGTTCTTCAAGTGAAACTTTGAGTGGAAATTTGGGTGAATATGATGCTTTCTAATCTCACTTTCTTGTTGTCCTAATCTCAGGACTAACAACCAATAGCTTCCCTTCTCCTCTCTACAACTTCAACCTTGTAAGCATCACAAAATTGCAACTATTAAAACCCTTCCTGCACAATATCAAGAAAAGGAAGAAATAAACCTTTAGAAAAATTCTGCTATGATACCAACTTGATCTAAAATTGATTGTTATTTAATGTTGTGCTAATATCAGTTTCAGAATTAACATGAAAGTGCTTTGGTTTGCTTATTATATAAGGGTTTATACAAGTGTTTATGAGTGACAATTCATTAAACTTGATGAGATTAAGTGTATTTCATGAACTTAAAAGAATGGAAACTCAATGCTAAACAAAAAAATAAGAAAACATAGCAAACACAAATAACAAAGACAAATACACAATGTTTTGATGAAGGAGTTCACCCCTCCTGGGCTACATCTCCTTGGTCCAACTTCATAGTGTGGGCCTTTGTATTATCTTTAGTTGTGAAAAAGTGTTGTTTACATTCTCCTGTTGCCTTTGCGATCTGCTCCAATGGCTCCAAAACATAAAAATATACTAATAATGACTCTTCCTGAACCTAAATTGGTCAAAAATTGCCAAAGTTATGGAAAAACCATTTTTTCCTCATTTTTCTCCACTAAATCTAGATGTCCGCCAGTTAACTCCATTAAATGTGGAAGTATACCAAATCTGGAGGATCCGCAAAAGGCGTCGCCAAGACAAGTATGCGATTAATGTTAAGATAAGTGGTGTTTAAGTGGGGTTAAGCGCGTTTAGCACTAACCCACACTTATCCATTATTGTATTAATACACGACTTAACGCATTTAAATCTTCATAGATCACATCACAAACTTATCGCAAATCACAAACCCACTATAAATCATTCTATGTTGCCTGCTTCATCTTGTGATTGCAATACCCTGATGCGATCGCATCACAAACTTATCGCATATCGTAGATTGCATATCGCAACCCCACTATAAATAATTCTATGTTGTCTGCTCTATCTTGCGATTGCGATACCCCGATGCGATATATCACTTCGCAATTCCACCACCTTGTTAAGGATTTATGTTTCCTGCTCTTAAAATCTCCCGATGCGATTGGTAGGACCCACCTTATTTCCACATAACTTATAGTGCAATCGCAAATCACAAATCATTTGTTGTTTCCTGATGTCCTTCGCTCCTAAACTTGCGATGCGAGATAGTTGAATGCTTAGGAAATAGGATAAAAAATCAATTTCCCCAGGAAACATTGGAAAATATGGAGATAAATCTTGTCATAGTTTCACTAGCTGAAAAATTGGATAATATTCCCTGATGATTCTTGAGGTGCTGATTGGACTACCCAGTCATCACTCTGTCACTGTTCTGCAAAATTTTTACATGTTTGGGAAAACGAACAACAGAGCATAACTCACTCATACTAACTCGGATTTTTATGAAACGAGTTGCGTTGGAATCCTGGTGACGAGCTCTATCCGGTCATTCAGGTTTGAAGCACTTTTTAGCTAAATACTAAGCTCCTGATCAAATGTGGGGTAGGATGACACTATAGATATTTCGATGTGGTGTTTTTAAGTCAGCCCTCTGTCCCTCTGCTGAAATTTTCCTAGGAAGCTTCCTTTTTCCATTGAACTTAGCCCATAGATGTTAGTGACTCTTCATGTACACGATATAACTGAGTGACTCTTCCTCTGCATTATACATTTATAGGCATGTTCTTCACCTGAACGATTAACCTATTTCACAAGCGACTCCGAACTACTACAAATTGGGGTTGATTTAGGAACAACAACATCTGATAAGATTTTTTCAAATTCATAGACAACTGGAAGTCTCTCTTACTACCAGACCTACTAACATTAATGCGAATACCTGCCTACTGATCAAGATCTTGATACCTATTGATCTTGTTTCGAACTACCCATGGTGATAAACTTACTACAATCCTGCTATAATCCAGTTACAACATGATACTAGTCACCCCAGTTATACAAACAACCTTGAATGTTTACCTTTCAACGTCGACTCATGGACTTGAACCTATAGTGCATTTGACTCTTTGTGTGCACGATACAAGTGAGCGTCTTTTTTCTGCCTCTAACTTACCAAGTAAACCACATTTATGGCTCTAGTTCCATCTGGCTTAGATTTTATGCCTATGGTGCAGTCTACCTCAACCTTTACATCTCTGGTGCAGAAATTGTTAGGAATTATCCTATTTTCTTTATCTGAATATGGGAAAGCTATTTTTATTGTGCTAGCTCCCTCATCAATTAAAAATAAATGTGTTTAGGATCGTCTCAGATTAGCCAGCTGTGAAGGGGTTTATGTGTCAAGTTTAAGTGTCTTTTATGAGAAATTTCTTAAGTAAATTAGTTGTTAAAAACACATGTACAACAAATAAATTGCATAGAAATAACACACAACAAACACATTACACAATAGTTGATAACAAAGTTCACCCCTCCTGGGCTACATCTCCATGGACCTGCTTCAATTGTCAATGCCCTCTTTGGATTAATTGCCAATCCTCTGATTAAATGCACCTACAGTGCTCCAATGGATTTTCAACCTGCTCCATTGGCTTTAGTAGATCCAAAAACCTCAAGATTCTTCAAGCTCTGAAAATGGTCTTTAGATGATCTAGGCACGACCCCCTCACTTGGTGGCCCTAGTATTATTTAATCTTCAAAGTGGAAAAATCACTTATCGAAGTGTTCCAACGCCTCTACAACCTGCACCATCATGCTTAGAGCATCAAAATCATCTACGAATGACTCTTCTTGAGCCAAAATTGGTCGAAATATGCCAAAGTCATGGCCTCTTCAGTTTTCCCTAGGAAAAGTCCTCCAAATCTGGAGAAACTTCAGTGAGCATCGCTAATTTTGGAGGCGGTTCCAAATTCGGCGGACTCCACCAAATCCGTCGTCATATTAAACGGGTTTTATTAGCATATAAGACTTATTCAAATGTGCTAAGCATGTTTTATCCAAATCCACAATTAAAACTTGATTAACGCATAATACAATAATTATGAGTTTAATAATCCATATTACCGTCAACCTCCGTGCTTAGTGGTAGCTCCGCTCACCCCTGTTCTTCCGCTTTAGGTCCTGTGGTGAGGGGGTTGGCCCCCTCCTTACCCTCGTTGCTCATACCATGTGAAAATAAGTATATGTCGAATGCATACGATAATAAGAATTGAGTTGTGGTATGTTGGTAATGAGGTGCGCTCGCTTGAGGGAGGTCGTCGGGTCGAGCCCCGACCTCGGCCCTTTCGTTGGTAATATATTGTTCCACCCAAAAAACTATACCATAGCATCCAACCTTTGAAAATTTAATATAAATTCAAACCTTTGGTATAATATGAATTCGGACTTTGGAGTTATAATAAAACGCCACCTTTGAATTTGACATTTGAATATTTAAAATTCGGCCATATAATAAAATTTAATTCGAATATAACATATAAAATTTGAACTTTCACCATAAAATAAAATTTGGACTTGACCATAGCTGAACCTTGGAAGGGGGCACGTGGCGGCCTCCAGGCTGGCCACATGTCCTCATGCTCATGCCATTGGTTCTTCTCCCCAATCCAAGAAGAATGCAACAAATCACCCACTTAGACAACTTACCAAAAATTGACACTTGGCATAGTGTCATTGGGAAAAATTGAAGGAATATTCCAAGAATATCCTTTTTTGCTGACTAGGTTGCCATGTCACCATTCTGTCCTATTCTGCAATTTTTTAGTTGTCTAGGAAAACAAACAACAAGCTATATCTTCCTCATACGTATTCCATTTTGAGTGAACAAAGTGCACTGGATTCTTGGCGACGAGGCCTATCTCGTAGTTCTAGTTTGGTGTGATTATGAGAACTTTGAATTTTTAGCAAATTTTTCCCCCAATCCAGATTCTGATGACTCCTTCCAACTGACAAGCTTTTGGACCAACAAAAAATGATTATCTCATGAGAGTTAAATATTATTCTCTTTCCCAAGTTCTATAAAATTGATTCTACTTGAAAAAATTGCCATAACAACCACTTGGGTTCAGTCACCTACCTTGCCTTGTAAATGGCTTGGCTCTTCAACCAATGTCCTCATTTTGCTGCTGACCCAATCCAAAACTTGATGGATTCTTGCTAACTGATAAAACAATTTATTGTACCAAAGAGATCCCTCGGTGCTTGGAAAAATAATTGATGGCTTTCCCACTAAGAATCATGTTCCTCTTTTGCACACACATGCATTCGATGCAAGCTTCTCCTTGGGGACCACTTTCCTAGATTAATCCCATCTAAGTGAACTACAACAATGAGTTTTAACATCAGTAATAACAAGAAAATAAATGGCCATTATTTTACCTCCATGGTTCCAAATTCCACATCTGGAAGAATGCATTTGCCATCTCTTCCGCTTCTTGGCATCAACACAACAAATGGTCTACAATGGTTTTTGTTTTGGCTGCAAATTTTTGGCATAATGTCCCTCTTTCCCATCATCCTACAATGCTGACATGTTGCTCATGCAATGATTTGGGAATGAAGGCTAATCATGAGCCTCTTGCTCAAGAGTGGATCTTCCCAAAATCCCGCGACATCTTGTCACAAACACAACCATCAATCTAAAAAACACATCATGCAAGAAACATAACTTGACGACATATCCTTTTGCTCCTTCAAAGCTACAAATGTCACATCATGTTAAAATCACCATGTAATCTTACATGTTGGTGTACAAACCATTCACCAAACGCAAGTCGACAAAACACGCCTTTTCAAATAACTAACTCTCAAGTCAAACAAAAACATGTACAAATTGCCATCTTTGTTGCATCTAAGTGAGTCAACATAACTCCACCTTTCCAACAACAAACTGGCGTAAACATGAAACATACTTTCAAGAGAAAATAAATGCATTCAATTGGAAAATAAATGCATCCATCATCAAAAGACACGTAAGGCCTTAATTGGGTAAGAAATCTAACCATCGCTTACCAAAACATTTCAATGGTGCTTCTTTTAGATGCACTTCATCATGTAAATCATCATGACCCACATCAATTTTGGACTCCTCTTTTCCATTCTTGCCAATCTCTCTTTCCACCTTCTTCAAATGTCATGGATGACTTGTTGGATACAAAGTCCAACACTTGTCTACAATATGACCTTGCTTATGGCAATGAGTGCAAAACAATTGCATCTTCTTTTCAACATGGTTTGCTTTGTCCAATGGACCTTTGGCTTACTGCCTCCTTTGTTTTGAAAGTTTCATGTGCATGGATATATTCTTCCGACACCTTGAAACAATATGGTTATTCAAACCACAAAAGGAACATGAAAACTTTCTCCAAAACTTATCTGAAGATTTACCATCTTTATCATAATCAAAAGAAACTTGATTAAAGGCAGATTTATACTTAGCACATTCACCTTTGTTGCCTTCTTGAGGAGGTGAATTTGATGAAGTAGCGGCTCTCTTCGGAATGGAAACAATGGCTTCAATGACTTCATATATTTCAACATCCTCTTGTTTTTCATTCCCAATAGTTACATGTTTATGAGCGTCTTCTTACAAAGTGGGTTTAAAATTTTTGCATTCCTCATGAACACAATCTTCACAATCTTGAGGTAATGAACATGAAATGAACGTCCTTCTTGGAACACCTTCATGTGCCTCCTTGGATTTGGAGCTTTCTCCATCATGTTTTCCATAGCCAAGACCCAAATACCTAGGCCCTTCCTCAACAACAATTGACTCAACTATGACTTGTGCATGTTTTCCCAATCCTTTACCTTCAAAACCCATTTTCATCAATAATTTAGACCATATTCCTCTAGTGTGTCTTTCAAAAACACCTACACATTCATTTTGAGAAGAAATAGAAGATAAAATTGAATTTCGTACCTCTTTTTCAAGTACATACTTGGCTAAGGTTTCCTTGGCATCATGAAGTTGAGTCTCCATCTCATGCATCCTTGCTATGGTTTCATTTGCATTATGGAGTTGAGTCTCCATCTCATGCATATTTTCAAGAAACTATTGCTTCTCCTCCTTCATGGAAATCAACTTCTCTTGAAGTATAATGCTCTCCCTCTTATCTTCATACATCTCCTGCACCATATCATTCATGACGTAAAGCTTATGCAACATATATTTATCAAAAAGTTTTGCTAAGGAAGATTGATTAGAAACAATACTTGATGAAGCTACCATCACTCTTCTAATGTATAAAAATCTTCTTTGACGTGATTTTAGAACTGAGCTCTCAATCTTGACCTTCTCTTCACACACATAACCTTGCACACAGTTAAATTATCCTTACACAAATACAAAACCCATAGATAATTCTCTAGCTAAACTTTGATAAAATGAGCTAAACTGTGCTCTGATACCAACTTGATCTGAATATGGGAAAAATAGTTTTGATGTGCTAGCTCCCTCATTAGTTAAAAATAAATGTGTTTAGGATTGCCTCAGATTAGCCAGTTGTGAAGGGGTTTATGTGTCAAGTTTTAGTGTCTTTTATGAGAAATTTCTTAAGTAAATTAGCCGATAATAACACATGTACAACAAATAAATTTCATAGAAGTAACACACAACAAACACATTACACAATAGTTGATAACAAAGTTCACCCCTCCTGGGCTACATCTCCATGGACCTGCTTCAACTGGCCAGGACCTCTTTGGATTAATGGTCAATTATCTGATTACATGCACCTACATTGCTCGAATTTCTTTGAAACCTACTCCATTAGCTTCAAAAGACCCAAAAAACTTAAATACTCTTCAAGCTATGAAAATGGTCTTCAAATGATTTAGGAATGACCCCCTCTCCTGGTGGCCCTAGGCTTCTTTAATCTTCAATGTGGAAAAATAACTTATAGAAGTGCTCCAACGCCTCTGCAACCTACACCATCATGCTCAGAGCATCAAAATCATCTAGGAATGACTCTTCTTGAGCCAAAATTAATCGAAATATGCCAAAGTTATGGCTTCTTCAGTTTTCCCTAGGTAAACTCCTCCAAATCTGGAGAAACTCCAGTTAGCACCGTTAAGTTTGGAGGCGGCACCAAATTTGGTGAACTCTGCCGTATCCGTTGTTGTCTTAAACAATTTTAATTAGTAGATAAGACTTAGTTAAATGTGATAAGCACACTTTACCCAAATCCACAATTAAAACTTGATTAACGCATAATACAATAATTGTGAGTTTAATAACCCATATTACCGTTTTCCTCCACGCTTAGTGGTAGCTCTGCTTGCCCCTGGTATTCTACCTCAGGTCCTGTGGTGGGGGGTTGGTCCGCGGGGCTGGACCCCTCCTTACCCCCGCCACTCATACCATATGAAAATAAGTATATGTCGAATGCATATCTCTATAAGAACTGAGCTATGGTATGTTGGTAATGAGGTGCGCTCACTTGGGGGAGGTCGTAGGGTTGAGCCACGACCTCCCACCGACCTCTGCCCTTCTATTGGTAATATGTTTTGCAACCCAAAAAGCTATACCATAGCATCCAACCTTTGAAAATTTAATATAAATTCGAACCATTGGTATAATATGAATTCGGACTTTGGAGTTATAATAAAACCTGACCTTTGAATATGACATTTGAATATTTAAAATTAGGCCATATAATAAAATTTAATTCGAATATAAGACATGAAATTCGAACTTTCACCATATAATAAAATTCAGACTTGACCATAGTTGGACCTTGGAAGGGGACACGTGGCGACCTCCGGGCTAGCCACATGTCCTCATGCCATTGGTTCTTCTCCCCAATCCAATGAGAATGCAATAAATCACCCACTTAGACAACTAACCAAAAATTGACACTTGGCATAGTGTAATTGGGTGAAATTGAAGGAATATTCCAAGAATATCCTTTTTTCTAACTAGGCTGCCATGTTACCATTCTGTCATGTTCTACAAATTTTTTAGTTGTTTAGGAAAATGAACAACAAGCTCTATCTTCCTCGTACGGAGTCTGTTTTGAGTGAAACAAAGTGCCCTAGATTCCTGGCAATGAGGCCTATTTGGCTGTTCTGGTTTGGTGTGATTCTGAGCACTTTAAATTTTTGGCAAATTTTTGCCCCCAATCTAGATTCCGATCATTCCTATTGAGACACGTTTATGCCTTTTTTTCCTTAAGACTAATTTCTTTTGTGGATACAACTATTTTGGAAGTTCCCTCGATGCGGCTGTCAATGCAAGTTGGTGCTCCTAAAAACTTGCATTTCACAAATTGATAAAGCATTAGTAGCACTAGTAAAGGATAATCAACAATAATACATTTAGGGAGGAGATCATTCTCTGTTGGGAGGTCCAGGGCTAGTTTCTGATTCCAGAGCCCATCATCCATTGCAAGGATTAAATTCACATGCCATTGCAAGGAGTAGCTTTTTGTGCCAAGTGGGGTAGGTTTTATACTTAATAATTGATACTGGCAAGAAATTGAAGTCTTGTCTTAACCATAAACATTGTACGACAAAATTGTGGGCACCTATGTCATTACTGGCTTCGTTGTAGCATATAATTGTGGGCACCTATGTCATTATTGGTTTCGTTGTAACATAGAATTGTGAGAACCTATGTAGGTGGTTTCATTGTACATGTACATGGATCCCAATGTTTTCAGAGGCAAGATTGTGTTGTCTGAGTGTAGGGATAATCCCAGGTTGACCAAGGGGGTTATAGTCCAGCAAAATTGAGGTGTGGGAATGATACTTACTATCACCCCATTTGATGGCCAAGGGCTCATCACCGACGCCCATTAACTCCCCACTGCTATAGTGGGCAGCGATGGTCCGGATTCGATCTACAGATATATGTTGTCAACCAAAAACCCCACCACCACCATAATATTTCATTGAACCCAATTGGGTCTCAATATTGCTCCTATTGTAGCTTCCTTTTCTAGTAGAGGGCTCAACATGGTAACAATTGAGCTTCTAAAATGTGAAATTATAACCCTCGATGTGAACATTTTCGCTGCTTGGACCGATGCAGTGAGTCCTATCGGTCTCTCATTTGATACAAGGCACACATAGTTCAACATTATATCTTGGACCTCTATGTCATGCCCCCACATTAGTGGGGTCGCAACATTGCTGAAAGGAGTGCATCCTGACTAGAGCCCCGTTGCAACTTCCCTTGACAGCCAATTCAAAAACAATTTGTGTTGCTAGCTTGGAACGATGGCAAACATGTTGTCTGAAGCCTAATTGTAATAACGATACAGTAACCTTCATAACCCTCCTAGTTTTTGTTTTTCAAGCACTTTGTATTTGATTAAAAAAAATAGGAGTTATAGCTTTTTTCAATTACAATTATGTAAGGTGAGGTGTGATGTTTTTTAAAATTATAGTTCTCAATCACATGTTTAATTGCTTCTGTTCTACTTGACTGTGTTTATGGTTAATTGATATAGTAGTTTAAGATTTTATAACTCAAAAGTAATATAAAATATGTTTTCATATAATCTTTTCTAATTTTATGTTACATTTTTTTTCATTTTTTAACTAATAATATATTACCTTATCCTAATTATCTATTTAAATTTATTAATATCATATAATATTATTATGTAAGTGACTGAGTATGATTTTTTGTTTATTTATAATAGAAAGTAAGTTAATTTATACTTTAATTAAGTAAGTTAATTTAAACTTCAATTTTACATTTTGTTTGTTTGTTTAAATTAATAGAATCTTTAAATTTAATTTATTTATATATTATATTGTACAAATTTTATATACATAATTTTTTTATATATCTAAACACTAAGGGAAATAATAATAAATAAATAAAATTATATGAATTTTTTAAGAGAGATTATCATGTGGTTTTAGTATGCTAAGAATTTTTGAAAATATTTTTGAAGTTAAAAGATAAAGAAATTTTCATATTTTCCCACACTAATTTTATTATTTATTTATTTTCCATTCAATTCCCCACCTTTATTGAACGTAATAAAAATGTAGTCCCACCAAACTTATATATATATATATATATATATATATATATATATATATATATATATATATATATATATATATATATATATATTAAAAAATCTCTCAACACTCACATTATATAGACTACATAACTAAAACTTATAATTCCAAAAAATCATAACAATGTTTAAACAAAATCAACTAAAATCATATCCCAAATAAATTTAAAATATTGAATAATTAAACCACTATAATTCTTGCAATCTCATAAATAATTATAAAACATTGAAAATTATGTGGACTACATTTTGCTCTGGATTGTCATTAAATTTTCCATAAACAGATCATTTGATGTGTAGAGAAACCTTTAGTGAGGTAGTAATTATAAAATATTGGAAAGGAGATAGACTATATTGTTTAATATCGATTGTCATTAGAGTTGCCATGAAAAAATTAGTTCCATCTATTGGGATTATTTGGATTATTAAACTTTTTGTGATGCAAGAATTATAAAACATTGGAAAAGAGATAAGTTACATTGAAAGAATAGAGAATTAGGTGTAATAAATTTTTTCCAATTTTATAATTTAGATAAAATTTTATTTTTAAATATTAACATTTTCAAAATTTTAATTTAATTTCAATTACATGCATTTTAGTATTATTTATTTATTTTAAATCCATATCATTACAACATTTATGGGAAAATATGTGATTTTCTTATGTGAAAAAATTATATTAGATTATGGAATATTTATTCATTTATTTGTTAATCCAAAAACAATGTTATTCAACAATATATATCTACTTATAATAAAATGAAAAACCTTTATATATATGAAAAAATTTGGCATTTTTGTTATTGCATTATTATTAAATATTTTGTCAATGTAAAAAAAATAATATTTAAAAGTGATTTATGTTGAAATATGGTTCTAGATACTTTGGGTTAATATAATAAAAAAAATATTTGGAAAATGAAAAGATTATAATCTATATAAAATATCTATATCACGAAGTAGTTTTCAGAGCCGATTGTTTAGAGTGTGGTTCATCATTAGGATATCTCTATCTTGATGATGAATCACAATAAGTAATTCCAAAATATCCTAAAAACTATTCTCACTATTTTGTGAAAAATTCTAAAAGATATCTTATATAAATTATGAATCATATAAGTGTTAAACCTACATTATGAGATTATAATCTAAATAAACTTCTATGATTATAATCTATTTACTTTTTAGATAAAAAAAAGTCTTTCATGTTATTGTAAGTGTGTTTTTTTAAAGTCAAATGTAGTAAAAAATAATATCAAAAAGTGATTTAATGTGAAAAGATATATAGTTTTATTATATTATTAATAATAAGATTTGTTTGGGTTTTATTTTATGTTATTGTATTTATTATTAGATATTTTTGTCAAGATAATATTTGAAAGTGATTTTTATGTTAAGAAAGGCCATAAAATAATATTTTTGTCCTAATATCTTGGTAATAAGTGTAATATGAAGAATTTTGTTGTGTTGTATTTTATTGCATTTTTTGTCAATATAATTAAAAAAATAGTATTTAAAAATAGTTTTATGTGAAGATATTATTAATACTATTTAAATTTATTAATTTTTTTTTATGAATATTTATTTAATTTATAGTTATATTCTTAAAATTGGTTTAAGAAATAAATAAATTTTGATAATATAAAAATTATTATATATTATTTTAATTTTTATAATATTTAATAATAATAATAATAAATAATAAAATTTCATTATATTTTGAAAAATACAAAAATCAATAAAAATAAAATAAAATAAAATTTTCAAAATAAAAATCAATAAAAAAATAATCTCATGTGTATTTAGATTAATTATAAAAGTTTAATAAAAATAATCTAAATGGTAGTGTGTATTTAGATTAATTATAAAAAGTTTATATTGACAAGATATATAAATTTTAGAATTTTATGAGAAAAAAATTCAAATTTAATTATTTAATTATTTATTATAATTTTTAATTATATCTATAAATAAAATAAATAATATAAAAAAATTATATAATTATTATTACGTAATAATAATAATAATGTAAAATTTAATAATAATAATATAAAAATTAGTAAAAATAAAATAAATAATAAATAATAGAAAGAGTATTATAACTCTATAGTTACAATAATAAAATAAAAAGACATGTCATGTGTTATAATTACAATAATAAAATAAAATATAAGATATTATTAAATAAAATAAAAGACATGATATGTGTTATAGTTGCTCCAAAAAAGACAAAATAAATAAAGACCTAGCAAAAGAAAAAGAAACAAAAACAAAACAATATTGTGGAAGAAGAAAAAAAACAAAATTATTTATTTTTACGCCGAAGGTGTTCCCTTAATGGGCTTTGCTGGGATGAATAGTGCTCCCAGCCAATCTTTGTGCTCCACCTATCGCCCTTCTGCCCTGTAAAAAACTGACACTTGGCAACCTTCCATTGCACTCTGCTGCTCCCACCCTGCTTGTCTCAGCATTGTCCGTGCTGCTGTCCAATCGACGCCGCACCCCTTCGGCGTTCCCTTTGCACAGCCGCACGCTGTGCAAATACTAGTTTTATTTTTTATTAGTTATATAAATGTATAGTGTTGTTTAGAAATTTCACAAATTCTAATCGTTTTTTTACTGGAATTAAGTTAAAACATTAAAAAAAATACTAGAGTGTTTAAATAGTTTTTTTAATAATAAAAATAAATTCAACATCGTCAGAAATCCTCAAATAAACAATGCATATTTTATAATGTACACCACACAATGTGAACGAAACTCAAATCATTGTTAAGCTCTCTAACTGGAATAAAAACTAGCAATTGCACCAAGAGGTGCAAGGGAACGCCGAAAGGAGCAAGAATTATGTTGTGCTATCAATAAGAGAAAAATGACCTTGATAGTTTGTTGAGCAAACATTACTTGAGCTCGCATTGATGAAGCTCATTGACCTATTTGAGTAAAAGGAAACAGAAATGGTTGTGGATCCCTCTCAAACCTCTAGAAATTCAATTGATATTGGTTGCCACAAATTGAAGCTCGTGCTGATTAACGTCGCTCAATTTTGAGGCATCATAAACCAAGATACTCAATATTAGTGCTACAAATTCAAATCGGGGATTATTGTTAATATAAAGAAAACCAATTGCCCGATTTTGAGAAACCAACACTAATCTCTGCACATAAGGCTACTTTAGGACTCCCTAGGAGATATGAAACTCGATATGTAAAATCCCTCCATTCCAAAGGCTTTCTCCTCCACTCATTCTAATAGTCTTGAAGAATCCCATCCATTCCAACAATAGATCTTGTAGTTGTCATTCTAATAGTCTTGAAGAATCTCATCCATTCCAACAATAGATCTTGTAGTTGTCAAAGTTATTCCAAAACAGCTCAAGATAACTTAAAATAAATATTTATCATTAAACATGTTTCTCATTTCATTTGGCATTTTTCATTTCTAGTAAAAACGAACTGTAGTTCTTAAAATTTAACTCACATTTGCAATGTAAAAATCAGCAAAGCAACAGACAATTAATTTCTCCTTAATTTCCAAATAAAGGAGGAGGAGGCCAAGATTTTTTGGCAGTTTCATGTGTCCCATAGAAAATATATTGTTTAAAGAAATAAAAGAAAAACTCACAATGAAATCCCAATCATTTCCCTACATTTTGTTGATGGTTTCCAGAATGAACTCATTGACATCAACTATAATGACTGACCCCATAGGTTCTAGTGGGGCACTTCGTAGTAACAACAAACACAATGGATAGACCTTAAGAGCTCCTACGTGATGGGAATTTCCCTACAACTAAACTATGAATTGATTTATAATTCCAAGTGTTTAATGGGGATTTCATTTGCAAACTTAGTCACAACAGAGTGAGTTGATTATATGTCTAGCATTAAATATTTGAATTTTCATGTTCAATAATCTTTCCTCACAAAAAAAATGAAAATAAGTTTTAAATTGATATCTGCTAAGTTATGGTTTTTGTAATATTCTGAAATAATTGTCGACGATGAGTCAAGTTAAAATTTCGATGAGCAGCACTCTCTATGCTTCTTACGTTAATATGGATCTGAAACTCACGTTTGATGACGTTTTATGATATTTCCCAGCCAGCAAGCCTCATTTAATTCGTGATTTTATTTCTTAACAAAAGAATTATGCAGTCCGTAGGTAAACATGAAAAGAATACCAAAGTTTCAGTGTTAAATTCAGGTAAACATGTAATTAAGTTAAATGGGAGAAACCATAAATACCAAAACGTAATTTGACCTGAAGGCTACACAATGTATATAGGTTGGCCCATGGACTGCAAAATTTTGTTATAGTGTTTAACTGGTACCCGCTCGAAGGAAGAACCACTTGCCTCTCCATTATTCTCATCTCATTCAAAAAATTCAAACAAAACCTAACTTAACCCGAACTCAACCCAAACCATGGATCAATAATTTCAATAAATTTCAGAATTTGGCTTTTAAAAAGTGTACAAATCAAAGAATATGTCCCATACAATGTATACTTGTATTACTGGAAAGGAAAAAACAAGAGAGTAAGACAATGAATATAGTGTGTTACTTGAGAGGAAAAAACAAGAGTAAGGGAATGAATCAAGTGCAATTATTTGTATGCAAAACCAGAATATATGTCTCTTAAATTTAATGCCATTTATCGTATTGAATGATGCGTGGAAAATATTTTTTTGAAATGTTACAGGGAACGTTTACTCTGAAAGTTGAGACAAATGCAATAACCAGGTCCAAGAATTTCAAAAAATATATTTTGAAACATACTTTTGCACATTGATTTCCAACAAACTGGTTTGAGTCATAGCTGTTCCAAGTTACAAAGGAACCCAGTGAAGCAATCAACTTCGCAGGACTTCCAATATCCCCAATTTGAGCATTTGGTTCGTTTGTGAAGCGGATCAAACGAAATCAATTTACCTGGAGAAGCCATTTACCTGTACGGTTCCATGTTTTCTATCTTCAAAATTTTCTTACACCAGGGCTCAACACACTTCGGGTGACATTACTTACCTATAGTATGTTAGCAATTCGGCCTGTTTTCAATGGTCGGAGGAAGAACAAACTCATATGGTTCTCCCACCGAAGAACAAGGAGGAAGGGCAGAGTTACATAGTTCACCCACCCAAAAAGGGACAAATCATGAGTTAATGGAATCGATCCCTAAAACACAAACAGAGTGAAGGAAAACATCAACGTTGGTTGGTTGTTTATATTGTTGCACCGGAGTGAACTTTCTTACAAAGTATTTAGGTTGGATTAAATCTCACATAATTATGGTTTCAGCATGTTGACAGATTGTTATTTCATTTTATATTTATCGAAACTGGTGTAAACTCAGTATTAAGATATAGTTTAACAGTTAGATAGAGAAGTTTGGTTTCTATAACTCAACTCATTTGATCCAAACCAAAAAAGACTACTCGAGAGCGCTCTAAACAAATAACCAGCACTTTAAAAACAAAAGAACAAAATATAACAATAACTTTTCATTATTGACTTGAGAGGTGCTCCAGGCAAACTTTTAGAACAAAATATTGCAAAAGCTTTTCATTATTATAAAATGCAGCCAAATATAAATTGCTGCAGAGCAAAGAACCTTAAAAGCTTATGCAAATCAAGGTTCGAGGCGCGCAGTTGTTTCACTGCAGTCTGCAAACTCCATCTTTTTGCTTTCTTCATGAAGTCTCAAGACTGCAGTCTCCATTTTAATGCATCTTTATGCTTTCTTCTTGATGTCTCTGTTGAGACTTCAAAAAGAAATGACCGTACTAAGCAGATAAATAGTTCTAAATACCCACAAACTTAAACAGAAACGGAGAGAAGAGGCCGTACCTGAAAACTTGAACGACTGCAAATTGCAGATATTATTGGTGTCGTTGTTCTGCTTCACGAGGAAAGAGTTGATCTGCTTTAGGATCTCCCATAAAAGCTGCTCTGGTACGGTTTTCATCCTCTGTTCAAGTTAAACAAGGTAAAACCCTAGCTATATCCCTCAATAAATAGGGAAAAACTTTAAACAGAAATGAAATTAACATGTATTGAATGAAGATGGAGGAAATTTGATGCCTTGCAGTGCTCTGCTATGTCTCAGCGTCTGACTAATAAATCCTCTGCCAGTGCTCCTCGGCAGATACTCAAAACTTGAATTGTGTGATAATGCAAGGCAAAGTTGCAAGCGGCAGAAAAGGAATCGAAACCGAGACATTTTCCACTTCTCCATCCAAACCCTCACCTTCCTGCGCTCATACACATATACCCCGCACCACCCCATTTCACATGACTAACTGCCGTGACAAGAAGGCTAAAGGCCTTTTAACACCGGTCAGGATGGCAGATAGTGCAATTCAATGCCCGAGGTATGGCGCACCAGCAGGAAGGAGAAGGGTACAGCATGCCAGGGAGGACGGCGTCAAAACTGAATGCGGGAGGGAGATCACAGTTATGGCGGGATGGCGTGTCATAGACATAGACTGACACGCAGAAATAGGCAGGTGGTCGTAACACGGTAACATTATCGATAGAAAACAATTTGGACATGGCAAGATTTTATTGGTGGAAGCAAAAATACATGTCAAAATGTTATTGACCCCAAATCAGCAAAGAAAACGCGTCCTACGAAACTTGATGCAGATTCTGTGATCCACACTACACAATGTGAAAATAACTCAAATCATGGTTTACCTCAATAATTGGAATATACGCTTTTTTTAAGCTAGGTTGAATCCAACCCTAGGTCAGTTTTAATGTTGGATAAAAATAATTTCTCTAGGCTTTCACCGAGATTTTCCCAGTGAATACTTTTTAGGCTTTCACTGAGATTTTGGCAGTGAATACCTTTAAGGATAAGTTAATTTCGTGAAAGTAGTGTTGAATAAAAAATACTTCGGATTTTGCCAAAAATATATATATATTTTTAAATAGACAAATAGTTTAATCTGGGGAAATTGATTGAACCCCAACCATCAAATTTGAACTTAGCACGAAACTGACATAAATCAATTAATCTGCAACTCGTTGTAATCTACACTTCTATAAATCTAAAACTTTGCTTACTGCTCTGTTAATTTTGCCGCTCTGCACCTCCGCTCTTCGTTAATATGGCGTGCGTTAACAGACGACCTCACGCGCTTATGTTTCCTATGGCTGCTCAGGGACACGTTCAGGCCATGCTGCAGCTCGCCAAAGTCCTGTACGCTCGAGGGTTCTACATCACTTTCCTTAATACAGAATTCATACAACGCCGCCTCCTCTCGTCCGGATCGGTGGAATCCCTTACACCTCGCCCCGACTTTAGGTTCGAGACGATTCCAGATGGCCTGCCTCCGGAGCATGGTCGAACCTCCAATCTACCCGACTTATGTCGCTCCTTGACTGATAACGTCCCTTTCTATTTCGACAAGCTGATTGATAAGATGAAGCATTTAGAAACAGAGGGTGCTGTTCCTCCCCTCACCTCTATTATTTCAGACGGGGTACTTTCTTTTCCGCAGAAAACTGCCCGGAAATTGGGAATTCCCAGAGTGGCCTTCTGGACGCACAGCGCTTGTGGCTTCTCCGCTTATTTCTTCATGCCTCTTCTTGTCGACAAAGGTTATATTCCTCTCAAAGGTATACTCACTATTATCGATTACTGTTTTTGCACTGCACCGATTTCGGGTCCTAACCCTCTCTGGATTACGAAGAGCGAGCTTACTTACTCTGTATCCTATTACTTGCTGCTGCAGATGAGAGGCGTTTCACAAATGGGTACATGGATCAAATAATCCCCTGCATTCCTGGAATGCCCCAATTGCGTGTCAAAGATCTGCCCAAATCATTGCAAGTCACAGACTCTTCCAATTATATCTTTCAGTTTCTCAGAAGTGAAGCGCAGGCCGCTCTGGAAGCAGATTTTGTAATTCTTAATACCTTTGATGAGCTTGATGGTCCTATAGTCGATGCACTCCGGACCAGACTTCCAGCCTTGTATACGATAGGCCCTCTTGTTTTACAGCCTGAATCTGGAGATGATGATAGAATATCCGATATCTCTGCAAGCATGTGGACTGAAGAAATTGACGGTATGAAATGGTTGGACAGTCAGGAGCCCTGTTCAGTTATATATGTCTGCTTTGGAAGCATAACTGTTATGTCTAACGAGGAGCTCTTAGAATTCGCGTGGGGATTAGAAGCAAGCAGGCAGCCCTTCCTGTGGGCTATTCGTCCGGATCTCCTTCATGGTCAATCTGCTGTGCTGCCTCGCGAGTTTTTAGAGAAAGTGGAGGGCAGAAGTTTCTTCGTGCGGTGGGCGCCACAGATGAAAGTGCTCTCACATCCTTCAGTGGGAGGTTTTCTGACTCACAGCGGATGGAACTCTACAGTGGAGAGCATATGTGCTGGTGTGCCCATGATATCGTGGCCTTCCTTTGCAGAGCAACTAACTAACAGGAGATTTGTTACCGAAGTGTGGAAGATTGGGTTGGCAATAAATGAAATTGTGAAGAGAGAACATGTGGGAGATGTGGTGGAGAGATTGATGAGAGGGGAAGAAGGGAGGCAAATGAGGAAGCGAATTGGCGAATTTAGAGAGGCGTCGATGAGAGCAGTGGGAAAAGGAGGATCTTCTTACAATAACTTGGAGAAATTTGTTCAGGAAATACAGAGGAGAGGATTGGCAGTCTCTTGAGGAATAGATCGTAAATGTAATCTGTCATTATGAAAAAAAAAAGGTTGAAGTTGAGATTCATGTTATGTTCAGGAAGCTTGTAACTTCGACAAAGAGGCAGTGCCAAATTACATCATCTTTCTTATTATAAGTCCCTGCTAAATGTAATCTGTCATTATGAAGAAAAAAAAAGGAAAGAAAAAAATTTAAGCTGAGATTCATGTTATGTTCAGGAAGCTTGTAACTTCGACAAAGAGGCAGTGCCAAATTACATCATTTTTCTTATTATTAGTCCCTGCTAAATGTAATCTGTCATTATGAAGAAAAAAAAAGGAAAGAAAAAAATTTAAGCTGAGATTCATGTTATGTTCAGGAAGCTTGTAACTTCGACAAAGAGGCAGTGCCAAATTACATCATTTTTCTTATTATTAGTCCCTGCCTTTAGCAGAATTATAGTGATCAGTAGATCGTTGACTTGCAATTAAATAGCTTTATCATTTTTTATCCAAAGTTTTACAGTGGCAATTCTCATCCATCTCAATTTTAAGCAAAGTTTCTAGTTTGAAAAAAACAGACCTCTTATTGCAGGCCTCGCTTATCCCTTGCTCATCCAATGTCCAAAGTCATTGTTTACTGTTATGCATGCTACCATCGATGCCACGACAGTCCTCTGCCTCCGCTTGTAGTGATGCTTTCACATGCAGTTCAAATCCTGATTGCATAGCCACACGAAGTGTTCCTCTAGTTCCTCGCCTTTTTCATTACCCAGGCAAAGCTCACAAAGCTCGCTAAGACGAGTTTAGTATTTATTTGTTTTCACGAAAATTGAAAAACACACCCTAGCCCTGGTTCTGGAGACAGATTCATCCCAATCCACTGGCATACTCTCAGCGTTGCACACTGCCGTCAAGAGTCAAGACTGCTCGTAACCATTCTAGCTTCTTCTTGGATGAACCCCCTGACAATGAC
Source organism: Pinus albicaulis (assembly GCA_034641835.2). NCBI lineage: Eukaryota > Viridiplantae > Streptophyta > Pinopsida > Pinales > Pinaceae > Pinus > Pinus albicaulis. The sequence goes on from CM076580.1 coordinate 160,269,764, forward strand.
TAATGGCTATGTGTGGCAACACTACCTCGCCAAGGAAACAGCTGCAAAGTCCTCGAGCCGGCAAACTAGAATTGGATCGACAATGGCACCTCCACAGGATCCAATTGCGAATGTGCAGACATCCTCAGAAAGAGCGTGCCATTTCCAGCGTTCTCATGGTCATCAGTATGTGGATTTTAGTTTTCCTCCTGAATAGGAGGGATTCAAACCCTAGACCTCAAATTAGCAGGACTAATAGTTGAAGCTTTAAATATTTGAAATCTGACAATATTTTTGTTTAAAATCTTTATTCAGCAATGCAGGGAGAGGCCTTTTCTTTATTTAGCAAGTTTAATCTTTAGGAGGTCGAAGATTCAGTGTGAGCTTCTTTTATCTTTGTTTCTGTAAACTGTAAGCGGTGCTTTGACTTGTCTTGAATTCTGCAGATATTTTAAGGGAAAGTTCATATTTATTGACCATTTGTTTTTACGGTCCTTAAAGTCTGTATATTAGAAGCAAACGATGCATTCTCTGGGTAGCTTTTAGTGTGTATAAGGTTTAATTTTTAATCATATAGTCATGATTCGATTCATTTTTGTCGGCCATGTTATCCGGTTTTATATTTCCTTTTTATCTTTCTAGCAATCTTTTTTTTCACCAGTCCTTTTTGATGGTTTTATATTTCTGTTTTTGTTTTTTTTTTTCAAAATTGTGTTCAAATTGCTGCAACTTTTAGATTTCCTTAAATGCTTCAGGATTGATTAAATTACCTTCAAATCACTCATCGGGGCAAAACACAGATGCTGTGTTCAAATTGCTGCAGCTTGGCAGAGTTCCTATATCTCTAAATAAACAGATGCTGTGTTTTGCTGCAGCTTGGCAGATTTCCTATATCTCTAAATGTGAGTGTGATTGTTACTTGCAAATGTAGCTCTGGGGAATAGAGGCTTATGTCCTTCAATTACATCTCAAATTATGCTGAGTTGTGTTGAAATTGAAAGTTGAGTGTGTGAACATAATTGTTATTAAGCATTTGACTTCTACGGTTTCTTTGTATTATAAATACATTGATTTCTCTAATGTGAGTGTAACTGTTGCTTGCAAATCTAGCTCTCTCTGAGCAGAGGCTTATGTCCTTCAATTACATCTCACATAGCTAACTAGCTAACTGATGTTGACTTAGTATATCGGCAGGGACTACTACTGCTTACACAGTTGCCCTTGTTATGAATGAGATGCTCAGGAGGGTTGCATCTTCGAAAACGATGCAGTCACAAAGTAGTTATCTTTTTATTTATCAGCAAAGTTTTAGAATTGAAGTTAGAAACCACCAGAATCATTGGTTTGATTCTTGCACTGTTCCGCTTTGACTAAGCAATGTTAGATATCAATGAGGTGTTGGTTGTTCATTGTGTTTTATGTATGATAACTATTTTATAGGATAATTTCGAAGTGTGCCGAATTTGACTAAATTTGGCATGCCTTATTTCAATATCAATAAAGTGTTTGGTTGTTTATTGTATTTTATGTATGATAACTATTCTAGGGATTTTCAAAGTGTTTAAATTTGACTGAATGTTTAAATAAACATATTGTTTTATATTTAACATTCGACCATACAGCTGATCTTCCTTGAGCTTAATTTGAAAACCAAAGAAAAACTACTCACTCAATAGACACTGCTCTTTGGATAAAGAATGTAAGCTCTACACTAAATACAATTACAATAAGTGTAAAGAGAAATAGTATTACTTTTCAACCAATATCATATCTAAGCTGTATGTCTTTGTAGAAATGGTATTGCTTCCAAACAATATCATATACTTTGAAAGAGAAATGGTATTACTTTGAGATTGAGGTTAACGTGAAAAAGTTTGGTGGTGTTCTTTAGAGTATGTCTGGTACTACTTTGACACTGAGGCTAACCGGACAAAGGTCGATGGTTTTTTAAGAGTATATAACTGTGTTTAAATTTTTTCTAAATGATAGGATTATTTTGGAAAAATTAAAAAAAAAAGTGTTCTAAAATGATTAAAAGATGTGGAAGATAATTTCTTTTCAAATCTTAGATGTGTTTTTTAAGAGTGAGATTGTGAAATATTTTCTTTTAAATATTGTGAAAGAGCGTTTTGGATTATATATATATAGTTTAAAAAAAAGTGTTAAAATGATAAGGAAATATGGAAGAATCTTTTAGGTTTCAACTTATAGATATCTATACTCAAAAGATCTTTTAACTTTGACTTGAGAATGATTCAAATAGTTTCAAGTCTACCATTATAGTTTTCAAGCTCATGGTTGCTCATGGTTTTGGTGGTCTATTGATCTGATTATTAATGTTAGTTTTGTTGTGCTAATTTCAACCTCAGATTTAAAATTTACTTGTTGATTTTATGCTTGAGGTACATATGTTTCCTTGTTTTCCTTATGTGTGTCAAACAGGTAATTAACTGAGTTTTTATGAGTGAATTCAAGAGCACAAAGTACGAATTTAAGATGCTGAACAAAAGCAACATAAAGAACAACAAACCATCACAATTGATCCATTAAAAAAGAGTTTTGATGAAGGAGGTCACCCCTCTGGGCTACATCTCCTTGATCCAACTTCCATGGCTTGGGCCTCTACATTAGCTCAATAGTGCAAAAATTGATGTTTACATGCGTCAAATGTTCCTGAAACGTACTCCAATGAGTTCAGAATGCCGAAATATATCAGAAATGACGATTCATTCACTCCACTTGGCCTTCAGCTGATATAGGCATGGTCTTCCTTCTTGGTGGCCTTGGGCTTCAAAATTATTAAAAGTTCCGAAAACACCTATAGAATTGCTCCTCTACCTCTACAACTTGTTCCAATGTATTCAGAGCATGCCAATCTGCTAAGAATGACTCTTCCTGAGTCAAAATTGGTCAAAAACTGCTCAAGATATGGCCAATTATTTTTTTCCCTAGATTCCTCCTCCAAATTTGGAGAAGACTCTGGATAAGCCCAACAAATTTGGAAATACTACCGAATTTGGGGGCGCTGCCAAATTTTTTGTCATTTTAAACTCGATTTTAGTTAATTTAATTAGGAGATTAATGGGGATAAGATGAATTAATTGCGCACTAAGTGCGTTATCCAAAACCAAATTAATTAACAATTAATCGTGGTTGAATGGGTTAATAAACCTGGATTAGAATTTAATCCCTGCCATTTAAATTTTCCGCTTTCCCTCGGTCTTGCAAAAAGATTGTATGGGGAGGGGGCTAGCCCCCTCCAAACCCCCGCTAGAGATTTTGATTAACTTTAAATATAATCCAGAGCCTTTGGTTATTGAGACTCATGGTGATAGACCATTGACAAGGGCAAAGATTGGTATGGGAGAGGTCGTGGGGTCAAGCCCCGACCTTGCCCCTCTATACATATTTTTCCAACCATTGAAATACGCTCCAACCTAAACTCGGACATTGGCTTGTTTAAAATACTCCACCATAAGTTTCAAACTATATAACCCATAGTTTAAAATTCCACTGGACTATGATATGTTGATAATCCATAACATTTGAACTTGGACTATGGTTTATAGCCAATGCACCCTCCACCATATGCGGAATTTGGAGTTATATAAAATGCACTCCAATAATTAAATCTGGACATCGGTTTAATATCATATATATGGCACCACATAAATGTTAATCCAACTTCCTCAAAACTTAGCAAAATTAATCATGGCACCATATAAAATTGAAATTCAATGCCAACCTTAGAGAGGGGTCCCACCAGAGGGGACACATGGCAACCCCTGGTTGGGTTGTCCTTTCACATAAAAAAAAATTGAATTCAACCGTAGGAGCATATCCTTAAAAAATTTCACTTTCAAACCAAACTGGTGAATCCACTTTTGACACTTGTCAAAGTGCCACTGGGAAAAAACTGAAGAATATTCCCTGCATACTAGCTAGGCTGCCATGTCATCAACTTGTCACTGTTATGCAATTTAAAAAAAAAAAAATGCATGTTCTGAACGGCAGTCAGCAGGCTATAGCTTCTTTATCCGAAGTTGGTTATTGACAAAACGAGTTGCGTTGGATTTTTGGGGACGTGCCAATCGCCGTCGTTCAGTTTCAAATCAATTCTTAAAAATTTCATTTTTGAGCTAAATACTATGCTTCTGATCATCTATGCTATATTTCCCATAGTATACCAATTTTTTCCAAAGGAAAATAAATAGCTTTATGGCTAATGGTTGCTCATGTTTTGGTGGTCTATGTTATGTTTCCCATACTATACCAGACTTTGCCAAAGAAAAGTCAAACAAATTTATCACTAATTTTTTTATAAGGTTTTGCAAGAAAAAATATTGTTGTTGTTATGGATGTATTTTCTTGTGTTATATTTAATTTACTTTGCTCATTTTATTAACCATTGATATCATATCTTAGGATTCTTTCAAAGAGAGATTGAAACATTCATGATTAAGGAGGTAGCATAGTTGCAAGGACATGAAAACATGGGTGAGTCACAATGAGGTAGGTAAGTGTCTCAAGGATTTGTAAGTGAAACACATAATTGAAGATAACCATGGAAAGGCAAGAAAAATATGATATTTGTAAGTGCGAGTTCAAAAAACAATGAAAATTCCTAAATTTTTTGAAGTAATGGCAATAATAAAAATAATAATAAACACATTAGAGATTCAAAAAATGAAAATAAATTACATGTAATTTGGCATACAATTGTATGTCCTAGTTAGGAATGTGTACTCTTGGTAAAGTTTAGAGTGATGAGCATGTCAGATTCTCGGATACCTTGGTTATAAGCATTGAAAGGGGATTTTTTTCAAAAAATTTCTCCAAGTGATGGTTAAAGCTGGAATGTTTGGTTAACTTTGACTAGGGAATGAGTCAAAGTGATCCGGATTTATGCAGGAATGCAACAGAATAAACATATAATCATAAATACAAAGATGCAGTGGAAAAATCACTTCATTTCATTAATATCAAAGAACTGAAATTTGCTTACAGACATAATGGAAATAAACTAGCTAGGGCGCTGGTAGCTATCTCTAAGAAGAGATGTGGTGGCTGCAGGCCTCTGAACTGAGTTACAATGAGGCTCGAGGGCCTATTTGTTATTTAGAAATAATGGAAAACCCTAAACTTCCAAAACCCTAACCCTAGGAGATGAAGCGCCAAAACTATGGGCCCCGTTTGGATAAATTGATGTTTCAACTTCCCGGGGACGTAACTTTGGCATGTGATCTCCGTTTGACGCGAACCATACCTCGTTAGAAATAAATATCTGAGGAATACAAATTTTGAGTGAGCAACACTCTCGGTTTTCCCAAAAAACGTCGTTTAGGGCCTCAAAACAGCTCCGGAAGTTCAGGACCCAAAAAACTGCTAAAAATAGTAAGTTGTGCCAAAACTGAAAAATTGAAAGAGAGAATGATGGGGCCCCAAGTGGAATAGGCGGGTGACCACCAATATCCACCTGGATCATTCCTCCCCCCTTAGGAAGCAATGGTCCCCATTGCGTTAAGTTCTTCCATGAGATGAGGAAACTTCTACTGAACTTGGTCCCTGGTGAACCACTTTCCTTGGTGCAGGAGTTGGTCAGCTTTGACAACCCGATACAGTTGGATCCTCTGTTGGCGAGTGTTCTTGATTTGAATATACATGATACATTCGTTGGTGGCCTGTTCCATGTAGTTTGGGTTTAACTCTGTTGGTGTGAGTTTTTTTGCAATGTCAAATGTGTCCAGTAGAGGTGGGAAGTAAGGACGAAGGCGGTCCACATTGAACACTGGGTGTAGACCAAGGAATGGTGGAATATTGAGTTCGAAGGCATTGTTCCCTACAGCCTTGGTGATGGTGTACAACCCGTATCGAAGCGGGCGAAGCTTGCGGTGGGGTCCAGTGAGGCGCTCCTTCTGCAAATGTAGCCACACTTTGTTGCCCACTTGGAAGTTGTGTGGCACCCGATGTTGATCATGCCATTGCTTGTACTTAGCATTAGCTCTGTCAAATATGTCATGAACCTATTGGCGGATGTGTTGAATGCGCTCGATGAAGCTATTTGCTTTGTCAACTCCAGATTGAACATGAGCCAAATCAGCCTGAGTAGCCGCAAACGACATGGCTACGTCAATGGGACATAGTGGCTGGAATCCCAAGACCACTTAAAAGGGGTTGTGGCCGATTGAGCTATGGAGAGCCCGGTTATAGCTTTGTTGTACATAGGGGAGGATCTCGTCCCATTTGCATGGATGCTTGGAATTGTACATGCGCAGAATGTGTACAATCATTCTATTAACGACCTCTGTCTGGCCATCTGTTTGGGGATGGAAAGCTGTGGACTTGGTGAGCTTGGTGTCTAGCATTGACCAGAGGCTGGACCAAAATGTGCTAAGGAACCTGCTATCCCGATCTGATATGATAGACTGTGGGATCCCAAAGTGCACCCACACTCGTTCAAAGAAGAGTTTAGTAGTGGCTTCTACTGTGATATTCTTCTTGCAAGCCGCCATAATGGCCATCTTCGAGAATCTTTCGATGACCACGAAAACACAGTCATTTCCATGCTTAGTAGAAGGCAGGCCTGACATGTAATCCATCGAGATGGATTCCCAAGGTCGACTAGGGGTAGGTAGCAGAGTATATAGGCCTTGCTTCTTGATGGTCAGTTTGGCAATGGCACAAGCAATGCAGGATCTGATGTGTTTCCTGACATCCTTTCGAAGGTTCGGCCAATAGAAATAATTCTGCAGTACTGCTACTGTTTTCTCAACCCCGAAATGCCCAGCGACTCGACTGTAGTGTGCTTCCCATATCATCTTGGCATGCTCGCTTGAAGGAACACAAAGGTGTCTCGGGTGACATAAAAGTGCATCTTGGAGGTGAAAATTTGGAACTTGTGTACCCCCCAAGAGTGCTTTGTATGTGTGGCCGAATTCTGGGTCGCTCTCGTAGAGAAGCGGCCAATCAGAAGTCTCGTGCCCACAAGAGTTGAGAACAGTGGTGAGCGCCACGATCGGTGGTCGGCTAAGGCAGTCTGCAACATTATTGGTGCTACCCTTCTTGTACTTGATGTTCAAATGAAACTGTTGCAGATATTTGGACCACTTCTAATGGCAATCATTCTGCAACTTCACTTGTGTCTGTATGAACTACAGGTACCGGTGGTCTGTGTGGATGATTGTTTCCTTCCCCAAAATGTAATGCTTCCATTTTCGACAAGCTTGCACAATGGAATACATTTCTTTGTCAAAAGTGGGATACTTGCGCACTGTGTCAGAAAATGTCTCACTGTGATATGCCACTGGATGTCCTTGTTGAGTAAGAATCGCCCCAATATCATAGTCAGAGGCATCTATCTCGATCTCAAATGGTTGTTGCAAGTCTGGTAATGTGAGCACTGGGGCAGAACATAGGCGATTTTTTAATTCTTTAAATGCCTTCTGTTGAGATTTCGACCAAAATATTTTTTCTCTCGCTCCTCCCTTGGTGACTTGACTCAAGGGCCAAGTGATATGAGAGAATCCCAACACGAACCTACAGTAGAAATTAGCAATACCAAGAAAGCTGCGAAGCTCTATTATAGTGGTTGGGGCTGGCCAATCCCGAATGACTTGGATCTTAGTTGGATCCACATGCACACCCCTTTCATCAATAATGTATCCCAGATATTGAACCTAGGTCATGCCAAAAGTGCACTTCTCCAAATTGGCACACAACTTGTGTTGCCGCTATGTTTGGAGGACTTGTCGGATGTGGTGGAGGTGCTCTTCCCAAGTCTGGCTGAAGATCAGAATGTCATCCAAGTACACCACTACAAACGAGTTAGTGAATGGCTACAAGATGTCTCCCATCAACCTCATGAAGGTTGTGAGAGCATTCGTCAACCCGAAAGGCATGACCAACCATTCGAAAAGGCCTTCCTTGGCTTTGAAGGCGGTCTTCCACACATCGGAGGGTTCAATTGATACCTGGTGATACCCAGACTTCAAGTCGATCTTGCTGAAATATTTCGCCCCTTTGAGTTGGTCCAGAAGGTCATCAATCTGTGGGATCGGGTACCTATTCCGGACAATGATCTTGTTCAACGCCCGATAGTCAATACAGAGTCTCCATGTCCCATCCTTATTTTGTACCAACACAATCGGACTCCCACAGGGTGATGAACTGGGTCAGATGTGACCTTTCCACAGTAGATCCTGAATCTGCCTCTTGATTTCATCGTTCTCCAGAACAGAGCATCGATAGATCGGTCCATTGGGTAGCGGCACACTTGGGGTCAGATCAATCAGGTGCTTGACCTGATAGTGCAGAGGAACCCCTGTGGGTGAGGTGAAGATGTCCTCGTACTCCTCCACAACCTTGTCCATTTTTTGTTTTCGTGTAGAGGAGCCCTGTCTGTGGGTCGTGGCCATAGTCTTCTTCTTGCCCTGGGGGCGGATCATCAGGAAAACGAATTTCCTGGTTTGGGAAATGAGCTTACTACATTGTTTTGTAGTAACCAAAGAGATAACGGCAGGAGTTGGTACCTCTGGTATCCTGTACAACTTATTTCCCAAATTAATAATAACAACGTGAGGCCGAGACTCATACACATCATGGCGCTTCCACAAGTATGGTTGTCCTAATAATACATCAGAAACATCAATAGGAGCAATGTCACATAATACCTCATCCGTGAAGGGCTTGATGCTATAGGGAAGGTGGCACTGCTGGCTAACGCGGAGATCTCGTCCTTGGTGAAGCCACCCGATGGTGTCTGGATGTGGGTGAGCTGTGGTCGGCAAGCCCAACCGCTTCACGGCATCTGCTGAAATGAGGTTTTTTTGGCTCCCATTGTTGACAATGAACTATACCGGGGAGCCCTTTACCCGCATCTGGGAGTGGAAGAGACGTCCTCCTCCTCTGGATCTCCCGGTTCCTCCTTCTGGATCTTCGTAGTGGCAATAGTGGCATTGGGCTCCACATTAATAACCTGTTTCTCTTTTTCATTCCCCTTCTCAGGTTATAATTTAGAGTCAGAGCATGCATCTAACTCAGAAGCCCTCATCTCGGCCACTAGCGACTGCTTGGCCCGACACTCACTTGTGTTGTGAGTTGAGCTCTTATGGAACTCACACCACTTTCCCGTGTCCTTCTTTGGCTTTGCGGTGTTGTTCTTTTCTTGTGGCTTCGACAGGTTGTCTTGAGCCGCCATGCCTTGGATCTGTCCTTTGTTCTACGGTGTGGGAGCACCTTTCCCTTGCTTTTGATTCACAGATCCAGAGTCTCGCTTCTTCTATTTGAATTTCTGCTCAATCTTGGCAGCATACTGGTAGGCCATACCAAGCGAGGAGATGTCGAGGAACTCCATTTCTTCGTGAATGTATCTGTGCAGAAAACTGTGATACTTTAGCACCAGATGTTTCTCTGAATCTTTGATACCCAAATTTGTGCACAGGGTATGGAACAGATTCTTCAGCTCATGCACATCTTGATCCCTTTGTTGTCGCAGCGTGGTCCATTGTATGTACTTGTCCTCATAGCTCCCCACGGGATAGTATTGTTCCTTGATGGCATCTCGGAAATAATTCCAAGTTGGTACGACCAAGAATAGAGAGGGTTCTGTCTGGTCCTTGTTCTTAGAGTAGGTTTCCCACCAGTCCTTGACATGGGGGGTAGCTTTGAGGAGTGCAAAATAATTTTCTCCCGGTCGGAAAAGTCATGAACCCAGAAATATCCTTCTAATAGATTCAACCATCTATCTACGGCATCTGCATCTATTTGACCCTCAAATATGGGAATGTCAAAATTTACTTGTACCTTAAAAGGAGTCGCACCTCCAAAGTGGCTGCTGGATGCAGATGCGCCGCCGGTGGGCAGCCGTTGAAGGATCTGGGCAAAGTTATCCATCATCGCGTTCCTTTGTTTTTCGAGGGCCTCCTCGAGCAATATTTTGATAGGATCTCCTCCTCCCTCATCTTTCTTTTCGCCCCCCATGGGCGTCCGTCAGGGTTTGCGAGGTTGATCTTGCAAAGGTTCCACCAGATCGAGCCCTAACTCCTTATACCCCGACCTCGTTGGGGACATGCAAAGAAGGATCGAGAAAAAGCAGACCGCTCTGATACCACTGATCCAGATTTATGCAGGAACGCAACAGAATAAACATATAACCATAAATACAAAGATGCAGTGGAAAAATCACTTCATTTCATTAATATCAAAGAATTGAAATTTGCTTACAGACGTAATGGAAATAAACTAGCTAGGGCACTGGTAGCTATCTCTGAGAAGAGATGTGGTGGCTACAGGCCTCTGAATTGAGTTACAATGAGGCTCGAGGGCCTATTTATTATTTAGAAACAATGGAAAACCCTAAACTTCCAAAACCGTAACCCTAGGAGATGAAGCACCAAAACTATGGGCCCCGTTTGGGTAAATTGGTGTTTCAACTTCCCGGGGACGTAATTTTGGCATACGATCTCCGTTTGACGCGAACCATACCTCGTTAGAAATATCTATCTGAGGACTACAAATTTTGAGTGAGCAACATGGGTCCAACATGGTCCATGGATCCATGTTGCTCCCGATTTTTCCAAAAAATGTCGTTTAGGGCCTCAAAACGGCTCCGGAAGTTCAGGACCCGAAAAACTGCTAAAAATAATAAGTTGTGCCGAAACTGAAAAATTGAAAGAGAGAATTATGGGGCCCCAAGTGGAATAGGTGGGTGACCACCAATATCCACCTGGATCACAAAGAGTTTCAAATCTATGGTCATGGTTTTTGGGCCCATGGTTTGGTGTCCTATGGTATGTTTCCCCTAGTATTTCATGTAATGAAGCCTATTAATAGGTTTGGAATCCTTCCTTGTAAGTTGTTAGAAATGAGTGAGTGTTAGGCTCACTTAGTCATTGGCTTAGCCACATTTGAATAAAGTAAAATCAAAGATCTTTGTGGTTGGTTTGCCATAAGGGTTGTCAAAAAAAATAAAAATCCTTGTTGTTATGGATGTATTTTCTTGTATATTATTTATCTTGCATTTCTCATATTATTAACACTTAGTATTATATCACACGATTCTTAGAGAGAGTTTTTTAAAGTTGTGATTAAGGAGGTTGCATCATTGAATAGACATCAGAATATGGATGAGTCATAAATAGGTAGTCCAATGCTTCAAGGATTTGCAAGAAAAATATGTGGCATGAGATTGTGCAATACATGGTGTAAGATGAGTATGGAAAGGCAAGAGAACAATGGAATTTGTAAGTGCAATTTGAAAAGGCAATGGTCATTCCCAAAGTTCTGGAGATAATAGTAACAATAATTAAAAACAAATTACACTGGAGATTCAAAAAAAAATAAAGCACATGTAAATGGCATACAACTTTAAGACCTATTTAGGCACGTGTACCCTTGGTAAAGTATAGAGTGATAGGCAGAATGTGGGATTCCTATATACCTTGATTATAATATTTAAAGTGGGGAATGACAGGTTACCCTTGACTCTGGATTGGTATATGGTTTTTGGTCCCATAAATTTGGTGGCTCATGATATTTTTCATAGTATTGGATATAATGATGCCTATAAATAGGCTTTGGATCCTTCATTGCGAGCAATAACTAAAGAATTGTTAGGCTCACTTTGTCATTACCTTGGCTAAAATTGGCGAAAAAAAAAATTATCTGTAAAATTGGTTTTTTTTGCAAAGGTTTTCTAAGAAACAACCTTGTTGTTATAATGCATGTATTTGTGTGTACTTTGTTTATCTTTCCTTTCTCATATTCTTACTAGTTTCATGTTAGTTGATGGCTAGCCATATTTTACCTCATTAATAAGTGAAGTCCATGCATTTTTAAATCTTAAAGCTCATGAAGATGTATATAACCCACACTTCTTAAAAAGATATTATTTTCTAATAACATTGTCACTCTAAGTCCATTGAGATTAATAGAATTGAAATATAATTTGGAGAGACTGTCCACACACTGGTACCTGATAATAAGATGCTAAGTTTTTCAATAACAATAATCATATTTCAAGAAACAAAATTATTACAATTTAGTAAATCTTGTTGAAATTTTCAAATAATAATAGTAAAAAATAATTTAAGAAATTAAATAGCCTTCGATATATTTAAGTTTTCAGCGTGGTACTTGATAATAAGATACTAAGTTTTTCAATAACAATAATCATATTTTAAGAAACAATTTACTAAATCTTGTTCAAATTTTCAAATAATAATAATAAAAATTAATTTAAGAAATTAATTTTTTAAGATATATTTAAGTTTTAAATGAATTTGTGTTGCTCTAATTATTTTTTTTTCTCATTTTTAATAATAATATTATTTTTAAGGTTATAAGGGAATTTGAATATAGAGGAAATATCTTTTTTATTTTATCTAATTTTTCATATACATTCATACTTATTTATTATTTATTATATTCACATAATATAGTAGGAGGTGATAAAATCTACACCATAGTGCATTGTAGAGTACTTAGTTGAAAAAAAAAAACTTGATCATCTCTCACATATTCAAGTTTAAGATGGATTTGTGATGGTTTTTTTGGGTTGCATAATGTAATATTACATTATAACATCTCTTCATAAACCTATCTAATATTTCCAAAATTAAATTAAAACTATTCTCTTACATTGATTACTAATTTAGTTTTCATATTTATAATGTAATTTTTTTAATTATTACTACTTTTATAATATTGTAAAAATGCTTATGAAAATATTAATTAAAAAAAAATAAATTGAAAGGTTACACCATTTATCATTATTAAGAGAAATATTTTTATAAGAAAGGATGAAAGGGAGTATTGTATTGGTTTTGTGGTAAATTCATATCATTTTGTAGTCTATTTTTTCGAAAAAGAGAGAATGTGAAGAGAGATGAAAATGTGAATTTAAGTTGGTAAATTGAAAATGTGTATTTTTTTTCTGTCAAAAAATTCATTATATTATCATTTTGAAAGATACATCAAGATACATCAAGTCTTCAGTACAACTAAGCATCACAAGCTTTAGAAAGTATAGGTACAAATTTCTACACAAAACTAAGCCTGGAACAGAGCCAAGACAACCGATGTCTATGGTTATTGCCAGCACAAAAATGACAAAAAGAGTTGCAGAGAGATATATCAAGGAGGGGGATTGGGAGGAAATAATGGAGGTGCAGCGAAGAGTCCTACATGATTGTGAACGTGATAATCAATGTGGTCCACTTTAATTTCTAGAGCTTGGAGGTGGTCGTGAGAGCACTGAAGCTAGCGCCAAAGACTCTCTAGAGCAACCATAGTTTCATTCCGCAAATGTTGAATGTCGTGCATGTAGGAAATAAGCTCGTTTCTCTCCTCATACCTCTGTTCCTACATGTTTTCCAAGTTGAGTTGAATGTAGTTCAGTTGGGTCGTTATCATGTCTAGGGTGACCAGGGCTTCCACTTGGCCCAGGGAGAGGGCTAGGGATACTGCCATAGCCGCCATTCAGTGTTGGCTCTCTGTAGACATAAAGTCAAAGTTGGGATCTCCATTTGGCTGCTTGTCCTCCATACTACGCCCAAGACCACCCCTTTGCGCTCGGCCACACTACCGTGACATACAGCCTGAATCGCCACCCCACGTTGTGCTGAGGCTATGAGGAGCCTCACTATCAAAAAAAGAACTCGTAACCAAATTGAAACTAACATTTTACACCCCAACACGGCTTACCAGGCCCCAGACGTCGTAGGGGGTTGGCCTGTTCACCGAGTCATTCTCACACTATCAACGTAAACTACGTAGTCGGGAGGCACACACCAGAAAGTCGGGACCTCCGAGCTCCACCCGAACCTGAACCAATCACACTCATCGGGCTCGTCCAAAAGCTTCAGGATCTGTGTAGCCGCAATGAACCAATGGTTTAAACAAAGACACACCCAATTAGGTTCAATCTCCACTACAAGGAGTGCAAGTCCAAAACCAGTCGCGTCTCCTTTTGCAACAGGGGAATAATTTCCTAGATCCCACGGCAAAAAACAGAACCAAAGCCACTTCCACGCAGCCCCATGATTACATTCCTCACCCTGTGCAGGTGCCCCAAGCATTAGATTAAGCTCAAACACCAATACACTGGGTGCTCTCACCCACCTCTCGCTCACAATCGCCCAACCACTATAGATAGTGCATACACAGCCCATCAACCTGGATAAGAAGAAGATGCAAGAAACACGGTGCAGGTACCAAGGCTCCATAAGCCCGAGTGCGTGAGGGACCATTAATGCGAGAATGTGGTACATGGAGTCCTGCCTGGATCCTCTGCCCATAACGCCTCCAATTGTCCATATAAAGTCAGACCCCCATCGAGGAATAGTTATTGAGGTTGATATAATGTTAAATCCAATTTTTTTATTGGATGTAAAATTAAATAATGAATAAATAAGAAAAGAACCAATCATATATAATTAAGGTTGTTGGTTTCAAGTATGGTGAAGGAGTTGTTTAATTTACATTTGTACAAGGGCATCCTCCATTAGAGGCATTCATGGAGGTGTGTCTTCCACCTTTGATGTTTCCCACATCAAGCACTGTAAGGCATATTATTTGGTTGTGGCAATAATTAAGGCTCATGATCCATATCATATGTGTTTATGTTTTTTTCCTTAACCCATGATCAAAATTTTTGACCTTTGTTATCTATGATGTCTAGAATTATGATAGATCATTTGTTTTGTTCTAATGAGCTATGGGGTTGTGGTTCTTGTTTTGTTGGTTAACATTGTGGTTGTTAGAACTTAGTCCTTTCAATCCATTTCATTGTTTGTTGGCACATCTTATACTATTTGGTTGGTGTTGTCTGAGTTATGTTAACTTTACACCTCAATCTCGAAGGTGTTTTGTTTGTTTTGGTTCAGCTCAAGTCTAACAAAAACTTTGATAGTTTGTTTGGTTTGGTTATCATAAGTTCTATGGTTGTGCTTCTTATATAGTTCTCTACTTAAACTTGGGTTCTTGAACCCATCGTTGGTGTTGTCCTCCGTACTTAAGTACTATATAATGTTGGTTTGATTTCATCAGCGAATGTAGAAATTGAAGCAATCAATAAATTCGTTCTTTACAATTCTGAAGCGACACAATCGTGGGTCGCATTGTACGAACAAAACAAGATGAAATGGGATAGTGACAGGAAAGAATTTAGATGGTTGAATGGTAGAAGTGTGCCTTATCTCGATCATTTAAAAGAAAATATTCCAAAAATATGCCCCAACAGTTGGGTTGCTAACCAAGTCAGAGAGAAATACGGTGCTACCTGTCGTTACCTGCGTGCTAAAGAGGATGCGCTAAACATAGGGATTGGGTGCAGCAAATCAGTAATAATATTTTTAATTTATATGTAAATTTGAAACTTATATTAAGACATCTACATTTCATATTTCAACTGTTGGATTATTATTTATAAGACACATGACACTATGATTTTTTTAAATTTTTTATAATAGGTGCATTTTTTCCCATCTATGTGGGCATATGGACACCATTTTCGCACAGAAAATGCCGATGCTGGAAACATCACACAAGATTGTGGATTGGAAGTCGAGTTCGATCAATCTATTCGATCTAGCCACCGTGATCAAAACCTAGTACGAGGGATGTTAGGTTACACCAGAAAGATACAAGAGATCATTGAAGTGGATTTTTCATCTTTCCAATGTGTTATTTTTAGGCGCAAGTGTGGGACACCTTTGATCGGAATAATGTAAAGGAAGATCGCGATAGTAGGCTGATATGTATAAACTCTAGAAATATGTGGGATGAAGCTAAGGAGCCCTATGTTTTCCCTAAACACTGCAACCAGGTGTTTTTTAACCTAGATGTGTTGGATAGGGATTGGTGGTTTGTATTGACACATGACCCTAGATCAAAACATATTTTTGAGAACAATAGTGTTATCATGCCATGCGAGCTAGAAGATAATGAGGGTGATCATGAGAACCGAGAGTGATATGGTACATGTGTTATTTCATCAATATTTATACTTTTTAAGATGGGTTTTTCGAAATATTAATCAAATATGTATTTTCAATTAATTGGTAATTTGCATTGTGTTAATGTTAAAATCAATAATTCACTTGATAATTTTCAATTATGTTGATCTCAAAAACAATGGTGTACTGTATAAATTAACTCTTTTTTTTTGTATCTAAGATCATAATAAAATAATGATAATTCTAAAGTACATGAATTTATTTGCATTATTTTCTAAACTTTATTATGTTACAATAAATCATATTATTCTAGATTTATTATTTAATTATTAAATTTACAAATTTACAAATTTAAAAATTTTAATAAATTCATTCACATTAATACAATTAAAATTTTACAATATTACTACAAACAATTACAATTTTACAATTTCAAGACAATTACAATTATAATTACAATTTTAGGAATTTTACATATATCTGATTCTAATTTTAAATTAAAAAATTACAATTACAATTACAATTTTACAATTTTAAAAATTACAATTACAATTACAATTTTAGAAATTCACATATATACCATTACAATTACAATTTTAGAATTTTAAATACAATTAGAAATAAAAATATTACAAACTTACAATATCATGATCATTTGGTATTAAATTAATTAATAAACATCACGTTCATGATAACCATCGTACAAACATCATATTTGACAAAAAACACATTCAAAATCGCTAACTGCATCATCACGATCATGATCATCTAACAAAACACAATTAACATTATATATTAACATCATCAGTTCAACACAAACATCAAATATACATCTCATGCTATCACATACACATCTATCTGCAAGTTGTACATTAATGAACATATCTAACATGACCCAACAACATACACATCATGATGATCACCAACATGTAAATTAAGTACAACTACAACATGACCATAAAATACATGGACCATAATATATATATGAATGAATAATGTTAAAATACAATTGTAATATAAATGTCATGGATCAGCTGGTGGTAGTACAACATCAATATCAGTACTAGTGGCCGATGGTCCAGCCTCATCTCCATGATGAATACTGCTAGATGCTAGTGGAAGCTCATGATCTCATGTCCTTTGTGGGTGGTGAATAATCTGAATTATTGTATGTTTAACCCTCAAGCCCTGTGGATCACATGTTGTGGCTCGGTCGTAACGTTACCCAGCACGATTATAATTAGTCCATGAAAAGTTGTAGCTAGCCTCTCTCAACCCTTGTATGAAGTGGCATGCATGTCACGCGACATGCCTCTCCACATCCGTAATAGCCTATCATCAGCCTCTATGTCTCTGTAATGAGCAGGCCTGATGCCCGCCTCAATAATCAATGCAATGAGTTGGTCCCCCAACTCCATCATGTATCTAGCATCACTAAGTCAATCACGCACCGGTGCACCAGCAGGAGCAAGTCTCTGATCTACACTGGCCTCCTAATGATCCTCAACATCTGGCATGCCCTCATCGTCACCAGGATCTACACCTGGATCAGGTGGTGGTGGCGGCATCTCCTCACCATCAAAAGAGCCAATGTCTGCAAAATATATACAAGTACAAAACAATAATTACACAATTTAATAAAAACAAGTTAAAGAACATGTTAGAATGAATTTAAATAAAATAGTAATATTACCTCTATCATCTGGCAGCTCATCAACTATGAAGAAGATGTTGGCACACCCTCGCCAATCCAACCCCGCATAAGGATAGGGGACCATAATGAAGGGATGCTCATCAACACTAGCTAGCAACTCCAGTGCATCATCTGATATCCTCGCTGGAAAAAGAGCCTCCTCCCTCTTAGGCATCATCTGCCCCCACATGTGCATACGTGCCTCAGTAATTGGCCTATGAGGCTGCCGAAGAAAACTAGGCCTCGTCTCTGGAAACCTCTCAAAAAATAAACAAAACAGCTCTGAAGCAAAAGGGAAGTTGACCCTCCATTGTGCATGAGCATGACATCTATCTAAGGCCGTACAAAACTACCGCAAAAAAATGGCAGACCACCTGACAAGTCATGGCTGTTGTACTAAAGAATCAACATAATAGTAAGTGAGCAACTAATGTGTTGCCCGTCACTGGTGTTGTGTGAAATGGTCGAAATGATAAGTGAAAGGCACTGCACGTCCTGTCTACCAAATGCACCTATACGTAACTGACCTCCAAGTACCTGAAACTCTGAAGGAGATAGTACATGTGCTCCAATGTATCTCTGGGATTAAACTAACTGACTCTCTGCCACGCAGCCAGCTAGAACCTTGGGTAACGAGGGAAAATCCACCCCTCTCCTCGATAGCCCTGTAATAAAATATACATCCTCCTAAGTGGGCATGCACCACTAGTTGATACCAACCCAAAAAGCTTGTCGCTAAGCATTCCACCTTCGGATAAGATGTCTCAAAAATAAACTATGGGACTTTAGGGAAGTAGCCTCCTCATAGAACTTGAGGAGGCCTACCTGCCTTAGGAGCCCCTGCGTCGTTGTTGTAATAGGGTGAGGGTACGCATCTCTCTCCCTCTCTCTCGCCTCCCACAGGCGAACCATGTTATACTGTCCCGCCTGTTGTTGTTGTTGTTGTTGCCCCTCTTCTCTCCTTTCACGTCTCTGAATGATTGTCATATTAAACACAATTTTTTTATTAAATGATACATGCATTTAGAAATATACGTATATAAATATTTTTTTTTAATAAATAAAACAATAGTCTGTGCTCCAAAAACACATTCATGCACCAGTCTCAGTGTGTCTTTCAACAGAGCGCATCGGATACAGTGCACCTAATGATATACATCGCACCGGGGGCGGTGCTCCATAAAATGTTTTTAGTGCACCATTCACTACATGTGGTGTTAGGAAGGTGGTGCGCTGACTACACTATATGCCCCAAGGCGTATAGCTAAGCTAGCGCACTGCCCTCCTGCCACCATTCATAGTCGTCGGTGCGGTATTTTAAAAGGTTGCACTGTTGATGCAGGCCAAATACGGTAAGTCATGCGCTGACAAAAATAGCCGTCCCGAGGCAGTTATTTCGGTCAACGCACCGCATCACCACTATTCAACTAGGTCAACGGTGCAGCCTGGTAACCGACCGCACCGCTCTTTTTAAAGAAATTTAAAATAACACGGTGTGCCTTTGGTACTGCCTCGGAACTAGTGCGGATACCCTTAGTACTGGTTTACCAAGCCGAACCGTTGACAATGTCGAATTGCGGTGTGCGGTGCGTTGGCAACATTACGCATCCCAGGGCGGATAATTCCGTCAATGCACCAAGTTGTCACGATACCACATTGCCAACAGTGCGGCCTGGTAAATGACTACACCACACTTTTTAATTTTTTTTAAAATAACATGGTGTGCCTTGCGGTACCGCCCCGAAACTGGTGCTGATACCGTTAGCACCGGTTGCGGTGCGGCCTGTAAATTTACAGGTAGCACAGCAAATCGGTGCGAGCCGAATGGTTCAAGCGCACCACGCGACAAATTTTTTTTTCTTTTAATGGTTAATTTTAAGGTTTTTTGAAATTCTAATCCGCTTAAAGGTTTAATTATGGAAAAACAAGAAAAATACTTGTACATTTACCTGTCGAGGAGGCATATTCACTGTAGAATTTGCAAAAGAAAATTTGTCCACTGTTTTATAAAATTCAGGTTGGAGATTCGTGGCAATGCACAACAACAGTGCATGCAATAAGTCCAATGGGAGCACGAATGTCAGGGTGACTCAAACAAGGATAACTTGCACCAATGCTTGAGAGCTCTGTAGCACTAAAAAAAGTGAAAAATGTTATTTTTTGGACGTAGTTTTTTTTTTATTTAACCCTGTTCCGGTGCGCGGGGATTTTATTGGCGTACCGGTGTGTTTGTGGTATGCCACCCTGGGCGGTTTTTGTTTTCGCACGCTTTTATGAGGCACCGGTGCAGCGTATCTGTAACGCACCGGTGCTTTACAATAATATGAAGCACCAGGCATGGTGTCCAGTGAGCCAATGATTTTTGTGGTTTTCTGGTCGTAATTTTTTTTTATTTAACCCTTTTTCGGTGCACGGCGTTTATGGGGATCCTGGTGCGTTTCCGTCATTCCACCCCTGGCGGTATTTGTTCCGCACGATTTTTATGAGGTACCAGTGCTGACGATATGACCCGCACCAGTGCGGTTCCTTAATTAAAGGCACTGGACGGGTTTGTACGAAGCGCACAGTTTCCGGTGTGTCAATGTTTTGTGCGGTTTTTTGGCCGTAATTTTTTTTATTTAACCATCTGCCAGTGCGCGGGGTTTATGGGGGCCCCGGTGCGTTTTCTTTATTCCACACCAGGTGGTTTTTGTTTTGGTGCATGTTTTCGGAAGCACTGGTGCGGTAGAGATGTAAGGAACCGATGCTATACAGGAATATGATGCACCGGGTGGGTGTGTTAAGAGTGCACGGTTCCAGTGTGCCTATGTTTTTTGTGGTTTTTTTGCCGTAATTTTTTTATTTATTTAACCCTGTGCTGGTGCGCGGGGATTTCAAGGCGGCCCGGTGCGTTGGCGACCTGGTGCATTTAAGGGCAACCTGGGCGATTTCATTTTTTGCGTGTTTTTTATGAGGCGCCAGTGCAGAAGTTATGTAAAGTGCTGGTGCGCTATAGAAATACAACGCACTGGGCGGGTGTGTACGGAGCGCATGGTGTCTTGTGTGTCAATGTTTTAACCACACCAGTGCTTTCTCGTGTTTAATGCACTAGTGCGTTTTACGGTGATAAGAGCACCAGACAAAATACATCCGCAAAAACCTCTGCCCGTCAACCTCCTCTAGTAACCTCCGCTAGGAATGGATGTCTGGGGTATTTTTATAAGGGGTTCCTTAAAAACATCTGCTAGAGGGTCTTTTCCTTGTAGTGCACTGATTCACTAGCATCTATCATGCATGTAAACACAACAAAAAATAAAATTACAAACATGTAAGTAACCCTAATTCTTATAACAAGCATTAATCAACATACCTACATACCAAACATACAAGCCTATACGATGATCTGCTCTCACCTTGAAGTCTAGTGCCACAACTTCAGTTTGATGTTCTGCATATCCTTCTCTATCTCAACCAACACATTCGCATCATAACATACTAATAACATCATGATGACCTAAATGCATATAATGACATCACGGAAAACAATCTTAACCATGAAAATGCATGCATAAAAACATATAGACACTGACATGCATAACAAATGCATAACCGACATAAACTCATGAAAACACATCCAACGACAACGCCATTAAATTTCACAAAGTGAAACCACTACAAACCATAACCAACACCATGCATACATAACCAATACATAGAACACAAACATAATAAAACATATGAAACCAACATGAATGCATGACCAACACACTGCCCATCTAGTCTAAGGCGTGAACCATGCTCTGATACCACTTTGTAACACCCTCCTCCCACATCTACCCAAGTAATCGTCCAACTCAGGTAAACATGTGACGAGAGACTAGTATGATATAATTCAACTCCCCGTGCACAATTAAGGAAGTGGAACTGATAAACCACAACTAATATAAACTTCTACACATGAAATAGAACCCCAAGGAGCCATCCAACCCTTCTAGGTGACTAGGCCTTGGGAATAACTGACATTTTGCTGCATTAAAGCCTCATTCACTCCCTTGACATGGGCATGCATGCGAAAGGGACCCTCTAGTCGCTCCCACAACAAGGCATGCCTGTGACTGGGGACTTTTCCAGGTAGTTTTGTGCCAGTGACTATGTATTCAGTGCCACTTTTTCAAGGTTAGGACTCAGGCCACAACCCATAACTCAAGAAACTTCCAAAAATGAAAAGTAACATCGAAACAATGATATAGATGAAAATACTTGAACAAGGACTTGAATGGACCCCTCCTAGCCATGACAAACATTTCGTCAAACATATCACATTTATGCATTCCACAGGTCATAATAAAAAAATTGAGCATAGGGGTCTCATACTTATCTGGGAATCATTATTAAATGTTGATGCCTTATCACATTAGCTGCATTATCATCTATTAGGTCATATATTCATTGCTCATTCATTTACAAATAAAAACATGATGAGAACCATAAAATTTCATTATCATAAAACATATTCATAACCAACATATAAACAAGATAAACAATGAGGATACAACAACCATAAATTCCACATATGAACCAATACATTTACACATAAAATACCAAGGACACGAAATCTTATTAATGAATGCAAAATCAAACCCGGTATGGGACTATCACGTTCCACCCGACCACAGATTGGTTGAGCTAAATCTATCTTTAGCCAATCACCCTTGTGCCATATTCCAAGCATGAATGTGGGACTCAAAACCAAAAAAATCAATCAGGGATTCTTGAGGCTAAACCACCTCACCCTCATCAATATAACCAAGGTTTACTGCAATCCTCACCCAATCACTAGGCCATAAAGAAGCATGTATGACACCGAATTTCTACACCTACACCATGAGGAATTTTCTTGTCTCCTAGTCTCTAGGCCTTACCACAATCCACAATCTGATCCAGGGATCACTAGGCCATGATTGAGACACCACCCTCTAGGATTTACTATATATCCCGACATTCACTGACAGGATTCCTAGGCATGTTCAAGGGAAACCACCTCCAGGCTTTATTGTATATCCCGCCATTCACCGATCGAGGATTCCTATGCCCATTGAGGAACATAATACCTAGATTTACCGCAACCCATAGTACGATTCAGGGGTCACTAGGTCAGTGGATTTACCACAATCCACATTCTAATCCATGGATCACTAGGCCATATTTTCTTTCATTCAGAGATCCACCTCACCCAGTTTTGAATCTATATGAAAATCCATCTCAATCAAAACATGAGAACCCCATCACACCATGGTTATCCAAAAATTGCAAGGCAAGGTTGGAGAACACGATCACACCTGGAAAAAACCATGCCAATGAAAGCAAGAGAACCAAGAACACACATGCATAGTCATGCATTCCAAATCGAACAAGGAAATCACACATGAAAATCGATACCTGCAAGTAAACCCATTGTAGTTGCTTAATCATGCTCTTCCTTAGATGATCTTTGCTTCCTCTTTTCCTTCTTTTCCTTTCTTGATTCAATGTCGAAGTGCTCCAAGAAAAATCTAAATTTCCAAGAGTGTGAGAGAGAGAGAGCTCTAAAACTGAGCTGACAAAATTTTGAGCAAAATATTGCCAACTGATGCTCAGAAGCCTTTTTATTAACGAGGCCTCTATTTTATTCCTTTTCCATTATTTTCCTTCCTTTTCCTCCTCACATGCAACATGTGACCTTTCACCTTCCTTTTCTCCTAATTTCCATTATTTTCACAAAAAAAATGTCAACTAATGCCACATTTCCTTTCCAAAGCCTTTTCCATTGCCTTTTCCAATTTCCTTAGCCATAATAACCGAAATGAACACTCACTAGGATATTTTTCCCAACATTCAGCTTGGAATATGTGTCCCATGGCTTTGGTCTTATATATTTTTTACATGGATTTTTAACCAAGGTTGCTACATATATTATGAAGATTAACAATATGTAGAAAGTGGAGCAAAAAGAAATATAAATAGGACGACATAATTAAATAA
This sequence comes from Pinus albicaulis, assembly GCA_034641835.2. Classification (NCBI taxonomy): domain Eukaryota; kingdom Viridiplantae; phylum Streptophyta; class Pinopsida; order Pinales; family Pinaceae; genus Pinus; species Pinus albicaulis. The sequence goes on from CM076580.1 coordinate 160,293,389, forward strand.
ATTATGAGATTATAACTAGAGTTAAGATTAATTAATAATTATTATAATAGTTTCACGTGCATTAGATGATTATTAAAATACATTAACTATTATTATAATACATTAATTATTAATGTATTATAATAAATTAATGTTATAAAAAATAAAATTAAAAATTAATTGATTGACACGAGAGGAAAAGAAAGGAAATTAATGCAATGTAATAGAGTAAAAAAGGAAGGTAGGGAATGAGGGTGGTTTATAATAAAGTTTAATGTTAAAGTTTCGCCAAAGACAAGAACAAACAAGGAAGCATTGAAAGAGAATAGAAGGGAGGAAGCACATGGGGAAGGGAAGGAGAAAGGGAAGAGAAATGATGGAGGGAGACCTCGGGGGAAGGTAGGGGAGAAGAAATATGGGGAGGATAATATAAAGGATCAGAGGAAAATAACACCAACCCAATCATTGGGTGTGGGGATCAACATCTTGGAAGACAACGAGCCGGTTGCTACTCACTTGTATACATCCATCCCTACTTTTTTTGTAAGTTTGACATTGGTGAGGCTACATCATGGTCATGTCCAAGAATAACACCCAAATAGGGAAGGGAATCAAACTGATGACTTAAATTCTAGGAGTCCCTTAACAACGCTCCAAATCATCGTTTATCCAAGACCCCATGGACTATACATCCATCCATATTGACATTATTGGGATGCTTCATTATTTTAAACACCTCTTTATATTTCCTTTTGTACTCATGGCCTTCGTCAATAAGGATTTTTTTTTTTTTTCAAGGAAAATATATTTTCCCATTTTAGAAGAGTGTTCAACAAGGGAAGAGGATCTAGCCCTTCCATTCTTTTTTTCAGCTATATGCTCCTTCAATTTGAGTTTAAATGGTCCATCAGTTTCACTAATATAACACCTCGTGCAAGTATATTCAACCTTATAAACACGTCTGAGTTGTAGTGGGTCAATCCTATCTTTAACAAATCTCATCTTTTTTCTGATGGTGATAAAGGGTTTGAAGGAGGAAACAATGTCTTTTTTCATTAGAACTTTGGAAATTCTATGAGTGACACCCTTTGTATAAGGAATATATGCCTTACTTATGATAGGTTGGGAGTTGTGACAAGACAAGGGTTTTCTCTTTTGAGCTTTCTTGATGATCCCTTTAATCTCCTTGATCTTGTAGTAAATCTGGTGGAAGATTTGGGTCAGGTGGTCTAACTATTTTCCAAATGTTGTGTGTAAGATATTCTTAGAGCTCTAGTGATGAGAGTGTTTAGGAGGCCCATATTTTGATTAGGATTATGATGTGAGTTAGCATGAAGCTAATTGTTTGTATGTGACTTATTTATGTATATCTGGTGTCCCAAGGTGTCGTCGTCATTCTTGGTAAGCAGGACATCAAGGAAAGGAATTCTTCCATTTCTTTTAGTTTCCATAGTGAAATTTATGTCCTCTGATATTCCATTGAAGTGATGCAGAAATTTTTTATGTTCATTACTGCCATGTGGTCATTTCACATTGGTTTCATCAACATACCTTTTCCATATTTTTGGTTTTTAAAAGGGATATGAGTTAAGAGCCCTCTTTTCGAACATCTCCATGAAGAGGTTGGCTATGGTGGGTGAAAGTGGTGATCCCATGGTCACTCTCGTAGTTTTTTCAAAGGATTCACCTTGGAAGCTAAAGAATGTGCACTTTACACAAACTTCAACAAGCCTAGTTGTGTAAGGGCTTTGTCACTCCTTTCACAGCTTTTATGGTTTCAGTAATATGAATTTTGGTGAATAGATGAGAGACCACATCGAAGCGGACTATCATGTCATCAGGATATGTCCTTTCATCCTTAATGATATTGACAAAATTATTAGAGTATTTGATATATGAGTCATTGTTTCCTACTATGGGAGCAAGGATGGTGGCAATATGTTTCACCAGTACATATGTGGGGCCAAAAATAATGTTCACAACAGCTCTTAGTGGCATTCCTTTGTGGATTTTAGGAACATCATAGATTCTAGGAGTAATCTCACTACTAGGGAGTAGTTTCTTCTTAGGGGTTTGATCAAAGTTGTATTCTATGATGACCTTCTTGAGAAGTAGTTATTTTGGAAATAGGGTTCTCATTCAACATTTTATAGCTTCCATTGTTGTAGATATGATCCTACATCTTGGAGATGAATTCTTCATTATCTATTACTACAGTAGCCTCACCTTTTTTAGCCTTTAAAATGACTTTTCTATCATTTTTCCTAATGCTCTTAATACCTTGAAGATGCTTGGTACTCATATTTCTTTTGGGAGAGTTGGATATTCTTATGTGTGTGCAATATTAACTAACTTGTTATTTATCATCATCAACTAAGTTCTTAATCCCTTCCTCCATAAAACAAATTATGTTTTCTATAGGGATGTGTTTGGTAGCTATTGCAAAGATAATCACTTTGTTTAAGACATATTTCCTGGGGACTTAATTCATTTTATGTGAGGTTCACCACATTTTTGGCTAGAAGACCTCTTTCAAATACTCCAAATCTATGGTTGTGTCTTTCACTAATAATGTCAATAATATCAATACTAGCATTGTTCTTATTTTCAATAGTAACTTGATGGTAGCAATGTTGTCATATACATTGCTAATGACAATATTATTAGATGTGTAGTTTTTGTTGCCAAATGTGTTGTTATTACTTATGTTTGTGAGAAATCCACCTTGTTCATGATTGTTCATTTTCGGGAGTTCGTCAAATTTTATGGTTTGTATATTTCTCGCACATATGCCTTCTTTCTCAGTACACGACAACAGTTGCATCAATAATAGTATAGACGTTGGTCAAATTGGCTAGCTTAAAAATGTAATATGAATGCCTTGTAGGAAAGATGGTCGAGGGTTGTCCATGAGCATCTGATTTCTCCTCTAATGAAAGAGCGGTAAGTCTGTCAAAAGCCCTATGGGTTCTAGAATTACATAGCATGTATTTGATAGAAGAAAAACGTGGAATAACATTGAGTCAAGACAACTTTTCAGAAATAATAAGTCTACAACCCTTTTCTCAATCTTAATATGTATCTTACTACCGAGGTTTCCTTTCTGTGTTGCTAAGTAATTGGGTTTCCTTTCTGTGTAGCTAAGTAATTGTTGTCTTGTGGTTGGTATTGTTATTAGATTGCAAAACTGAAAATTAACCCACAATTGTCTCCATCTCGTTGATCCACTTTTCTAAACTTGAACTAGATTCATCGTCAACATCAAGTTTTCCAAGGAAAAGCTGCATATGAAAATTAATAAATAAAAATAAAAAGAGAGAGCTAAAGAAAGACAAGAGTGAGAGAAAACAAGGGAGCAGTAAATTAAAAGGGAACTAGAGGAGAAGGGGACAGTGTAGGAGGAGATGGAGATTGGTGTATTATAGTATTAGCTAATGTAATATTTAAAATTTAATTAATAATTAATTATCAATTATTATTAATTATTGTATCCTCGTGTATAATATAGATTAACATGTTAATAATGTATAAAAAGTGAATGTGATAGCAAAAAGAAATATAAATAGGATGATAGAATTAAATAATTATGAGATTATAATTAGGATTAAGATTAATTAATAATGATTATAATAAGCGTAAATGATTATTAAAATACATTAATTATTATTATAGTATATTAATGATTAATGTATTATGATAAATTAATGTATTAAAAATAAAAATAAAATTTAATCTAATGGCACGGACATTAATGCAATATAATAGAGTAAAAAAAGGAAGGGGGAGGGGGTTATAATAAAGTTTAATGTTAAAGGTTCACCAAAGACAAGAACAAATAAGGAATAGTTGAAAGAGAATAGAAGGGGAAAATGACATGGGAAAGGGAAGGAGAGAAGAAGGAGAAAGGGAGGATAAATCATGGGATATATAGGGGGAGGTAGGGGAGAAGAAATAAGGGGCGGATAAAATAAAGGTACAAAGGAAAAGAATACCAATAAAATCATTGGGCATGGGGATCAACATACTAGAAGACAAAGATTCATTTTCTACTAAATTCTAGATCCCAATCTCTATTGAGATTATTAAGATGCTTCATTATTTCAAGAAACTCTCTGTATTTTCTTTTGTATTGATGGCCTTCCTGAGCAAGGGTTTTTTATTTTCAAGGAAAATATAGTTTCCAATTTTGGAAGATTTTTTAACAAGGGAAGAGGATATGGCCCTTCCATTCTTTATGTTAGCCCCATGCTCCTTCAATATGAGTTTAAATGATTAGATTGGGATCAGGTCCTAAGGATTGCTCAAAATTCAAGTTACAGGATTGGGTTCAAAATGGTAAACATGTTCAGAACTGGATCGAATCCGAATTGGTTGCTGTCATGGAGTCTTGAACTCTGCATATAGCATCGAGGATTACATAGACATGGAAATGTTGTAGGTGGAATGGACAGTAAGTTCAAGCTGTAAAACGAAGCGACAACGAAGAATAAATGGACAAAATTAGAGTACAAATCTAAAAGGAAATAGATCGACAATTAGGATGACATTGCAACTAAACAATATAATCTGTGATGCGAAGAAGGGCGAGAAGGGGATGACCATTAGATCGAACGCAGATCAACGACGGGTAGTGAGTCGTGACACTACAAGTAAAATACCCTCTAGCGGAGGTTATAAAGGAGGTTTTTAGTGATAAAATTGGCCAAAATTGTCAAAAACACATTTGCTACAACATCCGTTTACGGTTACAGATGTTTTAGCGGAGCTTTTAATGGAATTTCAACACAACTAAAAAACTGGGCAGTCGGAGGTTATTACGGATGTTTTTTTCATCGATGCGCTACTAAGGTGTCAACACACTGGTGCATGCCATCTAGAAGGTGGCCTGGGGCGGTCAAAGGTGCATGCACTGGGCCGTCAAGGTATAAAACCAAACCAGGGCGCAATGTTGGTGATATAACGCATGGGGCCATTCTAATTGGTCTTGGGATTTGTGCGGTGCCCATAGGTCGTCTCAACGCACTGGTACGTCAAGTTATAGAAACACACTGGTGCACAGTATCAGACAAATGCACTGTTTGTTCTAATTCGTATTGGTATTTGTGCAGTGCCCATAGGTCGTACAAATGCACTGGTCTGTAGACTCACATAAATGCATCGGTGCTCAGTATCGCACAAACACACCGAGATTTATAATTGGTATTGGTATTTGTGCGGTGCCTATAGGTCGTAGAAACGCACCGGTGCACTGTATCATACAAACACAGCGATGTACAGTAACTGACACACATCGGTGTTAATTTTGTATTTTTTAGAAACATTGACCTATGACAGTGAAATTATTGTGATTTTTAAAAATTCATTATTCATCAAAAGTTGATTAGGTCAATTCCTGAAATCAACTTGGACACCAAAGGTCGTGGGGCCTCAGGCCTGTGCAATGCAGACTTGCACAACTATGCCCCCTATCAAGGCTCGAGGCTTTGAGGCCCTGGGCGGCCAAGGTCGGGAACGACCATGGCTGCCAAGGGACGCAGGGCCTCGGGCCTGGGTAGGGTTGAGCTACACAGCTTCGACCCACCCAAGGTCAATGCCCTGTGACCTTGGGTGACCAAGTTGATTTTGAGAATCGACATGGCCACCAAGGGCTATGGGGCCTCATGATTTGGTGGGGCATAGTAGTGCAGCGCTGTCCTGCCCAGGCCCGAGGCCCTGGGCGGCCAAGTTGATTTCAGATTTCCCTAGCTGCCTAGGGCCAGGCAGAAGAGCTGCGTAGCTCCACTCCGCCTAGGCCTAAGGCCTCATGGGCCTAAGCGGGTAGGTCAATTCTGGATCGACCTGGATGCCTAGGGCCATAGGTTAGAGCTATGTAGCTCCACCTCACCTAGGCTCAAGGCCCAACGACCCTAGGTGGCTAGGTAAATTTTCGAGAATCGACTTGGGCTACTTAGGGCTCACGGAGCCTCGGGCCTAGGCGATGGGGAGTTGCCTCCCCCCTCCCCAACCCCATCCACCGCCCCACACCCAGGTCGGAGGCCCCACAAACCCTTGACGTCCAGGGTTTGTGTGTTTTTTTAATTTCAATTTATTTTATTTTTATTTGTTTAGAAAATTGTTTTTTTAAGTTGTTTTGTCTTTAATTATTTTTAATGTTTTTTACTTTTATTTTAATGTATTATTTATTCATTTATTTTAATATTTTTTATTTTGATTTTCTTTTAATTATTTAATTAGTTTTTCTTTTTCTTTTTCTAAATTATGTTTTCTTTTTCTTTTCTTTTTTGTTTTTTTATTTAAATTTTTAGTGTTATACAAGTTAATTTTTTTTTTTTTTTACATTATTTTTTATCTTGTCTCTTTTTATATGGTTTTTTATATTTGAAATTTTTTTATATGTTATTTTATATTTGATTTTTTTTTTTTTGTGTTATGCATGTTTTTTTTAATTAATTTTTTAATTTTTTTCTAAATTTTGTTTTTTTTTTCTTTTATTTAATTTTTAATTTGTTTGTTTTATTTAAATTTTGTGTTTTATAAATTAATTTTGGTTTTTTTTTTTTTTTTTCTCTCATTTATATGCTTTTTTATATTTGACTTTTTTGGGGTTATGCATGTTTTATTACTTATTAATTTTTTTTAACGTTTTTGTGTTTTTTTAATGTTTGAATTTTCTTTTTTTTCATATATATATATATATATATATATATATATATATATATATATATATATGGTCTATGTTGATCCCGTTATATGTAAATTTGATAGTTGATTTTAAAGTTTTCATTATAATAAATCGAATTTGCGGACACAATATGTCAATTTCATGGTTGGTCTTCAAGTTTTCATTACAATTGGTGGAGTTTACACGTGTCAATTTGATGGTTGATTTTTAAATTTTTGATACAATGTGTCAAATTGTCTTAAGCTAAGATTTTAAAATTGCTATACGTTTAGGATTTAAAAAAAAAAAAAAAAAAATCACTCTCGTTATAATGTCTATTTCATTCAGGTGTTGACTTTTAAAGTTTTTTTAGTCATAAAATTTTTCCATAATGCCATGTTTGAAATATTTTAAAAACTTAAGGTTTTTTTTGTAATCATAATCTTTGGTTTTAATTCCATGGTTGAAAAATTGTCCAGATTTTAAGGTTTTTCTAAGTCAGGATATTTTATCTTTAATGCTATGGTTGAAAATAGTTATAAGTGTTTTCTTTACCACGATGAATACCATGCTTGAATATAGTTTGTTAGAATTTCTTTAATGCCATGCTTGAAAATCATTGGAATTTAAAAAAAATTAAGTGTCATGATATTTTATGTTTAAGGTGATTATTAAAAATGGTGTTTTTAGGCTAGAGTTCTCCTTTTAAAGTATTGATTAATAACTTTATTAAAACTACATTATCATATATAGGTTAACTTTGTTAAAACAACATTATCATATATATATATATGATTCATTTATTTATTGAAATTACATTAGTCGGCAATGGGAATTGAAGATTAAATGTTTTGATTTAAACGTCCATCTTGTGTTTGAAATATGAAAGAGTCAATAATTTTATTAAATTATTTCTATATAAACCATAATGTTGATGAACCATGCCACTTTTTTTTTATTAGCAAGTATGGCACTTCTTTTATTAATTAGTCAAATATTTACAGACATTGATCTGTCGGCAAGCCGGAAACCAGACCCTGAGTTCTTGATTATCAAAACTTCTCCGTCCAACACGGGAAACCAGAGGGATATCCATTCTCATGACCCCTAAAATAGATAGAAAGGCTAGAGCTTCTACATTTAGCCAACTAAATCTACTAAGACTTTGAACTTTGAACAATACAGGGCTAGAGACCCACTGGAAGTTTAACATAATAAAAAAAGCAACTAGACAAGCTTGGTGCTAGTTCTCTCCCCCCACGATGTTCGATGCTAGCATAGTCACAACATCCTCCTCTTCGCCATCCCCAGGATCAGAAACCTGAGGTGCACAATCTGGTCGCAGAATATCCAAGTACCCACCGATCATCAATGTTTGGAATCTTTCCAATGTTGTTGTCAAGTCCTTCCCTGATGATGCAGAGGTTCTCCCCCATGGCCTGGTCAATTCGCCTCCTCTCGTGAATCAGGCAACCCCAGGATAATCCAAGTTATCCAAACCGGTTGCAGCTCAACCTGCTCCCCATACTCCCACCGCAGGGTCCGGACCAGGTCCTCCTATACTCTGGTGATGGCGGAAGCGTCCACCTCATCATTCTCAGCACGGAAGAGCGCCTCCAAATCCGGTCTCCTATCCACGAGCTCCAGTTGTGACCTGTGTGGCCCCCCTTCCCCACTTCTGGCATTCTCTCCTCTACCCCTCCCTACTTTGTGTTCTGCCCATCGGTGGGCTTGAGTTATTCGAGCCGCCATCCTTTCCTCCTTAAAAGAGGGTCGGTAGAACTCCCTCGCTACCTCTCTCACCCCAGCCGGAATCTCTGCAAATTTTCATTTTTTCACCCAATAGCACCGAATTATGATGGTTATGCTTCACTCCCTACTGTTTCTTTTAAGCATGTTCCAAGCTCCCCAATTAGCTTCACCTTCGTACCTGCACTTTCCTTCATAATTATTTTTTCACTCGAGTCGATTGGACGCTCGTTGGTGCCTGTCTCCCTCAAGCTCCCATGCTTCCATATCCACCACCTCCATTCTTCGATGTCGTACGGTACTGTTATCTACCACCGTCCTTCCCTCATTTTTTCTGCCATCCTTTTGCATGCCAACCTCCACATCGCCTTCAACCTACCCCTCACACATACTTGATCTCCAGGTGGGCCAGCGTGCGTGGCATTTTTCCGGTCTCCCGTGGGTTTTCATCACCCACATATGGGGATGAATCGTGCCACTTATGAAGCATACATAAACAACATTCTTCATTTGAAATCTACACAATTTAATATGCTATGAGAGATGGTGTGTAAAATACATATAAAACTCAAAATTATTTTTCCTGTTAAAAGAAAATAGAAAACCTTAAAATTATTTCTATATAAACCATTATTGATGAACGGTGCCACAGAATAACCTAGAAATTCTGATAAGATTATGAAAAATTGCCACAAAAATTTTTGAGTACTCGAAACTATTATGTTGTTGCCTAAATAAACAACAACTACCTTATTAAGTATACATAAACAACATTCTTCATTGGAAAACTGCACAATTTAATATGCTATGAGAGATGGTGTGTAAAGTAGAGATAAAATTCTAAATTACTTTTCGTGTTAAAAGCAAAAAGAAAACCTTAAAAATTTGGTCCGTGATCAATGTCCTACCGTAAACAACGACATGCTGATGTCATGCTCTCGATCACACAACTTTAAAGAATGGGAATCTACAATTTAAATACATATTTCCTGTCATTGGGTTGGCTTGGCTTGGCTTGGCTTGGCTTGCAGATAGAGCTGCAGATTCTATATCTGCACCACACGATGGGAACGAAACTCAAATTTTTGTTAACGTCTCTGTAAATCTAAACTCCATTTCGCATACAGCCGCCTTCTTAATTTTGCCGCTCTGCGGCTCTGGTTAACATGGCGTGTGTTAATAGACGACCTCATGCTCTTATGTTTCCCTTCCCCGCTCAGGGACACATTCAGGCAATGCTGCAGCTCGCCAAAGTCCTGTACGCACGAGGCTTCTACATCACCTTCCTTAATACGCAATTCATACAGCAGCGCCTCCTCTCTTCCGGGTCCGTGGAATCCCCTAAACCTCACCCCGACTTTAGGTTCGAGACGATTCCAGATGGCCTGCCTCCTGACCATGGTCGGACCTCCAAACTCGCCGAGTTATGTAGTTCCTTGACTGATAACGGCCCTCTGTATTTGGACAACTTCATTGACAAGATGAAGCATTTAGAAACAGAGGGTGCTGTTCCTCCTCTCACCTGCATTATTTCCGACGGGATACTTTCTTTTACACAGCAGACCGCCAAGAAGCTGGGAGTTCCCAGAGTAGCCTTCTGGACGCATAGCGCTTGCGGTTTCTCCGCTTTCTTCTTCATCCCTCTTCTGGTTGAGCATGGTTATATTCCTCTCAAAGGTATATATTATCTATTATCGATTACTGTTTTTGCACTTCACTGATTTTGGTTTCTAACCCCCTCTGGATTACGAAGAGCGAGCTTACGCTGTATCCTATTACTTGCTGCTGCAGATGCCACCTGTTTCACAAATGGGTACATGGAACAAATAATCCCCTGCATTCCTGGAATGCCCTCATTACGTGTTAAAGATCTGCCCAAATCATTGCAAGTTACAGACCATTCGGATTACGTTTTTCAGTATGTTAGAAGCGAAGCGCAGGCCGCTCTGGAAGCCGATTTGGTAATTCTTAATACCTTCTATGAGCTCGATCGTCCTGTAGTCGATGCACTCCGGAACAGACTCCCTGCCTTGTATACGGTAGGCCCTCTTGTTTTACAGGCAGACTCTGGAAATGATGATAGAATATCCAATATTTCTGCAAGCATGTGGACTGAAGAAACTGAATGTATGAAATGGCTGGACGGCCAGGAGAACTGCTCAGTTATTTATGTCTGCTTTGGAAGCATAACTGTTATGTCTGACGAGGAACTCTTGGAATTTGCGTGGGGATTAGAAGCAAGCAGGCAGCCGTTTCTGTGGGCTATTCGTCCGGATCTCCTTCATGGTCAATCTGCTGTGCTGCCTCGCGAGTATTTGGAGAAGGTGGAGGGCAGAGGTTTCTTCGTGAGGTGGGCGCCTCAGATGAAAGTCCTCTCACATCCTTCAGTGGGAGGCTTTCTGACTCATAGCGGATGGAACTCTACACTGGAGAGCATATGTGCTGGTGTGCCCATGATATCGTGGCCTTCCTTTTCAGAGCAACTAACTAACAGGAGATTGGTAACCCAAGTGTGGAAGATTGGTCTGTCGATAAATGAAAGTGTGAAGAGAGAGCATGTGGAAGACGTGGTGGGGAGATTGATGAGAGGGGAAGAAGGGAGGCAATTGAGGAAGAGGATTGGTGAGTTGAGAGAGGCGTCGATGAGAGCAGTGGGAAATGGAGGATCTTCTTACAGTAACATGGAGAAGTTTGTTCAGGAAATACAGAGGAGAGGATTGGAAGTCTCTTGCGTGATTGGCAATCAGGTGAGTGATATTTCAAGATAAGATGAGATCAGTTGGTAATCCAGATATTGTAAATGTAATCTATGACTAGAGGAAAGGTTTATGTGATGTTTGAAGGTTGTAACTTTGAAAACGTGGCACTGTTAAACTAGTTATCTTTCTTTTTATTATTAACGTTTCATAATGAAAGTAACGGTTTTACAGTCTGGTGGACTGTGCCTCCAAACCAAAAGTCTTTTGTTTGATTGCTATTTCGTTTAGCTTTGGTTCAGCAATACATTTTAGTGTCGTGTGTCAATACATTTTATACGTGTGATCAGATATTTTCGATGTGATATGTGATCGAATTTGAAGGATGGTTTCTGATTTCGAAAGAGTATATATTTTTATTTAATCTTATTTTTTATTGAAGTGATAATATATAAGAGTGATGGAATTTGAAAGTATATTTTTAATTTCAAGTGAAAGCGTATTTATTCATGTAAATATACATGATGATGACTGATTGAATTTGTACATTTATTTTTAATTTTAAGTGGAAGAATATATTTATTTAATCTTATTTTTCATAAATAATATATCTATATTAATTAGTATCGATTAATTCAGATTTTTTATATATTAAGTATTTTTATTTTTTATTTTTTATAATAATAAAAATTAAAAATAATATATATATATATATATATATATATATATATATATATATATATATATATGGGGTTAAAAGAATTTTTAAATATTAGAAATATTAATATAAAAGTTTATACACAATAATCGAATCAAATATTTTTATGAAGATTCATATAACAAGTGACATGATAAGTTTTGAGTAATGTTTTGTAGCTTTGTTTTTAAATCAAAGTAGTGGACTCAAACATGTGTATTATTTATATAAAGTGTAAAACATATGTATTATTTATATAAAATATAAAACAAAATTTTATGGGAAAAGGACAAAGACTTCAACTTCAACTCAAGTCATATCTTGAGCCTATCACAATTACTCTTAGAAATATAAGTTTATTGTAATGTTTTGAAGTTTTGTTGTTAAATCAAAGAAGTAGACTGAAACATGTGTATTATTTATATAAAATATAAAAATCTTTTTCATGGAGAAAGGACAAAGACTTCAACTTGAACTCAAGTCGTATCTTGAGTCTATCACAATTACTTTTAGAAATATAAGTTTTGTGTAATGTTTTGAAATTTTGTTGTTAAATCAAAGTAATGTACTAAAACATGTGTATTATTTATATAAAATATAAAAATCTTTTTCATAGGAAAAGGACAAAGACTTCAACTTGAACTCAAACTCATATCTTGACCCTATCACAATTATTTTTAGAAATATAAGTTTTGTGCAATGGTTTCTAGCTTTATTGTTAAATCAAAGCAGTGGACTAAAACTTATATACTATTTTCATAAAATATAAAAATCTTTTTCATGGGAAAAAGACAAAGACTTCAACTTGAACTTATATCATGAGCCTATCACAATTAATTTTCAAAATATATTCACTATGTTTGTATATCTAGATTTTATTATAATTTTGTTAAAGTCCTATATGTCACTAAGAGATTATATTTGCTTTATAGCAACATGTAAATATAACATGATTACATCCATTTCTACTTATGTGGACTAAGATCTTTATGATTCCTAATATGACCCATCCTATGATAGAATTAAAAGAAAGTATTTATGAAGGTCAAAAGAATGTTAATAGTATTGAAGATATTGATTGCATACTTTATCTCATAACACATGCTAAAATGCATATCTTGATGGATGTTAAAGCATAATCTCTCATGCATAGATATAAGTATAATAACAATTGTGTTACCTATTATATATATTTCTTGAAGATGCCACCTAGGAATCAAAAATATTACTATAAGCATTAGAGTTGCAAAAGGTACTAGTTTGAGATAAGGAATAATGGTGAGTACGGGTATTATCAAAATATACGGCATGCAAAGAATTTCCATATTGATGTTAACATAGGACCTAAAAATTATAGCAATAAAGTGAAAGAATGTCATACATAAAGATTTATAGTATCAAGAAACAAAGAATAATTATTCTATAAAACAATTTCATTACAATATCATGTGAAACAAAACAAAACTATATAGTATATTTACAGTGAGATTTACCAAGCTTGTAGAAGATTGGTGAATTGTTAATAGATTTCTCATTCAAGTATTAATTATTTTTTTCCGGTTAAGGGATATTAAAGTAATGGATATGTCATGAATTGCATACTAAGTGGTCCATATTAGAATGGATGTGTTCAAATAATAATATTATATATCAACACTATAATCGCGTTATGATTTATAGTAGGTAGAAACTTAATATTATTATTACATCAAACTAACTATGAATCAATAGGTTAGATGTTTTTAGAAAGATTGAATATGTGAATATTAAGAAAGAAATCTAAAATCATTTCCTTAGGTCCATTTCATGTCTATTGCTTTAGGCTCATTCCATGTTTACTATTTACTTTTGAAAATAGTGATTGAACCAAAAATTTGAAATTAATTTCACTAATAAGTTTCCAATGTCATTGCCACATATTCCTATAACCCATAGATAATTATTTTGGTGTTTTGTAAAAATTAGAAGTAAATATAATAGAGAATCTCACCTAATTATAAACTTACTAAACATAAATAGTAAATACACTTTACATTAACCAAAATACACAATACTCAAAGCATAAGATGTAAACACATTAAACATTGATAATAAACACAATGTAAAACCTTATATTAAAAAAGATACACAATACTCATTCTACATAAATTCAAATAAAAATTTAAGTATTAAAACTTCTTAAAAATCTTTCATTAAATAACACTTTAAATATTGATTAGACAAAATGTTGGGAATATAAATTTAATATTATGTATAAAAATATATTATATTAACTAATAAATAAGTAATAATAAACATAAATAATTAAATTTTAAAATATGAAATTTATTTAAATCTCTATAGGGATTAGTAATCAAATTCATCCATCTTAGAATTGAAAGTGTTTAAAAAGCTTTCATTAAATAACACTTTTAAATATTGATTATACTAATATAATATAATGATAAAATATTGGGAATATAAATTTAATATTATAGATAAAAATATATTATATTAACTATATAATATAATGATAAAATATTGGGAATATAAATTTAATATTATATATAAAAATATATTATATTAATTAAGTAATAGTTAAGATATGAAATTTATTTAAATCTCTATATGGATTACTAATCAAATTCATCCATCTAAGAATTGAAAGTGTTTGAGATACAACACATGAGTTTGATTTTTAGATTTTAATTACTCTAGATCACAACTAGAGTTACTCAATACACTCATATACAACAAAGCAGGGTATTCCTTCGTAAAGATATCATATGCTTCCTAACCTAATGGCAAGGGAAAACATAGAGGGAAGTCATTTAAGAAAGATTGGTATTTTTTAACAGTGGACAAGTGTCAAGTGTTTTTTAAATGTGAAGATTGCCATGAAAAGATGAAAATGCAAAAGGAAAGGGTATTTGTAGTTATTTAATTTTATTTAGAAATGTGGTAAAAGGATTGAGATATCTGGAAGATTCTTTATAGGTTTCTTTAAAGTTATAGTCATCCACACATAATAGATCCGTAAGTGTGTGGACGTGGCTGTTTGATGGCCAACGCATCTTGCTTCTCATTGCTCATTGAAGTCGATGCATTTTTAAAGCTCAAAGCTCGAGAAGATGTGGATAAGGATAACTCACATTTTCAAGCAGAGATATAGTTTTCTAATACCATAGACATTCCAAATTTGCTGACTGTGACAAGCATTCTCTTAAGGTGGAACTCAAATATAATAGGTAGGGAGAGAATGTTGAGATTATCCCATGGAGGTCAAAAGTGGATTCAATGAATCATATTGAAAAAAATACTTCCTTTTTGTCTGATATATTTATTTTTTATTATTATTATGTATAGTGGAAATGTTGTACTTGTGTCGTATCTAATTTGCGTGTTAGTTGATATTTTTTAATTTATAAATGATATTTTTAATGTTAATGGATTTTTTTAAATTTATAAATAATATCTTATTTTATAGTTATGTTATTAAATATTATGAATTAATTTTAAAATTATATGTAAAATGTTTTTTTTTAAATTGTTAAAAATTTACATGTCCTGTTATATATATATATAATTTAAGAAATAGATTGTTTTGATTATTTATGTCTATGTATCTCTTCCCTAACATCTTATTATACTTTTTATATAATAAACGTTGATAAAAAAATATTAAAAATACTAATAAAACTAATTACCTGTATAATTTGTTGTGTGTTTGATATGTATGAATTCAAAATGTATTTAAATTGATAGATTTTTATATAATTTTTTAAATGTGGTTATAAGTTAAATCAAAATTGAATTCTGTAATTATTAATTTTATTTCTATATTCATGATATAGAGTATTATATTGTAAAATTTAAATAAATTAATTTTTATTTTATTAATTTTATGGTTTTGTTTGACTTCAATAATTATATTATTTAGGTTTATTATTATTTTATTATATATATTTATTATTTTTTTTAATTTTTATTTTTATTAATTTTCTAGTTTTGTTTGATTGTTGTGCATCTCAGCAATATATATAGAGGTATTTGGATCAGCACAATTACTGAGTAGGCTCTTGAAATTATAATGTGATTTTTACTGAGGATTTTTTGATGTAACATATATGGATCACAGAAGTTTAGATTTTCAAGTAAATTTTAAAATACGAAATATATTTATAAAAATATTAATAAATAATTAATAATAAATTAAAAAATAAAATGAAATTTGAAATGTGTTTCTATTGATTTAATTTGTTAAATAATATTTTCATGTGTTTTGTTTTTTTTATTTTTGCATGTTGAAGGAGATTTCGTAATGCTTACAGGAGTATTACGAAAACTCCAATAAGGATAAGCAAAAGTTGGCACACAATGAGACTCATTCAAGAGATTGGTTTAGTAATACAGGAAATTGGTTACCTTATTCCTTTGCATGTCTGCAAAGGGGGGAACGAGGCTGCAGATTATTTAGCTAATTGGGGTTGCAGTAACAAAGGCCACCAGTTAGACATTAATCAAGCTAATAGGGCATGGGGTATAGAGCTACACCCGCTATAGATCATTATAGCAAGAGATAAAGCAAAAGCTAAAGACCCTTGATCGGGGTGCCACATCAAGTTAGATGGGATGCGGCTGGTGACACACGACAGCGCACACCAGACTGTCAATTAAATCTGGTAACAGATCCAACCTATAGATGGTCAGAGGCAGGTACCAAACATGCTTCATCATAATGGAAGCTGACGAAAATTCTGGGTGCCAGCAAAGCCTGTCAGATCGCCGTTGGAAAAAGCGTCGCTCGAGAAACGGGTTAAGGCAACAAGAGAACATGAAACAAGGTAGTGTTATTGACAGGCTAATTCCAGGGGAGTCCGAGGATAAGGAGGCTTCTGGTCTACGGCATCAATTGTTCACTAGGTACGTCATGGCTCTCACAACCTACATAGTTCATCTACCTGTTCTTGTTCATTGTAACAAAGGCAACATCATTTTCATGGATGGTTTCTTTGGCTTGCATGTGGTTTGTCGAATTAGTAGCTGGTCTTATTTTCAATTTGGAAATATCTTTAATTTCCTCTATTTCGATTGTAATGAAGGGTCCATCAATGTTTCTTGTATGTTGGTTTTGGTTATTCCGGCTTGGCCAGTAGACCCTTGTTTTAGAACCCCTTCTTCATTTCAATATGATGCTCAGTTAAAGACCCTTTCGCGTTTACACTGTACCGAAGGGTCTGTCAATGGTTCATGCATGTTGTTTTTGGTTTTTTTGGCTCGGCCAGTTGACCCTTTTTTTAGAACCCCTTCTTCATTCCAATATGATGTTCAATTATAGACCCTCTTGCATTCCTTTCTGTGTGTGGCTCAATTTAAGACCTGGGTTTTGTGGCTTATCAACAATGTCAAAATATCTCAAGCCTATGAGCTTGCATGTATGTCAAGGCAAGATAAATCTATTGTTCAAAGCTGGCCTCCTCAGAACAATTCATTTTCGTTGGGCATGAGGGTAACCTTTGCTCTCTTTCATAGTTTTGGCCGCTCTAGTAGGGTCGGTAATTGTTACCCAAAATTAGTTAACCAATCTATCTGTTGATATGGTTTTTGGAATATACATTCATGCTCTACGGTCTCTGCGACTCCTGTTTTTACCCTCCATGCTGCTGTTATCCACAACAGTGACTGCATGGCAACAAATTCTGTGGTTCCGCCATCTTCGAAGGAAGTAATGGGCCTTGTAAGAGATCATACGAATTCTGTTATTGACTTCTCCTTGCCATATATATGCTCGTTTCACATTTCCACAGGGGTTGCACAAGAGCTGTCATGCTCGTTTCACATTTCTAGGAGGGGTTGCACAACTTAAAAACATGGTAAAAGGTCAATATAGCAAACATCAGGGTACGAGAAAAGGGAATCAGAAGCTTCCAATTCACGATGCTGGAGCAAGCAAGCACGAAAGAAAAACTAAAAAAGAATTCATGGAGAATATCTTTGATATATACTCCACAGGAAACCCACCTCAGGTTCGCAACATAATTCAGGGCTGGGAGAGAGAAAGCAATCACAAAGAGGAAGACATTGAATAGCAGGAGGCCACCATAGACTTCATCTCAAACCTCGGAAATACAAGAGGGAGGCTATCTCTCTTTCACCAATCTATCCATACCTATTGGATTCATAAATGTGTTTTGGCTAAGGCCATGAACAATATGCAGGAAATGGAAGGAAACCCCAATGTGGTTTTAGTTCTGCATGAAATCAAACAAGAAATTCAAGAGATTGGGGTATCTCAGTATCATGCAACTGCTCGAATTGGCAAAATTGAACGATAGCTTCAATCCATGCAGCAAGTAGATATGTCGGGGTCTACTGCAAAGGACCCGACTCCTATTGACTCTTTAGATGGTTGACCTTAGATCTTAATAGTTTTTAATGCTTTTGCGGAAAATTTATATTATTTTTAGTTATACTTTGAGGGACACAGTAAAGTAAATATAGCGGCAAGTAGAAGTAAGAAATTGTTTCAATACTGGTTGGCTTTTAGCTCATTAAGGTGGCAAACAGACCTGGTTTCCTTCGAGCAGGTTGAGGCCACTAATTACTTATGTATATGTATGGCAATCTGCTCTCTTTTTTATAAATAGAAAATGGTAAGGCTCTACGAAATTTACAATATATATATATATATATATATATATATATATACAAAAGTGTAACCAAGCTTCACGAAACTGCCCATATATATATATATATATATATATATATATATGATTTTTTAAAGTTTTGTGTTTTTTCCTGCCCTTTTTTTGTATTTATTTATTTTATTTGATAATCTATTTTTTGTTATAATAAATCGAATTCGCGCACACAATATGTCAATTTCATGTTTGGTCTTTAAGTTTTCATTACAATTGGTAGAGTTCACCTAGACCGAATTTGATGGTTGATTTTTAAATTTTTGATGCAATGTGTCAAATTGCCTTAAGTAAGATTTTAAATAACTATAAATTTAGGACTTAAAAAAGAAATTACTCTGGGTATAATCTCTCTTATTTTTTTTTGTAAATTTCGTAGGACCTCTCTATTTTCTATTTATAATTGTAAGGCAGGTTACAAAAATATAAAATCAAGTCTGTGGCCTCAACCTGCCCATAGGAAACCAGGTCTGTTGGCCACCTTAAAGCATGAAAAGAAAACCAAAATTGAAACGGTTTCATCCATCTATGAGACGCATGTGCTAACTGTCCTATAACAGAAATATCGACATACTGATGAAATGAAAGAAGTTCATAGAAAACCGATAATTGCATCAAAAAACATGATAAAAAGAAAACAACTAGCCAGCAGATGAGTAAACTGGAGCTGGGTCTTTCACAGTTGACCCAGGCATATCAACTTGCTACAGCTGCTGAAGTTGCTTCTCCATGCGGCCTACCATATCATCTAGTCGGCTAATGCGATTAGTTGCCTGATACTGAGTGATCTTGATATGTTGTAGCTGGTTCTGCATGCCTGAAGTAGGTCCAGAAGGCGAGGTTCAATCTTAGTGGATTCAGTCCTAGCTTGAACAGGAGGAAAACTCTGCATAGCCTTGGCTATAAGGCACTTGACTATCAAGTACGTATGCACAGTGTGTTGGAATAAAGTGAGACGACCCTGGTTATTGCCAGGGTCAGTTATGAAGTCCAAGATCTCAGCTTCTACTTCATTATCTTCAGGGTCAGTCTGAATGTCTCGTTCCCAACCACGGATTTCATTCAAGTCCTTACTTTTAATTTAAGGTTTTCTAAGTCATAATATTTTAACTTTAATGCTATGGTTGAAAACAGTTATAAGTGTTTTCTTTAGCACCATAACTACAAATTGTTGAAATTTCTTTAATGCCATGGTTGAAAATAGTTTGTTAAAATTTCTTTAATGCCATGCTTAAAAATTGTTGGAATTTTAAAGTTTTTAGGTGTCATGATATTTTATTTTAAGATAATTATTAAAATACCCTTAAAAATAATAACAATAATTCACAATGTTTAAAAAAAAATAAAAAAAAATTGATTCAAAACAAAAAAAACCTTATTCTTTATTTTTTCATATTTTTTTTTGTGTTTTTAAGCTAAAATTTCATTTTTAAATATTTATCAATAACTTTATTAAAACTACATTATCTTATATATAAGTTAACTGTGTTAAAACTACATTATCATATATATATATATATATATATATATATATATATATATATATATATATATATATATATATAGGCTTAAAACTACATTATCATAATATAATATAATATATATATATATATATAATTTTTAATAAAATTAATTGCTAAGTAATGGCCATTGAAGATTAAATGTTTTGATTTAGACATCCATCTTGTTGTTGGTTAGATTTAAAAAAAAAAAAAAAAAACACCAAATTGTTAGGTTTCAAAAACACCAAATTGTTAGGTTATTTCTATATAAACCATGGTGTTGATGAACCGTGTCACTTATTAAGCATAAATAAACAACATTCTTCATTTGAAATCTACCCAATTTAATATGCTATGAGACATGGTGTGTAAAGTACAGATAAAACTTAAAATGATTTTTCCTATTTAAAGAAAAAAGACAACCTTAAAATTATTTCTATATAAACCATAATGTTGATGAACCGTGACACTTATTACGCATACATAAACAACATTATATTATTATTTATTTATTATTTATAATTTTTAATAATTTAGATGTTATTCATTAATCAATTTTTATTAAATTGTTTTAACAAATATTAATTTAATATTTTTTTTAACAAATAATTAATTAATTAATAATTGTTATTTTTTATGAGTTAATTTTCAATAATGTATTTCTTTATAGCTCGCAATAATGTATTTCAATAATGTATTTTTTATGATGTTATTATTTTTTGACTTTATAGCTCGCAATAATGTATCTACATTGTTATTCATTAAAATTGATTATCTTTTTTTATTTTATAGTGAAATATTAATTGATTGGAAAAATCCACCACATCATTAATCCTAATGATATGATTAATCCAAAAAACACTTAAATAATATAATCTGCACAATTTAATATATTAATACATAACAAAATTATTTAATATATTAATACATAACAAAATTCTTAAAAATCTTAGATCTAACATTCTTCATTTGAAATCTGCAGAACTTAATATGCGAGGAGAGATGGTGTGTAAAGTACAGATGAAATTCTAAATTATTTTTGCTGTTAAAAGCAAAAAGAAAACCTTAAAAAATTGGTCCCTGATCGATGTCCTATCCTAAACAACGATATGATAATGCCATGCTTGGCTTGCAGATAGAGAAGCAGATTCTATGCTCTGCACCACACGATGTGAACGGAACTCAAATCATTGTTAACCTCTCTATAAATCTAAACTCCATTTCGCATACAACGGCCCTCTTAATTTTGCCGCTCTGCGGCTCAGCTTAACATGGCGTCCGTTAATAGACGACCCCATGCTCTTATGTTTCCCTTCCCCGCTCAGGGACACATTCAAGCCATGCTGCACCTCGCCAAAGTCCTCTACGCTCGAGGCTTCTACATCACCTTCCTTAATACACAATTTATACAGCAGCGCCTCCTCTCGTCCGGGTCCGTGGAATCCCCTAAACCTCACCCCGACTTTAGGTTCGAGACGATTCCAGATGGCCTCCCTCCTGACCATGGTCGGACCTCCAAACTCGCCGAGTTATGTAGTTCCTTGACTGATAACGGCCCTCTCTATTTGGACGAGCTGATTGGCAAGATGAAGCATTTAGAAACAGAGGGTGCTGTTCCTCCTCTCACCTGCATTATTTCCGACGGGATACTTTCTTTTACACAGCAAACCGCCAGGAAGCTGGGAGTTCCCAGAGTAGCTTTCTGGACGCATAGCGCTTGCGGTTTCTCCGCTTTCTTCTTCACCCCTCTTCTGGTTGACAATGGTTATATTCCTCTCAAAGGTATATCTATTATCGACTACTGTTTTTGCAATACACTGATTTTGGGTCCTCGCCCCCTACGGATTATGGAGAGCGAACTTACTCTGTATCGTATTACTTGCTGCTGCAGATGCCACCTGTTTGACAAATGGGTACATGGAACAAATAATCCCCTGCATTCCTGGAATGCCCTCATTACGTGTTAAAGATCTGCCAAAATCATTGCAAGTTACAGACCATTCGAATTACGTTTTTCAGTTTGTTAGAAGCGAAGCGCAGGCCGCTCTGGAAGCTGATTTCGTAATTCTTAATACCTTCTATGAGCTCGATCGTCCTGTAGTCGATGCACTCCGGAACAGGCTTCCTGCCTTGTATACGATAGGCCCTCTTGTTTTACAGGCAGACTCTGGAAATGATGATAGAATATCCAGTATTTCTGCAAGCATGTGGACTGAAGAAACTGAATGTATGAAATGGTTGGACGGCCAGGAGCCCTGCTCAGTTATTTATATATGTTTTGGAAGCATAACTGTTATATCTGACGAAGAACTCTTAGAATTCGCGTGGGGATTAGAAGCAAGCAGGCAGCCTTTCCTGTGGGCTATTCGTCCGGATCTCCTTCATGGTCAATCTGCTGTGCTGCCTCGCGAGTTTTTGGAGAAAGTGGAGGGCAGAAGTTTCTTCGTGAGGTGGGCGCCTCAGATGAAAGTGCTCTCACATCCTTCAGTGGGAGGCTTTCTGACTCATAGCGGCTGGAACTCTACACTGGAGAGCATATGTGCTGGTGTGCCCATGATATCGTGGCCTTACTTTTCAGAACAATTAACTAACAGGAGATTTGTAACCGAAGTGTGGAAGATTGGGCTGTCGATAAATGAAAGTGTGAAGAGAGAACATGTGGAAGACGTGGTGGGGAGATTGATGAGAGGGGAAGAAGGGAGGCAATTGAGGAAGAGGATTGGTGAGTTGAGAGAGGCGTCGATGAGAGCAGTGGGAAATGGAGGATCTTCTTACAGTAACATGGAGAAGTTTGTTCAGGAAATACAGAGGAGAGGATTGGCAGTCTCTTGAGTGATTGGCAATCAGGTGAGTGATATTTCAAGATAAGATGAGATCAGTTGGTAATCCAGATATTGTAAATGTAATCTAACTAGAGGAAAGATTTATGTGATGTTTGAATTGGTTGTAACTTTGAAAACGTGGCACTGTTAAACTAGTTATCTTTCTTTTTATTATTAACGTTTCAGGATGAAAGTAACGGTTTTACAGTCTGGTGGACTGTGCTCCAAACCAAAAATCTTTTGTTTGATTGCTATGTCGTTTAGCTTTGGTTCAGCAGTACATTTTAGTGTTGTGTGTCAACACATTTTATATGTGTGATAAGATATTTTAGAGAAGTGATATGTGATCGAATTTTAAGGATGATGTGATCGAATTTTAAGGATGGTTTCTAATTTCGAAAGAGTATATATTTTTATTTAATTTTATTAGTCCTTTTTATTTAATCTTATTAAATTTCTTGTGCTCTTTCATTTGCTACAATATGAGGTTGTTTACCAGCCTAGCTAGCATACCGTGGCGTCCTGCATGTCTTGCATGGTTGTTTAGGAGAATAGAGTATGTGGGTTCCACATGTAGTGTCATAATTTAGAATTTTGATTTTTCAAATAACTCTTTTCATTTACAATGTCCAAATGAGTTGATTTTTAATAATATTTTCTAGTTGGAGTAATTTAAGCCGTGGCTCTCGTTGAAGCTGCTCGGATGCAAAGATGTACACCACAATCTGAAACTAACTCATTAGACTATATATCTAGGCCTCTAAAATTAGAAATGGGAGTAGTCTACCCAGGCAACGTTTTAGCCCGGATGGCAGTTTTTTGCCGGAATCCGGGCAACTTAAATTCAAGAAATCAGGTACTTGCAATGTTTGAAATCTATTTTTGAGGTTGGAAATGGATTCAGCACTACCAAAATCCCTTAGGGCACTCAAAATATTTAAGTTTAACAACTATAAACATGATTCTGATGAAATCTTTGCCGGATTTTTTAAAAATCTTTGCCGGAGTCCGGGCTAAAACATTGCCTGGAAACGACACGCCTTAGAAATGGAGTCCTTGCCTTTCTAGGCCTCTGAAACTCGAAATGGGGTCCTTTTCTTGAGCATTCAGTCCTCCAAAAACCGGCGAAGATATGGCTCCAGATAAGTCCCAAATGCTACATCTGCCCTGTTTAATCCCACGCCTCAGTTCTGCACGTGCCTACCCGCTATTATAGAGGTTTACTTTATTTCTACATTGAGATGAGAATGACACATTTAAACAAAGTAGTTTCCTTGTTTCTTCTTTTCATTTCATTGAATTGAATGACAGTGAGATTTAGGTTGCCTCTAGATCTAATAGCTACGTTTCCTCAGGTGGAGCGAGAAAGTGTCTTAATCAATATCCTCTGCTAACCATTCAGGTAATTGACCCAAAAATGGCATTTGATACAGTCTATTCAACAATTGCTTCAGAGGAAGAAGTTGTGAGACAAGAAATGCGAAACTTGAATCGTAAAGATGTTCCTTCTGTGTTTCAGTGTGGTTATTGGTTATTCACAGAACAATGGATAGATTCATCTTTCAGGGAGGGCCAGGAGGTCAGCACAGAAAAGGGCAGGGCAGCAAGGGACGGCCGTGTAGAACAAATGAAACAGCTTGCGGAAATACATATCCCAATGGCTCGAGACTGCCTCATGAACTGCAAGGTTCTTGAGACATGGCATTTGTTTAGCTGATTGAAACACAGACATATGACATCTCTTCAACTGATTGAAACAATAAAAGGATGTTGTCTAAAAAAAAAACACAAAGATCACGTCATATATTGATATTTAATAATATATATTAAATACGTTTTGCTTGCTAATATTCTTGTGAACACATTTCACTTAGCTAAATGCATACGTGTAATTTGCTTTTATTGTATAGTACAATGCTGAAACTGCACATCGTTACTGTGAATGAATTGCTGTCTGCTGCGCTCTGTTTTGCTGTGAATGAAGTTCTGCCCTCTGCCTTGTGTTTGTGAATCCTCAATCCTCAAAATCAGGAGCCATTCTGTTGGTAATAAGAATGTACCATTGACAAGCTAAACATAGGACTGCATTTTTATGTCCATGACATTTGCATTTTTTCAAACATTTTTTGTGCATTTAGTTGAGTAGAGCTCCAGATATGCTGAAGTTCTACCTGGTCTACCTGGCCTACCGGATATGCTGAAGTATATTATACAATAAAGGCGAGTATAACATAGATATGTGATATATAGTATATTATTACAGACTTCTTGAAACAATTAGGCGGCTAATGCTCCCACATCACCGTATGAGAATTGGGTGCGGAGCCTGCCCTTCACATAATTCCGGAATCATGGGATCATAAGAACACCAACAAAAAGGAATCACAGGTAGAAGATAATTATTTTGATGGTTTTTTGCAGAAGCTGTTGCGGATTCTAAGTTCGAATTTTAATTTTTGACCTTGGCTGGAACAGAATGATTTCACCTTGAATCAAATTTTTCTGTGGTCTAGTTGTTAGAAAGGGCTTTGACTGTCTCTGACAGCAGGATTTTTTTCAAGCTAGTTATGCTGCTAGTTACAGTTTATGTTATTAATGCTGTCACATGTTCTAACCAACACTGAGTTGTATTGGCTGTCCTTTGGGGCAGCAAACAAAATTTCTAACCATCACCCTTATACACCTCAAAATAAGTAATATCCTCAGTACCACCAAAATTTTGTTTAGCAATATCCCTACAACAGGCAAGGTTGTGCACATTTAAGCTATGATTAATCCATATTTCTTCACACTTAGGACTCAACTAAGGTGCGGCCAGATGGTGAATCATTGGCTTCGTCATAACTATTTTGCTCATGTTTTGTGCAAGAGTCTTTGGACAGATGACTTATGTAGTATATGTGAATCACAATTTGCAGCAAATGCCTTTTTGAATTGGATGTAGTTAGGCTGCATCTTTGCAACTCCTTGAGCTTGAATAAATGCACAGATAGTTTCCCAGTTAGGATAAGCAGGTAGTTTTTTTCAAGCTTAAAGTTTTATGCAATTAGGTTCCTTTAAGATGTTCTCTCATTCCACATGAACCTTTTTAAATGTAGCACTTTCAATATTAATTTTTGTTGCTGTTCAATTGCAACTCATTATATCTTCGATTCCTATGTTTATTAGCAAAGGCCAGGCATGTACAAAGTTAATTACGTGAACTAAAAAAACCGATTTATTTTCGAGGCCTGGAAAAACGTCATACCAATAAACACTTTGGTCCAATGAATTCACACCAAAGTAAATGGCCATCAAACATTAAACTCTGTAATATCAACAACAAAAAACTATAAACTCAAGAGCAGGACAACAAAACCCCTGCACTCACTTAGATACATCCAATATCAGGCACAGAATTATTCAGTGAATAAATTTCTTAAGTTGGTAGGCTGATTGCATTGGACCAATGCGTAGATTTAGAGTGTTATGCTTAATTGTTGCAGGTTTTGTGAATGAACAGGGTTTCCATTCCTGATAAATGAATGTTGAGTTAGTGCTGTGCAGTTAATCTTTCAACTAGTAGGGTAATCTCTGGTTCTGTATCTTCACAATCTTATATGGAAGTTGGACATGTACTCTAGTCGAGTCTTGGTTTGGCTATACTAATAGTCTAAGGATACCCATCCATCCTTAGCCTTGGAGTTGGCCCCCTTGTTGGCATTGGTCAGTCCACTGCAAACAGGGCAGCCATAAATCCCTTGTATCTCTACATACACTCTACTGTGAACCTGTGGTAGGACCAGCAAAAGTTGATCTGAAACTCTATCTAGTCCCAACAGATTCGGTTGAAGCAGCAACAGTGAAACTCTATCCAGTCCCACCAGATTCGGTTGTAAGCAGCAACAGTACCAGTAAAAGAACAAATGTACATCTCTGAAACCAGACTTGTGATAGACTTTCTCTGAAACCCATGTCCATCTGTTCCAGTCTCCTTTTGAAAGTATGGTCATACGGTATCTGGTGCCCCTGCTCAGTTGAGTTTCCCACTAGATAGCCGATTCAAGGCAGGGACTTGCTGCCCTGCATCCCTTTTTTTTCATTAAAGTGATAATATATATGAGTGATGGAATTTGAAAGCTTATTTTTAATTTCAAGTGAAAGAGAAAGTGTATATTTATTCTCGTAAATATACATAATGACTGATTGAATTTATAAATTTATTTTTAATTTTAAGTGGAAGAATATATTTATTTAATTTTATTTTTGATGAATAATATATATATATATATATGTATGAACTAATTCACATTATATATATATATATTGATTAAAAGAATTTTTAAATATTAGAAATATTAATATAAAATTTTATACACACTAATCACATCAAATTATGAAGATTCATATAAAGTAACATGACACGTTTTGTGTAATGTTTTGAAGTTTTGTTGTTAAATGAGAAGTGGATTGAAACATGTGTATTAAAGTCTTTTTCATGGGAAAGGCAAAGACTTCAATTTGACATCCAGTCATATTTTGAGCCAATCACAATTAATTTTAGAAATATAAGTTTTGTGTAATGTTTTGAAGTTTTGTGGTTAAATCAAAGCAGTGGATTGAAACATGTGTATTATTTATATAAAATATAAAAATATTTTTCATGAGAAAAGGACAAAGACTTCAATATGAACTCAAACTCATATCTTGAGCCTATCACAAATATTTTTACAAATATAAGTTTTGTGTAATGATTTGTAGCTTTATTGTTAAATCAAAGTTGGACTGAAACATATGTATTATTTATATAAAATATAAACAACTTTTTCATGTATTATTTATATAAAATATAAACAACTTTTTCATAGGCAAAGGACAAAGACTTCAACTTGAACTCATATCTTGAGCCTATCACAATTATTTTTCTAAATATTTTCACTATATTTGTATATCTAGATTTTATTATAAAAGAGAATTGTGACTTAAACCTTGCAGTTATTGTTGAAGGCTGATAATTTTGTTAAAATCGTATATGCCACTAAGAGATCATATTTTCTTTATAGCAACATGCAAATATAACATGATGTTTATGATTCTTGGTATGACCCATCGTATGATATAATAAAAAGAAATTATTCATGAAAGTCAAAAGAATATTAATAGTATTGAAAAGAAATTATTCATGAAAGTCAAAAGAATATTAATAGTATTGAAGATATTGATTGTAGACTTTATCTCATAACACATGCTAAAATGCATATTGTGATGGATGTTAAAGCATAATCTCTAATGCATAGATATAATTATAATAACAATTGTGTTACCTATTATATATATTTCTTAAAGGTGCCACCTAGGAATAAAAAATGTTACCATAAGCATTAAAGTTGCAAAAGGTATGGGTTTTGGATAAGGCACAAAGGTGAGTATTGGTATTATAAAAATATGTCATGCAAAGAAATTCCATATTGATGTTAACATTGGACCTAAAAACAATAGCAAGAAAGTGAAAGAGTGTAGTACATAAATATTTATAGTATCAAAAAACATAGAATATAACTATTCTATAAAACATTTTTTTTGTATTCCAAATTAAATTTTTAATACAATTTTATGTGAAACAAAACAAAACTATATACTATTTTTACAATGAGCTTTACCAAGTTTGTAGAAGAAACATAGAATATAACTATTCTATAAAACATTTTTTTTGTATTCCAAATTAAATTTTTAATACAATTTTATGTGAAACAAAACAAAACTATATACTATTTTTACAATGAGCTTTACCAAGTTTGTAGAAGATTGGTGGATTGTTAATAGATTTCTCATTCAAGTATTAATTATGTTTTTCCCAGTTAAAGAGTTATTAAAATAATGGAAATGTCATGAATTGCATACTAAGTGGTCCATATTAGAATAGACGTATTCAAATAATAATATTATATATCAACATTATAACCATGTTGTGATTTATAATAGGTAGAAACTTAACATTATTATTATATCAAACCAATTATGAATCAACATGTTAGATGACTTTAGAGAGATTGAATATATGAATATTAAGAGAAACCTAAACTCATTTCCTTAGGTCCATTTCATGTGTATTACTTTAGGCTCACTCCATGCTTACTATTTATCTTTGAAAATAGTGATTGAACCAAAAGTTTGAATTTAATTTCACTAATAAGTTTCCAATATCATTGCCACTTACTCCCATAAGCCATAAGTAATTGTTTTGATGTTTTGTAAAAATGAGAAATAAATATAGTAGAGAATCTCACCTAATTATTATAGACTTATTAAACATGGATAGTAAATACACCTTACGTCAACCAACCAGTATACACAATACTCAAAGCACACTGGATATTGTAGGATCCATACACATTAAACATAAATAGTAAACGCAATATAAAACCTTATATTAAGAAAGATACACAATACTCATTTTACATAAATTCAAGTGGAGATTAAAAAAAGATATTAAGAATTCTTTAAAAAACTTTCATTAAATAACATTTAAAATATTGATTATACTAATATAATGATTAAATTTTTGGGAATATAAATGATATGAAATTTAATATTATGTATAAAATATATTAAATTAACTAATAAATGAGTAATAATAAAAACATAAATAATTAAATTTTAAGATATGAAAAATTTAAATATCTATATAGATTACTATTCAAATTCATCCTTATCTTAAAATTAAAATTGAAAGTGTTTGAGATACAACACATGAGTTTATTTTAATTACTCTAGATAACAACTAAAGTTACTCAATACACTCATATACAACAAAGTATGGTATCATATACTTCCTAACCTAATGGCAAGGGATAACATAGAGGCAAGTCATTTAAGAAAGATTGGTATTTTTTTTAAGAGCGGACAAGTGTTTAGCAAGTTTTTTTAAATATGAAGATTTCCATGAAAAGATGAAAAGGAAAGGGTGAAAGGGTATTTGTAGTTATTTAATTTTATTTAGAAATGTGGTAAAATGATTGAGATATGTGGAAGATTCTTATTAGGTTTCTTTAAAGTTATAGTCATCCACACATAATAGATCCGTAAGCTGTTTGATGGCCAACGCATCTTGCATCTCATTATTGCTCACTGATGTAGTGCATTTTTAAAGCTTAAAGGTCGAGAAGATGTGGATAAGGATAACTCATATTTTCAAAAAGAGATAAGAGTTTTCTAATACCATAGACATTCCAAATTTGCTGACTGTGACTAGCATTATCTTAAGGTGAAACTGAAATATAATAGGTAGGGAGAGAATGTCGAGATTATCCCAAGGAGGTCAAAAGTGGATTCATTGCATCATATTGAAAATACTCCTTTTTTTCTTATTTATTTATTATTATGTATAGTGGAGATGTTGTGGCGTATCTAATTTGCGTGTTAGTTGATATTTTTAAATAATATTTTTAATGTTAGTGGATATTTTTTAATTTATAAATAATATATTTATTTTATGAATATGTTATTAAGTATTATTTAATTTAAATGTAAAATATTTTATAAAATTGTAAAAATTTTACATGCCATGTTATGTATACATATAATAATAAAATATTTTATTAAAAAAAATACTTTTGATTATAAAGAGAGAATCTATACAGGGGGAAATAGTTTTTAGAGGAGAAGGAATACCCTGTTTCTGAGTTTTTTATTAACCTGTTTTTGAGTTAATAAAAAAGTCAGAAACAGGTTATTCATTCTCCTCTAAATACTTTTGATTATTATGTCTATGTATCTCTTCGCTAACATCTTATTCTACTGTTTTTTATATAATAAACGTTGATAAAAATATCAAAAATATTAATAATATTTTTTTATACAATAAATGTTAATATAAAATATCAAAAATATTAATAAAAAAAATTATATATATAATCTGCTTAGTGTGTTTGATATGTATTTAAATTAACCATCATCGTAATCATCATCATGAATTTAAAATGTATTTAAATTGATGCAATTGTTTATATAATTTTTTAAATGCTATTATAAGTTAAATCAAAATTGAATTCTTAATTATGTCATTATTAACTTTATATTCATGATATAAAGTATTATATTGTAAAAAATAATTAAATTAATGTTTTTTTTTTTTCTAAGTAAATCTAAATCTATTATGGAAACATATGGTACATAGCGTTCATGGCCTCCATGAGGCATACAGTCAGCATAATATCAAAGTATTGAGCTGCCATAGAAGGAAACCGGCCCGAACAGAGTTTGAGCGCTACCTCAACTGAGGAAACCAGCTTATACAAGTACAGTTTCAACAAAAAAACAGAGCCACCCATAGGGGGAAACCGACTCGAACTGAAATATTGCGTAGCCTCAAGAGAAGTAGATAAATTTGACAAACAGAGACCAGATGGAGCCGTTTTAACATAGAGACCGAGCAGAATTACTTGTGCGAGGAGCACATCTAGAGACCATAGTTGCCCGAAGGCGTTTCTTCCTCGATCCTGCACCATCCAGCTTCTTCGTTGTTGTGGCTCGGACCGCTTGGAGCCGCAGCAGCGCAATCATCACGAACGCCATCCTGGATGCTTTCGTTTTGAGGCAGACTGGAGTTGCATTCCCCTCCTTTGCCAGAGGGATCCATACCTGCAGGCAGAGTTGGGTGCAGAGCAGAAGGAGGCACAGGAAAATTATCCGTCTGAGCAGCCAGAGGGGAAGCAGGAGTAATCTCAGAGATTTCTTTGAAGGAGACGGTCACAGTAGCAATGACAAGGGGTCTATGAGAATTGCTCTGGAAATGGAAGATAGCGGTGGAGGGGTTCTGGAGGGGAGCAGAGGGAGTTGGGCGTGGCTCATCAAGCGTTCTAGGGGTAACAGAGCCGCCCGGGAGGGGGGAGAGGCTTCGCACCCACGCCCATGGCCATGCTAGAAACACGCACGGGGAGGCTGCTCATAGAGATCTCCAGAGGATGATGAAGTCGAGCTTGCCAAAGGAGAGTGACGACAGCTAGAAGAGGGGCCACACGAGCTGCCACGACGGCATCTAAGCCTGTGTCTGAGACGAGGCATAGAATTCCGATGGCTAAAGGGGTAGGCGGGAGAAGGGCGAAGCAGCAGGGGAGAATAGGGATCAAGGAACTCAAGCGGGGTCGCAGAGAGACTGGGGAAACAGGGGCTGTGGGAGAAATGCAAACCTGGCAGAAGGTCGATGCAACAACCTAGCTGAGAACGCCTACCCACATGAGTGCGAAGACTGGGCGAATTAGCCTCCTGAGAGCATCTGTAACGGAGAGGCCGAAGCTGCATCAGCATGGAGCTCAACTGTCTGTTGTGAAAATCCGCAGAGAACAGGGAGAGGATGGCGAGGAGAAGCCAAATGCAAATGGGGATTAAGCTGGACAGGTACCAAATGAATGAATTTTTGTCTCGACCATCCCACCGGCATAAATGCCGCGTAGGGTGGTGGGCTGGCACGTAACTGATATCAATGGCAAATAAATTTTTCCTGCGGGAGCCCATGTGGCCCGGCCACGCGCCATCCCGCTGCGTCCCTCCAGTTATATCAACCTTGATCACCCGCATCCGGGTAAATTAATGTTTATTTTAGTAAATTATTGGTTTTGTTTTATTTAAATAATTATATTATCTAGAATTTTTATTGTTTTATTATATATATATATATATATATATATATATATATATATATATATATATATATATATATATATATATATATATATATATAATTTTCTTAATGTTCATTTTTATTAATTTTCTAATTTTGTTTGACTCTTGTGCATCTCAGCAGTATATATAGATATTTGAATCATCACAATCATCATTCTCCTTGTAGGCTCTTGTAATTATAATATGATTTTTCCGAAGGATTTTTTGATGTAACATATATGGATCAGAGAAGTTTACACTCTCAAGTAAATTTTAAAATATAAAACATATTTATGAAAATATTAATAAATAACCAATAATAATTTTAAAAATAAAATGAAATTTGAAATTTATTTCTACTGATTTAATTTGTTAAATGCTATTACACATTAAATAAAAATTGAACATTGTAATTATTAATGTGATTTTTATATTGATTATATATAAAAATTATTATGAGAGGTTTATACTACAATCTAGTGTGAGGGGATGTGTAATTTTGTCCGTCCACAATATGGATTTGACAAGTGTCCCTTTTAAAATATAAAATAAATAAACATATATTCTTTAAATTAAAAAATAATGTATGTGGATTTGACAAGTGTCCCTTTTGAAATTAAAATTAAATAAACAAATAAGATATTCTTGAAATTAAAAAATAATGGCATGTAGGATTTAGCTAAGAGACTCATTCTACAACCCAAAATGAAGGGATGTGTAATTTTTTCAATGCTTAACATGGAGTTGGGAAGTGTCCCTTTCAAAATAATAAATAGATACTAGCATTTGCCCCTAGAGGTGCAAAGTAACGTCGGGGAGGGAGTGGGGATACATCTTCCACGCGAGATTATTTTTCTTTTGTAGACACTTTTATTTGTTATGTAATCAAATATTCTTGTTGTCTTCTAGCTTTCCCTAATTTATCACGAATGATAACCAAAACTCTATTGCATTTCTCTTGCACTCCAACCACTTTTTGTTGTCTTTCTTTTTATTTTCTGAACAAATATGTTGCATCCTTCAGTGCTTTCTGCTTTTTCAATTCAGCGTCACGTGCACAAACAGTAATTTCTACTGCAAATAGATAGATGGCTTTTGCTGCTTTGGTCCTGGGGTGACATAGGGCTAGAGGGAAAGGGTCCATGGTTTGTACGTTTAGATGTGTCATGTTGTGTATCATGCAACCCATGAGTTTGAACAATATTTTATACTTAGCGGAATTTCTTTATACTTGCCCGACAAGTTCGCTTTATTTATCTCATTGGGGTTAAAAGAGAAGCACAAGGAAGCATTGTTTCTAGCGACAATGGAAAGTCGAGGAGGGAAAAGCAATCATGTGAAATACATGTTGTAAGTTAGTTGATTTTTATTTTAGTTAACACATAATTATTTCACATGCCCCAGTAAAAAGAGCGTGGAAGAGAGTACATAGGAATCCCAAGAAAAATTGTTGGAACTGATATTGAGCCAAATGATAGGCTATAAATTAACCAACATACAAAACCCAATTCCCCGAAATTTCCAAATCTAAAGATACAATGTCATTTATATTGGGGCAACCAATTAATTCGGGGCAGAAGATAATAAATGGACGAATGACATTGGACAATTAATGAAACTTAACCTTTTCCTTTTTTATAGTGAAAAATGGCTTCCTTGACATCTAGATAGCTCAAATATAAAGTCTCTCCAAGCTGACAATATAAGGGACTAAAAATTCAGTTGTTTTGGCTATCTGAAAAGAGGTGGAAGCATGGCATGAGCATCCAAATCTAAAGATTTGGGGTCCCTGCACAAGGTTTTTCCTTTCTCAATTGAGCTTAGAACAAACCAGAGTTTGTGGACCTTAGATGAATCCAATTGGACAAAGAAACCATCCCCCTGCCCATGCTTCTAGAGTTTGCGGACCTTAGATGACTCCAATTGGACAAAGAATCCATCCCCCGGACCATGTTTCCACTTTCTGATTCCTTGCCCCTTCCAAATCTGAGGAAATGATATTAATTTTTTTAGCACAACCAAGCAAGTTGCTTTGGATGATGTATCAACTGCATGTTGTCTAAGAAATGACACGCAGCTTGTTAAAGTGTGTGGTGACTCAAATGCCTTTTCCACATTTACAATCATTGCGACATCATATGAGCGATCCTTTGCTTTTTCAAAGAGATAAGTAACCCTAGCATCCACGTGCCCATTTTCATGCCTTGTTTTACTTATGCCTCTATTATATCAGTAATGAAAGCAAAAAATCTCTTCTCCACTTGCTTCAGACAGCATAGTCTAATAACATTTTGATCCGCCTTCTGATTTGCCCAAGATTTCATTTGAAGAATATGAGCAATTGCTTTGTATTTTGTAGTAGGATGCTTCCTTCAAATTCTCGGTGGTGGTGTTGTGATGCAGAGTTATGGTATTCCTCTTTTAATCCCTGCTTCCCTTTAGATGTTCCCCTATTTTCTTGTTTGTTTGAAGAATGTGGTAATATGTATTATTATGGTGATCAATAAATTGACCCAGTGGATATATTTGAATATCTCATTGATAGTGAAAGCTTGAGAATGCCTTTTATGACGGCTACGAATGGTACCCTCTAGCCAGAGTACACCAATTGTCCACAACTAACTAATAGTGACTGAAAAAAAGTAGGGGAACAACTCTAGGGCGAAATCTAGGGGAACTCTGATTCTGGATAATTATTTTCTGCCTCAGTAGCAGGATATTATCAATTCTTTGATATTGGAAGAATTTATATCAAGCGAGAACAATTAAGATGCACAAACGTATAGATACTCCCAAGCCTTTTAGTAGCCTAGTGTATCATGGTGATTACTAAAACCAAAAGTATTATTTTACATCACTCTAGCATGTAACAAGTAAGCATAGTACTTATTTTCTTGATATCTAAAGCGCAAGACTAACTTGCACTGGAATTTCTTTGATTATCATCTTGTATAACTTTGAAGAGACAGATATTGGAGCATCAATACTACAAAAACAATTGGATTTAGAGGGGACTAAAGTGAAACTTTCTCGTGCTTTGTATTCTTCAGTGATAATCCACCTGGTGAAAGCATAGAATTTCGAATGGAAATTATGTCAATGGAACCTGAAAACTGAAGGGGATTTAGCATTAAAAATTATCTGGATAATAAAAAATAAAACATCTTGCCCTCGATAATAGATTCATTTCCTCCAAGTGCACTCAAATTTTTGAACCAATTCCAACTTCAAATTTTCCATTTTTTTTCCATGTTTACATTAAATCTAATGGCTTGTTTCTCCTGTGCCCGCTTTTTATCCCAAGCCAGTAGTGAAAGTATTTTCATTTTGGTCTTTTAATTTTGGTGGCCACCTCTGTGCTTTGTAGATTTTTCTACAAGGCATCTCGAGAAGCAGCCATAGCCTCATCATAGCGATCCATCACTTACAATAAGCGCCTCATCATGATAATATATTATTTTTATATGTTATCATATAACTATCTCTTACTAAAAAAGAAATTTATTTTTTAAATTATTTTATCTGTTTATATAGATTTAATCTAAAATTAAAAATAAAATTTATAGTCAAGAGTGGGGATTGATTAGTTTTGCTATTACTATTTTTTAATTTATTAAATTAAGTATTATTTTAAATATAGCATTATTTAAGAACATTTATCTCATACTTAAAAACAAAACAATGTGATAGGATGAAAAACTTGAAAACAATTATCAAATCATTCTCAGATAAATAATTTTATTTTTACCAGCTGAAAATCCAATTTCTCCGAAGAGAACAAGGCTATGTTTTATGGTAAAAACCAATTTTATTCACTGATTAACTTTGAATAGTTTAAACCAATGAAATTCAATCACGCAATATAAAATTCAAAGATTGGCATTGTCAACCTAGGTCCACAAATCACATGCTTTACAGTTCTCGCAGGGGTGGGTCCAGGCAGCATAGCTACAAACCTTACAATTATTACGGGGCTTCAAAATTTTTGTCTGCAATATTGTTCTTCATTGAAATATTTAGACACCCACCTAGGCATGGCAGGGCAGTTGCAGAACAACAAGAGGCCAAGGGAGGAAGACGAAGAAAAGCTGATGTTAGGACCACCACCGAATCTAGGCATAACTTCATTGGAGGTACCCACTAATCTCTCTGATGAAAACCAACTTCAACAAGTAGGAGATTCATCGCTAGTTACATGCTTGAACCATGCTCCATGTCTGCGAGAATTGGGAAAGATGAAGAGGCTGTTGCCCAATATTTACAGGGTTTATAACGTACACACATTTCCCTTTGTGTACATTGGTAGTATTGATTTTATAGTATCTGGGGGTGACATAATACTAGTTGTCCATTCCCTTTGTGATATAGTGCTATTCAAATGACATGGAGATCAAATCTCAACTGTTTACTGGGACAACAATATAAATTGCCATGTGGCGGGGCATATCAGAGTTGTGTGTTATAATCACCATAATAATTCCTTTTTAATAGCATATGAAACAATAGGATGGCACAACAAGGCAGAGATAGTAAGCCTCATAATTGAATCTATACATAAAGCAGAGACAAGTCCAGAGGTGACGTGGCTTTTTTGTGCAAAGTGAAGTATAATAAAATGGGATTTTGATATTCCACTTTGCAGGGCCATGATTTATGATGGCATTGACGAAAAATACAATTTTTACGAATTAAAGGAGTACAAGTTGTTGTTCACAATACCAGCTCATGCCAGAGCTGACTATGGTGACTATGGTGACTGGTTAAGGCCGGATCCCCATGGCATAGGTACAGGTGAGGTTACATCATTGGATCATATTAATTAATGCAGAATGCAGGACGGGAAGGTCCGACTTGTGCAGGTTGAGGTCGAAACACAGTGCAGGAACCTCAAAAAGGTCGTCATATCGCTCCATTCAAGACAGTATGAATGACAGACAGTTCGAACGGGAGGACGAAGCTGGTGGTTACACTTGTCAATTTTTTACTCAACAGAAGTGATGAGGAAGGGTTTTGATTGGGTGGGGTGAACAGTGTTTTCTCACCCCACTCTGGAAAATATAACGCCAGTGTAAAAATATTATTTAAATTAAAAAATAATGTCAACTATAATAAAAAAATATAAAAAAATATACATATTTCATTAGTTTTACTTAAAATATTATAAAACCTAGTCTCACTCTAATTGTGTTTACTTTATTGGTTGTTGGTATTAAAACCCAAAACAAAAGAGATATGGTAAAAACATTTCACTCCCACTCTCATGATAATTAAAATATTTTATGTCCATATGAAATGAGATGATTTTATATGGACCTATTAAATTAATTTTAAATTAATTAAAGCTAAAAACAAATAACATTCATATTATTTGTATTTTCATATTTCAATTGGATATGGAAATAGATCGATATCGAGTTATTTAATTTATTTTAATATCAAATTTAGAAAAACATAAACATATATGCATATAAAGTAATTGAAAACTAAAATTATTATTGTTACAACATTTCGAGTATCATTATTTTACATTTTGACCTTTTATTAAGGGTTAATTTTGAATGGAGAATTTTTTTTTTTGGAATTGCATGTTTAAGCTATGCTATTCCATGTATTCAAGGTATTTTCAAGGGGTTGAATCCATTTATGTATTAAAAAATGCAATCTAAAAAAAAATAAAAAAAAGTGTGTGTGTGTGTGTAACAACCCCTCGTAAAAGTTGTAAATATTTTACTTTACCACAAAGGATTTGGTAAAATTATGGGCTATGTGAAAGGCTACACATGGATGATGAATGTTGTTTTATTCTTTTTATATAAATAATATTAACTATGACCACTCAAAAAACTATGGGAAAGAGTGTTAAATGAGAGTTTCATTTACTAGAGAGTTAGAATACAGTTATTTAT
The DNA here is from genome assembly GCA_034641835.2 of Pinus albicaulis. Lineage (NCBI taxonomy): Eukaryota > Viridiplantae > Streptophyta > Pinopsida > Pinales > Pinaceae > Pinus > Pinus albicaulis. The sequence goes on from CM076580.1 coordinate 160,331,717, forward strand.
CTCCCTTAGTCGGGAAAAGGAAGCCAAGAGAGTGAGAGGGAAGGAAACCCAAGGAGACCTTAGATACTTGGTACCTAGTTGAAGGAGGTCCAAGAGAGGATTTGAAGTTGTAGAACCTGAAACAGGACGTTGTTGAAGGTTGGCAGGACGTTTCCAGTTGGCCATCCTTTAGGTGGTGGGTAGCCAGTTGATCCTTAAGACAGACTTGTGAGTCTGAGTTCTTGGGTCGGACTGGAAATTTCTTGATGCCCTGAACATGCCTGACTAGGTCTATGTCAAATAACTGTTTTGGGAGGAACTGGCTCGAGGGGGGGAGTCGGCAATACTCATTGTTTGGGTGGAGCACTCTTGTCCTTGGTGTTTTGTAGCCGACTCATAATGTTGGGCCAAATAAGTATATAATTTAGTGTTTGTCATGAATTTATTTTTCATGCATGTAAATTTTTATTATGACAAAATATGTGTTTTGAATATAGATGACTGACTGTGATCTTATAAATAATGAATTGGAGTAGATTAGTTCCAAGACAACTGATGAACATTATCCTAGAACAATCGTGACCTATGAATTGACATAGGCCTAGAAGAACTAAGCAGGTCCTGAGGACATATCCCACTCAAAGAAATTTTAGAACTATTAATATACATAACAGAACTATAAACATCATAAGAAAAAAAAAATTATTCTCGTGCAACCCATGACTGTAAGTAGTTACATGAAAACCACTGTCTATAAATGACATAAATAAGGAACATGGTCCAAACGATACAGAGAATATCATTACATATTAAAGAAGTATTGTCTGCATGCAACATATCCACATTACATGTATATATAACTACGAAGTAAAAATGCAATAAAGTAATGATAAGAGATAGGTACAATAACAAAAAAGAATCATATCAAATGGTTGTTGGAATTATGAGTCACCCATATAAGGAGGAACAATGTAATTTTTCTGTTAAACAAGAGAAATAAAGATTAATTTTGTTAATCAAGCAAACCTCAGATCATATATTATCTATTCAGGTGCTTTAAGACTGACAGATAATTTTCTGGGAAAAAATAATTGTTAACAATAAACTTAAAATGTGAAAACTAGCTCGAGGAGAACCTAGAGAATATATATATAAACGTGCTCGTTAAGGAAAAATATTATACTTTAAAGAAAATTGGTGAATTACAAGCGGTACGGTTTTCATTATACACAAAACAAAATTGGCCACCAACCTTTACAGGGGTAAGAAATTTCATACTTAATTTAAATAATAGCATTACACCACAGTTATAATAAAATATACGCGAAACAATGTATCACATTACACAACATGAACATGAAAAGAAAGTTGCGGCAACAACAGAATTTTTGGAAACCCTTGGTTCCAGAAATAAATCTAAGCCTAGGTGTTTTTTCCAAGGATAGCCCCAGTAAAACTCTAGCAGCTCCATCCAAGGGTCAATCCAAAAATCATCGGTAGAGATTTATGAGGAAAACGAGAGAAATTTAAAACTTTCCCAATGGATATTAGGGTTCCTCTATTAATTGAAGAATGTTGTGTGAATTCTAGATTCCAAAACTCTGTTATTCCCTGAAGTCCATGAGGCCATAGACACAAAACAAAAGAAACCAACTTTTGCAATAAATTAAGTAGATAGTAACCCAACGAATTGGCTGCAAATTTTGAGAACCTGGAGTAATCTTAGTCGCAAGGCATGCCGAGCTAACTCTGATACTTTATTACACAATTAACTAAACACTAACAACGACATAACTCTGATTTAATTCACATGACCTCTCACTAGTGCAAAAATCAGTTACAACTAGTTATACTGACTTTAACTCACTTAATTGAGTTAATTGATTTCTCATGAATTAAACTAATACACTAACTGCAACTTGGACTGTAAAACAAAAAGAATCAATCTACATGCCTCACCAACCACCCTCAACTATAATTTCATCAGCTAACTGAGTCTATCACACTAAGTTAACTATTACAAGTGTTTATGAGATAAGATTACAATTTATTGTCCAATTTAATTAAGGGAAAATTAAATTAGACACATTTCCAATTTATTTAATAAATTTCCTTGCACACTAATGTATTGTTAGGACCCATCACTCTGTGACCTATGATCCCACACTAGTGTGTGTGCTGTCATGTTGTTTCTGGATGCCAATTTCACTATTTCTTGTTGCGAATTTCAACACTCCCTCTCAACAAGAAAGGAATCTATCTGTCATGATCCGGTACCTTTGGAATGTTATTGCATGTGCACATACAAATCTTGCATGCAACGCTTCTCTAGTGTTGTTCGCACATGCAACTCTTGCATGCAACACTTCTCTAGTGTTGTTCGCACATGCAAATCTTGCATTCAACACTTCTCTAATGTTTTTTGCACATGAAACTATCCTGAAACAAGATAACCTCCAAACAATTGAATCGGTATAATTCATTTGTCATCAGAGACTTCTGACTACTGCTAGCTACTGCACATGTCTACTGGACTCTCTACGTTGTTGACATCTGCATCCATGCACTCTGCACTGCTGCCAATTTTTATCTGTGCTCCAATATATGACACCTGTCACTTTGATTTATCTCTTCCTGAAATCTGACTGCATCAATCTAACCGATCCTTCCTGTTATTGTTGTATTTGGGCTCCTCGTAGGTAGGTTCGATCCATGAGACACACCATCTCTAGGACCCTGCCTAAATTTCTTCTTGGGATTAATTTTTCACATCACCCCACCTCACACCTGGAGGTATAGTTGCATGTACTCTCTCTTCCCTCTTGGATCGAAATTTCCCCCTCCTGGAGGTCTCTGCTTGAGTGGACTCTTCCACTTGGTCTCCTCTCTACTTCTCCAATTGTGGCTGCTCCACAAACTTCTGAGACTACTTCTGAGGCTGCGTGTTGAGAGGCTCCCTCTCAACCACCAAGGCACTAACCTCTGCTTTTCTCCTTAAATCTTTTCATGCATCTTGTACCTCAAGTGCATTTCAGTTCTTGATTTGTGCACATTGTAATTTATCTTGTCATCGCAAAATTTTCTAAAAAAAGAGCTGATTTTAAATCGACGATATCTCCCTCATACGAGCTCTGATTCGACCGATTTGTTTTTCAATTTGGGTATTTTTTCGCAAGGAATCCAAATATGCTATTTTTTGAAAATTTTGCATCAAAATTTTCAGATATTCTCTGCAAACTTGCAACCCAAATAATTCCTGCTCTGATATGATGTATAAAATCTCTAACACAACTCCGATACAATGTAGAAATTATACAAACAATATGTATATCAATGGATTCAATCTGAGCATGTGATATGCTAAAGAAAGATGTTGAATCTTTCTACAAATCAATTGCGGAAAATAAACACAATCGCCAATCACAAGAAGTAAAGAAAGAAGCAAATCAAACCACAACACAGATATTTTCCTATGGAAAGCTTGCTGCTCAAAACCCCTCTATATTCTATTGTATATTCACCAAGAAATCATGAAATAATTACAATGCACTCTTCTCACAAGAGTATGCTATACTATCCTGACCGTCTCACACTAATCTAGACAAAATTGGGCTAGTTCTTAGCCAATTCTCAACCTCTGCTCAGCTTGCCTTGCTCACGCAATCCCTAGGAAATTAATCCCTATTAATTAGGATAATTAGCCTTCCTTGATTGCACAATACATCATGGGCATCCTATGGTGTATATAATTGTGCCCGGGCAATTTTCTAAAGATACAATTGATAGATAACTTCCCTTTAACCTTTGTCTCAACTGGGTCTTCATCAGAATTGACATGCATGCATCTATTAATAGTAAATCATCAGTCACTTGACAGATCACTGCATGTGAATTAAATTTGATTTAATTCACTTGACCTCTCACTAGTGCAACAATCAATTACAACTATTTAGTCTGACTTTAACTCACTTAATTGAGTTAATTGATTTATCATGCATTAAACTAATACACTAACTACAACTTGGACTCTAAAATAAATAGAATCACTATACATGCCTCAAAAACCTCCCTCAACTCGAATTTCATGAGCTAACTAAGTCTATCAAACTCAGTTAACTATTACAAGTGTTTATGAGATAAGATTACAATTTATTGTCTAATTTAATTAAGCGAAAATTAAATTAGACACATTTCCAATTTATTTAATAAATTGGCTTGCACACTAATGTATTGCTAGGACCCATCACTATGTGACCTATGATCCCACACTAGTGTGTGTGCTGTCATGTTGTTTCTGGATGCCAATTTCACTGTTTCTTGTTGCAAATTTCAATAAGAAATGTGAAACCCTGTTATGGGTACAGTGGAAGGAGTCCTATTGCGTAACTAAGAAGGTTATGTGGTAACCGAGGGAGATGTAGAAATTATACAACAAGCATGTATATCATGAATTCAATTTGATCTAACAATGTGCTAAATCTAGATATTGAATCACTTCTACAAATCAATTGCGGAATTAAAAATACAATCGCCAATCACATGAAGCAAAGAAGAATCAATCAAACCACAACACAGATAGTTTCCCGAGGAAAGCTTGCTGCGCAAAACCCCACTATCTTTTATTGTATATTCAGCATGGATACATGAAACAATTACCTACAAATATTCTCATAAGAGCCCTCCTGTACTCAACTAACTGTCTCACACTGTCCTGGATAAAATTGACAAATACTTAGCCAATTTTCTGCCTCCTGACAGCCTGCCTACCTTGCGCAATTCATGTGGAATGAAATCCCTATTCCATAGGAATTTTAGCCTTCCTTGACTACGTAAGGATCATGGGCAATCCAATGGGTGTTTGGTTGCATGGGTGCAACCCAATAATCCTACAACTGATAGTCAACTTCCCTTTCACCTAGATCTCAACTGGGTCTCCACTAGAACTGACATGCATGCAGCTAATAATAGTAAATCCTCAGTTGCACGTGAGATCACTAATTGTGAATTAAATACTATTTAATTCACTTGATTTGTCACTAGTGTATCTAATAGTTACAACTAGCACAACTGAGTTTAACTCACTTAACTGAGTTAAACTGATTATAGCCTGCATTAACTAATGCACCACTGCACTTCGAAATATGTTACAACTAGAATTACTCTGCATGCCTCACCAACTACCCTCAACTCGAAATTCATGAGTTAACTGAGTTTATCACACTCAGTTAATTATTACAAGTTATTTTGAGATTAGATTACATTTTATTGTCCATCTTAATTAAGGGATAGCTAAAATAGACATGCACCAAATTTATCCCACACCAGTGTAGGTGCTATTAAGACCTATGGTCCTACACTATTGTAGGTGCTGCTTGGACCTCCTCGTCCCACACTAGTGTAGGTGCTGAAATTTCTTGTTGAACTTCAACAGGAAAGAGCCCAAGTTTGGATTTCATTTTAAGGAAAGTGTTGCCTGTGTAGCATTGTGTTTTTTTTCTCGTCAAAGCATTGGATGATAAATATTATAGGAATGCATGTTTCAAATACTGGAAACCTCAAAAGGAATTTGGCCCATGTCAATGAATTAATATTTCAAAGACAAGCTGGTAATTAGAGTGGTGTTATAAATCAGAGGCTGAGATCAATATTTATCTGGAAGAATACCTTGGTGAATCCTCCAATAGTGATTGTGTAAATCTTCAGTCATGATAAAATTGAAATTCTCTGTGCATTTATTTCTAGTTTGGGGAGGAAACATGATCAAATCAATATGTAAATGTGGTTGGATATAAATGATTATGCTTCCCTATTTTTACAAAACAAGAACAACTAGAACAACTTCTCATAAATGTTTGGGAATTATAAACATGCATATTAGGAATAATTATCTCAAGGTAATGGTTTACCAGAAATAACTACTCTAACAATTCTTTAGTGAATCTAAAGCATTCACCAAGAAAAGTATAAAAAAAATTCACACACACACACACACACACACACACACCAAACAAAAGAGGAAGAAGACTGAAGAGATTTCATGCTGGATGATAATGTTGAAATGTAAGTTGTTTGTCAATGTAATTGTCTTAAATTGATTACATAAATTATCGACCAGGGCTAGTAAACTGACGAAGTGTAAGTACATTATTTTTGCTATAAATATTTAATTATTGAATTAAAATGCTAATGCACATGATTGGATTATTCATTGAAACTAATTCTAAGAAGATGATCATATTAATATCTAATTATGAAATCCACACAACCAATAAATATATCAAACTCATAAATTAATCTCACACTTGCAAAATGAAATTCAACTCATAAAGACTCACACACAAACACTCTACAAAATTTCTAAAATGTGCTTTGAAAAAAACTTGATCTCCAAAAGAATAAACTCAGTTATCAATATAACACACGCTTGCATGAAAAATAAAAATGAATTTAAACTATGTTCACACTTAATCAAATTGATAAACCACTCTTACTTTGAAATACAACTCACGACACTCATGCTGTGAAATGAAACCTGCAAAATAATTATCTCATTCTCAATATTACAATTGTGTTCTCAATTCAAACTCTCGATGCCAACTCAAATAATGTGGTCTTGAATTAATAAAATAAAATGATTAATAAAATAACCAAATTGTTGTTATCTATGAACTCAATCATATGCTTTACATGAACACTACATATTTAATCTGTTTCCGAAATCAGAATCGATATAAAGATACATTAGGGGATGCATCCATCTAATTGATCATGAAATTAAAAAATAAAAATAGCATAAATGAAAAAAATCCTTACTGCATGAGGGGGCCCTCCACAAGCAGATGGTCACACAATTCAACTAATTAATCAACTGTCCATCGAGATAAGAAAAAATTGTTTTTTATATTAAAACAAAGTTTAATAGTTCATTGTTTCATAACATAAAATAATAACAACGATGCATAACATATTTGTTGCACGATTTTTATAAAGAATTTGTCATAAATTTTCAGAGTTTCTTTAGCTAACAGAATATTAATTTAATCTAAGAATATTTCCTATCATAAATCACTCATGATTTTCTATTTGAAAAATAAAATGGTGAGGCATTCCTTTCGCTTATTGTAGCTAACCCGTTGACCTTCACCTTTGACTATTTGACTGGAACATTATTTCATAAATTCGATTCATGAAGATAAGAGGAAAATGTTGATTTGAATAATCGCTACCTTCCAATATATTCTTTGCTCTAGTTGGCACCTTAGATCCTTTTCAACAATGGACTCAGCTGCAGGATCAGATTATGGCTACAGAAACGTCAAAATCCGGTAGGTGATGCAAATATTAACATATGAAATATGATAAAGAGCAATAGTAACATATGAAATATGAGACAATCATATACCTGTCAAGCTTTGAATCCACTGATTTGATGCCTATTGATGGTTATGATGGTCAAAATGGGTGAAAAAGGATTGTCAAAAAGAAACAATTATGAGGCTCAACATTCCCCCACACAGAGGTCATTGCATATCCTCATGCAAAAATTAAAAAATGGCAGCCTTTACCTGTCACTGCATTTCTTCAGACACTTGAGCTAGAATCATGTGGGATTATAATGTTGAAATGTAATTTTTTTGTTAATTTAATTGTCTTAATTTGATTACATAAATTATCAACCAGGGCTAATAAACCCACAAAGTGTAAGTACACTATTTTTGTTAGAAATCCTTAATTATTGAATTAAAATTTTAATTCGCATGATTGGATTATTCATTGAAACTAATTCTAAGAAATATGATAATATTAATATCTACTTATGAAATCCACACAACCCATAAAGATCTCAAACTCATAAATTAATCTCACACTTGCAAAATGAAATTTAACAAATAGACTCACACACACACACTGCAAAATTTCTAAAATGTGCTTTGAAAGAAACTTGATTTCCAAAATATTAAACTCAGCTATCAATATAACACACTCTTTCATGAAAAGTCAAAATGAATTTAAACTATGCTCACACTTGCTCAAATTGATAAACCACTCTTACTTTGAAATAAAACTCAAAATTCTCATGCTCTGAAATGAAACCTATAAACTAATTCTCTAATTATCAAAATTACAATATTGTTCTCATTTCAAACTCTCAATGCCAACTCAATTCATGTGCTCCTGAATTTATAAAAGAAAATTATAAATAAAATAACCAAATTGTTGCTATCTATGAACTCAATCATATGATTTTCATGAAAACTACACATCTAATATTTTTCTCAATTCAAAATCGACATAAAGATACGTTAGGGGATGCATCCATCTAATTGATCATGAAATTCAAAAATCGAAATAAAATAAATGAAAAAAAAACCTTACTGATTGAGGGGGCACTCCACAAGCAGATGGTTGCGCAATTCAATTGATTAATCAACCATGCATCGAGATAAGAAAAACTTATTTTTATATTAATACAGAGTTTAAGAGTTCATTGTTGCATAACATAAAATAATAACAATGATGCATAACATCTCTGCTACGCGGTTTTTATAAAGCCTATGTGATAAATGTTCAAATTTTCTTTATCTAACAAAATACTAACTTAATATTAGAAGATATCATATCAGAAATATCACATGATTTTATATTTGACAAAGCAAATCGTAAGGCGTTCATTTCACTTCTTGCTCACTTGTTGTAGCTAACCAATTGACCTTCACCTTCGACTATTCGATTGGAAACTTCTTTCATAAATTTGATTCATGAAGATAGGATGAAAATGTTGAGTAGACTAATCGCTATCTTCCCATATATCTTTTTCTCCAGCTGGACCTTGGACCCTGTTCAACAATGGAATCAACTACAAAATCAGATTCTGGGTGCAGAAACATCAAATTCCGGTAGTGAATGAAAATATTAGGCAAATAATAAATAACAATAGTAACATATGAAGCGTGAGACAATCATATACTTGTCAAGCTTTGAATCCATTGATTTGATGCATATTGATGGTTATGGTGGTCAAAATAGGTGAAAAAGGTTTGTCAAAAATAAACAATTATGAGGCTCAACATTCCCCCACACAGAGGTCATTACATGTCCTCATGCAAAAATTCAAAACTGATAGCCTTTCTCCGTCAGTATATTTCTTCCGAAACTTGAGCTAGAAACATGTTGGATGATAATGTTGAAATGTAAGTTGTTTTTCAATTTAATTGTCTTAAATTGATTACATAAATTATCGACAAGGGCTAGTAAACTAACGAAGTGTAAGTACACTATTTGTGCTAGAAATAATTCATTATTGAATTAAAATGCTAATGCACATGATTGGATTACTCATTGAAACTAATTCTATGGAAATAATGATCTACAAAATTTCTAAAATGTGATTTGAAAGAAACTTGATTTCCAAAAGAATAAACTCAGCTATCAATATAACACACTCTTGCATGAAAAATCAAAATGATATTAAATTATTTATACACTTTCTCAAATTGATAAACCACTCTTACTTTGAAATAAAATTCACAACATTCATGCTATGAAATGAAACCTACAAACTAATTCTCTGATTCTCAAAATTAAAATCATGTTCTCAATTCAAACTCAGTGCCAACTCAATTCATGTGCTCCTAAATTAATAAAATAAAATGATTAATAAAATAACCAAGTTGTTTCTATTTATGAACTCAATCATATGCTTTACACGAACACTACACATCTAATATGTTTCTCAATTCATAATCGACATAAAGATACATTAGGGGATGCATCCATCTAATTGATCATGAAATTCAAAAATTGAAATAACATAAATGAAAAAAAGCCTTACTCCTTGAGGGGGGGCCTCCACAAGGATATTGTCGCGCAATTCAACTAATTAATCAACCATGCATCGAGATAATAAAAAATTCTTTTTATATTAAAATAGAGTCTAAGAGTTCACTTCTGCATAACATAAAATAATAACAACGATGCATAACATCTATGTTGTGTGATTTTTATAAAGCCTCTGTCATAAATGTTTAGAGTTTCTTTAGCTAACAGGATACTAATTTAATCTTATAAGATATCCTATCAGAAATTTCTCACGATTTTCTATTCGAAAAATCAAACCGTAAGGCGTTCGTTTCACTTTCTGCTCGCTTGTTGTAGCTAACCCGTTGACCTTCACCTTTCACTAGTCGATTGGAACCTTATTTCATATATTTGATTCATGAAGATAGGAGGAAAACGTTGAGTAAACTAATCACTATCTTCCCATATATATTTTTCTCCAGCTAGCACCTTGGATCCTATCCAACAATGGACTCAGCTGCAGAATCAGATTCTAGCTGCAGAAACATCAAAATACGACAACTGATTGAAATATTAGGAAAATAATAAAGAACATTAGTAACATATGAAATATGAGACAATCATATACCTATCAAGCTTTGAATCCACTTATTTGATGCATATTGATGATTACGGTGGTCAAAATAGGTGAAAACATATTTTCAAAAAGAAACAATTATGACGCTAAACATTACCCTAGACAGAGGTTATTACATGTCCTTATGCAAAAATTCAAAACTGGTAGCCTTTCTCTGTCACTGCATTTATTTAGAAACTTCAGCTAGAAAAATGTTGGACGGTGATGTTGAAATATAATTTGTTTTTCAATTTAATTGTCTTAAATTGATTACATAAATTATTGACCAGGGCTAGTAAACTGACGAAGTGTAAGTACACCATTTGTGCTAGAAATCCTCAATTATTGAATTAAAATACTAATTCACATGATTGTATTATTCATTGAAACTAATTCTAAGAAATATGATCATATTAATATCTAATTATGAAATCCACACAACCAATAAATATCTCAAACTCATAAATTAATATCACACTTGAAAAATGAAATTTAACTCATAAAGACTCTCTCTCACACACACTTTGCAAAATTTCTAAAATGTGTCTTGAAAGAAACCTGATTTCCAAAATAATAAACTCTACTCTCAATATAACACACTTCTGCATGAAAAATCAAAATCAATTTAAACTATGTTCACACTTGCTCAAATTGATAAACCACTCTTACTTTGAAATAAAACTCACAACACATGCTCTGAACTGAAATTAAACCTACAAACTAATTCTCTAATTCTCAAAATTACAATCTTGTTCTCTTTTCAAACTCTCAATGCCAAATCAATTCATGTGCTACTGAATTAATATAAGAAAATGATTAATAAAATAACCAAACCATTGTTATCTATGAATTCAATCATATGTTTTACATGAACACTACACATTTAATCTGTTTCTCAATTCATAATCGACATAAAGATACGTTAGGGGATGAATCCATCTAATTGATTGTGAAATTAAAAAACCAAAATAACATAAAAGAAAAGAAACCTTACTGTTGGGGTTCCCATGTTTTGGCCAGATTGGCAAGACCAAAAGATGAGACAACATCAGAACCACTTTGGGGCCCTAGGATCTAGCCCTCCTGGACCCAGAGAGGGATCTCTCCAAATAGAGCAAAGAATGATGTATCCTTGAAGCTCAGAATAAGATGTTAGGCTAGTTATGAAGCACAAAGAAGGGTTTTAAATGATTTGGTTGAAGGGCTGCTGGGCTGGTTAGGAGATCATAGACCGGGAAAGTGATGAGAGGAAAGAAACAAAACAGCAGGAGGGTTCAGCAAGGAGGATGGGCCAAGACCGTGCCATCCATCGGGCTATGGAGTCATGATAGGAGAATTACTTGCATCCACTAGCCAAGGCTTCCAAAGGGCAAGTCATCTACACTAAAGGACTAGACAGATGATGGTGGAAAATTAAGGAGGAAAAGTGAAAGAAGGAAAGCCACCACCGTCTAGACTGCCGTGTAGGTCCTTGAACTCTGTACCTCGTCGACACCAAGGCAGCCCTTGTGCTGTGAACAAAGGGGCAGCTTATAGATCGGACCAGAGGTCATTTAACTCCAGGTCTGCTTTAGAAACTCCAAGGAAAAACGGAGATAAGATCACAAAGAAGCATCTAAGAGGCAACCCCCAAGTTCATACATCAGCCAGCAGGCAATAACATCCGCTGCACTGGTTAAACCCCACAAATTCACTCTTAGATACACATAAAGCAGAAAACATAACGGTAGGGAGAGCAGACATCATAGGGCACCTAACAAGGGTGAATCCTATACCATTATTCTGATGCCTACCAGAAGAACATGAAACAGTATGAAAATGTAATGAACAGAGTAAGAAAACATCACCAATAGCAATAGACCCCGGGATCTGTGTCTTACGATTAACAAATGCAAACAGTCTTATTACAATGACTCAATGCATTTAGCCCTGATCCGAACTTCTCCTCCATTCTTACGCCACAAGCGATAGCAACTTCCCCCAGTGACTAACGATTGAAAGATGATCCTCATAACAAACAGCTACAGCCAGAACAGCACTCTACAACAGTTCCCTGGGGATCTTTTATAGGAGAAGAGGAAAGAAGCGGTGGTAGGATATACAATAAATGATCTCATTAGAAACGAGAATCAGTGGAGTGTTCCACGCCCCCTCTTAGCTTAATGGCAAAATACGACGACATATGTATACGCCAGGCCCATTTTGGAGGCTCTGCCATTTGAGAAATTGACCTCGATGTTTATTTGGGTCCTTCTAGACTTGAACCACAATCTTGCCCTCTGAAATAAAAAGCAGTATTGGTGGAAGATACACCGGTTTCTCCCTCCCTCATCATCCTGGCTCATACGGTCTTTAATGGCCTGTACATGTATTTAATTATAGGCTCGAAGTATGGAGACCTACGCTGGGAAAGATATGCCTTTGAAAGAGTCACTGTTGTGTCATGAGCGTGATGTCCACTAACAGTGCTCTGTCTTGACCCAAGGCTTCAATCCTTTGACTGGGGAGTTAGTTTGATTATGTCAACAACGAGGTGTTAACTACCATTCCAGTGACTTGACAGCATCTTGAAAGCCTCTATGTGACCTGCACTGTGAAATAATTATCACGAAACAGGAAGTGGTGGCGGATACGGGAAAGCGGAGAGAGTGACGGAGAATAGTGAAATCCAATGGAGACAACAGAAGGCCGGAAAACAGCCTTACAGTGAAAAACCAAAGTTTGCGTTAGACCAGATGAGAAGAAACACCAAAAAAAAAAATAGACATATGAATGGAGTAGGACCGAGCGGAGGCGAGGCGAATAAGACTCAAAGCAGTCCCAGTCTGGGAACGGATCGCCTGGATCTGACGGAGATGGAAAGAGGACACAGTTCAGATGGAGAGCGGTGGCGATAATGATCGATCCGGCGGGAGATCAGCGGTGGAGAGCACAATCAGGAGGAGATCGTGGTTGGCCCGGAGGACCAGATGAATCGGCATGAAGATGGACAATGGAGATCTAATCACTCCAATGTGATCGGAGGTCATGATGGATTTAGAATTGCTTGATCAGGAGACTGAGATTGAAGCGTGGCCGTCAAGATCGCCAGGAAATGGGCGGCTGCGATGCCAAAGTGGAAGCCCAGCAGTCTTGCGGGTGCGTCGGATGGATGGTCGATTGGCGCAGGCGCGTAGATAGGCGCTTGAGGCAGTGGAAATTAAATCGGAAAAGCGGTCACGTCGAGAGTCGGGGAGTTACGTGTGTGGATCTAACAAGATGGACAGCAGAGATTAATCGCTCAATCGCAATGGGAGGTACGAAATGGTTGCGTTGCGATCGGAGAAGACACGATTGGCGGTGTGTCAGATGGAAAGGAGAATGACGGCTGGGTGTGGAGGGCATGCGGAAAAGACTTAGATCGCGATCGGAGAAACAGACGATTGGCGCTGGTCGTTAAATCTTAGGAAGAATGGACGGTCGGGATCGTCGGAGGATGGGAGAAGAGGGCATGCGATTAATCGGAGGGCACGATGTGAATCATTATGAGTACGATCGGGCGAAGGTACGTTAAGCGCTGCGTGGGCTCAGTCGCGTCCCGACGACCTGACTCATCGCCAAGGACTTATGTGTTTAAACAAATACGCATGAGTTTTATTCAAAAGGAAATTTACTGTAGCTGGGTGCGATTAGCGCTCGGGACAGCGCTTGGTCAGCAGAATGTGGGAAGTGGTTTGAAGAGACTCTGTGATAAAAGGCAAACCTATCAGCCAAGATCGGGAATATGGAGGTTTGGCCCCTTTTTGTGGGTTTAAAGGTGAAGGAGAACGATAGAGGGATAAGAGGAAAAAGTTACTCAAGGTAAGAAGTGAGGATTTTGAGGGAATTTGAGGGGCAGAAGGAAACAGTGGGGACAAGGGATAAGAAAGAGGCTAAAGAGGGTAAAATAAAGGAAAGGAAGCACTGGGCATTCTTCACATATGAAGAGGCCTTAAGGGAACGTGGAGGGAATTCATCCCAGATAAAAGAGCACAAGAGCTTCAAAGAGCGTATTTTTCGGAGAAATGCATTCATGAAAACTCAGCTCAGTATTTTGTTTGCCTCAAAATTTCATGAGGCTCGCTCTCATTTCTCACATGGGACCAGCTGCTTCTTGGAAAGATCAAATTCGAGAATTGATCTCTTGGTGTAGGCCGGATACTGCTTGCTTCAACCATCCTTTTTCTTTCCTTGATCGGCTGCCACAAACTATGAAGACATCATGTCAGCTGATAAAATTCTCCCAACAACTACCTACCTATAGTCTATCTTTACTTCTTGGGTGCATTTGGACACCGTAGACCCACATGTTAAATCTTTAAAGGAAAAAATGGCCTGTCTACTTCACCACCTCCCATGAGACCGAGATTAGGCTGTTGGCCTCATATGTTTCTCTACCTACTACTACCTACTAGTTTATTTGTCTAGCGAATTTCTTCTCTATTCTAAAACGGGCAGAAACAACTGATCCTTGTATTAAGTAGACTTTATTGGGCTCCTACCTACCCTACCCTAGCGAAAACTCGATGGTTGGGTGATGCATTAATGCCAATGCGACGGTCAAGTAATAGCAAAGGATATGGACGTGGCGCGAGAGATAACCACGGGAGTGTCTGCATGTGGTCACTAGGCGGTCACCATCATTGGTGACAGACCACGTGCGGCTTGGCTCTTCCAAAAGGTGTACTTGTGGAGGTGGAGCCAATCGGGGCCTCATGTGATGCGCCCACGAGGTCAACAGAGCTCATGATGCTCAAACTTTTCTTGCAGCCATGGTGATAGAGGCGTACGCATCTGGTGGCTTCAATCAGTTGCGTGCCGTAGTGAGGCCTTAGTAATCACCTCCCTCCTCTTCACAGTTAGGAGTATTGTATGGGCATGCGACCAGGGCCCTCCTCTTCTGGATCAGGCGGGCACTTGGTGAGAAGTCTTGCTCATCTTCACTGACTGACTAGGGCTCATTGACTCATGATCATGTCCTCAAACCACCCACAGTGCCAGTTCTATTGTGATGGGCTAAACTACTGTGAAAAAACAACATATTCTTGACGGGCTTCTTTGGTTACACTAATCACCAGGAAGAACTCACAGATTGTCGTTACGTTCAGAACTTCCTCATCTCTTTTCTCCTCATCACCTCTGCATTTGAAAGTTGTGGCCTCCTCAACTTGTGAAAGTGTGTGTGTTTGGATATAAAGCGGATAGAGATTACGATGAATCTCCAGCGTCTGCTATCATTAACCTCGCCTCTCGGAGGTATCTGGGTGCACAGCGTCCGCCTCAGCCCAAACCTGCCAGGGTGATGGTGGCCAGTCTTCCTCCCATTGAGACCCTCAAAGTGATAGCAGTGAGCTCTTTCCACTTTAGGGCTCATGTGACAGTCAGCCATCGAATCATAATTACAGCTTTCGTCACCCATCAGTCTTACGGACTCTCGGCAATTATTTCTTCAAATACTCTGCTGATTTTACCCATCATTTCGACTCAGCTGCGGTTCATCATACATGCTTGTATCGACTTGTCTTGGAGGATGCGTTGTCTTTCTGTGAGACGAGGCCGGTCTTTCCCACTCATCCTCTCTAGTTTAGAGCCCTGCATCATGCTCTTTTGCTTTCGTGAGGCCTTCCTTCTCTGTCGATCTTTCGCTGTCCACTCTAAGAGGTCTCTGTTGTTTACTCTGATGGGGTCTTCATGCTGCTCTTAATCTTTCCTCCCTTTGCCATGTGTGTTGTGATTAGAAACGGTGACTACCATATCTGCATTTTCTCCGAGGCTCAAGGCTCTTTTTGCCTTGCCTCAAATTCCACCTCGGGTCAAGAAGCGGGATAGTGTAGCCAGCCCATCCCCAAAGTGGTTTTATAGAGAGCATTGCATCATATACCCTTATTGAACACGGCTGAAAACTCTTGCAACATCTCCCACGGTGCCCTTCTCAAGTCGATATTCTTTTAGGATGAGGCATTCTTCGAACCTTCCCATCTATCAGGAAAACTTGAAAAACTGATGGGCAGAGAAAATGCTTGCTTAAAACCTTTGTTTAATACAACATTTCTTATGTGACAAAGCAAACATCTTATGCATCATGTTACGCTGTTTCATGTGACTCAAAGTAAATACTCGATTTTTGAACATGTTCTTGATGATACTATTTCCCCATCAAATAAAGTGAATTGGTTTAACAATTATATTGTGAAGTTTGAAGAAAGCCAAACAGGAGAGGCTTATATCTTTCTATGACCTTCGTGGTGTGGGTGATGCAACAATAGGCTCATGGTTGCCAGAAGACTGTGAAAGTGGAGATACAACATGACCTTGTTCACGGGTTTTTCTCAAAAGGAATTATAGTGCGCTCAGAATCTGACGAGGCTTGAGATCTTTCCCATATTCATCATGGGTTTCATCACTGTCCTTTCAGTCTGAAGCCAAGTAGGATAGAACATAGTGGTGAGACGAAAACAATGAATTCTTCCAACCAAATCAGCAGTATGTTCTACCCTTCTGAAGGTCAAGCACATACTAGTTTCTTCCTCAGTGGAGTCTTCTGAGATTACCAATTGGAGTGCACGGTGGATGCGTTGTTGTTGGAGGCGGTGGCATCCTATCAGCGATGAGAAGTGATCCCAAGAGCAGATGTCCATCCCAGTGGAGTAGCCATGCTCTTCAGAGTTCCCATGTTTTGGCCAGTTGGCAAGACCAAAGATGAGACAACATCATAGCTCACTTTGAGACTGAGATCTAGCCCTCCACGGACAGGAGAGGGATCTCTCCAAGCAAAACAAGAATGATGTATCCTTGGCTTCCAGAATAAGATGTTAGGCTAGTTATGAAGCCTGAGAAAGGGTTTTAAATGATTTGGTTGAGAGAGCTCTTTAAGGAATTTGGTTAGGAGATCATAGGCAGGAATGATGAGAGAAAAACAAAGCAGCGGGAGGTTCGGCAAAGGAGGATGAGGCCAGGCAATTGCCATCCTTCAGTATGGGTCATGATAGGAAAGTCTTGCATCCACCAGCCAAAGAGCTTCCAAAGGAGCAGTCATCTACACTAAAGGATCTTTTAGATAGATGATGGGTGGTGATAAGAGAGGAAAGTGAAGAAGGAGCGACCAATTTACGTCTGGTCGGGTCAGTCCTTTAACTCTAAATTTTACTTGGACTATGCTCTAGGCAGCCTCAAAGGTGAACAAAGGGCGGCTATAGGTGGACCGGAGGTCATTTAACTCAGTGCCTTTAGCAGCTCGAGAAAACGGGGGGAGATAAGATCATAAAGAAGCATGCAGAGGCAACCCCAAGTTCATACATCGGCCAGTGAGCTTAAATAACCTCATTACTTGTTGGTTAAACCCCTAAATTCACTCTGAATGCACATAAGCAGAAAACATAGCAGGTGGGAGAAGCGGTTGTCGCAGGGCACTTGCTGGGGTAAGATCCTATACCATTATTACGATGCCCCTACCGGAAAGAACATGAAACGGTATGAAAATGTAATGAACGGAAGTAAGAAAACATCACCAATAGCAGCCAGGCCGGAATCACGTGAAATGTGCTCGGTGCTCGGCCCAAAACCAGTCCGTAGCACAATAAGCTCAATGGGCATTCTGGTCCCAGACTTCCTCCCGACCCTACTTTCATACAAAACGACTATAACTTCCCCCAGGCGGTGCCAGTCAAGAATGAATCCCTCTGAGAAAACTACCGGCGGCCCGAACAACAACCTCTCACGACACGTTCTAGGGATCTTTTATGGGAGAGGAAGAAACGGTGTTGGGATAATAAATGAATCTCATTGGACGGAGATGGCGATGTTACTTGCAAACAATGGCAAATGCATGACATGTGTACTCTGTGGAGACGGTAGGAGGCTACGCCATTTTGAAATTCGACCTCGATGTTTATTTGAGTCATTTCTGGAACTTAGTTCTGTCTTTGCCTACGAAATAAACGGGCGGTGGAAGATACGCACGGTTTCTCCATCCCTCCATCCTTTGAGCTCAGACGGTCTTTGTGGCTTTGTCATGTGTTTAGTGCTTGTGGGCTCAGGAAGTGCCGGTACTCTGTAGGAAGGGTATCTGCTTTGGAGAAAGTACTCTCAGCATTGTGTGCGTGTTACTTCATTGATAGCTCTGGTCTTAGGCCGAGGCTTCAAATCCTTTTGAGCACAGGGGGTTAACGTTTGATTATGTCATTCATGGTGTTAACCTTAGGGTAACCAGTGATCTGTTGTGATGTGAGAAAACCTCTATGTGACCTCGCATAATGAAATAAAATTATCCATGAGCAAAGGCGGTGTGGCGGAGAAATCACAGGAAAGGCAGGAGGAAGGTGGCGAGAATAGTGGAGAATCAATGGAGGCAATGAGAAGAGGAATGGAAAATAAACGCAGTGAAAAAACCAAAGTTTAAGCGTTGAGCCCAATTTACGGAAAACACCAAAACAATGAACATATGAATGAGTGGGACCCGAGCGGAGGCGGGCGAATGAACTCAAGCTATCGAGATGCAGGAGGAACGGATGGCTAGGATGCAATCGGAGGATGGAAAGAGGGACTTACGATGCGATGAGAGGGAGACGTTAAGCCAGTGGCAAGTGATCATGAGGAAATCATAATGGAAACACAATCGGAGGGATCAGTGATTGGCGGAAGGGCGTCGGATCAGCATGAAAGTGAGGCAGCGGAAGTCTAAATACTCAGCCTGTGAGGTCACAGCAAATGGTTTCACGATTGTGATCGGAGGAACTACGATGGCCAATGATCGGAATCGCGAGAAGGAGATAGACAGTTGCGATGCAATCGAGAGCAAAACAGAGTCTTACGTGCGATCGGATGGATGGTGCCGATTGGCCAGGCCATGGATACGGCAGCAGACGGTGGAAATTAAATCGGAAGACGGTGCGATCGGGAATGAGGTGATGGTGAAGTGGGATCTAGCGGATGGACGCGGGGTATCGCTCAATCGCGATCGGGAATGCTTGTGAAATGGTTTGCGGTGCGATCGGAGGGCTTTGCGATTGAGCGTTGGCCGTCAGTGCAGGAAGGAATGGACGGCTACGATTAAGCTCAGGCGCTGCGGAAAGGCTTGCGTCGCCGATCGGAGGAACGAGCGATTGAGCTGGCCAGGTGTGCTAGGAAGAAATGGGCGGTGGGATACGATCGGAGATGGGAAGAGGGCATACGTGTGGGAGGCTGATGTGAATATTACGGTGCGATCGAGCAAGCTGCGGTGCGCGCTGCATGTCAGTCTTGTGATAGATAAACCAGCCCACAAATCATATTGAGGACTTATGTGTTTAAACAAATCGCATCGGAGGTTTTGCGTTTGAAGGAATTTGCACAGCGGCCTTCAGTTGCGATTTGCTAGAACAATGACAGTCCCAATGTGGTCATGTGGGGAAGTGGTTTGAAGGGAGCTGCGGTAAAGGAGCTAAGCCCTATAATAAGATCGGAATATGGGTTTTAGCCTTTATTAGGTTTAAGGTGAAGGAGGGGAACGATAGAGGATAAGGAGAAAAGGCAGCAAAGGGTAGAGGAAATTAAAAGGGGATTTTGAGGGAATTTGAGGGGTAAGAGGAAATAGATGGAGACAGGGGGATAAGAGAAGCCTGCATAGAGGTAAATAAAGGGAAAAGGAGACCTTTGGGCATTTCTTCACATAACGAGAGAGGCCTTAAAGGGGAACAGAGGGGAATTCATCAAGGATAAAAGGCACAAAGAAACTAAAAAGTGTACTGAGAGAAATGCATTCATGAGACTCAAAACTAATTTAACCCCTATTTGCTATTCAAAAAGGAAATTTCATAGAGGCTATACTACGAGGGGCCTCCTTAGGAAGTGAATCGTCGCGCAGTTAAGTGAAATTAATCATTCAGGCATCGAGATAAGAAAAACTTATTTTTATATTAAAACAAAGTTTAAGAGTTCACTACTACATAACATAAAATAATAATAAATGATGCATGACATCTCTGCTACATGGTTTTTATAAAGCCTCTAGCATAAATGCTCAGAGTTTCTTTAGCTAATAGATTAATAATTTAATATTAGAAGATGTTCTATTAGAAATTGCTCATGATTTTCTATTTGACAAAGAAAATCGTTAGGCGTTCATTTCGCTTCTCTCTCGCTGGTTGTAGCTAACTCGTTGACCTTCACCTTTGACTATTCGATTAGAGCCTTATTTCATAAATTAGATTCATGAATATAGGAGGAAAACATTGAGTAGAATAATCGGTATCTTCCCATATATCTTTTGCTCCAGGTGGCACCTTGGATCCTGTTCAAAAATGGACTCAACTACAGAATCAGATTTTGGCTGCAGAAACATAAAAATCCAGTAGCTAATGAAAATGTTAGGAAAATAATAAATAACATTAGTAACATATGAAATATGAGACAATAATATACCTTTCAAGCTTTGAATCCACTAATTTGATGCCTATTGATGGTTATGGTGGTCAAAATAGGTGAAAAAGGATTGTCAAAATAAACAATTATGAGGCTCAACATTCCCCCGCGCAGAGGTCATTGCATGTCCTCATGCAAAAATTCAAAAATGATAGCCTTTCTCTTTCACTGCATTTCTTCATAAACTTGAGCTAGAACATCCAAGTTTGTCTTCTTTACTCTCCTCTTAGCAACTGCCATTTTGGGCTTCTTCATCAAAATTTTATATTTTAAGTTGATGACCTTTCTCTTAAGAGATTTCTTCTTTTCCTTAAACTTTTTATGCTTATTATTCCATACACCTATGTGCAATAGAATGTTATAATTCTGGGTCCTTTGTAGTTCATTTTGTGCTTTTAAGGTCTCATGTTCTTGTTTCAGGTGTTTGTTCAGTGTCTCCAATTCAAAGATTTCCTACTTTAGAGTATTGATGATTGGAGGTTTTTGTGGACTGAAAAATTGAATTCCTTCTATTTGATTTGAATCAAATGTTCTATTTTCCATAGACTCAATATAATCATATATTTCTTGTTGTACTGGGTCAATTTCTGGTGGCCTACTCTTTGGTGATGAAATAATAGGTGAGGGAAACTTTGATTCCTCCACTTATAAATCAACATATTATGTGCATGGTTTCTTTATTACTTTGTGAAGCCTTGAACTTCTCCTTGTAGTGGATAAAGGAGGTACTTGTTTTTTAATGTTTCTTTTTTCTGTTTTAGTTGCTTAGGTTTCTTTTGTGGATGTCCTTTCTTCTTTCTAGCTGGCTTTATTTCTTCTAACATTTTTCTTCCTCATGTTTTCCAAAATATTCACCAAACAAGTTTAATATTTTGAATTGTGTTCTTGTTCTAGAGGGTTTTCAATAGATATTTAAAGCATTTTCCTTCTACTTCTTATTTTTCTACTATTGGCTATGTCTTGTTTTACTTCCTTAAAATGGTTTCTAACTAGAAAATTTTCCAAATTATCTCCTAAGCTCTCTAAATGAGCTTCAATGAGCATTTTAACAAAACCGTGGTGTTATATAGTGTTGTCAATAAACAATATCCTCCTCTGAGTATTACCACACATTTTCCTAAAGCTATTTGGTAGGAAATAAGGTAAAGTTATTTCATTCCCTTCAAGAAAGTGCATCATGAGACGAATATGGTAGTAAAACAAACTACCAAACCTACCCTTGCATGTAATAAATTTCTGGATAACTAGAAGAAAATTCCTCCATTTAGTTTTAAAGGATGTGCTAGGAATAAATTTCTTGAAAACAATGATGTCCATGCATGGATTCTTTAATAATGTCCTCTAGTCGTCCCCTTCAATTCCTCTATTTTTAAACCATCTTTCTCCAACCCTTGGGATTATTGGGTGTGGAGCCTGACTATCATCCTGATTTAGAGGTCTTTGTTTCATCCGGATGTATACCCTAGGAAGATTGTACACCCTCCAAGTGGGTGGGGGGGGGGCTTGTCCCCACCGTGGGGATTTAGGGCAACATCCTTGAAGCTAAAAATAGATGTAAAATATAGTAATTTCACAGTCAATTTGGGACGTTCATTAGGCGGATGATATAACGGTAGAAGTTATGTTTAATTTAGTTTTTTTTTTCCCTAGAAGGCAACCCATTTGTTCATATGAGGGAATAATATTGCGGCTGTGTGTATTCTGAGAAAGAAAGAGAAAGGGGGACTATGTGATAGAGTAGAGGATATTACAGCAGATATGTTGTAGGTTGTGTCTCTTCATTTTGTTGGATAATATAAAGAAAGGATTGGTTTTTTTTCCATGGACGTAGCCCAAGTTAGGTTGGGTGAACCGAATATATATGTGTCTCTCTTGTTTTATATATTTTCTGTGTTTTTATTTTCGCATATTTGTATGTGTTCCATTTCTCTGTAATATATAATTTTTTAACAACTAGTATCAGAGTCGAAGGTATGTTTGGTTGATAAAATCGCAGGAAAGAAGAGTTTTTGATTCAAGTGGGAGAAAAGGCGAAAGATGGTATGTTTAGGGTCGAGAAATTTAACATCCAAAACTACTAGCCCTGGAAGATGTAGATGGAATATTATTTGTATCACAAATTTCTATACCTACCATTGAGTGGAAAAACAAAGAAGTCGCTGAGTCATTAGGGGAATTTTGAGGTCTAAAATGGGCCTCGTAAGAAAAATGTACAACCAAAATCAACTTTATAAGAACCAATAGGATTTGATATGATGATGTCAACCATGGGGTATGATTCACCATTTTTTGAGTAAAAAAGTAAAAAGATTAAAAAATAATAAAATAACAAAACTATTTTTTCAACTTATCTCCCTAAGGTTTTACTCAAATTTCAAGCGGGAGTACTTGTTGGATGTAAAATTTAATTCCTCATCTAAGGAGTACCCATGTTTCATACTTTCAATCGACCCTACTACACGAAAAATGAGAAATACATGAAAAAAGTGATTGCAATCACATTTTTCATGTATTTCTAATTTTTCGTGTAGCAGAGTCCATCTAAATTATGCAAAATGGGTACTCCTTGGATGAGGAATCAAATGTTCTAGCTCGAAATTTGAGTAAACACATAGGTAGATAAGTTGAAAATATGAGTTGAAAAAGTGGTTTTTTCTTTTTTCCCTCTGAAATTTGATGATGTAATGTCATCTTATTTTATTATTTTCACTAATATTTTATAATTTCCTTAGGAGGCCCATTTAAGACCTCAAAATTTCTCTAATGATGACATACGAAGAATGGGGGATTCTCGACAGAAAGGCACTTGGAACAATACGATTGTGCCTGGCAACGTCGGTAGCCTTTGATATTTCAAAGGAAATGACAACAGAGGGTTTAACGACATAATTGGCCAAAATATATGAAAAAACCTCAGCCTCAAATAACGTATTTCTTATGAATCGTTTATTTAGTATGAAAATGTCAGAAGGTGGATCTGTTGCTGACCATTTAAATGAATTTAATACGGTTACCAGTCATTTAAGTTATGTAGGGGTAAAATTTGATGATGAAGCTAGGGCTCTGTTATTTATATGCTCATTGCTAGAAAGTTGGAATGGTTTAGTTATGGCCATTAATAACTCTGTCTCTGGATCTATTACTTTAAATTTTGATGATGTTGTAGGTGCCATCCTTAGCGAGGAAATGTGATGGAATATATCCAGTGAGACATCAAGTAATGCTTTGAGTGCAAAGACTACGGGAAGAAAAATGGAAAGAGGAAAGATCCCAGGATATTGTAGTAATTCAAGGAAAGGAAGATTCAAGTCTAGATCGAAGATAGTGTGCTATAAATGCGGGAAGAAAGGACACTTGAAGAAAGACTGTAAGTCTCTAAAGGGAAAAGAAGGATACACACAACAATAAAATAATCATGAAGCGAATGTGATAGGTGATGTGTTGCAAGATTCTTTGATTCTTTCTTTAGAAATTTTTATTGATGCCTGGGTGGTAGATTCAGGGGCCTCATTCCACGCCACACATGATGAGAAACATTTTCATGACTATGTTTAAGGAGATTATGGACTGGTTCGTCTCAATGATGATAAACCATGTAAAATCATTGGAATGGGTAAAGTCCTTGTAAAACAGCAGAATGGAAACCAATGGTTATTAAAGGAGGTAAGCATGTTCCATATCTAAAGAAAAATCTGATTTCAACAAGGCAGTTAGGCGGTGAAGGTTGTGTGACAACTTTTATAGATAAAACCTGCAAGGTCACTAAAGGAGCCCTGGTAATAGCAAAAGGAGAAAAGGTTGGTACATTCTATTTATGCACTGATATTTCTAATTGTGTTAATGATTTAAACTCCATAGGAGAAGATGCATCATTATGGCATCATAGGCTCAAACACATGAGTGAGAAGGGGATGAAGATTCTTCACTCAAGAAATTTGTTTCTAGGTTTGAAGAATATTGATCTGGATTTCTATGAGAATTGTGTTTATGGAAAAAATAAGAGATTCGGATTTATTAGAGTTGGGAAAGAAAAGAAGATCGAAAAATTAGAGCTTGTGCATACATATGTATGGGGACCTTATTAGGTATCATCTCTCATTGGCTCTCATTATTATGTTAATTTTATTGATGATGCAACTTTAAAAAATTGGATTTATTGTATTCGTAATAAATCTGATGTATTTGATACTTTCAAGAAATGGAAAGCTTTGGTTGAGACTGAGACAAGAAAGAAGTTGAAGTTTCTTAGATTAGACAATGGAGGGGAATATTGCAGCAAAGAGTTTGATAGGTATTGTTCAAAGCATGGAATTCATATAGAGAAGACAATTCCAGGAACACCACAGGAAAATGGTGTGTCGGAAAGGATGAACGGGACAATCATGGAACGTGCAAGTTGAATTAGATTACATGCAAGATTCCCTTTACAATTTTGGGTAAATGTTGTAGATATTGTTTTTTATCTAGTTAACATAGGGCCTTCAAGTTCCTTGGATGGTGGTATTCCAGAGGAGGCTTGGATAGGTAAAAAGGTAAACTACATTTTTTTTAAAGCCTTTTGGTTGTGAGGCCTTTTTCCATATTAATAAATAAAATAGAAAAAAGTTTGAGGCAAAATAAAAGATTGTACCTGTATTGGATATGGTGTTAAATATTTTGGTTATTGCTAATTATATGATTATGAAAATCACAAAATAATTAGGAGCAGAGATGTCATATTCAACAAAAAGGTCTTGTATAAGGATCAGATGCAGGATTATACACAGTGCTTGATGAGATCACAGAAAAATTAAAGGTGTCTGGAAATAATAATAATCAACATCCACAACAACAAAAACCACCACAATAGAAACATGAACCTCAAACACCAGAAAGTGGTGTCATAAGATCTACCAGGATAAGTATATCCCCTAAACGATACTCTCCTTCATTATATTATGTATTTTTGACTAGTGCTGGTGAACCAGAATGTTATGAAGAAGAAATGCAGGTAGAAAACATGAAGAAGTGGGAGCTAGCAATTAAATAAGAGATGGGCTCCTTGATACATAACCAGACTTGGGACTTAGTTAGGTTTCCTGCAGGTAAAAAAACATTGCAGAATAAATGGGTTTACAAGTTGAAGGAAGAAGATGGAGGAAAACATAGGTACAAATCTATACTTGTGGTGAAGGGGTTTTCACAGAATAAACATATTACTTTGATGAAATATTTTCTCCTGTTGTTAAAATGACTTCAATCATAACTATTTTAAGTCTTGTAGAAGTGGAAGATTTTCATCTTGAACAGTTAGATGTAAAGACAACCTTTCTCCATGGAGATTTGGAGGAAGAGATCTATATGCAGCAACCAAAAGGATATGAGGTCAAAAGGAAGGAAAAATTAGTGTGCATGTTGAAGAAGAGCTTGTATAGCTTAAAACGGGCTCTGAGGTAGTGGTATCTAAAATTTGACAGGTTTATGTCTAAACATGGTTATACTAGATGTCAATCTAATCATTGTGTTTATCTTAAAAAGAAAAATGATGGAAGTTATATTATAATGTTAGTGTATGTATGTGACATGCTTGTTATAGGGTCTGACATGCAAGAAATAAATGTACTCAAAGGAAAATTGGAAAATTCATTTGCAATGAAGGATTTGGGTGTTGGAAAACTAATCCTTGGTATGAGAATAACTAGAGATAGGAAAAAATCACAAATTAACATTGTCTTAGAATGAGTACATACAAAAGGTGTTGGAAATATTTAATATGCAGAATGCAAAAATAGTTAGTACACCTTTGGCTAGCCATTTCAAACTTAGTAAATAAATTTTCCCCAAGACCAGCCAAGAAGAAATGGATTATATGTCTAAAGTTCCATATGCATCAGCAGTTGGAAGCTTAATGTATTCAATGGTCTACACAACGTCTGATATTGCACATGCAGTGGAAGTTGTAATTAGGTACATAAACAATCTAGGAAAATAAAATTGGATGGTGGTGAAATGAATTCTCAGGTATTTGGGAGGTACCACAAATCAAGCATTATTGTTTGGTGGTTCAAAAAATTTCCCTCATGGATATGTTGATGCAGATATGGCAATTTATAGAGATAACGAGAGGAGCACTATAGGGCATGTATTTACTGTAGGTGGAACAAATTTCAATTGGGTTTCAAAAATGCAAAGTGTTGTTGCACTTTCAACAATGAAAGCAAAATATGTTGTTGTTACATAGGCTAGTAAAGAAATGGTTTGGTTACAAAGGTTTATGGATGAATTGGGTAAGAAGCAGAAGATGGGCAGGTTGTATAGTGACAAATAGAGTTCAATTCATCTTACAAAGAACTCATCATTTCATTCCAATACCAAACACATACAACTCAAGTAGCATTTCATATAGTCGGTGTTGGAAGATAGACAATTGAAGTTGGAAAAGATACACACTAACTAGAATCATGTAGATATGTTAACAAAAGTTGTAACCAGGGAGAAACTGAGGTTTTGCTCAGTTTTAATTGGTCTTCAAGTATGATAATGAATATGATAGACAACCGGGTCAAAATTGGAATCATTTTCCAGCAAATCAAGCAGCATTGGAGTTGCTACAATCAGTCTCCAAGTGGGAGATTGTTGGGTGTGGAGCTTGATTATCATCCTGATTTAGAGGTATTTGTTTCAACTAGATGTATACCCTAGGAAGAATGTACACCCCTCCACATGGGGGGGTAATTTCCCCCCCTACATGGGGTTTGAGGAGGCTGATCCCCCTGGCTGGGGGGTCCAGGGGCTAGTACTCCCCTCACGGGGGTTCGGGGGCAGTGCCCCCGAAGCTAAAAATAGATGTAAAAATTCCTTGTAAAATATTGTAATTTGATAGCCAATCTGGGCCGTTCATTAGGCGTATGATATGATGGTAGAAGTTATGTTTAATTTAGGGTTTTTTTCCCTAGAAGTAAACCCCTCGGTTCATATGATGGAATAATATTGCGGCTATGTGTGGTGTGCATATAATGAGTGAGAAAGAGAAAGAGGGACTGTGTGAGAGAGTAGAGTTTATTACAGTGGATCTGTTGTAGGTTGTGTCTCTTCATTTTTCTGGATAATATAAAGGAAGGACTGGTTGTTTCTCTGTGGACGTAGCCCAAGTTGCGTGAACCACATATATATATGTGTGTGTGTGTGTGTCTTATTTTATATGTTTTTTGTGATTGTATTTCCACATATTTTTATGTATTCCATTTCTTTGTAATATATAATTTTCTAATATGGAGCCTAGTAACATCAGTTATGGAAGACTTTGTCACCACTATTATAATATCTACAATTCGACCTTTGTTCCATCAAAAGCTCGAGCGAATGATTTGGTCACCTCTCTATCAAAAAAATAATTTTTTTCTATAAATTATCACCATTACACCTGCTCTAACATTTGCTTAATTTGGGGATATCCTTACATAAATTACCCCCATGGTGGTGACATTTCGTCTCATAATTTTTTTTGTGATAGGGTTATGGAAATGGGGTGTGGTCGAGAGTGAAATGAGGGACATAAGCAAGGTCGAAAGTGGAATGAGAGATATGAGTAGGGTTGAGATATGAGCAAGGAAGATAATGGAATGATTTTTCAAAAGAACATAGATAAATGAATGAGCGGTGGAATTATCAATAAAATAGGGTTTTTTAAATGGAGTGGTAATGTAATGATGAATGACATATGGGCTTCTACGACTAGTTTGAGATGATATGGCCTAATACTTATGATTTAACGTCTCTATTATTTCATATTTCTAATGTTTTACCTTATTATAAATATAATACTTACATACCTCTGAATTGATAATTATAATGCTTGTTTGTTTCTTGTGATTTGTCCTTAGGTACTTTCATTTGTTGACTTGATGATTCCTCTTTTTGGAGTCTTCAATTGTTCCAATCAATAATTTCATGTCAGTATGAGTTGCAGAAATTTGTCAAAGTTGTAGATTCTTAGCAAATTTTCACCTATTTATTTTGAATGAAAAATAGGGATATAAAGAAAAATGGGAATCAAATTGGGGTTGAAAAATAAAATTTAGGATTCCAAGAAAATTTGGTTTTCACCCTATATTTTTTGTATAAACATGCCAACATTTTTTGGTTTTCATTTTTATACAATTTTATTAATATATATATTTATTATTATTTTTTAGAAAAGAAAGAAAACTTGGTGATTTAGGCTGAAGGAGAAGGAAAATCCTTCTTAATAAGCTTTAAATCAATTTGTTTCTGCAATTTTTCAACAAATTCCTCCCTTGTTAAAGGGTTATGATATAATCTCAATTGATGACCATTTATAAGGAAGGTAATTTTCTCTTCATCAATAGTTCTAATACCAACTACACCATTATCAAAGATTGTTTCAATCTCATAAGGCCCAAGCCCATGAGTTTGAAATTTTCATTGAAAATCTTTGAAATTTGAATAAAAAAGTAGGGCCCAATCCCTTGGATGGAACTTCTTCTCTTGTATATATTTATCATGCCACTTAGATATTGCTGTTGAACTAGATTGGTTCTTTGGATAGCATCTTGTCTTATCTCATCTAGTTCATTTAGTTTCTCCCTCCTTTGTTTTTGTGCTTCTGAAAGGTCAAGACCCAATTTGATTTTTCTCTTGAAAGTCTTTATTCTAAATTCAATAGGAAACAAGACTTGCTTCCCATAAACAAGTTCATAGGGAGTATGTCCTGTAGTGTTTCTCCATCTGGTACAATATGCCCATAAAGATTTTGGAAGCTTTTCTGCCAAATATTTTATATGCTGATGCACAGTCTTGGTAAGAATGGCTTCAATCACTTTATTAGTGGACTATGCTTTTCCATTTTCTTATGGAAGATATGGATTAGAATTCCGATGTTTGATTTTGTATTCCTCCGTTATCTTATGTACCAAATTGAATGTAAATTGTGTACCTTGATCTGTCACAGTTTCCCTTGGGACACCAAAATGAGTAAAAATATCCTCAAAAATAAATGAGACTACAACATTTTCAGTGGCAAAAGGAAGTTATTTAGCTTCTACCCATTTTTTAACATAATCAATGCAAACAAGAATGTATTTTTTCTATCTTAATGGTGGATTAATAGGACCAACAAAATCTAAAGCCCATTTTTCGAAGGGTTCAATGAGTACCTAAGGTTGTATAGGAATTTCATCTGAAAGGATAGGTTTGTCCATTCTTTGACAATTGTCACATCTCTTAACATATTCTATGGCATCCTTGAAAATACAAGGCCAAT
The DNA here is from genome assembly GCA_034641835.2 of Pinus albicaulis. Classification (NCBI taxonomy): domain Eukaryota; kingdom Viridiplantae; phylum Streptophyta; class Pinopsida; order Pinales; family Pinaceae; genus Pinus; species Pinus albicaulis. Next base: position 160,361,788 of record CM076580.1, read on the forward strand.
AATATCCTATGAGAAATATTTTGTAAGCAGTTATTTTATCAGAAAGATGTCCTCCACATGGTTCATCGTGACAAACTTTTAGTATTTCATGTAATTCATCTTCTCTAACACATCTTTAGATAATTAGATCAGGTCTTGTTTTGTACAATTCTTCATTTATCCATGAGTAAGATGCACTAGTTTGAATTACCTTTCTCTTTTCACGAGGAGATAAGTATGATGGTAACTTTCCTGTAGCCAAGTAGTTAGCAATGTCTGTAAACCAAGGGGATTTAGTAGATACTACAAAAATATATTCATCAGTAAAATCATCTTCTACAAGATTATTATTATTATTATTTTGGATCTTAGACAAGAAATCAACAACTGTGTTTTGTTTTCCAAGTTTATCCAAAATAGTAATATTAAACTTTTGTAACAAAAGTAACTATCTTGTAATTCGTCCATTTGTAATTAATTTATTCATTAAGTATCTGATTGTAGAATGATCAGTGTGAATAAAGGTTTCATAACCAGTGATATAATGTCTAAATTTTTTGATGGCATGTACAACTGCTAAAGATTCCTTCTCAGTGACAGTATAATTTAACACTTCAGGAGTCAAATATTTTCTTGTTTAGTAAATGGCATAAGGAGGCAAGTCTTTTTTTCCTAATATAGCTCCCAAGGCTGTGTCTGAAACATCAGTTGAAATAGGAAAAGGTAACTTCCAATTAGGTCCCCTCAAAATTGGTGTTTCATAAATTTGTCTTTTTAATGTTTCAAAAGCTTTTTGGGAATCATAATTTAAATTGAATTCACAATCCTTTGTTAATAATTTGAAAATTGGAGAAACAATTTTTGTAAAGTTTTCTATGAATCTTATATACTAACCAGTAAAACCAAGAAAACTTCTAACATATTTTTGATAAATAGGAACTGATAATATAGAAATTACTTCTACCTTAGATGCATCGACCTTGATTCCATTTCCAGAGATATGGTGGCCTAAAACAATCCCTTCAGTAAACATCACAAAACATTTTTCATGGCTTAATGACAGATTTGTTTTCTTACAACTAATAAGAACTCTTTCTAAATTCTTAAGAGCTTATTAAAAAGAGTTCCCATAGATAGTAACATAATCCATGTATACTTCCACACAATCATGAATTAGATTAGAAACAATTCCTAGAACTTCCCTTTGGAATGTTGCAGGTGCATTACATAATCCAAAAGGAAGTACTCTATAAGCATAAGTTCCCCATGGACAGGTAAAAGTCGTTTTATCTTGATCTTCTGGGCCTAGGGTAAACAAGGTTGCCCCCTCTCCCCTACCTTATTTGGCATTTACATCGACAAGCTAGAAGGTTGTTTAGAGGAAGCAGGATGTGCTGGCATGATCTTAGCTGGGATAGTCATCATCCTTCTTCTCTATGCTGACGATATTGTTCTTCTCGCAAGGTGCCCATCTGATCTTGATAAGCAACTTAGAATTCTTAAGGATTTCTGCTCTACCATGGGTATGTTTGTTAACACTGAAAAAACAAAAGTTATGATTATCAAATCCAAGAAGGACACTTACGCTAATTTTATGTATGACAATAGTAACTTGGAGGAAGTGTCTTCTTACAAGTACCTAGGAATTGATATTCATCATAAGCTCAACTGGAACTATAGCATTCAGAAAAGGATTAATGGGGGGTGGAAAGCTTATTTTGGTCTTGAAAATAATTGTAAAATGACAAACCTCGTAATGTGGGATAGAAAGAAGTTCCTCTTTGAAACTTTAGTCACTCTTGTTATCTTATATGGATGTGAGGTTTGGGGTTGCAGCATCTCTAGAGAATCCTGGAGAAAGATTGAGCAAATCCAGAAGCGTTTTATAACTTATAACCTTAAAATTAAAAGAAATACACCCTATCCTATTCTCCTTATAGAAGTGGGTCTTTCCCCTATCGAGAGCCTAGCTATGACTAGGCTTCTTTTGTACAAGCACAAGCTCAATAGCATAGGAGACCATAGACTTCCTAAGCTAGCTTTAAATTCCATCCAAAACAACCTAAGGCTTAAACGAGGTTGGTATAAAGACACCAGGGCCAGGTTAAACCATTGGGAGATCGACGAGAATGTTGCATTGCAAAAAATTAATAACATTAAAAAAAAAATTACTTCTAAGTTCAATGAGAAAATGTGGTGTGAGAAAGATCTAGCAGCTAAAAGAAAATTAAGATATTATAAGGAGGTCATCAACCCCACCCTAGAAGATCAAAAGTATCTCTCTATTTTAACTAGCTCAAAGAAGAAAATTAATATAGCCAAGATTAGAATGAACTCTCATGAGCTCCATAGTGAAACGGGTCATTGGACAGTTCCTAAAACACCATGGATGGAAAGGATCTGCCATCTCTGTGAGAATATGAACATCGAGGATGAAAATCACTTCCTCTTAGAGTGCCCCGCGTACAACCACATTAGAGCTCAATTTCATAATCTTTTTTGCAATACTGACCTTCCTAGCCTTTTAAGATGTCAAAATTATAGTGAGCTCGGGAGGCTTCTCTCCAAGCTTTTTGAGCATAGGAATAAAATCTTAAATTAAATTAAATAACTCTTTTCTTTAGGTCCAATAGACCAAATATTGGTCTCAGTGGACGTTAACCATTATCATCGTCATCATCATCTTCTAAAACCATCCAAGAATAGAGAAACATTTCTTCCACAGCAATGTAAATTTCAACTTGATCTATATAAAGAAGTAGGAAGTGATCCTTCTAAGGTAGCTTTATTGAGTTTTTCTATATTCAATGCATACTCTGCATTTTCCATTCTTTTTCGAAACAATTACTAGTGGTGAAACCCATTGACTATTAGATATAGGATAAATGAAGTTCACCTTTAATAGTTTTTTTAGTTCCTCCCTAACAATTTCCCTTAAATTTGGATTCATCCTCCTTTGTGGTTCTATGATTGCTTTGGCATTTTATTCTATATATATGTGATGCATACAAGTTTTAGGGTTAATTCCTTTCATATCAATATATTCCCATGCATAAGCAGAGGAATGTTCTTGTAGCATTTTCACTAATTATTTCTTTTGGGATTCTTCCAAGTTATGATTTATATTCAGAGTTTTCCCTGGAAAATAGTCTATTAAAGAATTGCCAAATTTTTCCATAGAATGTAAAGACATTTGACGAGATGATAAATATTCAATATTACATTGTTCTTGAAAATTTTGAGTAGGTTCACAGTATGAAGATGATTCATTATTTTCCATTAAGTTTAAAATTTGATCTTCTTCATCTATTTGTGAAGTAGAAAAAATTGGTCATATATCAATATCATCATCTATCCATTCTTCACTTTCTACTTCTATCATTTTTTTTGCAGGTGGGTACAATGTAAATTTATTTGTTGAACTTCCATCAGAGATAATCATGTTACCAGATCTACAACTTATAAAAGCATTAGTTGTGGCTAACCATGTTCTTCCTAAATCAATGGGTGTCCTCATAAGTTATTATTGGGTGTTAAAATCATAAATTCAACAGGATATTCCCAAGAATCTAAGGATACATATACATATTCTAACACACCATCAGGTTTAATGACAGACCTATCTGCCAATTGTAACAATGTAGGTGTATATTGAAGATTGGGAATTATTAATTGATCCCTATTTTGTTTACTCATGATGTTTATGGGTGCTCCTAAATCAATCAATATTTGGTATTTAAACCCCATTAATGTGTGTTTTCACAATGGGACTTCACAGATCTAAATATTTTTTTAATTTTTGTTTTTCCCATCATGATATCTGAAATATTTCCAACTAGTTGAATTCTTTTGACTTATTTTATTTTCCTTCTTGGTCTTTTAATGCTTAACTCCCTAATTGTCTTTGCAAAAATTGGATTTATTTAATGGCCTATAACAAAGGAATTTTTATGCAAACATTCTTTAGTTCATCCAACATATCATAGTTAGGCAATAAAATCTATTTTTCTACCCCATTTATCAATTTTTAATAAAGGTGGTTTTGAAACAGATACTAAAGGTTGTTCCATAATGGGAGTTAAGTTTATTGGAGTATCATTAAAGTGTGTAGGAGTGGCTTGTTTTTGAATATTTTCTTTCTGATGAAGAGACATCCCTTCCTCAGAGTGGTCATCCTTATTTTAAGGATTTTCATCCTGATGAAGAGATGTATCCTCCTTCGAACAATCATCCTTTTCACTTTCCTGAATAACAACAGATGGTGACTTCTTTTCCAATACTCTACCAGATCCAAGTTGAACATTGTTTAGATCTAATGGAGTTATCATATAAGTTTGGAATTTTTTTCCCTCCATATTGTAAGCGAGGGCGCAAATCTTTATTATTTGGGTTGAAAGTTCTTGGGCATAAATTGGTTTTGGTATTTTGTAGCAGTAATGAAATTTATGGATTTTGGTTCTATAAGTTAGACATAGTGGTTGGCTAGGCCCGAGGAAAATTATTATAGGTTGAGGAGTATTGTGATGTTTTGAGGATATCTTCCTGTTACGGTAATTTGTCACCGTCCCTACCATTCCCCATCCCGCACAATGGAGGACCCATTATGTGACCTGTGAACACTGTCATGCCTTGAAAACATCATCAATGCATCCCTCTGAGTATGAGCTTCATTTCCCCTTGAGACATCTCCTTGCAAAATCCATGAAAAACGGCTCTTTTTGCATTGGCGCGGGTAGACAGTTCAGTGCTCGCGCCAATCAGGGAAATCCTGTAAAGAGGTCGCGCCACTTGGCGCTCTGTCATAGAGCAGCAATCGCGCCACCCATTTTAGGGACTATTTTTTAAATATGGATGGCGGAAGTTGAGTTCAAGCAAACTCACAACCATTGCCTATCTTGAGTTGGGAGGTTTGGCTACGGGAGTTCTATGGAAGGAAGTGGTTTTGCCACCTTCTATGGAACCTTCCTTGTTGATAGGGCCAATCCCATAATAATAGGGATCCCAACTCCCTCCTTCCCCATCTATATAAGCTTGCTCAGATCCATGGCAAGCTGGTCTTGAAGTGCTGAAGCTTTGCATCTTCTATTCACAAGTGCCTTTGTGCTGAAAAGAATCCTTCCTTTCCCTTAAGGCCCATTCGAGCAAGGAGACCATTGTCACGAGACTCTGGAGAGGTTTCCCTTTCCCCCGGCGAGCTTTGCGAGACGTGGACGACCGGAGACCCGCGCGAAGGAGGCTGCAGCGTCAGAACTTGTTTGTAACTTCTATTCGTTTACCACTTTAATAGATGACTATGATTATGGTTCCACTCCTTTTTCCATTATGTTAATGCGAGTAATGTCTTTTCTGACCGACGTTTAGTTACGTATGCTGGTTCCTATGCTTGTATCTGTTTGTTCTTTCTGTGTGCAGGTGTTCATCCACGGAGATCGTGGAAGGATTGTGATCTGCCAGGACTGAAGGACGGGGGCATCTCTTTTTCAGATCGAGCGCTGGAATCCCGGTAGGTTCTTATCCCAAATCTTTCATTCGTAACTAGGAGCCTGCGTCATAGCATTGTTTGTTTGTTGCTAGACCCCTGCTGGGCTAGTAGGGATCGCCTCTGTCCGCAGAGGGGTTACCTTCCCAACACTTCCATAAGGATTTTTCCATTCTTGCACCAAAGGTTGAGGCCAAGGTTGCCAAGGCATGGGTGTAGTCCAGTTATTTTGCG